>JAKLTH010000239.1:2400000-3094939 GCA_025175895.1 Wurfbainia villosa | reverse complement strand
ATACCTAATTTTATTAGTACCTTGCAAGATAGAGTAATCTTTAAAATCAATGGAAATTGTCTCATAGAAAAAGAAAAGGTTTACTATTTATCCAAAATTTTGTCACACTATTATCTTTGTTTTTTGTTTTTTGTTGTGTGTGTTTTCTCAATATAAAAATATATTTCATGCATTATTTGAATTTTAGAAAATCCATTAGCTACTATAGACATTGGTCCCTCCGTTGTTAGATGTGAGGTCTATTTTTTTTTCTCACTTTTGATTGTCCGCTGGAAAGGTGTTACCATTTTAGTAATAGAACCTAGTTAGCTTTGTGATAGATGCCATCTCTGCCAGTGATATCAGTTTTTATTAGTGAGAAACAGTTCGCTCTCTCTCTCTTTTGTTTTCTTTTTAGGTTAATCTCTTTACATGATAGTGTTCATTTTCCCTGCAAGATCTTTTAAGTTTTGTGTCGATAGACTACCTGGTTGAGGAGCACTAGATGATCCAGGCATTTCAATTTATCAATGATGGACTAAACCCACTATTCCACAACTCCTTCAACCTAATACCTCTGACAAAGACCATGATGAATTCATCAGCTGGCTGTGTGAAAATATTTTTTCACTCTTTCAGATTTCATTTCATACAACTTCATTTACATTTTTATATTATGTTATTTTAGGATCGCCTTAGGAATGAAAATACTAAAATGGGTTGGATATTGAGGATCTAAAAAATCTATTGGAGCTTGACAGAAATCCTGTGATCTTTATGCTCTCTTTTTCTTTAGAAGTAGCAACTGAAGCTTAATTGAAATGACAAAATATAGGATGGTGCCCTCCGAAGGTTTGAGAAAAATAAAGCAAAGCTAGGAGAAAAGAGAAAAGGAAAAAACTGCAGATCCCACAAGGTTGTGAAATTGTATCCTGATGAATGATGGCTTTGTTTCAGTCCAACCACGAACTCTACATGCAGTTAATGGTGCCAATAAGAAAGCCCTGCTCCGAACTCAGATGGCCACCCACTGTCTTACCAATCACGTCTAAGGCATAGCCCTCCTGTGATTTACTCCCTCTCGAATCTTGGGGGACGGGGCAAGGGTGCCGTTAGGTTGGCGGTTCCAACCTTTTTGCACAAGTTAATGGTGCCAGTGAGTCTTTGGAGGCAATGTGGATCAAACCAGTCAGGTCCAGCCATTTGAATAAGAGTAGAGTGTACAATAAGGAATTAAGTGAGAATTGTATACTGGCAGGGAAGGGGGTTAGAACAGTTCCAATATGAATTGAAGAGGCTCCATTATACTAGCAATAAGAATTTTAGATGGTTCATACATTATATGTTGATAAAGATTCACCAAGTATCAAGGATCAACATCAATATGATGATCATGACGTTTTGTGTTGATTAATCTTTTGTTGATACAATGAACCTTTTTTGTTTGTTCACATGATGAACTTGTGTAACATGTAAAACCAATCAGGTTTGGCTTGCTAAATAGGTGAAAGTTCAAATAATTACATTGGCAGAATTGATCATTTGATGCAAGAAAAATTTTCTGCCAATTTAATAATTGGATAATTTTTAGGTGATGCATCAACAGAGATTAATGTAGCTGATTGCTGAAGATAAACAGAAGTGGAATTGGTACCGACAAATGAGAGCTGAATTGAAATAAAGGCCATTGCACATTTTGATGGAATTGAAATGGGATAAAGACATCATACATTTGATGTTGCCCTCTAATAACGTATGCATGCAAATCAACTACTGATGGTAAAACTTAACTGTGGCAATGATGAACTTGAGGATCAAAATACAAAATACTGGTTATAATACATAGGAGAGCATTTAGATGAGTAATGTTATTGAGAGAATAGGTAAAAGGTTAAGTCTAACTAAAGAGGACCCAAATGAGTGTGCAATCAGCACTTTAAGGAGTCTATAATGTGAAGGCATGAAGTTAGGCCTTTTTTAAAGGAAATAAGTTTGACAAACACATGTAATTAGTAGGAAATACGTGACTGTTGATTGATGACTAAATTAGAAATTTGTAATTATCTGTGACTTAGTTGATAGCATTTTTCACCTTGATTCATAGAGTAACTCCATGAATAGTCTGTGGACTTCGTATGCATGAAATAACCGAGTTAAGGATGTGTTTCTTGTTTGTGATTTTCCAGATGCTACAATAATTTTTGCATACAGTTTTTTGTTCTAGAAAGAAAGTTGGCATGCACTCCAATTCTGAATTATTCTAACATCGATTCTTTGCTGAAATTTTTAATTCAGGGAAACAGTCTCCTGAGAATTCTGAAAGTAGCTGCTTTTGCAGTTTCTGGATATTCTTCTTGTGATGGTCGCCTTTGCAAACCTTTCAATCCTTTGCTAGGAGAAACCTATGAAGCTGATTACCCTGAAAAAGGAATCCGCTTCTTCTCTGAAAAGGTAGATTTCTGAAATATGGAAGTGTTAGCATTTGTCTAACCCTTGTGACATTAGTATCTTCATCAGCTATGATTTTGCCTCATCATCAATTGTTGTGTGGCCCAGTCTTTTTTACACCTCTAATTATGAGCAGTGGCATGGATTCTTTATTCTAGTGGCAACTGCTCACAGCAAAATTCTTAGTAACATGATGATTTATGTGTCCCAAACACTTAATTTAGTACACACTTGAGGGCACTTCCTTCCTCCACCTCTCTTATGTAGTCCAAATCTATGCAAGATAGTAATTCTACATTGAATTACAACATTCTTTGTTAACTCCATGTAGTTGACTTGGTCTGCTATGTTTTAAAATGATTTGAGCATTATTTCAGAAAGCAGTAACATAAGAGGTGACATAAATGAATGCAGTAATGGATTGCATTGCATATTGCAGGTATGACTCCGATGTGGTTTGATTGGTTAAGCCACTGCAATCTTATATCGCTCATGGGAAGCATATAAGATTATATAGGCTAAACAAACCTAGGTGGTCGAAGTCCAAATCTTGTTCAAAATATTACTTACTCAATGAAGTCCGTAGTTATAAAAACTGCATCAAAGATTGACCAAAATGAACTCTGGATCGTTAGTTAGTTGGTTGAATTGCTGGTTCAATTGGTTGACTGCATATTGATTGGAAACAAAGCTAAGCCCAAATGGACTACTTGCAAATTTATCACAACATTCTAGGACATAAATCTACCCAAAGTTTAGTAATGAAAATTCGTAATTATATATAAATTCCTACATTGAGCTGGGATACACATGACTCGTTGGTGATAATAAGACATAAAGGTCATACATCAATATTTAAAAAGGAAAAAAAAAACTAATTTACTCTGAACTTAGGTATAACTATTGGCTAAAAACTAGGGTAACATGTCTTTTCCTGTAATACTGCCATTTTGTAATCTTTAAGGGAAAAACAATATGAAGTTACTAGTAATTCATAGCTAGTAGAAAATTTAACACGGAGTAAGACTAACAGCCTTATATAGTTGTCAAAAATTAGAAAACCAATGTGCAATAAGGTCAATTCTTGCTAGTTTATGATTATTTATGTTATTTCTTTAATGATGCAAAGATGGGATTTGTCAATCTGGACATACTATAATCAAAGTAATAGTGTAATACCACCACAAATGAAAATGTCATAATTTAAGTGGTGAAATAAATTCCTGTTCACAGTTTGCTATGAGGCTTTGAAGTGGGAACAACAGTTCTTGGCCATCAGAGCATGCTAAAGAGCTCAAGAAAGCTAAGAATCTTCCTAGAAATTCCTTCCATGGGATGATAGAATTAATTATAGCAGTAGAATCCACAATTGTTCTTCATGAAACCCTTGAATCAAAACTTGGAAGGGTTTTTTTACCTTTTAATTAAATTGGCTGGGTCAAATGGTTTTCACAAAAATTGAATGGTTCAATCAGTTTTTCATAGCTCCCATCTGCAAGCTGAACTGACCTGCTGCAGAACCTGTTCCTATTTTTGCGTCTCACTGGCTGCTCTGGGTGGCATTTCATGACTATGATCAAGCTAATGTTAACCAAATAAACAGACAAAAAAACAAGATTCATTGGTTGATATGCAAAATTTGCTTTCGATAGATTACTTGGTTGAGTTACATGTATATGTGGTGTGTTTGCATGGACAGGTAAACTAAATTTATATGTAACTATGAATTATATAAGTTGATTAATTTTGTATATTATGAGGTATACATAAATTTATGCACACACATATATATACATAGATTGCATATGCGCTCACATATTTGTTGAAATGTCACATGTACACTTGTTGGTGATTTGGTGATACTCCGCATACAATACACTTTTCTAAATCTTAGGCTTGGATAGGACTAGTATTTTTTGTCTTGTAATCCACCTACAAAAACCAAAAGCAACTTATTTAGATGGGCTTGTTCACCTGCAATCAACACACCTATGTTTGATTATTTCTGTTGGCTTAAGTTATAATGTTTTGCCTGAAAGAACGAAATAGCTTCATGTTAGTTACTATGTGGACTATTAATATGTATATGAGATGCATGAGACATGTTAGTTTGTTTCTTTCCCATTGCTAAGAATTTGTGATGTCTCAAAGATGTTTATAATGCTGGTCAATGGTCCGGGAAAAACTATGTGCACCAATCAATTAATTGAGCGGTTTATAGTCTGATGCTGTATCTTGTAAAGTAGGTTCTTTTTTAAGAACAAAAGTGTTACCAGTCGATGATGTCGAATAATGGTCATAGAGCTTGGAGTGATTTCAGAGCCTACCAAAGTAAATACAACGCTTAGGGGAATTTCTTATAACTTTCCAGCGATGAAGTTACGGTACATACATGAAATGTAAATATTTACATTGCCATGTTGATGTGGGTTCTGCTTTAGTGATCCACCAGACCTGTGTCTGGATTTGTGCTCACATATTGTCTATTGAGGTAAAAAAATGAGGGTAGCTATGTATCTCTTTGATGTTTTGGGGCCCACTTGAACTGTGCCTGCATAGTCTGATGAGCTTTGGATAAGTGATTATTGGAGGCACTTCCTCTGATAGGTAAGGTATGAAACAAGATTTGCTGGACTTAAAAAAAACTACGTCTTTGTTAAGACAATTGCACTTATCCATAAATCATTTCAACATGACTTTCTTTACTTTGTTAGACTCTGTTACTTGTATAATAAATATTTTTCTTATTCCTGGCATTTATTTTATATTGAAAATGTATCTTTAGAAAATTTAGTTATTTTTATACACAATGCAGAAGAACTTTGGTTTTATAACACCTATTCTAGTTAGGATAATGAAATTGAAATTTTGAAAAATGAAAAGATTTTTGTAACATGTCATTGTGCTTATTTCTTGTGTTCAATTTTCTTAATTGAGATGCAAACTTTTGATACGCCTTAATGCATTTGTATCACCTCTCACCTTTGATCCGCTCTTTTCTATGTACCGCATTATTTATTCATTGGTATGCAAATTACCTGAAAATTTGATTGCTCATTGTTTCCTCGCTAGGTTAGTCACCATCCTATGCTCATTGCCTGCCATTGCGAAGGCAAAAATTGGAAATTCTGGGGGGACAGTAATCTCAGGAATAAATTTTGGGGACAATCCATACAACTAGACCCTGTTGGTTTATTGACGTTGGAATTTGACGATGGTGAAATATTTCAATGGAGTAAGGTAATCTTTGCAACGTAAATCACTCATAGGCTGACAATCTAGTATAAACAATAACTTTGCATGTGTTGTAAAACATCCATAACTTTAGAAAGTCAAAGTTACCTGAAGAGAACTAAATGTTCTCTCATGACATCCATAAAGGCCATCAGTAATTATCATCATCCTTAGAATTTAAATACTTTCTATCCCATTAAAGAATCATCTGATTTCTGTTTAGGTGACTACAACTATCAATAACTTGATCCTTGGTAAGTTATACTGCAATCACCATGGTGCAATGAACATACGAGGAAACAGACAATATTCTTGTAAACTAAAATTCAAAGAGCAATCGCTGCTTGACTGGAATCCTCGCCAGGTACAGAATGGATTTTATGAGGTTTCAGTGTTTGATCCAAATTTATCAAGTTCTTATCACTGGGACTGCAATTTTCTGCACAGGTGCAAGGCTATGTTGAGGACATGGAGGGAACAAAAGTTGCCAGTTTGGTCGGAAAATGGGATGATAGCATGTACTATTCACTAGGCGATGAAATTGGGAAGACCAAGAGATTTGTTTCGACCGAAAATGCTAACTTATTATGGAAAAAGAACGAGCCACCTCCTGAACCTACACGGTACAACTTGACCTCATTTGCTATTACGCTAAATGAGTTAAGATCAGAGCTGAAGGTAGATATCACATTTCAACTGTTTGGTTAACTTTATTTATTTTTCATATTTATCTCTTGATAATTTTTTTTTTTCTCATTGTGAAATGGTCTTTGATTAAGGGCAAACTTCCACCTACTGATTCACGACTCCGTCCAGATCAGCGCTACCTTGAGAATGGAGAGTATGGAAAGGCTAATGCAGAAAAGTTGAGATTAGAGAAAAGGCAACGAATGGTAATTCTCTGAGATCACAAATTTGACAAGGTGATAGTGAAATTGCTTGAGCTGCAACTATGATAGTGTAGATGTAGTTAAAATAAAAATTTAACAAGGCAATAGTATAATTGCTCTTTTTAGTATTATTTTTTCCAAACTCTCTCTTTTATAAAAGAGAAATTGAAATTTTTATGAACCAAACACTAGCTAAAAGTTTTTGGTTGGATTATGAAATTTCTTTCAACACCCTCAATGATCAATGTACCTCCCACGTTATGAGCATGTTTCTTCATTGAATTTTGAATTGACTAACTCTTCCCTTAGGTTTTTATGTATAATCACTTTTTTTGACTATGCGTTATTGCAATTGCGATTTCGGTGCAGTCAAGGAAATTGCAAGCAAGTGGGTGGCAGCCAAGATGGTTTAAAAGGGATAGTGATGATGGAACTTTCCGTTATATTGGTGGATATTGGGAAGCCAGGGATCAGCAGAAATGGGAAGGTTGTGTAAATATCTTTGGTGAGTTTTTTAACGATGCAACTGCGGCAACCTGCATCAAGTCAGAACTGATGCCATGAGGTTTGGATAGTGTGATGTTCTACGAGGTTTTTCTACTGCCATCTCCGTAGCTCTTTGCACTCACATGTAGTACTGATAGTCTGCATATCCTTTGCTACCAGTTGTATGAGTTGCCAATCATAGGTGATCATAGGCAACTGCATATTCATTTGTTTGATTTTGCACCATCTAAGAACCAAAGCATATTCTTTTTTCTAAGTAAAATATTTTTTTGTTGTTTGATTTACCTTTTTGAGATGGCGAAGAATGTCTATGTTGAGCTAAAAAAAAAAAGAAGCAGCAGCAGTTTCTGTAAATTGTCCTAACTCTACTACCAGATGCTTTGGATAGCTAGTGCTTGGTTTTTATCACATCCTTTCTAAAGCCGGTTTCCTGGTGCTTGACGTTGGAGGATAGTCAACTCCTTATCAGAAATGCAGTTTAGGATTATAAACAAGTTAAGTCAAGCTAAGTTGCGTTCAACCTTTGAAAAGGTAACTGAGTGAAGGCAAGTTTAAAATAAATTAAATTATCGAAATGGTTTTTTAAGTTTAGTTTTTTTTTTTATGAGCTTAGTTTGATTTCATTTAGATGGTATCGAGCAATTAATTTAAGTTTATTTGATTATTTAAAATTTGTATATTTTTAAATTTATTTGATTGGTTAGTGAAGTTGATATTATTTATTGTGAGAGTTTCTTTATTCATTTATAAGTTTGATATCAAAAATGTGAATGGGAGGATATACAAGGATGAATAAAATAAAAATATTAAAGAAAAAATCGAATCGAGGTTCTATTTATTAGAAAAAAATTTGAGAATGCATATTTAAAATGGTATGAATCATTAAATGTTCTGAATAAAATTATGGTTTATAAATTTTATTGGTGAACATTATACATAATTATTATTACAATTTATAATATTGTGAGAATATCAATAAGTTTTATATATATATATATATATATATATAATGAAATTATTGTGCAAAAGATACATAATATTCGTGTATATTTTATTATCCATCATTCGATTTCTTAGACTTCAAAGATTCGATTATAATGTTCATCCGATCAGACGATGAACAATAAAGATGTTCATGAATATTCACAAATAATTTAAATAAGAGATCATTTATATATATATATATATATATATATATATATATATAATAAATTTGTATAGACATCAAATTTTTGTTTCCGAATATTTAATTTATTTATAACCTTGGAGGATTTAATGCTTTGACAAAGTACAGCTTGCAATGCAGTCATCGTTGACTGAGGTTTTTGGGCGAGACGATTAAAACGATTCCGATACAAAGAGAGGCAACTGCTAGCTCGCCAGATTTCTGAGCTCACAGAGAATCTAATTTCCAAGGGTACGGAATTTTTTAATCTTATTTACTAAGCTTCCATATAAAAGAGTAGGTGTTATTTTTACTCTCATCGTAGCTTGAATGGAAGCCTTATTTATTGCCACAGTAGAATATATAGACACGGAGAAACCCATCTTCAAAAGAAAAGTCGAAAGAGATCCAAGTTTCTACGTTTATTGCTTGCTAAAGCTTGCTTTCAGCGCCAGGCAAATCTGTCATGCCATCGTGTACAATAAGTTGATGATTGGCACCACATAACGCTTAGTCAAGTCGTGTTTTCAGAGAGCCAAAGGTGTTCTCTCCGCTGTAGACAAAGTAAAGGAATCCATCTTCATCTTTCTTCTCATCGTAGAGTTGCCCCATCAGAGTTCCTAAATACATCAGAAATAATAACATCGAAATAAGTTCTTTGATCTGTATTATGGATGATGCTTAAGGGTCAAGGTGAAGTACCAATTTGTGGAAGCACATTGTCCACGAACATGAATATGGCCTTCTCTGCACTTAAATTTATTCTCTTTCGAATGACGTACACAAATTGCCCGAGGGTAGTATCTACTGGGACCAAATACCTGAGTATATAACAATTCAGGTCATTCACCAGGCCACGATAAAATACTTGCTCAAAAGCAGGTTCCACGGAAACTCAAAATTATTCATCGTGGGTAAAAATAAAAATATAAATCTCCTCCAGAATGAATAGTTAATGACAATTGTAACCATGCAAGGAAGGTCACTTGCTTTTTCTTGTCAATGTTTGGCACATCACTTCTCTCTGCTTTTTCAACAATTACCTGCATGAAACTGAATGACAATTATAAAAAGCAACTGAAAATGCTGCTACAGTATGAAACCAATTTCCTACTACTCGTCATTTTCTGACGAAAAATAAAGAGCAAAAAAAAAAAGCGCACTTATTATTTTTTATTATTATCATCGAAAGAGCATCCCATTTTAAAAATATATCAAAAGGAAGCCTCATTTTTAAATAAAAAATCAAACGGCACTTCATATCTTGAAAATCTCTCTTTTTTAGCATTGTTATTGATAGTTTTAGCCAAAAACTATTCCAATGTTCAGACATGAAGCGCCCTTTTGTTGGAGTAGCTACTCTAAGCAATTTTGGTTAACTGCTCTACATTGCAATAGTTTTAATCAAAATTGTTTCATATTATAGTAGCTTTGGCCAAAACTACTCCAATAATATTTGACCAGTTGGACTCATTTTAACCAAATTAAATAGTTTTTTCTAATATTTCTCCAGTTTTAACTAGAATTACTTAGTAATTGTGAACATATTGGAGCAACAAAACTGCTATAATAGCTCTGCAACAACAGTATATTTAGGATATGGGATATCCTTTTGATATTATTTTTCAAAATAGGATGGCCTTTTAATGATAATGGAAATAAGGGGACAATGTGCAACTGTACATTTAGACAAACAAATTTCTCTATTATACTAACATATTTCTAAATATCAATAATGATTTTTTTTTTTTGGTATTAGTAACCTTAGAAAAGGTTGTCTGGCGCATAAAGCATCTATCAATATGGGATTTTGGAGAAGAGTCAAAGCAAGTTGGGTCTATTGTAAAGTTACTATTATGGTGTAATGGTAAAATTGTTGCCGTGTGATCTTGTATTCATAGATTTTAGTCACGGAAACAACCTTTTGCAATGCAAAGTAAGGTTGCATACAATAAATTCAATATGATCTGATCTTTCCCTAAGACTCCGCATTGACGGAAATTTCGTGCACCAGATTATCCTTTTTAATAAACTCAAAAAAGACTTATCATTTCCACATATTTGAGCAAAGCAAATACAAGGGAAGGAAAACACGTGCTTTTTCCATCTTCATGCATGCTTATTGAAATAAATTGAGGATGAAAATTTTTAATCCAATTTTCCATTCTCCCTGCTTAAATCAATCGAAGTTTGCTTGATCTTCAAATGAATCATTCAAACTATGCTAGTTTATTAGTTTAACAATATTTCGATATGTTTACAAATAAACTGGATAGGAAGAAAATTAATAATATTTTAGAGCAAAGAACGCTAGGTTATATCACAAATCAAACAAGTATAGCAGACAAACCAGTTTATAAAGGACGTCAAGGAGAATTGTAATTCTCGTTTATGGATATTTAAATTCAAATATAAGAATTGGAGTTTTTGTCAATAAATCATGAACAAGATTAAGTTGACAAGAGAGTCATCCTAAAAGAACTAGAAAGTTTTAACCATACCATATTTAGTTTACAGTACTTGAAGAGTTTTTTTTTTCTTGGACAAACACCTATTTACCATTTTAAATTTATGAAACAATATATTTATCATTACTAGGACTATTTTTTAGCTATAAACACTTATTTACCCTTTAAAATTTATAAAATAGCATATTCGTCATCCCAAAATCTACTATTGCACATATATATTTTTTAAATCTGAAAGTCTCAAAAAATATCATCTAGTTTAAATTTAACTCAAATTAATGATGTTTTTCCCCCTAAAATTACATACCAGACATGCTCTTATTTTAATCACGAAGAAGTACATATTTTTCTTTCTCACCTTTTCTAGTCATTGCATTTTATTTCCTTCAAGTAAATTTTTTACAATTCAATTGTCATTCCAAAATGTTAAATATATAGAAATAAATAAAAGATATAAGCTCAAATTCAAATACACTTAATAAAACATTCGAAGTTAAAGGATAAACTTCAATTACAATCATTAAGCTACCAGTTCAACAACTGTCATATGAAAGATCTTAAGCTATAGAATCTGAATTTATGACAAATATGCAAATTATACACATATAAAGAAAGATAAATGTAGAATATTGTAGTAGTGACCAAAAAAGACAATAAAGAAGAATGATATGGAAAAACAAACGATATTCCATACCGGCACTCTACCGGGGTACTTCTCCTTAATCCTCGTAGATTCAGCTTTCCTCTTCTCTACATAAATAGGACAAATAGTGATCTTTAGACATGGGAGAAAAAGGGCAGTAAATAAACCAAGAGGGCGGTGTGCTCACCGAGGTCATGCTGCTGCTTGTAACTGCTCTGCCTCGACATCTTCTCGCGAGATCAACCATAAGAATAAAGTCAAGATGAACGCAATATAAATAGAAAACAGAATCAAAATTATCGACGCAACACCAGGATTTCAGCCAGAGCACAAAAACAGAAACAAACCCAAACAAATTCGACAGCAAGAAACTACAGGGAGAACAAGCGGAAAGCCCCGATTTGGGAATTAGAAAGAACCTTGGACCCGATCGGCGATCGAAGAGGCGATTACCTTTAGGAGCCGAAAGAGGCGACTTTATGAAGGACAATCGGTTGCGGGTCGTTATAGATTGTCTAATATTATGTGCGAGCGAGGCAATCGCTAACCCTAATTCGATGCCTTTCAAAAGCACACAAGCGAAGCCAAATGATGAAATTGATAATTAAAACTGACGTAGACTTTTTCATACCTTTTACGGAAAGTATGATCACCAATTACCAATAATTCTGCCTTTACTTTTTAGAAAAAAAAAAAGAGAGAGAGAGAGAAATTGTTCTGAATTTTTTAAATGCAAAATTGAAATGCATTTGCGATCCATTTTAAATTTGTACATAGTCAAATAATAATTAGACATACAGTTTATTCGCACGATAAAAATAACTTAATAACACTTATAATTTGATATAATAACATTTTAAATATAAAACAGTACTGTATATATATATATATATATATAAAAGGAGTGGTTCACCTAGGCACTTATTGAGGGCAGACGCTCGACGTGCATGGGCAGACGCTCAAGCGAACAGATATATATATATATTGTTTGGACGTTCATTATTATACGTCCGTGCACGACGAATGAAAAATACACAGTAATTACGCCACGACATCCACTCAAACTCGTCAGCAAGAGAGGCTAGGTTTTGGCCACGATCCGATAGAAATCCGATGACAGTCCGATCGGAATCCGATCGACATTAGAGTCTATCCAAATTCTGATCGAATCGCAATCAGAATCGATCATGATTGCGGCATCCAGTGGTCGCGACGTTGGCGACAGCAATCGTGGTCGATTCGGAGCACGATTCGATCGAAATCCAATCACAATTTGACCAGACTCCGATGCCGACCGAATTCGACTGCAATTGCAGCGACCAATGGTTGCGCCACTAGCAACCGCAATCGCGATTGTAATCCGATCGCGATCCGCCCGAACTCCGATGCCGACCAAATCGCGACCGACCACCGACCATAATCCAATCAGTCGTCGACGAATCTAAACTACAGACGGATGAAATCACGGCAAAAAAAATATTGTACATTTGTCATTCACTGTACAATCGCAATAGATCGAATGGTGAAGAAATCATCGCACACGAGTCGCGCAACAAATGACTCTTAGGATATCAAATTTTATATATATATATATATAGCATCCCCACCAAAGTTTTGATACAGTAAGCAAAAGCAAAAATAGACAAAATATATTCGACAAGAGTAGCAACGACGGTTAACACATTCATCGAGTTTGAAGCCCAACTCTTCGATCTTAAGAAAAGAAACATTTCGTAAATTAAAGGGCTTCACGTTCATTCAATTCGGATAACAATTGGTACATGGATTGTCATCTCAGACACGGCGTGATCTGAGTCGACTCGCTGCATACAAATCCACATTCCCCATTTTCGCCAGCCATTCATTCCCTTGATTCTTGCTACATTTTATCCAGATCGAGCCATTTTCAAAGTGATAGATGTCGATGCATGTGAATGGGGAAAAATCTCAAAATTAATAGGATTAGCCAATTCTGATCATCTACATGGAAGCTGGCCAGTTTTCTGTGCGGATCAATACAGTTTGTTGAACTCAGACATCTCTGTGGACTCTCCCATTCTGGGAAAGAAGGCCTCCCTTTCGACTAAGTTCTGCAAGGAGCCTGTAACTTTCATCAAGGATGCCCATGCAATCGGAGAATAACAGAATGCGTAAGCAAATACTGTCAAAGCCCTGATGACACCATCAGAATACCAAGGAAATGCCATCACAAACAGCGAACCCAACATTCCCAATAGCACTGTGAGGACTGGCAAGGGCGGCAGCAGAAAGACATTGATTACGATCGATGCGAGCGAAGCGACTCCGAGCGTATAGAGCGACCAACCAAAAAGTGGGTGCACCGTTCGTGGAATAAGAAAAAAGGGCACTGAGTAAGCAGCAAGCATGGACCAAAATGCTGCTATCTTCAGTGTTGTATGTAATATCGCAATGCTTTTCTCTGGACGGCGGTTATAACACAACTTGGATAGGCTTGGTCGTGCCAACCGAGTGACCGCTATGATTCCGACATACATTACTGCCTGGATCAACAAGATAGGTAAATCTGAACCATACCTGCTCACAAAATGAGTACATAAACAAGGCATGTTAGATTTCAAACACAGAGCATAACAACCATCACATTTTTGTATTTCTGTAGCATTGGCCTTTGTATGTGAGGTAGAAATAGTAAAATTAAGGTTAAAAAGAAAAATGGTTTTAACATGGAACTGTTTGAATATGTTACTATGGATCAAAAGTCTACAAGTGATTGTTCACATACCCAAGATTTTCTCGACGCTGCTCGTGCCAAGAAAGACCCAATGGTAAGATAGGCCAAGACCACCAATACCAAGGTTTTAGCCATGGAGCACTAGGAAATGTTATGACACTATTAGGCCCACATGGTATGCTCCACCGAAGTTTCAGATCTGCGATATAATCAAACCAGAATTTTTCACTGAAATGGTTTCCACTAATATTGCAACTTATTTTTCGTGTAATAAGGGTCCGATGATAGAGAACCGTATATCTTACTGCATTGATTTCTAAATGGAAGTACCATATTTTAAGGCATATAGAAAATATAATTCTGACACGTACAATAATATGAAGCATCCATCTGGTATCCCAAAGGAAGGCGGTAGGAACCATTAAGCTTGGCGCCACTGGAAGGTGGATGAAACATTGGCTGATCAAGCAAATCAGAAAAATAGCTTGCAAGAAAACCTTGATCTGCACCGTCTGGGTTATCACGTCCAATTTCTAACTCATGAAGCATGTCATTGAAAACTTTCATTGAGGGCTGCAAGTGAAACAGCAGAGAATGAAATTACAGTTGAGGGAAAATTACAGTTCCCCTTGAGTGAAATACAGCTGCCTGCAAGTTTTCTTACTCTTTAAGACAACATCGCCAAGGTATAGGATGCATTTCTAATAGACAAACAAAGTATAGAACGAAATATGTCAAGGGTATTAAACACTTGGGTTGAAGATCAATCAGCATTGCAGGGATAAGTTGGTTACCTCAATGATCCATTCTCCCAAAATCGCCCCAGATCCTTGAAGCAACTAAAGATTAAAGCTATTCTCTAATTGGTCATTAATTGCTCTATGGTAATATACTTGATGACAAAAACAAGCACATGGATGCTACATCATTAGTAAAATTCAATGAATACAGTGGGGATGAAATATCACCATGCATTGCTATCACCAGCCTTTTGCTATGTAGTATTGTAGTATGCAATTAGCCCATGACAAAATTTCAAACCACCATCTACAAGATTATGACTTGTCAGCTACCGGACACAGCTGATTGATTTATCACTACCACTCTGTCTACAAAATCAAGACTTTGAAGCATGCTCTTGTGGAAATCATGGGAATGCAGAACTGATAACATTCCTCTGTCCTTTCAGCTAATGAATTTTTTGTAATAACCTCTATCTTCTATGCTATAATGTTAATGTTTTTTAGGAGACTAAATGCAAATATCTAGGAATAATGCAGGGATTTTTGTGAAACTACAAGTTACAATTAATCTTGCAAAGTAGGCTTGATTATATTACTTCCAGGATTTTGCATTAGATGCTTAAGAAATGATAATGAAAACTAGATGATTAGTAAATTTCTGTAAAATAAATTGTTTAGTAAATCTCTTCGTGACTCAAGATGAAATTTGCTGAACACTAATCAAATTTCCTGAATTCATGAAATTTCACATCTAGAATTAGTAAGATCGTATTAGAAACTTCACAAAACTGTAACTTCTGGGGGTGGCAACTAGAAAAAGAAATAACAAAAACAGAAAGTCCATGCTACTTGTGTTGATAAATGCAGATGCTTTTTTTTAGCTAGCACCAAGTATCCAGGACTTTGGCCCGACTAATCCTAGGGGCGACTGGCCCAGTCCCACAAAAGCTTTCCACCGGCCGCCAAGGTAAATCGGGAAACGCTCGCAGCGGACGGCCCAACATCCTAAAGCCCGCCCCCATTTGGGGGAAATAAATGCAGATACATTGAAATCTGGTCAGGTGGTTTTCCTCCATATCCTTACCGTACTATTTTAATCTGATTAAGCTGATAATATGCTGATTGAAGCATATATAGTTTAAAAACTTGAGCTGTACTACACAGCACAGTGAATACTTTTTGTTCTAGTGGAGAAGCAAGACACCGACATGAAAGGCTTAATCACTATGTTCCACATGTTCAAGCTTTTAGAGAACTTGTCTACGATGAATTTGAAGATCACGGCGATGACATCCCAAGTAACCAAGAATTTATAACCAGTATTCATGTCTTCTGAGCTAAATGAGTGTGAACAACAATAGAGACATATACATGACATAGCTGATGCTAATTGAAGTGGCACAACTGATGCTAGTAGATGCAGTTCAACTGCTATACAAACATCAAGGAGTTACAATATTGATGTTCCCTCATCACAAGGTGGTATCAGACATTTCTTTCCTTCCATGGGATGAAAGTGGACAATTGATGTCGATATTAATTTGATGACTTTCCCAAACTAAGCTACAAGAAGACAAGGATTAATGATGCCGGCACAAAGGAGAAGAAAATGAATGGGTCAAAGTTGCTATTTTAATTGAATTCCCCCAATACAACAAACTTGCCACCATAGCATTGAATCCAACATCTAGAACTCTAGTCCTAGTATCAAACGTCAATTGTGTATGAAATTATCAATCTGTACCAAAATGAACAAGTATAGGAGATCAAGATGCGAATCAATGATTCAAGAAGTAATGGGATCTAATGGGGTTAAGGTGCCTAAAAAAGGCTTATGTGTATAAGCATTATCATCCTGCAATAGAAAAGTAATATTTCTCAAATTTATTAATTACACATCACGACATATCTTACGAATATCACCTAAAATATTCCAAAACAATAGTGGCTTCAATTAAACTCAAAGGCCCAGCCCATTAACAGGTTTTCAACACTGAAAATTTTGATTGCATGAGATAGTCCATAGAAATGTAGAATCCATTCTTTAGACAAGTTGGTTGTTCCCAATGTTTCTCAACTTCTAAATGGTTTCATATCGTAGCCTCTAGATTAAATAACCATTGACACAGATTAGTAGATAAAAATGATGGAAACAATGCTGTTTGCATAATCATGCTATTATAAAAATAGTTAACTATTGGTATCATACTACATGTTAGCTATGGTTTAAGTAATTAGTTGTAAATAGTAAGATCTCATGTTCAGACTAAATTGCTGACAATTGTTTCAAATTTCTTTAAATTGCTTCAAATTGATGAATGATTTTGTTCATTCCACTAATATGGGATGGGTTGCAGGAAAAGCAGTTAATCGTTGCAAAACTAGGGTTTTTAAGAGGTGTACCTCAAGAACAAAAAGCCCAGTATGAAAAATGCAGGGATTGATAAACACAGCACAGAACTGGCCACACATGAAAAGCTCATCAGTGCGCTGGAGAAAAATGTTATCAGAATCAAGCATAACAACTCGATCATATGAAACTAAGCTCCATGCATAAAGTTTGTTCAAGGTCAGCTTGAATCTGGTGTTGAAATTGCCTTGGTTTTCATATGGATTCTTCAAATTTTCAACAGTAACCACTTTCACGCCATCTTCTTCTTGCCTGATCATACCAAACAATCAGACATAAGTACTTGCCCAAACTCAGTAACTAACCATTTAGTGTTTCTAAATGCACAACCAACTACGCGGACTACTCTTTGCAGCTTCTTAAATTTTGCCACTACAAAGGCTAAAGTTTTGTAATAATTTGGGAGAAAAAAAAATTGGCCAAAAAAATTCAAAGTTTTAGATTGGTAAAGTCCACTGTCCATATAGATCATATAAAAAACTTATTTAGTTCAATTAATAACTGAAAGCCATGCTGAAGAATGAATCTCGTGGTTCTTAACTTCTTTTCCTCTCTCAAAGATTCAAAATCAATATTCTAATTTGCAAATTTAATACGGTCAAGAGTTAAAGAACTTATGTTGGGCGTCAAAGGATAATGAAAAAAAATATCAACGATAACGGAAATTTATATGAAATTAGAGATAGCAACATCAAGAAATATAGAGCCAATTTTTAATTGACTAGGGCTTTTTTTTTGTTCGGTTCAACCTCCAATCGTGGATCCAGTAGCTCGGGATTTCTCCTAAGAACAAGTCAACACCGATCAAATTCTACGGCCCCAAAAGTTGTCGTTTTGTTTCCGCACACCTAAAAGTCAAAAAACCTTGGAAATGGATATCCCGAAGAACATGGCACCACGAAGTGCGTAAAAAGACCTAAAAACCGCCTACACACCCACACTCGTCCATGCTACCGATTAAAGGAGCCCAAATCTGCAGGGACAATTTTGGTAGGAAAGATCAAATCCATGGCTTCTAATGTTCCTTTCTTCTACTTCGTATCACTTGATTCTGCCCTTTCTAGAAATAAATGAAATGATTTAACGAAAGAACAGTGTCCAAATTTTCTGTGAAGGATCGACAAACAAAAGGAAATTAAATTTGTAGTATTTGAACAACTTCAAACAACAACTTCTTTGACCTTTCACAAATCGAAAACTTACTGTTTTAACAACAAAAAAAAGCAGAAATGATTGAGTAAACTAAACTTGCTGTTGAAGACCGTTTCAGAAGCGAGACCATCAATTAGAACGAAAGATACCAAACCAAAAAAAAAAAAAAAAAAGAAATTTCACCAAAAGGGGGAGTTTAGCAGGGATGAGGGGAGAAGTAGCAACAGAGATCTCACAATGTTTGGACCCATCGTAAGGGCACATCGACGGAGGCGATGACGACCAGATCGGCGTCAACGCCAAGCCGCACGAGAGACCTCATCATCACCCTCGTCGCCACATAAAATTCGTAATCCCTCGGCGTCCCCATGTACATCATCGCAGCGTACGCGTGCTTTCGCCTCGGCGCAGTCGTAGCAACCTCCTGGGCCGCCACGAACACAACCACTGGCGCCAACAGCAGCGCCACAAGCAACCCCAGTGGCCGGCCTGCCCCCATCTCTGCCACTTCCAACCTCCCAACACTCAGGACCAAAAAAAAATAGCTGAAATGGAGCAAGATCGGATCTTTATGCTGCCACAGTTCGGATCTTCGCCTTCAGAGCCCTTCCCCTAGGCTCATTCTTCAGATCTCCACCGTCTCAAGTGTCAACTTAGCACAGCTCCATCCTGGTCGGTGCCCGACCGGTGCAAGCAACCGCAAAGCGTTCACTGGTGGGGGCAAGGCTGAGGCAGACGCAGATCGCCGAGATTGGGAAGTAGCAACCACACCACATCCACGAAGAGAGAGAGAGAGAGAGAGAGAGTTTATCGTGGGTATCGTTTTTGGAGATATTAATTTCAGACGGACGAAAGTGGTAGAGGCAGGGGAAGCGCCCAAAAAAGAGTCTGGAATTAAAACGCACAGCTATGTGAAAAATCTCGAGTACCCAAATTCACACACCTACATTGATGGTGAGGGCCACCGGCCCCCACTCACGCCTCTCCAATCGTATGATTCACAGAGGCGGAGGGTAATATCTTTGTCGTCACGCCATATTGTTCGATAAAAGCGAGTTTTACGGGTTTCATTGATGCTCGCAAAGCACCACCACTACACAATTATGCTATTTTACTTTGACGAAAGTCAATGTTGGTAAAAAGGAAATAAACTACAATTTCTTATTTATTTAAAATGATCGGAAATTAGCTAAATCTGCATCGAAAAGCAAACAATATATAAAAATAATAATAAGCGCATGATATTATTATCAATTATTCCTTTTTTGATTGAAATTAAATAAGCACGATGACTTAATCTCCTTTTTTTCTATCTATCTTGTTCCTTTTCCGGTAAACCATAATCCAGAATTATAGGAATCGGATTAAGAAGATATCGCCAGTAATAAAGCATAAAATGCGGGTTTTATTTATTGTTTAACATGTGTTTTATCCTATTTTTATTTTATTGTATTTCCATCGTCTTTTAATTGATAAATACTTAATCAAAGATGAAGATGCATTTTGGCATGCCATTCGTCCAATTTAACTGAATCAAAAGTACCTATTATTATTATTTAGATGCAATTCATTTATTGTGTATAATTTGTTAAATTAATCTAATCTTACAATTGATTTATTATAGAATTTTTAGAGTAGGTCAGTTAAAATTGTTTATAATCGATGCATTATATGTAAACTTGTTAGATTAATTGACTAATTAATATTTTTAGAAATTAATTATTCAATTTTATTTCATTCCTTGACTATGCCAATTGTGAAATAACTCGCAATCATTTTCCATGCGTTTTCAATTTAATTTTGCTATACTTATCCGATGATTAATTAGAAATTTTGACAGCCTCAAAAACCACCACCATTGATTACCTTCCAATTATTTTGTTGCAGTATGATAGAATTGATATTTAAACTGTTCGTAAATTTTAATATTTTTAATTAAATAACAATTTTATGTGATTTTTTTTTTAGAAGTAGTGCTAAAAATTTTTTAAAAATATATTCTTTAAAAACAAATAGCTGATCGTACGAAACAATATATACTCCTGATATTTCTTAGTGGTGTAGAATTTTCATTAAAGACCATGTCTAAGAATATGAATACGCTGAAAATGCTTTAGATGTTTTTGGATTCTATTTATTGTTATATTATTATTTACGTTTAAATAAAAGTTTATATCATTTTATAATTATAATTTATATTGTGCATCTTCCACTGCACCTACTCTAATATCTTCGATAATTTATTAGAGACGCACCTCAAATTTAAAATTATTCAAATACAATATTATGATTTCATATTTATCAAAGGACGTCTCTCATTTCTTTTTTACCCCTCCTGTCAAATGTGGATTTAATGCCACAATTAGAAATTTCGAACCATCCAAACGTGGGGGCTGAAAATTCAAATCTCATGACCAATATGTTTCTGGGAATATAATTCTCAGCACCATTTTTTTTAGCATAATTTCTGATTTATATTGGTCTGATTTCTGAAATATAATTGTAAATAATAAAATCTTGAATATCAAAAATTTTGGGCACAGATACACAGAGGGACACTTTTCAAATTCAATGGATTTAGATTGGATTGAAGGAGAGGTGAATAAGATTATCAATGGATTTTGACCGAAACTCATTGATGGACTTAGAGAAGTCCAAATTTCAAAATCTTGATATGGATTGAAAGATTTTACAGCATGAATTGTTGATGTGTCGAGGAAACTTGATTCTAATCCTCCTACCTCCCAATTTTGATCATGTGTCACATATAAATTCAAGCTAGGCGAGAAAAAAGGTGGTGTTAGAAATTATATTCTCAGGAACACAGTGGTCATGGAATTTAAATTTTCAACAACACGTCTAATTTCAAACTGACTGAGAAAAAAGATAGTGCTGGAAATTATATTCTAAGAATCGCAGCTGTTCCTTGAATTTAAAAATCCCAAAGTGACTATACGATATCGTCGGGTCAAAAAAAAAAGTTCGAGATTTATATTCCTCAGAACATAAGAGAGTCAGCTTTAAATTTAAATTTCCCATGCACGTACAATTTCAAATTAATCGAGACAAAAAGTAGTGTTGAGAATTATATTACCAAGAACATAGTGGTACTGTGATTTAAATTCTCAGTATCACATACAATATCAAGCTGACAAAAAAAAAGTAGCACTGAGAATTATATTACCAGTTTGATATTGTATGTGGTGTTGAGAATTGAAATCCCAACATCATTATGTTTTTGGTAATACAATTTTCAGTACTACTTTTTTTCTCGTCCAACTTGAATTTATACGTGACACGTAGCCAAAACTGGGAGGTAGAAAAATCAGAACCAAGTTTTCTCGACACATTAACAATTCATGCTGTATGATCTTTTAGTCCATGTCAAAAATTCAAAATTTAGATTCCTCTAGATCCATCAATGAGTTTCGGTCAAAACCTATTAATGGCCCAATTTACCTCTTTCTCGATCCAATCCAAGTTCATTGGATTTAGAAAGTATCCCTCTATGTATTCATCTAAAATTTTTGATATTGAATGTTTTATTAGGTATCTACAGTCATATTTCAGAAATCAAGCCGATATAAATAAAAAATCAGGGCGAAAAAAAATTGTGCTAGGAATTATATTTCCGGGAGCATAGTGGTCCTGAGATTTGAATTCTCAGTACCACGTTTGGATGGTTTGAAATTTTCAATTATAGCTCAGATGCAGTAATATCTAAGCATTAAATTCACGTTTGACGGGAGGAATAAAAAAGGAATGAGGTGCGTCCATTGGTAAATATGAAAATATGAGACTGTGTTTGGAAATTTCTAAACTTGAGGTGCGCCATTTGATAAATTATCGTAACATCTTTATTTTTTATACTCATATTTTTTACTCGAACGTTTAAATCATAATTTAATATTTAACTTCATATAATATAACATATATATTTCATCAACGAAGTGAAAAAAAAAATATTCACAATTTTTCTTATGGAGATTATTAAAATATTGTTCCACGAAGATGATGTAGTGATTAAGACAAAGCAGAATTTACAGATAAAATAAGGATCAATTCCGGAGGAAATTTAAAGTCTTTTTCTAGATTTGAATGATTTCTACGTATTTTGACTACCATATTAAGATTTATAAGGTTCTTCCTAATTTATTTCTCTAATAATGATCATGAAATGAAACAGAGGGATGAAAGTCACTTCATTAACTGATTTCAAATTTTTTTATTGAGATCATTAAAATATTCATTTCCCGGAGAGGGGAAAAAAAAAACTCATATCCTGAAAGATTCTCCTGGATGGCAAATTGGCAATTGGAAAGACCGGTAAGGCATGTGGACATGCACTCCGAGTATAGTTTAAGTGGGTCAACTGTAAGGCCAACTAATTAAATTCAGTAAATTGCCGCTGCTCATCGCCGGTCACAGTTGGGAAAGGCTGGTTTTGGGGAAGGTCAACAGTCGGGCAGCACTGCTAGCTGTTGCAGTGGATCCTTTTGCTCAGTCTTAAAAAATTGGTCGAGGTGACCACTGCATATGTTTCAAGGCTCGTTTGGCTGTCATCTTGTACTCGCCAATTATCTTTCTGGTCTTGCGAGCCCACAGCGTAACCCATCACAATATCATTTTTTAAAAAAAAAAAATCTTAATCAGGCAGCTAATTAATCCTCTCTTAATTCGAGTTAAAAAAATGTTTGGTGAATAATAGATAGAAAGCAGGTCGCACTCATTCGATGCCTCTCGCTGTTAACAGTGGGAGGACAAGACTTTGGCCCATGCGTGCGTGCGTGCAGCGTCAGCGCGCGAGCTGATGATAGCTGACTGATGCGTGCCGCTTCGTTAAGTTGTTCCTTTATGCCGTTGTTTTCTGCAGTTCGGCAACAACAAACAATGGCTTTAACATTGACGAGGAACGACGTACGTGCATGTCGTCTTTTGATTCGCCTTGTTGTTTCTCGTTGTATATTGTCGAGGATGGATGGGGATAAGGCTCCACTGCGGTTCGGCAGTATTTTATGATAAGTGCCCCGTAAAGCTAATTGTTTAATATATATCGAGCGCGCTGATCGGGAAGACGGTGTCGTCGTTGCATTATGGTAGCTTTCGCCGTGCATCACTAGGCGCGCGGTGGTTTATTTTTATTCTGCTCGCAGAATGGATGCGTGCCGTATATTAATGTCTGTCTCTGAGAAGAAGAAGCACGTTTTGGTCATTGAATAAATTTGTCCCCACCGGCCCTCTTTGTATAAGGAGGATCTCTGGACCAACGACGTAGATACGAGCCGTTTCGTTCTTCGTCGTTTTGCAGAGAGATGGGCAATTGTTGGCTTGTTGCCTCGGGGCAAGTGTAGGAGATGATATATATATATATGCTTATATGGACGCGATGGAAGAATGGTAAAATTATGATGTCTGTTGAGACCGTGATGGTGAAGTATTCAGGTAGCGTAATTCGGTAACGGCGGAATACTTTGGCAGAGAGACGTCCAACCCGTGATCGCTGAGCCGATTACGGGAGATCAATACAGTCAGATAGCCGAGTAGAGTGATGTGGGCCGAATGGAGAGCCTGCGCAGTAGCAACCGGTTAAGGGCGCCGAGAGAGATCTCGGCACGGCCCCTCCGACGCTCAAGACAACTTAGCTGGAAGAGGAAGAAGGAACTTAGAACAACTGGTATTAAGATTTGGAAGAGCTTACCTTCTCCTTTCCCAGGAGAGTCCTATATATAGAAGGGAGGTTCTGTTCCCGAGGAGCTCTGTCCACAGAAGTGATGGAGCTTAAGGGGCCGTACGGTATAATCATTGTTGCTTGGACTGTCTTCCGCGCGTGAGCTCCCATTATTACACGTCGTGCGGTTGATAGGAGACAAGTCTCAATTAATGTTGCGGCTAATCCCTTGAGATCTTGGCAGGGAAATCTGCCTGTGGACGAGAGCAGTAATTAATACATGGTGCGTGGTTGATGGGAGATCATTCTCCATTAATGTCACAGACATTCCTCTTAACCTAGTCAGTGATTTGTCCTTTCAAAGGGGGATATGCTCCTTCAACTTGATGACATGACCTTCCTCCCCAATTTATAATAAAAATGGATCATTCCTCTTATGATTTTTATATTTCAGAGGTGGAGGGCCTGACGTGAAGGAAATCCGAGCCGAGACGCGAGGCACCCGGTATATGTGAAAGAAGTCAGGCCGAGGGGCGCAAGGCGTCGACATATGTGAGAGAAGTCCGAGGAGCAGGCGTCGGCATATGTGAGAGAAGTCCGAGCCGAGACGCGGGGCGTCCGGCATATGTGTATAGAGAGGGGGCATTCTCAGCAGGTTCATCCTGTTTGCTTAAATCCTGTCTTTCATCCTTACTTGGGTATCCTTAAGTATCACTTGAGTAACACTAGGTATCATGGGTCCCCCCCCTTTGAGTCTAGTCGAAGGATAGGCGCAGCCTGACTGACTAGACTGGTTCGCACTGAACCATGATTTTCTCTCTTGCTCTCTTTTAGTGAGGCATGGTAAAAGGCTCCTCGGGAAACGGGGAGGGTCTGCTTTTGGACACATTTATCAACGTCTATTAATGTGATGATCCGATGACGATCCTCCTATTTTCCCTAGGGTTTCCCTGGTTGCACCACGTGGCTCTCCAGAAGAAGCCTCGGGAAAAGAGACCGTCGGGTTGCCGCTATAAATAAATCCCCATCCTTATTTCTTCATCGGTTTCTTGCTTGCTGCTTTCCTCCCCCGTTCCCTAACTATTCCTTTTTCCTTCTCCGGCGCTGCTCTACTAGTAAGTTCTTCATTCCTTCTCTCTGTGATTTTGATTTTCGTTCCATGGCCCCAAAAACCGACCTCTGGTTTTTGAGAACCCGCAGCACCGTCGACTCGGAGATTCGCTCCGAGGCGCGGGTTGCTTTCCACATTCCCCACTCTTACCGGCTTCGAGCCCCTCAACCGGACCAACGCCCTCATGAACCTCCCCCTGAATTTACTACCTTCTTTCTTGATCAATTGTCAGCCGCCCTTCGGTTCCCTCTTCATCCTTTCTTTACCGAATTATCTATATACTTTGGGATACCTATTAATCAACTGACTCCTAACGCCTTTAGTATTATCAACGGCTTTATTATTATCTTCCTATTTTATCACCTCCCACTCTCTGTCGAAGCCTTCCATTCCTGTTTTTTCCCAAAGAAGAAAGAAGCCGGCGTCTTCTTCTTCTCGGCCCGACAAGAGGTGAAATTCTTGTCGAACTTGATCACTTCTCATAAATATTGGAAGTCTAAATTCATTTTTGTTCGTCCCGAATCCCCTTTCCTATGGCCCACCGGATGGCAACTCGAGTTGCCCCCTTCTCCTTCTATCCGGTCGTTCCGAAAGTCCAAAACTTATCAAGAGATGGCCTCAGTTCTACTCGGCCTGAGGTTCGATGTGAACGTCCTGCTGGAGGAAGGACTTTTACATCATTTTGACCTAAGCCCAATAGAAGCCGAGCTGAGTGGCTCCTTGGGTAAAGGATTTCTCTGGCTCTCTTCTTTTCTTTCATTTATTATTAATTTTTCTAACTTGTTTCTTTCCTTTTTAACAGCTGAAGTCATGATTCGGGCTTCTATCAGTAAGAAGCTGAAGTGGCGAAGGGCACAGGTTATTCCCCCAGAGGATGCTCCTTCCGAAGCACCCGAAGGGGAAGACTCCGAAGTTCCCCCTCCACCTCGACCTTCTATGGTGGCCGAGGTGATCAGCTCCGGGGATTCGGAAGGGCAACAAAGGCAGCGCAAGAGGAGCCGACTGGTGCTCTCTTCTGCCGAGGGGAGCTCCTCCCAGCGGTCGTCTCCCCATCCTTCTCCTTCTCCAAGCCCCCGTCATCCGACGGGTCCGAGTGGCGAAGGACCTAGTGGCTGAGTCAGACCCAGGCCCCCACCGAGGCCGAATGACACCTCGGTGCGGAGGAACTTCCCCTCGGGATCGGATCCCCTTCCTGGAAGTGAAGTGCCCGGCCAAGCGAGGACAACCATCCGAGCTTTCTCGAGAGATCCGGAGGCGGTGGGTGACTCTGTTAAAGGGAAATCCATCGCGGCGATTAGTGACGAGATGAATATCCATCTCACCAAGGTAATTTATTCCCTGCTATTCTCCTGATTTTCTTGTCGGTAAGTCTTGCTAATTCGACTCATCTTTTTCGCAGTTCTGGGGGTATCATCTAGAGTTGATGGCTCGGATACCCCCCGTGACGGTAGCCTTCCATCAAATGCGGGCTCAGATGGTTGGCCTGAAGACCCAACTCCGAGACAAAGAAACGGAGCTTGGCTTAGCTCAGTCCGAGGCGGCCATCTTTCAAGCCCGGGCTGCTCGCTTTGAAGATGATCTCCGGCTGAAGGCACAGGAGATGAGACTTCAAGGGGCCCAACTAGAGGCGAGGGCCGCAGAAACGGCGGAGTACAAGGCCAGAGCCCAAGAGGCAGAGGCTCGAGTCTTACAAGCAGAGGCTCGAGTTTTGCAAGCCGAACAAGCTCGGGCCGCCCAGGCGGAACAAGAGGCCAAACGACGGGACGAGCTGTCGGATCGAGCCGAGAAGGCCAGAGAGGAGCTCGTCTCTTACAGGTCGGGCGAGGAAGGTCGGTGGGAGAAGCGGAAGAAAACCTTCCTCGCTTCGGAAGAATTTGCGGACATCCTAGGAGGTCGTACTCTAGACCTCCTAGAGATAGGCTACGAGGGGGCTATCCGGCACTTCAAGGAGGCCGGGTACCCGCCCGAGGGAGTCTCCGCCGATTTCTTGGACTTGCAACGTCTTGTCGACGAGACGCCCGATTCGGCTTTAGGGGGTCCTCCTCAGTAGTGTAGGTCTAGTCTAGTTGGTCACTTTTTGTAGTTTTTTGTATCTAAGGAATTTTGTAGCCCTAGCGGCCCTTTTTAAGCAAAAATGTCTTTTGATATAAAATCTATTACTCTCTATAGCATCGAGTGTACTTCGTATGATAAGAAACTAACCGAAACGGGTTACTAACCGGATGACTTGGGAGCCCCGTGCACTACCTTTAACGATATGGGGGACAGCCGAATATTCGAAACCTCGGTTACCCTTGATAGTCAGCTCCACAGAAGCATCCGTGACACCCATAGAGAATAGCCGTATCGAAGACACTTGGGGCCAGCCGAGAAGCGGTACCCGAGGATGGCCGCATTGAGAATACTTGGGACCAGCTGAGAAGCGATACCCAAGGAGAATGGCCGTATTGAATATACTTGGGACCAGCTGAGAAGCGATACCCAAGGAGAATGACCGTATAGAATATACTTGGGACCAGCTGAGAAGCGATACCCAAGGAGAATGACCGTATAGAATATACTTGGGACCAGCTGAGAAGCGATACCCAAGGAGAGTAGCCGTATTGAATATACTTGGGACCAGCTGAGAAGCGATACCCAAGGAGAATGGCCGTATTGAGAATACTTGGGACCAGCTGAGAAGCGATACCCAAGGAGAATGGCCGCATTGAGAATACTTGGGACCAGCTGAGAAGCGATACCCAAGGAGAATGGTGGTATAGAATATACTTGGGACCAGCTGAGAAGTGATACCTAAGGAGAATGGCCGTATAGAATATACTTGGGACCAGCTGAGAAGCGATACCCAAGAAGAATGGCCGCATTGAGAATACTTGGGACCAGCTGAGAAGCGATACCCAAGGAGAATGGCCGTATTGAATATACTTGGGACCAGCTGAGAAGCGATACCCAAGGAGAATGGCCGTATTGAGAATACTTGGGACCAGCTGAGAAGCGATACCAAAGGAGAATGGCCGCATTGAAAATACTTGGGACCAGCTGAGAAGCGATACCCAAGGAAAATGGCCGTATAGAATATACTTGGGACCAGCTGAGAAGCGATACCCAAGGAGAATGGCCGTATAGAATATACTTGGGACTAGCTGAGAAGCGATACCCAAGGAGAATGGCCGCATTGAGAATATTTGGGACCAGCTGAGAAGCGATACCTAAGGAGAATGGTCGTATTGAGAATACTTGGGACCAACTGAGAAGCGATACCCAAGGAGAATGGTCGTATTGAATATACTTGGGACCAGTTGAGAAGCGATACCCAAGGAGAATGGCCGTATTGAGAATACTTGGGACCAGCTGAGAAGCGATACCCAAGGAGAATGGCCGCATTGAGAATATTTGGGACCAGCTGCGAAGTGATACCCAAGGAGAATGGCCGTATAGAATATACTTGGGACCAGCTGAGAAGCGATACCCAAGGAGAATGGCCGCATTGAGAATACTTGGGACCAGCTGAGAAGCGATACCCAAGGAGAATGGCCGTATTGAGAATACTTGGGACCAGCTGAGAAGCGATACCCAAGGAGAATGGCCGTATTGAATATACTTGGGACCAGCTGAGAAGCGATACCCAAGGAGAATGGCCGTATAGAATATACTTGGGACCAGCTGAGAAGCGATACCCAAGGAGAATGGCCGTATTGAGAATACTTGGGACCAGCTGAGAAGCGATACCCAAGGAGAATGACCCCAAATTTTCCCGAGGAGGGGATCAGGTGGAACTTTGATTATAAAGGCACCTTGTTATACAAGAGTTTGTCAAGCATAATAAGGCCGTAGATGGAAAGCATTCCAAGATCGGCCGAGTTCCTTTCCTTCTCGATCTTGGAGGTAATAAGCGCTGGTGAGTTGATGACCTTATACGCCTTCCATCTGGGGATAGCTACCACGGCCGGTCGACTTTTTCCATACAAAATCTCGCCGGAAAGAGCGAGGTACTATTCTTGTAAGCTTGAGCCATTTCCTCAAGGCTTCAGATTCTACTTGCTCGTTCTCGCCTCGATCACCAAGTCCATCCGACTAATCTCGCTTAGTCAACCTCCTGAATGCGGCGACAGGGAGACCTCGCCAATTTCTCACTGAATTTCACCATAGACTAGATGGAACGGAGTGAGGCCAGTACTATCCTTGGGGGTAGTCCTGTAAGCCCACAAGATACCAGGTAGCTCATCCACCCAACTTCCTCCCGTGTGATCAAGTTTGGTCTTTAGTCCTCGAATCAGCTCTCGTGTTAAATACGGGGATTTAAAACATTTAAATTAAATGGCCAAATAATTAAGGAAATAATCCTGGAAATTTTTCGGGATTTTTCGGGAATTTTAGGAATTTTTCCAGAATTTTTTCTGAATTAAACTGACTGAGATTTTACTGATAAAGTAAATAGGCTTTATCTAAGGGTATTAACAAACCGAAAACCCTAAGTTTTTACTTTTTTTATTTCCTTTTTTTACACATGATTATTCTTTTTAGCTTTACATGACGATTTCTTATCTTAATAGTCGCCAGATAGCATTTATCATGTTTATATGCCGACATTCACACCGCAAGAACTTTCTTGCTTTGCTCGAGCATGCTGCCGCTTCTGGCCGCGGCCGCTATCAGACGACGCGGCTGTATAGCACGAATTTCGTCGCCGCTGTCTTCCACTTCCTGCTCGCCAGATTATGCATCGATTTCTTCTCAACATTAATCGCCACTCATCGGGTGGAGAGCTAAGGGGAGGATCGACGATTGGGCTCCGACGTTCTCGATTCGAGATCTGGGGATCGACAACGCTCACGCCTCATTGGAGCCGCAGGTGGCTCGCTAGCCGACAGGGAAGGATCCGCCAATGGTCGGTGATAGGTAAGATGCCCGCCCTCTATCTTGGACAAGTCCATGTGATTCTCCGCCGATTCACCTGCTTGATTTGGGTTGTAGGGCAACAATCGGGATTGATTGTCCATTGAACATGCAGATTGAAATATAGTGTATGTAAGCTGTTCTATTCTCTCTTATAGTAAATTGTTAATTTATGTGATCTACGAGGAGTGGATGAAGCTAGTTCTCGCAGGACAAAGAGGTAGTGTCAGATTTAGTTTTACTAGAGGGCTATGAGGTTTTATCATGTCGATGTTTGTAAATACGCCATATACTGCAAATCAAGGTTGAGGATTTGGAATGAAAGGTCTTATTTGTTTTCAGTTTTTGGGTAGATTAGATTAAATGTAACGAGTTGACAAGGAATTATATTTTGGTACGCTGGATTTGCGGATAGTTTAATCCATTAGGTTTTGGATCGAGATATTAGGGTACTATTAGCGGACTTATGTTTAGCAGCCCCAGATCTATTAGCGGATTATTATCTTGTATGTGTATTATTAGTGTATGATTTTCGCGTATAAGGTATAGTGGCCAGGGTGTTAAGGTCGTCCGAGCACATTATCGAGCAGGAGTTCCAAGGGTTTATTTCGCAGTGAGCCTGGTGAGTCTTTTTTCATTTATTTTACATTTTTATGTTAATTATTATATTTATTTCGTGATGGATCGACGAGATCAACACAACATCTATCTGCATTTATATTCTATATTTATTATATTTGGTTATATTTTTATATTGTTAATGATTGTTTTATCTAGGATTGTTTTAACGGATATTATCGGATTTTATTTTGCATTATAAGATAGCATATTGTGATTATTATGATTTAATACCTCTTAGATTTGACTATATTATTAGACTAGTCAATAATACGACTAAGATGGATAAATTCGTAGAAGGTATGAGGACATGATTACATAGCTTATGTAGTTTAGAGTATATATAAGCATCTGATGCTTTATTTATATATTGCCTCGACTTTGTTCTGGCATTGACTTTGTTCTGGCATGACCCTTTAGTAATACCCTAATTAATTTCACCATTGATTCCCATTAGAGACTATGCCGCTTATTAGACAAAGATGTTATATGTTTATGGTTATGAGTTTTATGGATACCATGATTAAGACCAAGAGATAGAATAACTTAGATAAGGTTATTCTATGAGCGATCTCAAATGAAACAACATTAGTGGAACCCTAGGTGTTGGAACCCTAGGCGAATGATCCGATGTGCATATCGGTATATGTGATTACCCATTTACTGTTTCAGTGATATGGTGATCGGAGGTCGAATGATTAGGATGCGATTAATCCTTACTATATCTCCCATTCTTAGTTGAGAGAGAGAGTCTGCAGTAGAGTCTCTCTATAGGTAGGTGCTTTGTATACATGTGGTCTCTCATGCATGGTTGAGATAATCTACTGCAAGATATATTCTTGCTATTCGCTCGGAGTTGGTAATAATCGGATTTGATGACGCCTGTAGCTAGATAGCTACTTTAAGTTAAGTAACCACGAGATCTGCTCGTGGTATGTCAGAGCATGCATGATCGAGCCGTAGGACGATATAATTTGGGATTAACCCTCAAGAGCTTCGATAGTAGATTTGTGGCCTTTATTGGCTTGATAGGCGCTTCGTTAGTTGGGACGAAACCCTATGATTAATTGTCTCGCGATTATTAGTGGACTTATGATTTTGATCGACCTTGATACCGATCATGTTGGAAGGGTTGGAAGGCTAGATTTAATCATCTAGACTTATTTATTTATAAGTTGATGATCTTTACCGACGTTGGTAAACGTATTAGAGGTGTTGAAACCTCGCTGACGCCTTCAAGGGCTTTAATTGTAGATCGATGATCCTTATCGATTTTGATAGATGTTCTATGCTAGATATATTGATAACCCTAGGTTTAACAACCTAGGATAATCGATCGCTTCACGCAACCTATTGGTAGTATGCTAATGCCGCAATGATAATTAGATATTTATATACAACCCGCCTATTCCAGTCTCATTCGTGGTAGCATATAGCGCGCAGATCGGCTATTGATTCGGCCATGGGTTACGCTCGAGGTAGCTCATAGATAGTTTCCTTTGTGTGAGAGCCACGAGACTTTATCGTGGTATTCGGATGTGCACCGCTTGTGGTTGTGTATGCTGCGTATATTTATTATACCGCTGACAGTTAGCCGCATCGATATTGGTACTCGAGGGTTGGGTTACTCTAGCTTGTTCCTCGTGACTTCCATTATGTGCATTATGATTTTGCACTATTGTCTATACATCCACAGTGGTTGTACTTATCCTCCTCATTTATCCTCCGGTTAATCGATGGAGGACGGTCATATCGACCTACCTCGTGTCGCCGAGAGTTCCTGCGCGTCCCCGCATCGGGATGCCGCTTTGTTTACTTGATTGTTGCATTTGATTGCACTTTGGATTTTGTCGCAATTGATTTGGGGTCATAAAACTATTTTACTTTGATAGATATATGTTTAGTCTTGCATGCATGCAGTTATTGAAATACTTATATTTCTATAATTATTTCGAGGTTTTTACCAGATTTGGTCCATGGATTCTGGATATTGTCACTAAGGGGCTCCCTTGTCATTTGGATGACGGATATGCCCCCAGGACGTGACCATTTTATTGGTTTACGGTTTTGGTTTGGTTTTGGTGTATCGAGGATTTTCTTTTCCTTGGATTTTGGGAGTTCTCGTGTTTTGAGACCAAGTGTGCAAGGATATCTCCGAGCTATAGGAAAAGTATTGTCTTTAGTAGTTACACTTTTGTGGCTAGGAAAACTATTGACTTAGTGAAATTGTCCCTACTCATGGTCGGGGACGAGGTCGATAACATATTGACCTTGAGGAATCAAATGATGATTTCAGAGGTACGGATTCTTTAGAGGTGCCGACTGATGTCGAATTAGGAGGCTAGGGTTAGACCCGCTAGCCACCCATTAGGAGGACAAGGAGTAAACCCTCGGAGAATATCAGTCCATATTAATAGTGATTTGGTTATGGATTAGGCGATATGCCTACACTTGTCAAGACGATGAAAGATCGCTTTTATCTTATTATAGGAGGTGTTGTATGGGATATTTATCGTCCCAAGATTTCTTCGAGAAGATCCAGGAACTCTTGGTTAAAAGAGATGGACCTTTGAGGTTATACAACGATTTTCGATGATGGAATGTGGTAGTGGTAAAGGAAATGATTATCCTTCATGGTGGATTGAGGATCTATTTAGATCACTATAGGACACCGTGTATACTCTAGGATTGATTTATGATTGGTGTGTTGATATTGTAGTGACAGGTGTCATACAATTATCAAAGTTATAGGGATGATTGATATATCATCACCTAGAGTAAAGAGGATGCAGTGTATAGTGATGACAATTTCATACTTGGTATGAATTATGCGAGGTTTGATTATCTTGTTTGACTTATGACGCGACTTAGTCGTCAGGATTTAGGAAATCGTGTATTCGACACGATTGGATCATTTATGATGGTGGCGAGTTGGAGTTGAGCACTCGGCCGTAGGTGATGATTTTACGGTATTGATTTGATTTATTATTACCATAGATATGGATAGGATGCTCTAGTGGTACTACACCGCCGACGGGTAATGGAATTTATTTAGTCCAAGCTTGTGAAACTAGTTTCGTGGCTCGACGATGGTTGACTTTTACACGAGTTGTTTGATCATTCTCGGGTGGAAGGAAGGGTATCAGATGCGGATGCAATGTTTCGCAGAATGGAGCGTTCGCTTTAGTTGATTGAGACGTATCCCATGGTTACGCGAAATGAGGAACTACGAGATGGGTTGTCATATATATATATGACGTGGACCTAGTAGGAGTTGTTATGTTGTTTTGTAGAGATGGCGATATGCTTATGAGGTTTTAGCTAGCTCGTGTAGTTGCATTTGAATTCGGAAGAGTTATTATTGATTCGGGAACAACAGATAGATTCTGTTGTGATGATAGAGAGCATTTACCATAGAGTTGTACTCTTGCTCCGGGTTCGGCATTAGTGAGAGTGGAATTTGTCGGTCGTAGGTGGCTAGATAGCTACCTGACATCTTGACTGGCTACGAGTCCCAGTTGTGGTAGCATGTCATTGCCTGTAAGTAATTCCTTTGACATTACTACGAGAGCCAAGAGGCTTGGTCATGATATTTTGATAAGTATTGCTGAAGATTGCAATAGGTTCTATATGTTGCAGATGTATCGGATTGTATTTGGAAAATAGTAAGTATTGAAACGTTCTCCGTGGTGGGACGTCATGCGGAATTTAGTTGACTTGGAAGTCTGGTGTTCAGTGTGTCAACTAGTAAAGGTGGAATACTAATAATCAGCAAGGTTCTGTACCAAGAGGAAAGTGGGAGCCTAATATGATGGACAGTGTTGGGAGATTATTTGGAATTCGGAAAGGACTTAGTATGATTAGCTAAGTCCGCTCATTTTCATTAGATCCATACGATGAGTTTGTTGGATCGCTGGATAGGTTATATTGTGGTGATTTCCAGTTCATGGAGGATCTTTGAGTATCGTATGCGATAGCGATTCAGGATTTACCTTAGGATTATGGTAAAGTCTTTAACGGGTCACGGATATAGAGCTCCACTCGGGTACAGTTAGATACTTATGATAGATGGTCGATATGAAGATACTATTCATACTCTGGAAGAGCTACTAGAAGCAAGTGTGATTTGATTTTAAGGGATATCAAGAACCCACTTAGTCACTTGAGGTGTGACTTGTCTCCAGGTGCTTGAGATGGTTGTTGGGACATCTCGTACTAATATACGAGTAGGAAATTTGGGGACCAAATTTTTATTAGTGGGGGAGAATGTTAAATACGGGGATTTAAAACATTTAAATTAAATGGCCAAATAATTAAGGAAATAATCCTGGAAATTTTTCGGGAATTTTCGGGAATTTTAGGAATTTTTCCGGAATTTTTCTGGAATTAAACGAACTCCGTACGAGATTTTTACGGGGATAAAGTAAATAGGCTTTATCTAAGGGGTATTAACCTAAACCGGAAACCCTAAGTTTTTACTTTTTCTATTTCCCTTTTCCCGGCACAAGGATTATTCTCTTCTAGCTCTCCTCGCGACGACTTTTCCCTCTTAGCGAACCCTTCTTCGCGAAACCGCGCCTCGCCAGAGCTGCAGCGCGCGCCCCATCCGGCCATCTTCCGCCGACACCTCTGCCACCGACGCCGCAGTCTTTCCCGGTGCCCTCTTTGCCGTTGCTCGCCTGAGCCGCCACTGCTTCGCCGCCTTCTCCGGCCGCTGCTTGCCAGACGACGCCGCGGCTCCAGCTGCTCGGCCGCCGACTCTCGTCGCCGCCTCGCCTCTCTTCCACTTCCTCGTGCTCGCCCTTTCGACGATCGGCGACCTCCGCACCTCTTCCTCGCCAATGACCTAACGCCGACGACCCATCCGGTGGGAGAGCTAGCGGAAGGAGGATCGGCGATTGGGCTCCGTCGGACGTTCTCGACCTCGAGATCTTGGGATCGAGCTGGCCCCGGATTGGGAGCCGCCTTGCAGGGTCGATGCTTGGCCGACGGGAGGGAAGGATCTGCCAATGGTCGCTGTATCTAGGTAAGAGTCGGTCTCGGTCTCTATCTTGGACGAAGTCGACTTGTCGTGATTCTTCCTGCCGTGATTCACCTCGGTTTGATTTGGTTTGTTGTTTAGGGCAACAACTGGGATTGGATTGTCCATTGAGCAGTGGCAAAGATTGGGAAATCCTACCGATGGAGTGCGTATGTAAGCTTGTTCTATTCCCTCTCCTATAGTGTAAATTGTTAATTTAGGTTGTGATCTATGATGAGTGGATGAAGCTAGTTCTTTGTGGAGGAATAAAGAGGTAGTGGTGGTGTGATTTGGGGTTTTGTGAGTGGAGAGGGCTATGAGGTTTTATTGGGTGTCGATGTGTTTGTAAATCTGATTAGTGCGTACCGTGAAATTGAAGGTTGAGGATTTGGAATGGAAAGGTCTGGGTTGTTATGAGATTTCAATTAGGGTGATTAGATCCTAAATTGGTGTAATTGGGAGTTGATTGGGAAGGAATTATATTTTGATACAAAGGAGTGAGCGTTCGGTGGATAGTTTAATCCATTAGGTTTTGGACTTGATATTAGGGTTGACAACATAATCTGAGTATATTATGTTTTATCGAGTTTCCACGGCGAGGTCCCGTCGTGACGATTTCATTCTTACTGGATATATATTCAAAGTGTACTTTGACTTATCTTTTAGATATAGTCAAGTTGATATGTTAGTTAGGATAGCATGCAATACTTTTCATGTTTATATGCCTAGTATGCTTAGTGCCTACTTGACTACATGCATTTGATCGATATGATTATATCTTCCCTGCTTTATTTGGATCATGGTTGCTTGGATCGCTTATATGCACTTATTGACTTTGCATATTATTCTGGATGGATATTTGTAGTTGGATTTACATGCTTTAGTATCATGCACCATCTTGCATGATTGCATCGGGCCGACGGGTTCCATTATTGTTGAGCCCGCTAGTTACATGGCTCGCATACCGCCACTCATGGGTTAGTGGTACATCGGAGGGTGTGTCGATTGCTCTGTCACAGTTCATTGGACCGCTTCGTGGTAGCGGCAGGCGCGTGGTAGCGGCGAGGATCCCTCCTCCGGCCTATGACAGGGAGATGAGAGCTTAGCTCCCCACTATGTTTGGGGGGAGGATAGGTGTACTCGACAAAGATCCTCGCCCACTCTGGCCACCAGAGCGATGATGGCAGAGTGCAGGTTGTCATAGCCCTACCCACTCGGCCACCATTGCGTGTGAGGCGGCCGATGTGTCGGGGTGACCATGTCATTTACGCACGACATGCATTTTAGCACGGATTGCATTTGTATTGTGTTTCTTTGCATTATTGTATTGATGCCTTGGATGTTGCATATGATTGACATGCATCTGAGGATTCATATTCTTATATATGTGATGACTTTATCTCTTATAGTAGGGCACGTGCTCCTATATCGGGTAGGAGACTCGAGTGAGTCTGATCCTTTTGCATTTATTTCTTGCTTACCATATATATGAGATCTGGCATGCATGATTAGTATTGTTAGCTATTTCTTGCTATTCATATCTACTATACCCGCAGAGTTCTTTGAACTCACCCCGTTGATTATATTTATTTCAGGATGGAGCTGTCAGGAGAGTCCAGCTGCCAAACCCCCTCGTCGTGGAAGTGTATTTTGTTATTTGTGTTTACGGTTTTTGGGTATTTGGATTAGAATATATGTTTAGGACTGGAGTTGGATATTTGTACCTGTGGATGTTTTGGTATGTCCTTAGGGACCTTTGATCGGATTTTTATTTTGATTGGTTTGGTTGGTATTCCTGCCCAGACGGCAGAAGGGGTAAGTCTAGTTAGTGTAGACTTATGTTTTCCTAGATTTGTTGGCCTGAGGCCTTATTATTATCTGCGTGTGATGTGGTATGATTCCGGTCGTGTTGACCGATGTATAGTGGCCGTGTAGGCCTTGTATAAAAATTGGTCATCGGCGGAGACTTCAGGACTTCATCCGTTACTCTACGGATAAGCTACTGAGGTGTAGACTTGCCGGATCTCCAACTGTTGACACCAATCTTTCAATTTTCGGCCTTGAAACTGTCGCCCGTTGTCAGAGACCAGTTTCCTAGGGATGCTGAATCGACATACTATATTTTTCCAAAGAAATTTTAATACGGCTTCTTCTGTTATCTTAGCCAGCGGCTCTGCCTCTACCCATTTTGAGAAATAGTCCACTGCTACTAACAAGAATTTCTTTTGGTTTGGCCCTGTGGGTAGTGGCCCCACTATGTCCATTCCCCACTGGCCGAACGGAGAAGAGACAACAGAGGCCTTCAATAGTTCAGCCGGCTTCTGGGAGAAATTTTGATGCTTCTGACAGCTAAGGCATACTTGTACCCAATGTGAGGCATCTTTCTGCAGAGTGGGCCAAAAGTAGCCGGCCAATAATATTTTCCTCGCGAGGGAGATCCCTCCCGCGTGATTTCCACAGCAGCCTTCATGTATTTCCCTCATAACATACTCTGCTTCTTCTTGGCCGAGGCATTTAAGTAAGGGCCGAGCAAAAGATCGTCTGTACAGCGTGTCCCCTATTAAGACGAAACGAGTGCTTCTTCTTTTAACTACTCGGGCCTCTGCCAGGTCCTCGGGTAGTACCCGGCTCTGGAGGTAATCGATCAAGGGCTTCCTCCAGTCTGCTGAGCTGTGAGATATCAGCGGCTCTTGATTTATGCTGGAGATGAGCTGCACCTCGGTTACTGAATCTTCCAGGCTCCATGTGGTGAGGGTACTAGCCATTCGGGCTAATTCATCGGCTTTCTGGTTGTCTGCTCTGGGTATTTTATGTAGAACTACCTCTTGAAACCCCGCGGCTAACCTTTGATAAGCTTGTTTGTACCGTTTCAGTCTTGGGTTATTAATGTCGAACGATCCCCTAAGCTGTTCAACGGCTAGCTGAGAGTCAGAATGCAAGGAGATCCGGGCAGCACCCAGATGGCGGGCGGCTTGCATCCCTGCTAATAAAGCCTCATATTCGGCTTCGTTGTTAGAAGCCCGGAAGTTGAGCTGCACCGCTATCCGTATGGTATCCCCTTGGGGGGATATTAGCAGTACCCCCACCCCACTGCCTTGTTTGGTTGCCGAGCCATCCACATATATTTTCCATTCTTCATTCTTCTCTGCCCCGGATGTTTCCGCCAAGAAATCCGCCAACACTTGTGCTTTAAGAGCTGGGCGGGGTTGATACTGGATATCATACTCAGCTAATTCAGTGATCCACTTGACCAGACGGGTGGATGCTTCCGGATTGTTTATTATCCTTCCGAGGCCACTGTTGGTTAAGACTGCGACCGGATGAGACAGAAAATAGGGCCGGAGCTTCCGAGCTGTTATGAGCAGGGCCAAAGCTAACCTCTCCAGAGTTGTGTACCTGCTTTCAGCGCCCTTTAACAAATGACTGACAAAGTAAATGGGTAGTTGTTTACCTTCTTCTTGGCGAAGTAATACGGAAGCTATGGCCTCCTCCAAGGAAGCCAGATATAACTGAAGCTCTTCTCCGGGGACCGGCTTGGCCAATATGGGCAGACCGGCTATATATTGCTTTAATTCTGCCAGGGCCTGCTCACATTTATCGTCCCATGAAAACCGAGTCGACTTGCGAAGTATCTTGAAGAAAGGGAGGGTTCGCTCTGCCAACTTAGGGATGAATCTTGAGAGGGCTGCTCACCCAACAATCATACTTCCTTGACATCGCGAGGAGGCTATGTTCGTAAGACTTGGACCTTTCTGGTTGACTTGATGCCCGCTTGCAGAACGATGTATCCGAGGAATTTGCCTCCACGGACTCCGAATATACACTTACTCGGATTAAGCCGAATCCCATAATGCCGTAAGGTGCCAAATGTCTCCTCCATGTCCGAGATGATGTCTTCAGCTCTGACAGACTTGATAAGGACGTCGTCTATGTATACTTCCAGATTTCGGCCTATTTGTGGCCGGAACACTTTATTCATCATTCTTTGATAGGTGGCTCCGACATTCTTTAAACCAAACGGCATGACCTTATAACAGAAGGTCCCATCAGCAGTGATGAAACTAACCTTTTCTTGATCCTCCAAGGCGAGTGGAATCTGATGGTATCCCTGGTGGGCATCTAGCATACAAATTAATTCACATCCGGCCGTGGAGTCTACTACTTGGTCTATTCGAGGCAGGGGGTAGCAATCTTTTGGGCATGCTTTATTGAGATCCCTAAAATCTATACAGACCCTCCATTTTCCTCCCGACTTTGGTACTAGTACTATATTAAGATGTATCCGCCGGAGCTTCAGACTCCTACGGATGACTTGGTCTTTTTCCGATCCAAAATGCCTTCTTTTCTGCCGAATAGGCCGAGACCCAGGAAAAATATTTAGCTTATGCTCCATGACTGCCCGGGGGATGCCCTGGTGTTGTTCATCCGGCCACGAAAAGACGTCTTTGTTGCTGATCAGGCAATCTTTGATCTTCTGCTTTAAATTTTCCGGAAGATTGGTAGCTACCCGAAGGATTCTTTCGGGCTGATTCGGCCATACTTGAACCTCTTCTTCCTCAGTGTTCGCAGAAGGGACTTCCCTCAGGGTGTATATGCTGGCGCTCTCTGTCTTTTGGCTTTTCCTGGGTCCTGTACGGACCTCCTCCACATAGCACTTCCGAGCAGCCGTTTGATCTCCGGCTACTTCCCCTATCTGGTTACCCACGGGAAATTTGATTTTCTGATGATAAGTGGAGACAGCTGCTTCAAAGGCATGCAGGGCGGGCCTTCCTAAAATGATGTTGTAAGCTGAAACTGCGTTCACCACGGTAAAAGTGACTATCCGCGTTCGGCGAGATGGTTCTTCTCCTAAGGAAAGAGGGAGGTTGATCCGGCCGAGCGGAGTGACCTCGTGCCCCGAGAAGCCATACAGCGCGGTATTCATTGGTTGGAGCCATGTGACTTCCTGCTGCATACGGTCAAAGGTATCTTTAAACAATATGTTAGCTGAACTACCTGTGTCAATGAAGATCCTTGCTACGTCGTAATTGGCCACTGTAGCTCTTATCACCAAGGCGTCGTCATGAGGAGTAACTATTCCCTGCAAATCTTCAGGGCCAAACCTGATTGATGGTTTATCTGCGAGGGTTGGGTTGATGCTTACTTGCATGTTTTCCAATCGTCGGCCGTGAGCTTTCCTGGCTCGATTTGAGTCCCCATAGGTAGCTCCTCCGGTAATCATGTTGATCGTCCCCCGATGCGGAGTGTTGAGTGCTTGAGGTGAGTGGGGGGAGGAGAGGTTCTCCCCGGGGGTATCCTGCGACCGGGATCTCGAGCCACCTCTGCTCGGGAGTGGCCGAGGGGCTCTTCTAGCCGGATTTCGTTGGGCAAATTCTCGTGACTCTGATCGCCCGTCGCGAGAGGCCTCGCCCTGCTGTTCCCTTATCACTTGCCTGATCTCATTAGCTAGAACGCGACACTCCCGGGTTGAGTGACCGTATACTTGGTGAAAGGCGCAGAAAGGACCCCGTTCCTGTGGTGTGGCTGGCAGTTCTCGAACGGTATGAATGGTCCTATCCTTCACAAGCCGGGGAGGGTAGACAGGGGTCTTAGATGACTGAAGAGGCGGAGGGACTTTCTGGATGCTTTTATGGGGTTTGGGCCGCTCCAACCGATGTTGTCCATCAGCTGCCTTCTCGGCTTCTTCTAAATTAATGTATGCTTCTGCTCTGGCCAGCAAGGCCTCAAAGTGAGGAGGTGACCTCTTCATTAGGGATTTGGAGAAATCCCCTCGTATGAGGCCATGAGAGAAGGCGTCTACCACTGTATTTGGCGAGGCATCTGGTACGTCCACGGCTATTCGGTTGAAACGGTGCAGATAACCCCTTAAAGATTCTCCTTGTTCCTGTTTCATGGTCATGAGGTACTGGGCTGTCCTCCGATATCGTTTACTACTAGCAAATCTTTGCAGGAATAGTAAGGACAGTTCTTGGAAAGAATGAATGGACCCCGCTGGCAGTCGATCAAACCACTTTTGTGCGGGGCCGATTAGATTAAGAGAGAAGACCTTACATTTTGCTCCATCCGAGTAATTATGGATTAATGCCGCCTTCCTAAACCTTCCCAAATACTCCTCTGGATCAGTCGAGCCATTATACTCTCCTATGCATACTGGCCTGAAGGACTTGGGCATTCTGTCCGCTATCATGCTGGGGGCAAGGGGGGATTCGGTGCTGATAGCAGAAGCCTTCCCCTTTTTGGGATCCCTCTCGGACGGTGCGTATGAAGGCGTTTCCTTAGAAGATCGTGAGGACGAAGCGGTAGAGAATGACTCAGATGATGGCCAAATGGTGGGAGCCGATCTGGGAGTGGCTGGAGTAGGTGGCACAGAAGCCGGAGCAGGGCCCTGGGCTGGGCTAGGAGGGGTTGCCAGTGGGGGATTTCCCCGAGGGATGAGGTCACGTAGGATGTCTTCCATGGTTGTCTTGACCAGCATCATGATGCTTTCCCTTGTCAAGCCTTCGCCCGCGAGGTTGTGATTACTCGAATTCGTTCCTTGGTCTGCCATCTTTGCCTCAGGCGTTATTTATTTTGTTTTCCACAACGGCGCCAATTATGATGCCTGTTGAGACCGTGATGGCGAGGTGTCCAGGTAGCGTAATTCGGTAACGGCGGAATACTTCGGCAGAGAGACGCCCAACCCGTGATCGCTGAGCCGATTACGGGAGATCAATACAGCCAGATAGCCGAGTAGAGTGATGTGGGCCGAATGGAGAGCCTGCGCAGTAGCAACCGGTTAAGGGCGCCGAGAGAGATCTCGGCACGGCCCCTCCGACGCTCAAGACAACTTAGCTGGAAGAGGAAGAAGGAACTTAGAGCAACTGGTATTAAGATTTGGAAGAGCTTACCTTCTCATTTCCCAGGAGAGTCCTATATATAGAAGGGAGGTTCTGTTCCCGAGGAGCTCTGTCCACAGAAGTGATGGAGCTTAAGGGGTCGTACGGTATAATCATTGTTGCTTGGACTGCCTTCCGCGCGTGGGCTCCCATTATTACACGTCATGCGGTTGATAGGAGACAAGTCTCAATTAATGTTGCGGCTAATCCCTTGAGATCTTGGCAGGGAAATCTGCCTGTGGACGAGAGCAGTAATTAATACATGGTGCGTGGTTGATGGGAGACCATTCTCCATTAATGCCGCAGACATTCCTCTTAACCTAGTCAGTGATTTGTCCTTTCAAAGGGGGATATGCTCCTTCAACTTGATGACATGGCCTTCCTCCCCAGTTTATAATAAAAATGGATCCTTCCTCTTATGATTTTTATATTTCAGAAGTGGAGGGCCTGATGTGAAGGAAATCCGAGCCGAGACGCGAGGCACCCGGTATATGTGAAAGAAGTCCGAGCCGAGACGCAAGGCGTCCGGCATATGTGAGAGAAGTCCGAGCCGAGACGCGGGGCGTCCGGCATATGTGAGAGAAGTCCGAGCCGAGACGCGGGGCGTCCGGCATATGTGAGAGAAGTCCGAGCCGAGACGCGGGGCGTCCGGCATATGTGAGAGAAGTCCGAGCCGAGACGCGGGGCGTCCGGCATATGTGAGAGAAGTCCGAGCCGAGACGCGGGGCGTCCGGCATATGTGTATAGAGAGGGGGCATTCTCAGCAGGTTCATCCTGTTTGCTTAAATCCTGTCTTTCATCCTTACCTGGGTATCCTTAAGTATCACTTGAGTAGCACTAGGTATCAATATTTAAGAGAATAAATAAGAAAATCGAAATTTGAATTTCATTGGGCATCAATATTGTAGAGATTAATGATGTATAAATTATATTTCGTGTGTAAATTATATGTTTTGAATTTATCCGATAAAGAAACTAGAGAGAAATTAAGCCTGGACGATATGATATATTTTCGACGGAATAATTAATTAATACAACATTCGGGAGAATAAATAAAAGAAGAATAGAGAATGAATATTCTAAAGATCACTTTCTAAATGGATAATAAATTGTGTTCTTAATTTATTTAATAGATGATATGTTGAATTAAATTCATAATAGTTAAAAGAGACAAAAGAACAGAATTCATACTTGTTGCGGTTAGACACTAAGGAACTTAACTGGAGCGAGAATGACTCGAAGGAAGGTTTCGTCGACTCGACTAAGGGTGATTTGGCGAAGGCTGATGACTCGACTAGTTGAGTAGATCCGTTGTATTCAATGAGCTTGTCTAATAGGGGAGCAAACGTCTTCGGCAAGAAATCCAGCGGTGACCCAAGCAGCGGAGCAAGCTTTGGCAGCACGGGTGGACGTCTATTGGAGACGCTGGGAGTCACGACCTAAGGGAAAGCAAATAAGGTTACGTTTGGTACGGGATAATGTAATCAACCTTGTAATGTAATGTAATGTAATGTAATGTAATGTGTATTACATTACTGTGTTTGGTTAGCGATTGGTGTGTAATCTTTGATTACAAAAGTGATTACATTCGTTTGTTTGGTGTTCATATTTGTTATAAGGAATTTAATTCATATTATTATAAAATGACAAAAATATCCTTATAAGGTTGTCGCCGCCGGTGGGCATCGGCCAATCGTCGCCTAGTCGCCGGTCGTCGGCTGCCATCGGTCGACGGCCGCCGGTCGCCGGTCGCCGGTCGTCGGTTGCCGACGGCCGACGGCCGCCGATCGTTAGTCACCGACCGCGGTCGCGCTTGCGTCGATCGGCCATCGATCGCCGTCGATCTAAAAATAAAAGAATGATATATTTGTCATGATAAATATTGAGTCCGTAATGTAATCGGATTACATAGTTTTTCCTTCGTAATCGAGATTACGAATCTTGGCTCTTATTTTGTAATGCGATTACATTACATTACATCTTTGAAATATTACCAAACAAAGTAAATCATCTTGTAATGTAATCCTGATTACATTACAAGTCTGATTATCCCGTACCAAACGTAGCCTAAGAGTGAAGGAGAATGCTGAGAGAAATCACGGCAGTGCCTCTCTGATGTTCAAATCAACAGTGACCAGAATCGAAAAAAGAAGAGAGAAATACTAGGAGAAGAATTAGAGAGGAGGTCGGAGGAGCAGAAAAGATCCCCTAACTCTTTTCTTTTTAGTTATCTTTATATAAGATAGGAGACCGGTTTGAATTTCAATGGGTTCGTATTAGGATATAGGTTCACGATTTGATATTAGAAAATGATGGGAGATATTACCTCATTAAATATGACAGACACTTGAAACTTAATTAATGCACTTGACGTGATTGATAAGAGATCGACTCCATTAATGCGTGTTGGACGTGGCTTCATCAGAGAAACGACGTGAGCTCATCCGTGAGGGAGCCACCTCCCGTCAACGAAGATGTACTGCCATATCGACTCGCCATGTGACGGGCCTGCCTTGGTAACTTTGAAATGACTCCCTATATGTGTTGGAATTTGAATGGAAATTATGGAAATGTGAAGAAAGGATGAAGAAGACGTTCTGTCATCCTTTTATACTTGTTGATCGGTAAAACGAAAAGATGGGGAAGACGTTCCGCCATCTTTCGCGTCGAACCGTGGGAAGTTCGCATTAAAACTCTGACATAAATTGTCAGAGATTGATGAATTAATGATAGATTAATTGAATCAAGGCAACATTATGGTTGACCTTTCGATTCACTTAGATTAAACGAATCAAAGCGACATTATGGTTGACCTTTCGATTCACGTAGATTAAACGAATCAAGGCGACATTATGGTTGACCTTTCGATTCCACCATTAATATGTCTCCTCTATAAAAGGAGACAGGATTGCAAACTCGAAAGAAGAAGAGAACTCTCTATTTCCAACCCTACAGTGATAACGTTCGAGTGTTTGTTCAGTTCGCCGAGGACTGCTTGTGCTTGTTGGAGTCCGCGGTTTTGCCATTGTATCCTGGGAAATAGACGTCCTACTAAACCTCGCAAGTACTCCGTCGGAGGAGGACGAATCTGTTTTAAGGAAACTGTGTATACACAGGCCTCGGCAGCTTTTTAATTGGCTCTGCAATTGACTCTGCAACCAATTCTGCACTTGGTTCTGCAACCAATTCTGCAATTAACTCTGCAACCAAAACTGCAATTGGTTTTGCAAACCTGCTCTGCAATCGCCGGCTCTGCAACTGCAATTGGTTCTGCAACAACTGGCTCTGCAACTGGTTTTGCAATTGGTTCTGCAACAACCAGTTCTGCAACTGGTTCTGCAATTGGTTCTGCAACAACCGGCTCTGCAACTGGTTCTGCATTTGGTTCTGCTACAATCAGCCCTGCAACTAGTTCTGCATTGGCTCTGTAACAATTGACTCTACAACAATTAGCTTGGCAATTGGCTTAGCAATCAGCTCTACAACTGGTCGGAGACTTTTAATCCGGCCCAAAAAGGAAGAAATCATTCTTGATTGAGGACGTAAAAGGAAGTGGTCGACTCAATAGACAAGTCCGATTAATTTTCGGACTTTCCCTTGGTTTTCCATCAGGAAAGGTATACTCCTTGTACTCTAACAATATGAACCCGGCTATAGGGATAAATATATAAATAAAGAGATTCTTGACAAAATATAAATAAAAAGATTCTCGTCGAAATATATATGCCTACCGAGACATACTTGCTGAGACAATTCTACTGAGCTCTCTTGTTCGAGTTGAGTGGTCATTCTTGACCAGGTCCAACTTCATCTCTCTAAGCTTGAATATTGACTTGACGACAAGGGGCACAACAACAATACTGATTAAAAATATTTTTAAGTTTGAATTAAAATTTTCATTAGAACTGAAAAAAAAGGAACATATAGAATTTTAATTTTTTTTTCTAAAGAAAAAAATTACAGCGCGAAGAAGATATATGAAATGTGTTCGGTCAGCATATATATATCTATTGACATTGCAAAGATACAATATCAGTATTAATCACAGAACACATGATCAAGTTATGTAGAACAAACAAAGAACATTGAGATCGAGATATTTGAAACAAAATTCTATCAAATTCAAACAAACAGTTTGAAAGAAGTACGTAATACGAATGAGAGGAAAATTAAACAGAGCAACCAAGGTCACATCGATACTATTTTATCGCTGTTTTGGAGAAGCAGGAACTCGATACTGTTTTTTTTTGTTTTTATCTCCCTGTAGGATTAACCATCTGAGAGAACACAGCAGTGTTGCTTAGGACATCTACCTCCTCACTATGTTCGCCACCGGCAATAAAGGTGTCACTCTCGCCGGTAACCGACGCAGGTTGAACGGCACCCTCCTCTGCGATGGGCTTTCCACTCTCAAAGCTTTCTTGCAACTGAAGTGCGTACTCGAGGTTCCACAGCACACTGCCCATGGAAGGCCGGTCAACTCCATGATCCGACAGACATATTTCCGCCGTTTCCGTGAACTTCTCCAGGCACTCCTGGCCAATCTTCGCTTCGAGATGGGGATCAACGATGTCTGCAAGAACTCCCTTCTTCTTGCAGTGCAGTGCCCAGTCTGCAAGGCTAACCTGCTCCCTTGGAAGGCTTGGGTTCAAGGCTGCCCTCGCACACAGCACCTCGAACAGAACCACTCCGAATGAATAGACGTCAGATTTGTCTGTCAGTTGCTGTCTCCGGAAGTACTCTGGATCGAGGTAGCCGAAGCTGCCCTTCACCACTGTGCTGACATGAGATTCGTTCATCGTCGGGCCGGTCTTCGACAGCCCGAAATCAGAAACCTTGGCCACCCAATTCTCGTCCAACAGTATGTTGGTGGTCTTGACGTCTCTGTGAATGATGGGGTATCTTGCACCCGTGTGTAGGTAGTGAAGCCCTCGAGCAGATCCAATGCATATCTCCAGCCTCTGCTTCCATGACAGGGAAGGCTTGTTGCTCTTGTAAAGATGCTCTCTGAGAGTGCCATGTCCCATGTAGTCGTAAACCAAGATCATCTCTCCGTTCTCTTCGCAGAAGCCGATGAGGGAGACCAAATGTTTGTGCCTTAGCTTCGAGAGCATCTCTATCTCCGTTTGGAACTCATTCACACCTTGCTCCGAAGAAGGGTTGGATCTCTTGATTGCCACTTTAGTTCCCTCGTCAATGATTCCTTTGTAGACTTTACCGAATCCTCCGACTCCGATAACAAGCGACTCGTCGAAGTTCTTCGTTGCCTTCTTGATCTCCGGGAAGGAGAAATACCTGCAATTCACGGCCAAGTTCGACAAATGGCTGCTCGTTGTACTCTTGCCGGAGACCGTGGAGCTTCCTGTGTAAGAGTTGCCACCGTAGATAGGAAGCCAGTTGCCACCGGCTGAGTCATTTGCGTCCATCCTCTTCTTTCGCTGGTGGACGACAAGGCAAATGGCAAGGGCGACGCTGGCAGCTGCAGCTCCACCTGCGGCGCTGCTGATTATATGCTGCTTGCCGTCGGATTCAGACTCGAAGCTGGGCTGATCCGCTTCCAATTCCGCTTCAGCCATGAGAGCAGACGGCTCGGGGTTGGGGCCTGCCAAGTTTCCAGCAGTGTCACTGACCTTAAAGATCTCCAATCCATTGAGAATGGCGTCGTAGTACTCTGGTTTGGCCGAGACAGAAGGGTGCAGTGCCACCCATATCTGGTCTTCACCGGGCTGATCGGCGACGTACACCGCGAAGTCCTTGTGCACCGGGACGGCCTTCGTGGAGGTCCAACCAATGACGTCGGCCTGTTCTTGAGCGGTTCGATTGTTGATGAAGATGTCGAAAACCCTCTGGTCGACCTTTGTCATCTGGAGCTCACAGAAGTGGAAGCGGACGATGTAGGTGAAGTTGGCGTCGATTTGGAAAATCCACGTGAGATTGTAGTTCATGTTGACCTTGGGATCGGGGCCCATCGACCTCGCTGTCTGGTAGACGTCGGCGGGGGCGATGAACTCCGGCGATCCATCTTGGTATTGGAGCATGAGCTTGTCGCTTGCCGCGAAGGTGACGCCGAAACCAGCACCGTAGAGGTAAGGGGAATCGTCGTACCAAGTCCGGCTGAGGCCGGAATCATTGGTCGCTGGTATGTACTGGCCTCCGACGTTGAGCCGATACATCGTCAGCAGCGCAGAGGTACCAACCTCCACATTTTGATCGGAGAAGCCAACCAGTTGGGCCGGCTCGTCGAACATGTCAGGCATCGACACGACCTCGATGCCGTTGACGAAGGCGAAGGAGCCGTTGTACTTGTCGGAAGGCATGAAGGTGAGGCTGATGCTGCCGTCGGAGGACGGCAAGAGGGAGAATTCTTTGACAATGTAGGCCTGCGTGAGGGCCTCGGCTGTGACGTAGGCACTGAAATTCTTGAGGAGAGTGATGCCGTTGCCGCTGGAGACTGAGAAGTAGGAGTTCTCCGGCGGGAGGTCGTCGTAGGTGCAGGGGTAGAAGTGAAGGCGCACCCAGTGGCGTTCGGACTTGTTGACGGCGAACTTGTAGGTGGATTCCGAGGAGAAGATGCGCGCGGTCATGTAGGGGACGGTGGAAGGGAGAGATGGATCTTGAAACGCGGCGGTGGCTGGGTTCGAGTTCTTGGACGTGAGGACGGACGTGGAGGTAGAGTCGGCCAGCCATTTTCGGCCGTCGGCGTCGACGGCCTCCGAGGAGGAACCACAATCGAGAAGGATCTGATCGGAGGGAACATAAGCGCTGTCGGTGGCAAGAAATGGAAAATGTAGAATGAAACAATATAGAAAAAGGAAGCAACCGAAGGACTTCATGGTGTTTGTTCTCCAAACGGGAATTACACAGAACCGGAATGGATCAGTCCATGGGAAGGGACAAGAATTAGGAGGGAAACAGAGAGAGAGAGAGAGAGAGAGGAACTTTTGATTAGCCTCTCTGCATTCTCTCTCTGTTGTTGTGGACGTTACTCGGGCTGCTCAACATCATTTGTTTGGCTAAGAAACGAGAAAGAGGAGGAGGCTTTGACCGGAAATCGGGACGGTCAGAGGCGGGAGGAAGAGAATGAAAGGCGGAAAAGTGGTTATTCTTGGTCGCTCGGTTGGTTGGCGGGAGACAATTGAACAGAGTATTTGTTGACAATGTGCATGACAAATAAAAAACAGAGCCCTATTTCATTTCAAATACTGCAATGCAATTTGCTACATTGTACATAAGCAATGGAAACATGTAAATTTTTCTTCTACTTTCTTGTGGAGCATAAATTATAATCTCCTGGAAAAAATCAATAATCTTATTGCTGCCCGTCAGTCAATTGAGGTTGGTGCCATTGAAACTGTTGGGAGCAACAGCTGAAGACATCAATGTTTGAGTAATACTTAGCTTGTAAATGTTGGCTTATGTCTTAATAACAAATAGAAATAGAGTAACTCATTCCAGGTATCAGGGACTCCAGGAAGGCACCAATGACTGCAATCTTGAATGCCGATCGGAGGTCCTCTAACATGGGTTCTCCCATAAATAGATGGATGACCATCGATTCGAAGTCCAGATAGATTAGTAATGTTGAGAATAGTTACAGGTGTTTTCATTTTCCTTACAATCTCTTCCAAGATAATATTTTTTTCGGGAACTCTGACAAAGGTCTCATTCAGGGGACGGATGCTCTCTTTGCAGTGGCCTCCTGAATTCCATTCGCCACCACTGTGTAACAGAGGCTATAGACTAAGTTTTGTATACAACAGATATCATTAGTTACTATAAGAACACAATTAAAACAATACCTCTGTGTTATGTCCTAACGTGTTTTATATTAACAATAACAGAGGCCATGAAGTCATTGTATGGGGAAAAAAACATTGTTTGTACCGTAGCTTTTGATGTCTGTACCTGAAATGTGATGGTGCTGAACTTCTGAAGAAGACTTGAGTTTTCCTGGGAATGAAATGTTGATCGACCCACGTTGCCCAAGTTGATATAGCTTTCCTAAAGGCAGTGGAAACGTCAAGGCGGGGATACACTAGGTTTCCTTCCTGGTAGTAATTCACACTGTTAAGGACCAGCAAAAGTGAGTTCAGTTTTAAGAGATTCAATACGAATGGATATTCTACGTTTGGCACGATAATCTTAGTGCAGTAGAAACGAGTGAAGAAGTTTCTTCAAATCCTTTTACTCATTTGACAAATAAAGGCAGGCAGAATAAAGATAAATGTGCCACAAAATTTAAAATACTTGTAAGAATTACAACGCTACATTAAACACTAAGGACAACTAACAGTATGTTTAGAGGTCCACGGCGTAATGCATCAAAATTCAGTGCAAGTCCTACAAGTAAGTTATCATGGTAAGCTTTGCATAGAAAAATGTTATGGATCAAGCTGAACATTCTCCAACGCATAAAAAAAAGGATCCAGATGACCTTTCACAAGGCAAATGACTTCAGAAGCATATCTGAATTTTGAAGGGAATGTTTGTTGTACCTTTTTATTTACAGGGAAATCATAGAGCAATGAAAATCTTTCTTCTGGTAAATTATAGTGTAGTGAAAATCTTTCTTCTGGTAATCTTTATTCATACTGGAGACTTTGATGGGTGCTTAAGAAGGGAAAACCTTAAGCATTTGATTGACCTAGAAACATTTCTCTTATCCAAAGCTGATAGGTATTGATGGTATATGAGAAGCATTATGATCTGCAAGGTAGCAAATATCTAAAGTTTGGATATTTGAATTTACATATCTGATAACAGTTTCTGAGGTACTATGGTGAGGATGTCGATTAAATTATTATGTTGGTTCATGAAATGATTCAAGTGTTTATGTAATATATTCTGTTTGTTTAATTTGTTTGTTTTTTAAAGTTTTCTAACACCGACCAATAGATGCCGTCCTAATTGCTGAGTAGCATTTAACAGATATTATAATATTTCAAAAAAATCTCTAACAGTTTCACTTCGAGAGTGAAAACCACCGATTTAGACAGCATGTTTACAATTTAATATTTTATGTGGTCTTCAGAACAAGACCAGACTAATTTGTAAATGTGTGTTATGCTGTGACTAAAGTTTTTATTCATATTTGAGTTTGATGCAAAGGAGCCTCTTGTATTTGTATGCTTGCAAAACTCTAGAAATCTTAGGGGGCGTTTGGTTGGTGGAGAATTTTCTGTTTTCATCTTCTCAGAAAATGAGAAAACGTGAAAAATGATGTTTGATTGTTGTTTTCCATCTCTGTTTTTCAGAAAATAAAGCAGCGTTTTCTGGAAAACGAAAAAAAATCATTTTTCGCTTTCCAGAAAATGAAAAAAGGGAAAACACAGCCAAATGCAGCCTTAACATTTTCAGAAAAAGGACTCTAGTATCTCTATGATTGTAGCCTTTGAAGCAAAAAAACAAACAAACAAACAAAAGTGGCACATAAGGAGTATGTCTCAGAGAAATCACATTGGTTACTTCAAAGACAAAACTAACTGTGAGTTAGCTTCACAAGAATATTCTCTTCCTCGTATATGAATTCCCGTAGCAACAGTATTCCTATCTTTAGTTATAAAATTAAACTCGGCATATACCAATTCACATGGAATTATTATTCTTTAATCGTCCTTTTTAGCTATTCCTTACTTCATTGCAAGGAACACATACTATTATTCCATGCTCAAAGATCTTCTTTTTAACAAAGTTTGAATGGATCAGGCAGATGGATCAGACCAGCCTAGCAAGCTGAGAGGACTGGATAGATTGGATGAGTTGGATGGTCCATGGGTCAAACAGGATGGTGAGCGAATGGGTTGGGTGGACCAATGAACCAGGAGGGATTAAGAAGCTGAGGAGTTGTTATCTATTACTTAGGGGGATATCTTATCATTGTTGAGACTTATTCCTTGTCAACAATTATAATATTGCTCAAACCAAACACAGGAATGAAAATGATCAATCTATTTCATTTTATGAGTCAAACTAAGAAAAACATATTCCTATTCCTTTCTCCGGGATTAACTATATTATATTATTTATCAATTCAATTCAATGTCATGAACCAAACAAAGCACAAGGCTTCGAACGACGCTATAAATATTTAACAAGATCCTTCTTGATGTAATGGAACTGTTCGTTAGGCCTTTGGCTTGTGAAGCTGGCTCAAAATCAATTACCTTCAATCTTGTCAAGATTGACATGTTCCCTTGGCACATGCATGGGGGAGTTCTACGGTGGTTTTTGGGTGGGTCTTTAAGATTTCTCTTATTGAATCAAGAGTTTCAACAAAAAGTCAAGATGGTAGGAATACGATATTTAATTCAGCAAGGATTGAAAGAATGAATTCATGGAAAATCATAAGATCCAAACAATATGGAAAGAATCAGGGACATAGGCAAAATAAAACTTATTGGGTCCACTGGAGTTTCACACATGCATGCACATAAAAAAAGGGTTTGAATTATTGTATATCAATCAAATTTTACTTTAAATCATTCATAATCTCCTTGCAATGTCATCTCTATTTGGATATTTTCTAACCATTTGTAGATTCTTCCTTTCCTTTGTCTAATCTTCATCCCTACCCCTACATCTTTCATCTTCCCTACTCATTCCAGTATCCTCTACCCATTGCTCTTTTACCCTATCATCCATATCTTTGCCCACCCTCGTTTAATTGATATCCTCCATTTTCCATATGCCTTCTTTCTTTTGTCCTCAACCACTCCACTTGTCAACCTTCTCCCTCCACAACTCTAGACTCGCCTTCCAAACCTATGCCACAACTCAGATCATCAACTATTGCCTGAATCCCCTTTAGACTCCATTGCAGCTCCATTACAGCCTGCTGCCTACGAGACACAACTTTCACTGCACCCCCTTCCCTTGATTGTTCCATCGCAGTGAACTGCAACAACCACTTCCACTAGCAACCTGACCATTTTGTGATTTATTATTAGGTTCTTAATCCATGTAGAAAATCTTAACTCTTTGATTTGTTAACCCCACTCAAACATTTGTGCAGCTAGAGTAAAATGAGAAGGATGACAATACATTAAGTGCTATTAGTCTATGTTTCACAGATAATGTTTTAGTCTCATAAGAGATTCTTTCAAATAAATTCTGGCATCATTCATGTAAGTTTGGGTGTTTAAGATACCTCATATACTTGTGGTCCTGTTTTTGCCTAAAAAAATAATAGCAGCATCAGTTTTTGCATAACAAACAACCTTGCAATCATCATCATCGTCACTAAGCAGAGTCTTCCAATACTATACTAAATTCACAGAAGCTCTAACGGTGCACTTACCCAGCTTTAGTTTTGTGGTGTGACCACCAATGAGCGCTGTTAAAAACAAGAATATCTGCTCCTCTCCATTTGGATGAACTCCTGTCTAGAGTATCAAGTCGTAGCGTTGCCATGCGCCTCTTTCCTACTCTTGCTGTGCTCTCTCGCACCAAATGGTGACTGACATAATATTCGACGCTACAATCATAGTCCTGCAAAAGCCCCTCTCAAAAAATTATTGACTCCCATATTAATGAGACCAAAAGATGTCCAGGTCCAGATGCATACTGGAAAGTTAAACCTGTAGTTTCCCCTATTCTTTGTTATCCTCTGTCCGCGAGCCTCATATACTCTGCGAGGATCAGAAAGAGCTGTTCGTAGCATACATAGCATTGATTCCCACTGGTTTCTGTTAATTGAATCTCCAACAAAAACTAATCTTTTCCCTCTGATTAATTCTAGCATTTTCACAGGGTTGAACCTAAACATAATCAAACAAACGCATCACGATACATTCGACATATAATTTTCAGACCCTAGCATACACAGCATAAAGTTAAAATCAACAAGTACCTTGGAATGCTGCATCCATTAGGTTGCCACCTCCATTTCATGTAATCGTTATCCATTCTCCCGTTTGCCTCGCAACTGAACCCTTCATCTACAAAGGGGCATGAGTTGCTCGCATAGAGAGGATAGCTCTCATCGAAAACCCATCTGCCATCGAAAACATCACAATTGAAGCCTTTGTCCACCAGGAGGGAAACTTTGCCCTCAACAAAAGAACTAATGTTGCTCCTCACAGTATCTGCCTCAAATTCCTCCTTTTCTATTACACTATCACCAAACTCGCCGTTTTCCCCCAAAATACCTACAGGCGCTTCATCTTCATTTTCATCTTCGTCGGATAAATCAGCACTGCTCCCGTCTTCTAACGCACTTGGATTTCCGCCAGAATCAGCAGCGGCACTGAAAAGCATATGCTTCGAAACAGCATTTGAACTATTCCCTACCAAATCAAATTCGCTCCTTTCACTAATTCGTTCGCCGTCAAAGATCTCATCTTTCTCGATTTCTGCATCCGGAACTTCCCAAAAGGGTTCACTGACCATCGTCACGAAAGCATCCCCAGGAATAGGGCTTTCAGCCAGAGGATTATGCTCCACAGTCTTGATGCGGGCATAGGCCAGCGAATGATAAGGAGGGGTTGCGTCGAGGAGCCAGAAGGAAAAATAGGCGCAGAAGAGGAGAGAGGAGGAGATGGCGGAGGAGAGGAATAGAAGCCTGGCGGGCTTAATCGAGAAGCTCCTAGGAAACCCCCTGGGCCTCTCCATGGATGCATCAGAAGAGAGTGCCTCCCTAAACAGAGGGCATCGAGCTTCTTCCGAGTTCAGAGTTCGGACAGGAGTGAAAGGGAGGTGCGGAAGGACGACGGCAACAAGGACAGAGACCGTACAACAACAGGGGAGAGAGAGAGAGAGAGAGAGAGGTTGTAAAGGGGGAATGTGACACTCCTGAACTTCTCTTTTTGCCCCCTTTACTCATTTATTTTTTCATTTTAATCCTAAAATTCTAATTTTGTTTTAAAATAATTAATTCGACTCCGTCAACTATTTCAATTTTTTCATAAATAATTTGGCAACAAAATTGTATGAAAGAGATGGAACTATTGTCGTTCTTAAGAAATAATAATTAAATCATAATTTAAAACTTGTATTCAGTGTAAAATCAAAATTTCAATATTTCCAAGTTTTGAAGTTAACTTGAACCGAAGGGAAAGAATTGAAATTAATGGCTCGAGTGCAGTTGAGAAACTGAGAATTTCGAAACGATTAAACGGTATTGTTTTTTTTTTTTTCAATTATTGTGGTTGACTTTATAGGGTGTGTTAGTTTGTTGACTTTTGCATTTGTAACTAAATATTTGCTTTTTTAAGAGCTATATAATAATAAAATCTCGTCGAGTTATAGGATGAGATTTAAATCTTCTATTTTAGGAGTTTGAAATCCTATTAGTAGTATAAAATAAATATACGTATATTAAATTAATGATATAAGGAATGAGTTTGAGATCCTACCTTTTCTTATATAAATTAAATCTTCGCGGTCTAATTCTATTAATTAATTTATATCGTTGAAAATACTTTTTGTCAATAAGTAAGTAAAATAAAATAAAACTAAACTATTTTTAAAATTAAGACTATATAGTTTTTCACAGTTAAATCATTATTGGTAAGCAACTATAAATCTTTCTGTAATTTTTTGATAGAAAATATCTTTTTAATAAAAAAGAAATATGCACAATTTCCTATTTCCATCCAGTCCAACGTCGTATTAGAGAAGGTTGGAAAAGCTTCCTTTTCGAGCTCTCCATGCTCCTCCTGATCGAGCATTGAATATTGATATTCGACTGACTAACGTCAACTTAAATTAGACTGTGTGTTTGATAGGACATGTAATTCAAGTTGTAATGTAATTTAAATTATAATGAAATACAATGTAATTTTAATTATATTACTATATTTGGATAAAAATTGTATATAATTTTAGATTACAAAGGTCATTATATTTTTTTTATTTAGTGTCCATTACAAAGGCGATAGGAATGGATCGACGACGATGACGTAGACAACGACGACGATGATGACGGCGGCCAATCGATCGATCGGTTTCGGACGATCGGCCGACGGCGATTGGTTTGCATCGGGCGGCCATCGCGATCATCGTCGGACGGTCGCCGATCACCGTCGCTTTGCATGACTGCCACGATCGTTGGTCGGTCATCGTTTTTGACGATCGTCGTCGGTCGTCGATCGCCCACCGCTGATCGTCAAACGCAGCTTAAATCCCATGCAAATGTGATTTATTGCATGCAAATGAAATTTAAGCTTATAATGTAATCTGAATTATATAGTTTTCATTTTGTAATTCAAATTATAAAATTTTAGTGTCTTTTGTAATCCAGATTATATTATATTACAATTTTAAGACTATAACAAATAAAGAAATCTACCTTGTAATATAATCTAAATTACATTATAAGACAAATTAAAAACGCAGCTTCAACATCTGATTATTGAATTTTAAATACAATTCCTTTCTCGAGACCGGCAAAAACTTGCGTACACTGATAGTTCTGCAAATTTTTTTTTTTCAGTTAAATTGTTATGCAATGAGAGCTGTTAGCTCCCTAATAAAAGTTAATCTTCAGAGATTATAAATTTTTTGGGATATCTATATTAGTGAGATAATATATTCTTGATAATTTATTTTTTTATTGATTATAAAATAATATTAAAAATGAATAAATCATTTTGGGCTGCTAGCTATGTCTCTCTTCACATTGACGACGTTCCACTTTTTTTTTTTTTTCCAATTAAACAAGACATCTTGAATTTGAGATCGAGCATTAATTCTCAATGTTATTGGCATCGAACTGACTGGCTGTTGGTGACTTGCAGTGAGCATCGTCGGCCCCTTGGCCATTGCTTTTCCAAGGCATTCCAGAATGGCATGTGGCGACGACTGAGCAGCCAGCAGCCAGCAGCCAGAGAAAGGGGATATAAAGGAGTCAATGAGGGATCTGTACGTGCTGTCCATCTCTGCGTCGAGTAGTCGCAAAACAAGGCTCTTCTTCTCCTCTCCTCTGGAAGCTAAGATAGTGCCCGAATTTGACTACAGATAGAATTTAGTTGAAAATGGTTAGTTGCAAGTGAGTGGAGTGGCCACTACCGTAAAGGAGCCAGCCATGCACCTTCAACTCTGCCATCGTTTGATCAAGAACAGGGAAAACTATTTCGATTCTTACTCCTCCATGAAGACGAAGTGATGATGTAAGATTAGGTCATATCCATAGTGTTCGAGCGCATTTAATTAATCAAAAAAAAGGCTAAACCGATCGACATCCTATGCATACTTTGCGCAGTGTGAACTCAAATATTCCCGAGCACAAAAAATTAACCTCTGACGCAAGATGGTTTTAATTATTCGCAGTTATTAATGGAGGCGCGGCATGAAATGGCCACCGTATCAGAATGGCAACTCTTCTTCGATATTTTGCAAGCCAAAAATACTACTTTAATTACGTTCTCACTACGCTAATAAAATGCTTGTATATATTATTTGCAAGTAATTTGTGGGATTTAATTAAGTTAATTGACCATTTGCCTCGAGTAAATGCATTTCCTAAAATCTGAATTGAATTGCCCACGAAAGCTCTGGTCACGGTCATGATCTTCTCCGATTGCTTTGCACGAAGAAAAGGAAGCGTAGAGCACTAGTAACTAGTTGCATGGATAAAAACAAAACAAAAACAAAAAAGTATCTTGACAAATTAAATCAAAATGGTACGAGTAAAAGTATATATTCCTAGATTGCTATATGGACCACATGCCACATGGCCAAAAAAAAAAAAAAAGAAAAAAAATAGAATTAAATTAAAACAGTACTATTGATTTTATATATATACTGCATTAACGTATAGCAATTAATTATATATGAAAAATATGTGTGGCCATTTAAGTTACACTTAAGCTTTCTTTTAAGTCCATGCATGATTTTCGCATGTGTTTTCGTGTAGTTCGCAATATTTGTAGCTAGGTACATTTGTCTTGATTCAGTTTAACTAATTGCCTTTGTTTACTTTATATATTTTTTTTCATCAAATTAAAATACTTTAGCTGTAATTTTTTAATTAGATCCATTAATTATGACTTGTTCGGGCGGGGCAAATTAAGTGAATATCCTTCTTAATTTTATTTGCATTTTACTATCTTCGCGAAGGGTGCATTCGGTGAACGAGCCACGATATAATATAATTAAGCATTGTTGACGATGACAAATGCCGTGCATCAAAATAAAAAAAAAATAAAAAATAAAAAAATCTCTTCGACCAAATCGACTAGGACTAAAGAATTCTTTGCTCTAATTCTATTTTGATCTATTCCTTTTATGAAGGGGCACATCCAGTGCAAAAATTCATGACAACTGTCACCAAAAGAGATCTTCACTAGATTAGCTCGGTCGAAGCGGATCTTCATCCTAATTTTGTTTATATTTACTATAATGTATATTTCATAAAGGAACGCATCCATCCAATGCATGAGTCATGAATGCATACATATATATGAGTTCCCACACAGAGATTTTGTGACTGGCACGATAATTAATAAAGTTATATGATTGATAAATAAAAATCAATCTTCAAAATTATAAATCTTTCGAATATCTATCCTCCTATCGTATTAGTCCTGAATTGAACAATATATTATTCGTATTTTATCTTCTTCGTGTTGATTGTGAGATCAGTTGATAGGGACATTGAGAGCGAACGAATCACCTTATGTACCAATGAATATATACATATGAGAGTCAATCTTCGGGGGCTGCAAGTCTTTCGAGATGTATGTTTTCCTATCGCGCTAGATTTGAATTGGACAATATACTTTTCATAATTTATCTTCTTCGTGTTGGTTATGGAACCGATTGACGGAAATATTGAGAACGAACGAATCATCTTTTGCACTAATAAATATATATATATATATATATATATATATTATCGAGATGATCCGTTGATTAAATATTATTATAGATAGACATTCATCAATATTTTCGATATGAGATTTAAAATTTTGATTGAGATTCAAAAAATTTCTATTGTTACGATCAGCGGATAAAAAAATATAATTCTCCGTATATAATTTATTTTTCTTTATCATCGGCGAAAAATTGACGGTGAAGAACACAAGTGTATAAAAGTGGACAAGTTCTGTTTGCAACTGACAATCGGAGCGTACCAAAATGTCCCCGTAGGTTCCTTCATCGCCGAGGGTAACTCCGTCACGGCCCGTGTGAACACAACGGCGTGAACGGAATCCTACTTTGTTAATTTTTTTTTTTTTCCTCTATCTTGTTGTTTAGATGATTGAAAGCGAAGGAAAGAAAAGAAGAGGCGCGATGGATAAAATTAGTTGCCATACGTTATTAGATTTTCTGTGTTATTGTGATGGGTCTAGTTTGATTATAAAAAAGAGCAATAGAAGTTGTATACAATTTTGGACGCACCTCCTTCTCTCCCCGCTTCCCCAGGCTCACGATATATATAGAGAGCCTCAGAGCCCCGTCTGGCATTGGAGAGTGTGGCGTCCTCTGGCCTTTGAAAATATAGTCATCGACGAGATCGGAGCAACACCAGTTTCAATGGAAGGGAGAAGCCAAGAAGAGTCGGTGCTTGTTCAGAGGATCTCGGAGATCTATGGCAGGATCTCCAAGCTTAGCAACCTGAGCCCATCCACGGAGGTGGACGCACTCTTCACTGAGCTGGTCCACGCGTGCATCCCTGTCGTGGCCATTGATGTGTCCGGGTTGAGCTTGGAGGTGCAGGCCATGAGGACCAAGCTCATCCAGCTGTGCTGTGAGGCTGAGGGCCTCATGGAGTGTCACTACTCCGACCTCTTGGCCTCCTTCGACAATCCGCTCGACCACTTGCACCTTTTTCCATACTACAACAACTACCTCAAGCTGAGCCATCTCGAGTACACGCTCCTGGAGCGGCACGCCCCGGCTCCCGCCCGGGTGGCCTTCGTCGGCTCCGGGCCCCTGCCTCTGAGCTCCATCGTGCTCGCCGCGAGACACATGCCGGCCGCCGCGCAGATCGACAATTTTGACGTCGATGCGGCGGCCAACGAGCGGGCGCGCCGCCTGGTGCGGGGTGCCGGCGACATGGCGGGGCGGCTGGAGTTCCACACGGCGGACGTGATGTGCGTGACGCAGGCGCTGCGGGGGTACGACGTGGTGTTCCTGGCTGCGCTGGTGGGCGTCGAGCGCGAGGAGAAGGTGCGGGTGGTGGAGCACCTGGCGCGGCACATGGCGCCGGGCGCCTTCCTGGTGGCGCGGAGTGCCCACGGGGCGCGCGCGTTCCTCTACCCGGTGGTGGACCCGGCGGAGGACCTCAAGGGCTTCGAGGTGTTGACGGTGCACCACCCCACCGACGAGGTCATCAACTCGGTCATCGTCGCGAGGAAGTCGGCGCACGCCGGGGGGCATCCACCGCCGCCAGTGGCAGTCATGAGGCCTTGCAAGTGCTGCGAGATGGTGCAGGGGCTTCATCACTTCGGCCACGGAAGCATCGTAGAGGAGGTTGGGCTGGAAGAACTGCCATCCGCATGAGGAGACGCCGATTAATCCATGGAAGATCATATAATTAATTAAATCTCGATAATATAATCAAAATTAACTATATCTCAAACGCGAGCTTTTATTTTAATGGTGTACGTACCCGCACGCGCTGTCTTCTTCAAATGTCTTGCTAAATTTCCATCTGCCAAGGAAAAAGTGACAGTTAGGCGATGTTATCATGCAATACTAATTCGTGAGTTAGTCTTATATGATGTTAAAATTTGTTACCAAAATGGACTGTAATCTCGTCCTGTTGCAAATAAAAAGTCCTTTCTTCAATGTCACGGATTGATTTGGGTTGCGTTCTTCTCGCATGTAATCAAAATCGATATTTCGATGTTGAATTTGGTAGGAAATTTATATTTGTCTGTTTTAATCAAAGTATTCACGTGCAGAAAAGATTAAAAAATTATTTTTATAGCTAAAATATTCGATTTGATAATGAACAATTTTATAGGGATTGTATGACTGTAAAAATTGATCGGAGATTTATTCAATTCCACACTTAAAAGTTTAATTTATCATGATGGGTGCACGCACTTTTAGACTTGTGAGGCCCACGTAGAGATTTCTTCGAGGACGACGCAAGGAACCGGTCCAGGATCAGGATCGCTGGTTTCGGGTTCCCATCATCATATTGGCATGGCAAGTGTGCATTTATATCTATATTTACGGGATTTTTTTTTTTTTTTTTTGTGGAAGAAAACAAGAGACTAGTTAGCGGTGCAAAAAGGCTCATGGTGAATCTGTATAATAACACGGTGATTCGCCAATAACTGCAACACCTAGCTTTCCAACGTACATTGTCAGGTAAATCATACAAGCACTTAAAATTTATCATACCACAAAGACAGTTATATTTCTTTCTTTATAAGAAAGAAAACATAATTAAAGCACGTATTAAAAGACAGTGGACAATCAGGCAAAGAGACCGCCTGTTCACTGGTAAATGGTCAAGAGGCTTGAGGGGAAACACATAGAAAGGGCATGTTTCAGCTTTTTTATTCAGGAGGGAGTGGCTCCGTCGCTAGAACAAAACCACGATAGACACTAACAGTGAACATTCACACTAAAAACAATGTAAAGCATGTTGGCCTTGTTCATCTTATGAAACCAACATAACATTCTTAGAATTGGACCGTAGCATAACTATTGTTTGCTCCAAGATTATTCGAATCCAAGACTAACCAGGGTGCAGGTATTTTTTTATTTTTCTGATACTGAAAGCGAAATAGATGGTCACTCTTCTGAAACAACTACGCTAATTTCCCCCTTCTCCAGCATATCGTAGAAAGCTCTTGTTTTCCTCTGCTCATTCCAATGGTGCATCTTCCAGAGGCCACCAGCCAACAGTCCCAGTGTAAAGCCAATACAGATCTCCTTGACGACACTAGGACCTTTCAGTGTAGCATGTGCAACTTTGTGAGCTGCCATCTATCCCTCTCGCAAACTTCAAAGCTCTGAAAGAAGCTAAAAAAACTGAGGGCACAGACAAACTGGGTTAATTGACAATCTAACTACGAAAGACAATGCTTTGATGCAGAAATATACCCCTTCAGCTAGTTCATAATACACTAAATCATAATAAAGTGTTTTTTATATTTAAAGATTGAAGTAAATTTTCGTTGACAAACATATATTTAGCTCTCCTAAAATGCAAACCATAAATAAAACAATAAGTTGAATACAAGAAGGCAGACAGGTTGCCACTAAACCAAGCACCTTAGCACTAGAATAAGGGCGAGGTGAATGGGAAACAACGAACCATCTGAAATCATACGAAGGCTTCTTACTGGTTTATAAAGTACAAGTGAAAGTACAGAAACTATATTATTTTGAAAGTAAATCGGAAATTATAACAAGTTAGTGCTACTACTTTCTTTACACTGAGACACAATTTAGGTGTCCTTTGGAGAACTGAAACAAACAACAAAGGGTTTGATTGTCCAAAATTACATAAAAAATATATCTCATAGCCAAACAGTTACATTTAATGAATGATATCCCCTTTCATCTACCTTGTACCAATGTGAGGCACCCAATACTCTGATTCAGACACCAAAAGTTATATATATATATATATATATATATACAGGATGCTGACACCTAAACATATACTCATGTCAGATACTGTTACAGAAAGATATCTCATCAGATAGGAAACTGTTCCAGAAAGAAGAGAATCACACCGACAATGCTGCAATCCTTTTTCCAAATAAGCATAGGCTATATGAATGGCGAAAAAACAAAAAATAATTTACCTAGTCCATGTATCTTCACTTAACCAACAATATGCATCTTGTAAGAAAGATTGAATACTAAAGTATCTTCTTAGTTGACAGCGATTTCCAGAGAAACAAATGTACCTGAGTTAATAAACTTAACCCAAAAACTATAACTCACTATGAATCATGTTATATAACATGCATTGCAAGACAAAAATATGTTTTGCAGTGCGAAAATTAGAATCTGATGCTCTAAGCCGGTTATTTGATCCCAGTCATTGTGCCAAAGATTTGAGGTTCATTACTCAGAATAAAAAATGTGAAGACTTTCATGAAAATTTAGAAAAATGAAAAATTAAGAGATCCCACTTCAAAATGAAGACTTTCTGATTTCATGAAAAATGGAATCAGAGATCCCACTTCAAAAATTTTCAAACAAAGTTTCAAATTTTAACACTCAATATCTGGTAATGGTAATTGATGACAATTTACAAGGTACCTGATAGCCACACAAAAGTTCATGTCAGTGCAATATACCCAAAGACCAAAAAAAAAAAAATGATGCGATGCCAAATATATGGTCAATTAAGATAACCTTCTTTTGTAAGCACACAATTCAATGGTACAGAGTTCCTAAAATGAATTTCTAATTCAAAGCGAGGGGAACTTTCAGGATTTAAATTATAAAAAGTCTGTTAGGATGAAAGAGAGTAGAAATTCAGAAAATGAACAATCTTAGTTCCATAGGATAAGTAATTGACTGAATGTATGATTAACAAAAGAAAAGAAAAGGTGAAAGGACAATGAAGAAATTTTTTTCATGAACTCCTAAGGATTATGAAGAAAACAAAAATCTCATAATAGAGTTCAAACTTGTAGGGAGTATCAAAAGGATACCCAAACTAAAAAAAGGTAAAAAAAAAGGAAAAAAAAAACTGCCTTACTTCTCGACCTTGAAAAGTGTAACAAATTTGTCCCAACTCGGCCATCATAATGACGCTTCATGCAAAAGGATATAGTGTGCCATTAAAATTTAAACATAATAAATGGGGAAGACAAGCAGGTTTCTTCTCTCTCCTAACTCCTCTCACCCTCCAGGCTAGATAATTAGTATGGATATGGGTAATAGATTCTTGTGTGATATTCCTTGTTTCTCATATGCTAAAAAAAAACACTTATTAGACTAATAGAGTTAACCATCTCTTACAGTCAATATATTGGGTTATCACATAAAGATATGCACATGTTTGTTACTATCAAAAACCAATTAGGTGTAGTGCAAATAGTAAAAAAAGTGAAAGAAAATAGATGAAGATAAAATGAAAATATTTAAGTATGACAAATAGATTTTCCAGTTAGACAAATCAAAGCAATTCAAGGTTGAAGAGATAGAGAGCCTAAACAAACTTATATTAAAGATAATTTAAATGAACTATAATATTTAGATATTACTAGCTAGAAAATCTTGCATTGAGCCAAATGACAGAACAGGATCATGTAGCCATCCGTAAATAGTTTGAACTAATTTAGCACACAAATATTTGGGTACCATTCATGTAACGCTTCTTTTAGAAAAATGGATGAAAATTTAGGTAGAAATACTTTAAGACATCACATAACCTTTGAGAAACCAAAATAAATGAAACCTTGTGCAGATAAAAAGTGACTTAAAAGGACAAATTGAACATGCATGACACAACGTTGACAAAGTGCACTACAATTGCTTCTTCGTGTTTCAACAAAATTGTTGATTTCTAAAAGCTTCAAAGATATGACATCACCAAAGAATTTAACAAATACCCTTGCACCATGCCTTTTTCCCCTACATTTGTTACTCACAAATGCTCCCCTTAGAAATTGCCACTGAAATTAAGGTTAGCCTTAAATGATCCTTTAGTAAGGATATAATTTACAGTACAAAAAAACAGAAAACCAGCATCTTCTCAATCTCGTCATTTTCAGGTGCAAAAACGAACATCATCATTAATGGCAGCATAAATGTCAGATAGAAGCCCACAAGCACAATAAAGTGGTTCCAAAACTTGTATTATTATCCTTGCTTAGACTAATACTGATTAGTCTTCAGGTTGAGTAACCTAGAATAATATATATCCAATTTATCCTGTTCTAGACATGCTGTCAAGTTTAGAGAGAGCTGAATGGAATTTATTCCCAGTGATTAGAATGCAGAATAGAGTTCAGTGAAAATAATAACAAACACCAGAAAGAATGTTATGACGCAAAGTCACTGATTGAGAATCTCAATCGAGAAGTAACATATGAAGAAATTACTTGTAGACTCGCATGAAGTATTTTCACCGTAAAAATATGCGTTAAATAATTCATTAAAGTAAAAAAATGCAAAGGGGATTAAAACTGTCGCGCTCGCAGCGCAACTCTTAATATATCGATTGCAAACGAAACCAAATTAACACCGACACTCAACCCTAACAACCTAGGTCGTGCCTCTCCGTCATCACGCAAAATCAACCACAAAAATCTTTTTACTGCAAAGTTACAATGGTTTTAAGCGCAGACTAACTTGTGGACTTCAAACCAGAAGCCGTAAAGTAATCGGCAAGAGGCAAAGTAAACCCAGATCCACATAGCAGAAGGCAGAATTAGAGGAATAAACTAAAAGAGAAAGAAGAGAACCCCTCGTCGAAGCTCGATCGGACCTCCTCTCTCTCTCACGAGCAGCGAGGGCGTGCAGCGGCGACGATCGTTCTAGATTTGATAGGGTTTGGTCGATAAAATAAAATAACGGAGGACGGCTTTTTCAGGTTTTTACTTTCTCTGACAGGGAAAAAAATGTTTTTTTTAAAAAAAAAAAACAAACTCATTAGAAAATTTTTATTTAACCCATCAGTTTATCTATTTTTTATTTTATTCTTTATGATTTATAACGGAAATAAAACGTACAGGTGTCAAGACGAGCTTCGTATGGGGTTGTGCTCAAAGCAAACTCGAATCGAACCCAACTCGACCTGTTTATCGCTAGGTTCTGCTACCTGACCTGTGTGTTGGACTGCCAAACTGACGCCTCCGTCGGCCGCCGCCGCCTCCGCCTCCGCCTCAACTGGTCTGCCACCCGGAACGATCGATGCTTCTAGGGCTGAAATCTTGGACTATCAGGCCGCTTCCTTCCTCCTTTCGATTTCTTTCCTCCTCTCCTTCCCCACTCCCAATCGAAATTCCTCTTCCCATCTCCCCGTCCGATCTTAAATCCCTCGTTTACCGCCAGTACCGCGCTGAGAAATTCCACCACCTTCTCCCTTCCGTCATCGCCACCCCCTCCGTTCTAGCCGCCGCCGCCCGTCGCCTCTTCTCTCGCTCCAACCCCTCCTTCCCTCGCTCCTCCCCCGCTGCCTTGCACTTCTCGGTCGATGTCCTTGCCGAAGAACTCCGCCATGGTCTTCTTGATCCCTCCGCTCACTGCGCCATCCTTGTTCCCTCGAGAAAGAAGGGTGAGTCCCTCACCCTCCCCAATCTCAAGCTCAAGATCGTCGTCGAGGCCGTGAGGATGGTTCTCGAAGTTGTCTATAAGAAGAGTTTCGCCACATTTGCCTACGGCGGAAGGGAATCCATTGGACGTCACACCGCCGTCCGCTACCTTAAAGCCAGGGTCCAAAATCCCACATGGTGGTTTCGCGTTGTCTTCCGTCGCCAGCCCTTCGGTCCCCTCCACCTCCGTCGCTTGGCTGCTGTTTTGGAGGAGAAGATCGAGGATCCTGCCCTAATTTCTCTCGTCAAACGCCTCTTCGACTGTGAAGCCATTGCCATCGAGCTCGGAGGAGTCGAATTAGGCCGCGGATTCCCACAGGAAAGTGCCCTTAGTGCAACGATTCTCAACATATACTTCGATGCCCTGGACAGGGAGATTAAAGATATCCGCGTCGAAATCCGCAAAGAAAACCCCAGGATTTCTGGCCTTGTTGAGGATGAAGAGACTGGAATTTCCAATGTTCTTCACAAACCAATTAGGGTTTATGCAGTGAGATACCTGGACGAGATACTGGTGATCACTTCTGGCTCAAAATTACTTACCATGGATATTAAAGATAGGATCTTGAAGTTATCAGTGGAGACATTGGAGCTCGAGGTTGATAATTTTAAGAGTTCAATCCACAGTGCTGTCACTGAGAAGATGAATTTTCTAGGAATGGAGCTTCAGGCAGTTCCTCCTTCAGTCCTTCACCCGCCCATGTCAGAGAAGGCCATTCGGGCTAAGAAGAAGTATCTGAAAAGAAAGGCAGCAAAGGCTCTGGAATTGAAGAATGCCCGTGAGACTAGACGCAAGAACCTTGGCTTGAAGATTTTGGGACATCTTTTTAAGAAACTCAAATCCGGCCATGAATTTGAATTTGACTTCCACATAGAGCGTGAGGTCAGGGAAATCTTTGCCAACTGGGCAGATGAAGTGGTGCAGGAATATTTCAAGCCAAGAGAAAATTGCTGGCATTGGCACCGGATGCTCACAACAGGTGATTTCTTGTCCTTAAAGAGGATTAGGGACCAATTGCCTGCTGAACTAGTAGAATCCTATGACCAATTCCAGGAGAAGGTTGACCAATATATGATGCCTGTTCGAGCTAGTAAGGTCATAGAAGAAGAAGAAAGGCTAGCAGAAGAACAAGAAGAGAGGAAATATGCTAAGAGGACTGTGGACGATTTGACAGAGTTGAAAATGAAGGTAAATGCTCCTATTCAGCTCGTAAGAAGAGCTGTCAAACTAGCTGGGTTTACCAATGCAATGGGAAGGCCAAGGCCTATCAAATTGCTCCTATGTCTGGATGATGCCGATATAATACAGTGGTATGCAGGTGTGGGTAGGAGATGGTTGAAGTTTTTCTGTTGCTGCCGTAACTTCAAAATGGTGAAGACAATTGTATCCTATCATTTGAGGTTCTCATGTTTCTTGACATTGGCAGAGAAGCATGAGGTTACAAAGCGCCAGGCCATTAGTCATTATACCAAAGATCTGAGGGTAACAGACGCAGATGGTCTAGAGATGCTGCACTTCCCAACTGAGAAGGAAGTGAGGATGATGGGGGATAAGAACCTCTCTGATCCCAAGCCTGTGGATGGCACCTTGACTCTCATATTGGTCAGATTAGCGACCAATGAATCTACCTTCCCCTGCTTGGCTCATTTCTGTCAACAGACTGAAACCACCCTTTACAGAATACGTCTCCTACAAAACCGTCTAAATGTGGATCCTCTTGACGAAAACCAGTGGGTACAAGGAATGGGCGCTATACACGAGAGCTTCAATAGAAAATGTCTCCCTCTTTGTTCAAAGCATGCAAGTGATTTATTATTGGGAAATATCTGTCTTCAAGACATTGATGGCACTTCCTTTCTTGACGTTTGACAAATTGTCCTGGTATAGCCTTTCAGAATCACTCAAATTTCTACCACCTTTATGGAGGCACCTACAGATTCATTATGCCCAGGAGGGATCACATAGTAGGTTTTTGTTTGACATGTTACCGTACTCAGCTCCTCATGTTCTCGCTTTATGACCTGAGTATGCCCTGGATGAGAGAGCTACGGCGTGGCTTTTATTAATTGTAAGTTTTTTCTCTCTCAGTTGATCAGTTCCAAGCCCTGCCTTCCTATAGAGAAAAGAAACAAGTAGGAAAAGAAAGATGTATAACCACAAGATAAGCACAGAAAATGCAACGTATCACTAAAAGTGCGTTTTCATTCTTCTATAGATTCCAAGGATATTCTATATGCTTTCTTGTCGGGACAATTCGCTGAGTGATTAGGAAAGGAATTTTGTTTTTACAAAGACAAAGGGACTATTTATGGGGCCATGATCAATACAAATGATGAGGTTCTATATTCCTTCATTATCTTATTGTCTGATTTGTATAATTTGCTCTCGAGTTATTTGGGCTTGGAGTCTCAGCAGTGATCGTAGACTAAAGTGGTATCATGTTATATTGATCATGTTCCTTCATTATGTTTGTCGTCTCATCAGGAGATTGTTCTTGATCACAACAAGATGTTCGATCCATTGCTTATACTAGGGGAGACACATTCCATACTACTGATGCAAAAGGTGTTAAATCACACCTCGAGGATCTCCTCATTGGTCCCACAGCGACGAGAGAAAGTAAATAGCATGTCTTGCTCATTGGTATAAATTTATACTATATTAATTAATGCGTCATTTCCGTGGGAAAGACATATTCCATACTACGGCAAAGTTGGAAATCTGTTCAACTAACAATCCCTGTCATCCGTCCCAGGGCTGCGATGAGAGGGAGGGTAAATCGCAGAGGGGAGGGGACAGGGTCCCTTGACTCGGTGGCAAGACAGAGGGGGATCATCTGAAGTCAGAGGGGATTTTAGATCCTTCTCCGGAATCGATCCCTGTCTATTTTACAAGCAATCCCCTGCCTTACTATCGCGTCATCCCCGTGGGGACGACATATTCCATACTACTATTTCATATTGGTGTGTCCTTGAAAAGATTTCCTGCAACATACATTATTCTTGGATGCATTTTCAAATTGTTCTTGTAAGAACAAGATATTTCAGCTCGATCGCAGCAAATATATATATATATATATATATATAGAAAATGATAACGTTCGATCCAAATTAATTCCACGTAATCGAATAGCCTGTTAAGATATTCCAGGTCAAGTAGAATATCCGATATTTCAGGTCAAGTAGGATATCCATCTGGATCAAATGTATAATATTCAACTGGATCAAATAGAACGATATCTGCGAATTACAAAGTGTTGTATGGATTTTAAGAAATTGCAAATATTAGTAACTGTTCAAGAGACAGCAACATTGCCCTGATTGTTGCAAAATAATGCCAGATAATTCCTCCAAGTGCAAGGTTATACAGCTGCTGAGCGCCCAGCTATGACCGTTAATTAGAAGATTGTTCATTCAGCATCAGTTAACAAAATGAAGGTAAAACTACAACTATTTTCATCTTAATATTATAAAAATAAAAGGAGTAATTTGTAATTATCATCTCTTCCAATAATATTTTCAGCAACAAGCTAACCACCAATTTGATCACTTGAAACCCAATTCCGTGCATCACTCAAAGGAAACAATACGTTTCCACAGAGATAATGTATTGGTTAATACGATGTAAATATATACTAGTGAGCAGAAATCGATCTCCGTTGCTAGGTGCAAATATCAATCAGTATCTCGTCCTCCACCGCATTAGTCAGTCGCACTGCAGCTAAAAATTATCAACAATTTAGCTCTCTTTTATCGCCATGGACCGACGAGAGGGGACCTCAGGATGAGATTAACACCTTTGCACCATTAAAGAAGGAAACATCACTCATATCTCATTTCACGATCTACCAACGACAGAACAAATACATACCGAGAAAACCAAAACGGTCAATGGAAGACATACTCCATGACCACTGCAAGAAGGGAAGTTACAGACAGTAACACAATTCACAAAGACAAATTCTACTTGACACTTCAGAATTGAAGCATTTCAGCATTGGCCATGATCGACTGCGCCGGACAATGAAGCCGCCATGGCTTCAAAATGGGGTCGGGCATCTCTGGAATGTCCATGGCTATCCCACTGAACTCCTCCACGAAGCGCAGCACCGAGTTCACAGACTGCAGCCTCTGCGTCAACTCGTTGAACTGCGCACGCAGGATGGCGTTCTCGGAGTCCACCGCCATGTACCGCTGCGTCACCGCTTGGATTTGCTCGGAGACTTTGGCATTTTGGGTCTTGATCTGCGCCTCTTGGCTCACCAGCTCGTCCAAGTGCTGCTGCTTCCTCATCCTCGACCTCCTCGCCGACTCCCTGTTGGAGAGCATCCTCTTACGCTTTCGCTCCTCGATCACAGGCTTCGATCCCTCTTCGGAACTCGAAGCTCGTCGAGGAGGCAAGGAAGACATGGCTCTTTAGTTTTTAGGTGTATAAGACTACTACGATTTACGAATTTACGAATCTAAGCTCTCGGAGAGCGGATTAGAAAAGAAAATCAAGACCAACAACAACAACAACAACAAAAAAAACTAGTTCCCAGATTGAAATGGATCGATCAGTTCACGATATCACATAAGACCAGTAAAGGAGGACGACGGAGAAGGAGTGGAGGAAACAGACGCTAAGAGCAGCGAGATGCATAAAGGGCTAGAAGATGATCCCTGACCCGATTAGAAACGCAAACATCGAGAACACAAATGTTCCTCGATCACCTGGAGCAAACGGCGGTTGATTTAGAACACGAGAAGGTGGCTTCCCAGAGAAGGATTCGAAAGATCAGATCTCGGGCGACGGATCTGGAGGAAAACGACCCAAAGAGCAAAACGAAGTCGGAAAAGGGTGATTTTGAAGCTGGATTTGGACCCGAAGAACGATTCCAGCGAGAGAAAAGAGCAGAATAATAACGCGACAGAAACTGGAGAAAGAAAGAGAGGAGAAAGAAAAAACTTAGCTGGACAAAGCACGAAATCAACGAACCAGACGAGCCACCAACCAAAGGAACGGAAGAAGAAGGGCGGAGAGGCAGCCGAGGGTAGGTATTTATAGAGGGGAAGAAGGGCCGTTCCTGGACAAGAATCGAGTGTTTGTTCAAAAGACGTGTGCGATGACTTCATTTGCAGGGCATCTCCAATTTATTTAGTCCAGCCAACGTTTTCACAGCTGGAGGCATCAAAGCCTCCATCCAAGTCCAACCTGCCCCGAGCTAACCCAGCCAGCCCATCGCGTGCTTGTGACCGTTGAATTCCATCGCAAGCCCTGCCGTCGGTTGGAGAATTCTAATATGTTTTTTTTTTATGATTCTATTTATCCAAAAAAAAAATTAAAACAAATATTTTTTGCATAAATTTTTTAAAAATATGTTTTACTAGCGGAGCTATCTATAATTTTATCTGGATTTTAACTCTGAGTTTTTTTTTTTTTTTTACACTGATAGTCCGGACAAAATTTTTTGACTCCACTTATAATTTCATCGTCAATCTGGATCATTTTGTTAAAAAAATTAGTCCGAAATTATTATAATTTTTGCCTCCGCAATTACTATGTTATAAAGATAAATAATAATGGCGGAGAGTTAAATCTTCTTTTTGCAAGATTCATCTTTTCTCAGTGTTAGGGCTCAAAATCAATAATTATCTTCCCAATTATATCGCTTTGTAGCAGCATTTGGAAGGTTTAAACAAGGTTTTTGTGATGACATTCTATTTCATTTTATTAGTCTAATGTATTTATGCTCTTACGTTATTTTACAAAGCAACTAGTATTGATATTGTATTAAAAAATATAATATTCATAAAAATTCCACGCTAGTTATATATATATATATATATATATATATATATATATAATATATATATATAAATCTGCTAAATCTTTCGCATGACTCCGTCGTTGTTACGTCGCGCGCTACGGCCACTGCTGCCGCCAATCCTATCACGGCTGCCGCAGATCGGGCGCGATCGATGCCCGACTATGGCCGGCGGCGATCGATTTTCACGGCGAAGCGCTCAATCCGCAAACCGATCGGAACGAACGGTTACGCGTCGGCAGCGGCGCGAAGATCGCCCTGGCCAGATCGGGCCGGATTACGGGCTGACCGAGGTCGGATCCGACGCCGGACGGACCGGGTCGACCGGCCCATCCGGCTGTCGGATTCGGCCGCACCGGCCGGAACCGGCCAAGACGCTGCCGAATCGCCGCCTGACTGGCGGCCGATTTCGCCACGATTCGCGCCACGGCGCCGAATGGCCACCGCTTATACGATCGGACGGATCGACGCGATGTGGCCCATTCCGGCTTCGGATTCCGCCGAATTTAGCCGGACCGCGATCGCGGCCGTCGCGCTATATATAATAATATAATTATTTAGTTTGTCAACTCGCCATTTGCTGTCTTCCATAGTTAAATTGCCTGTTCCCTTGTCATGAAGTCAACCATAAAGTTAAATACACCAAGTTAACCATCGCGTGTTTAGTTGGACTTTGGGGTTTTATAACTTTTTTCCTAGTTGGATTTCCTTTCTCGATCTAAAATTTTCAGATTTAGAATTAAATGATGAAGTTTCTTTTTTTTTATTTGTATTTTTTTAATTTTAATAATAATAATCCATTAATCTCATAATACCTACTCGATACGCAATTAATATAAGAAAAGCAACCTATAATTACGGTTCAGTGATATGATATTCAGTTCAGCTCTTAGATATTCATAGTTCAACTCTTAGTCACGATGTATTTGTAAAATTTTTATCCAAATTAAATGTAAATAAAGAACGTTACAACTACTAAGGTTACTCACACGAATGCTTCCTATTGTATATGTTGTTACACAACGCTTCAACACTACAGATCGAGATCCTACGAGATGCACGTACAATGAAAAACAAAATTTTATTTGTGTCCATGGATCTCAAGCCAAGATCTTTTGCTTTTGATCATATATCGTTTTACAAGTACTAGGGCTAGAATTAAAACAAGGAGAGATCGTATCTCGTACCTTCGTGATCCTTTTGAATCTGTAGAAACCACATGTAAGATTAAGAAATCTTGTTTCTATTGGTATCCACGTCGAATCTTCACAGGATAACCTTTCTCAAAAGGTCTACAAGCTATCTTCTTTGAAAGGGAAGATGCTAGCCTTGCTTGGAGAAGAAAATAACACAATAACCAAAGAGGAAAGGAGAAATAGCTGGGTGTTTTTCACAAAGCAAGAAGCAAGAGACTTGAATCTTAAAGCTTAGAAAGCTTAGAGCTTGCTTGGATGTAGAACCCCTTTCTTCTCTTGCTTATATAGAAACCCACTAAAGTAACTCCCCTCCTACCCTCTTAATATAGTCGGCCAACTCCTTATTGAGTCTTTATTGTTGGAACTGATTGGATGGGCTAGAGGGGAATGAATAGTGATCTTTCGATTTTGTCGTATTTGTGTCTCTACAAAATGATTAGCATAGTGGAAATACAAAATGAAATTGTATAAAAACAAACACATGCATAAGACGAGATTTTTATGTGATTCGGAACCAACGGTTCATACTCCATGGAGGCATTCTAGTGCTCTACTCTCACTATGAACTTCTCCTTATCGGTGACACACCAGAGGTAGAGAAACCTCTTATAATATTTTCACAACAATAAGAAAATAAAATACAACCAAACACAATACAAGATGAAAAACAAAATGCAAAGAAAACTTTAAAACACTGAACTTTTGATCGCTTGTAGATTTAGTTGTTGTGGAATGCTTTGAAGATCTGCAATTGCACCTACATTTCATCTTCAAATCTCCCAAAGAACCACTGCTCAAAATCCTCCTGAAGTCCTGCTTTTATAACCTGTATCGGACTGGATTTCTGCCTAACAGTCGACTGTTTAAAGCCTCAAATCGTCTGCCCATCTATTTGTTATCTCACAATGGAATAATCCACGTTTGCATTCTGGCCAACAGATATATGAGCAGTCGACTGCCGAGCCACTGGTCGACTGCTAGTCGACTATTAAATTTTCTGAGGCATGCTATTGTGCCATTAATCGACTACTCCATCATATCATTGTTTCCCACTTCGCTCGAGCACCAATGTCAAGTCGACTGCTTCGCACAACAGTCAACTATCGAGTACCATGGTTGTTTCCCAAGCCATACAGCGTCGAGCACTCAGTCTGAAAATCGAGCCCCACAGTGGGAATCGACCTTCACTGACCCAGTTAACTGGGCAAATCCTCCAATCGACTGCTCTCGAGCACTTAGCTCATTCCCGAGCATAACTCGAGTCTTCTGAGCTTCCAAGTTTAAACACTTGACAAGTCGGCTGACCAATATCATCAGTCGATTGATAAACTTCAACACTGAGATTTAACTCAAGTATGATCCCCTCATACTTGACACTCATCCATAGTTTATACCTAAGTCTTCTAGACACTTCCATCAGCCTCATGTCCTCAGGGTCCATTCGAGTCCTCCACGACTCATTCACCCTTTGCGCTAGCCTTCAAGTGTTTCCATCTGCGATGTCATGCTAATGGGTCTTATGTCACCAAGACTACACACTTGGACTTATATGTACGCCGTTAAGATTATACGCTTGGACTTACACAGCCAAGGTTACACCCTTGGACTTACGTGATCAATACTACACCCTTGGACTTTTCTATTGCTAAGTATTCATACTTGAACTTTCTCTTGCCAAGACTTCACCCTTGGACTTTTACTCATCAAGTATCCATACTTGGACTTCTCCATCGCCAAAACTCTAATATTGGACTTCTCCATCGCCAAAACTCTAATATTGGACTTCTCCAGGCTAAGTATCCATACTTGGACTTCTACTCGAGTCTCACTCAAGTTTGATCAATCTTGACCTGAGGCAAATTGCTCCAACAATCTCCTCATCACAATCTCCCCCATATGACCTTAGATATTTTAATCATCCATTAGTTATATGATCAAATCATATTGTTAAATCATATTGGCAAACATTAAAATACTATTCGAGTCTCACTCGAGTCTGGTTAATTGTGACCTGGGCCAATTGCACCAACAATCCCCTCCCCTTTTTAATGTTTGACAATACCTTTGAGTTAGGTTGTTCCATAAACTCAACTTAACTATTCTTGTGTCAAAGTATAATAAAGGTTTACCTAACTTAAATCCTCACTTCTCCCCCTTTACCATACATCAAAAAGTCTACCAAAATTTTCAATGTGCATCTCCAAATAAGATCCTACATTCTCCCTTTTTGTCCAAAATCATCTAGAATGTCTTCATTCTCCTTAGTGATACTCCTTATCATTAAATAACAGACAACTCATAATCACTACAAGAAAAAAGGTCATAGACAACACTTTTTATCCGTTGTCTATGTAGCTGAAAAAGCATTGTTAAAAGCACTATTGTTAAAAGTTTGATCAATGACAACGGATAAAAAATATTGTCTTTTCTAGTAAAGACAACGGTTTTACAACGGATAAAAAGCGTTGTCTTTTTTTTTTGCAACGAATTAAAAGTGTAGTCTTTTTAGCATATACAACGTTTTTTGCAATGGATAAAAATGTCGTTTAAAATGAAATATTATTTTTTATCAATAAATAAAAATCATTGTCTTTTTGTATCTACAAAACCATTGTCTATTATATTACACGATTAACTACTTAATTAATTAAACCCTTATAAATAACACCAATTAAATATCATTAAATTACAACTAATCAATCTTTTTACAATTGAAATATAAACGTGTCATAATCGACAAATAATGAAAAATAGAAAATGTGAAGGCATAATCCACACACTTTGGATCCAAGTTAAGTCTACAAAAGTAAAAAAACATACATACTATACATGCATATTAGTTCCAACCTATCTTTTTTTTTTATTGCATCTTCTCGAATATATGAGTATCATTGGCAAAACAAAAATTCCACTTTCAGTTTTTTTCCATATTCATCTGCGTGGAAGAAAATTATTACATTATAATTTCTGTCAACTACAAAAGAGCAGATTTCTTATTTAGAAATGCAATTTTTGGATTATTTTCCTCGCCATCAGTTCCACTGCAGTCAACAAGAACCTACAAGTGAATTGTTATACTCATCACAAATTCAAATTTAAGTCAACTGTTGTAGGAAACACTCAAAGAGCAATCATCTTCTTTAACAACAAACAGATATACATGTTATAAAAGAATAATCAAATCTAAGACGACATAATTATGTTAAATTTCCCCTAACTTCATGGCCCTTAGTTTTGAATTGCTCTTCAGGAAAGTTATCGCTGATCAAGTTGAAAAACAATACACACTTAAAGAAACAAGATTTTCAATAACATATTAAGGAAGTAGCTGCTTACCAATCAAATATAGAATTCAGAATATAACATACAACAAACCTTTTCAAGGCCAGAGCTCGTCCGGTGCATATCAAGTCCCATTATCACTTCACAGTCTGAGAACATTTCAATAAGTTTGTTGTAGATATCAACAGGAAGAGTTGCAGTGATAAAAAGATATTGTATTGCCACTGGTACAGAATTAATCAAGCTCTCGAGAACTTGTTCGAATTCATCATCCTTAAATAGGATATCCACTTCATCCAACATAACACTGCATGGATTATGGAAATTAGTGCAAACACTACCTAATTTTGCTAAACCAATATCCATAAAATAAATCAATGATCTCCATTGTTTGGGTACAATTCTAAAACAACCTCCAAGCTTATGACTTTCTATCTTTATTTCTCACTTCCATAAACTATGTGAACCTTTCCAGAATAATAGATTAACTGGATCTCAGTTTGTTTGAGAAGGAAAGCTAAAATTGCTTATACAAATTACTCTGACAAAAGAAATTCAAATTTGAATAATAAACAACTCTTGCCTCAGTGTTTCAAAATATTAATAGCTCCAAACATGCATTACCATCTAAGGTTGGTTAGCTGCAGAAAGCCTTCTTGAAGTAAATAAATAAATCGGTCAAGTGTTGCTATAAGAACATCAGATTCTTCATTAAGGTTCTCTAAGTAACTGAGTTCTCTATCGGAAACCACCTGTTGCAATGAATGATCTAAATCGAATACCATGTTTTGCTATTGATCGACAATTACTAAGAACCTATAGAAACATGGCATAAAGTACATACACAAAATGAGAGCAGTGACAAAAAATCATTCATTAAGTAGTGAACATAAAAAAAAAACCCGCAAATGATGTATTTATCAATGACTTGTTGTAGTCATGTTGTAGATTGATAAAGGATAAAAAGTGGATGATTATTGAGCATATCACCTTACTCCTACAAATTCATCTCAGCTAAATCAGAAAGCTCAAAACTACGTCTCAACTCTTAGCCTCTTATGTAGAAGTATGACTACTGAGCATGAATATAAAGTCACAATAGGTTCCTGACATGAGATATCAGTGTTGAGGAAAATGGAAACTCACGTTCATGATGTTAATGAAGTTAACAACATCAGAAGGCGGCCAATTCGAGTTTGTAATCAAATACTGAACTAAGATTGCACAAAAGGAAAAACTTTGAATACACTCAGCTTCTGAAAGAATAGTAGCTCAGTGATCAGATGGATCACTTGACTCTATCGATCACAAATCATAAAATATATAAGAATCCTTTCCCCATATGGAAGGGAAAAAATCTCGCTTGCTTCGTTTAGCATATTCCAATGATCAACTTTGAAATAGACTGTGTGAGAGATTAGGGTCGTGAACCGTAAATGTAGGTGACTCGATCAACACGGTAGGGGTCAACAAGCAAGGGACGGCGACCACAAGGACAATCAGGATCGTCGGTGGGTGAGAGCTCCTTGTCATCGGTGAAGCAAAGGCACCCGCCAGGAGCTGCGAAAATGATCTCTCATCGGCGACGACCTTCGTCTCGGTTCCAATGGCTCCTCCCTTCGCCGCTTCCAGCGGCGCAGGTTCGGCACTCGCCCATTTCTCAGCATCAACAAATTTGCCATCGACTCCATTGACATGGGGCTTCTCCTCCACTGGAACTTCTTGAGCATCTGCCTCCTCCGCCATCAGAACCACTTCCGTGCCCTCACCCACCCTTGGCTCACCCCCTTCGAACGCATCTTCCTCTGGGTCACCGGCTGGAAGCCCTCCCTCGCCTTCAACCTCGTGCTCGACCACTGCCTCCTCTCCTCGGACCAACGCATCACCGTTGAGGAGATGAATGTCGACAGCAACGGAAAGGTAAAGTCCAAAGGTGGAGATGGAAAGGGTTATGCACGTGAGAAGGCTACAGGAGAAAAAGTTAATAAAACCTAAATTAATATGTTTATTAAGTATAATGACATTTATGATATATGTCGTTAAAAAGTATCTAATTAGATACTTAAAAAAAAACTAAAAATCATTTTTAATAAGTGTCATTATAAGATATTTATAATTACACTATAAAATAAATATCGTTAAAAAAATATCATGATAACTTATTATTCTTGTAGTGAGATGATGCTACAACAACCTCAAGCCTAACGCGCTGGCTTAAAATTTCTTAAGATAATTCTTGAAAATTCTATAAGATATTTTCTTAATTAACTAATATTATTTTATTATTATTTTGATGGAAGAGGTTACACGATGAGGAAGGGTTATGCGATGATGAATTTGGAGTTTTTTTTTTATATTTTTGGCCGATAGAAATTGGGCATTTTCTTAAGTAATTGTGTGCGATGAAAATTTTTTTTTTAAAAAAATAGTTTTTTTTAATAAAAAACAACGTTTTCTACAAAATATTTTTTTTAAAAAGCATTGTCTATGAGTTTTTTTTAGATAATGCTTTCTTAAAAGTGTTATCGTATATACTAAAAAAATACGCTCATAGACCACTTCTTATAAAGCGTTGTCTTTTTCTATATAAATAAATAAAGACAACACTATTTAAAAACCGTTGTCTTAGACATAAAAAAAATTCTAATACACAACGGTTTTGTAAAAAGCATTGTCTATTATAATTTAAAAAAAAAAAGACAACGTTTTACACTAAAAGTGTTGTTAAATTAAAAACAACAATGTTTTTCATAAAAAGTGTTGTCTTTTAAATGTTGTGTATTACCTTTTTTGTTGTAGTGAATGAAGGTTTACTTAAATTCTCATTTCTCCCTTCGTAACCAAAATTTATCCATCATATCTTGATGGTAAAATCTTACTCCCCCTTGAATATTGCATCAACAATGTTCTTGGAGAGTTCTTAAGTTAATAAGAAATCTAAACAATTAAAAATAAGGATAAACATTTTACTTATGCTAAATACAATGGGTGAAAAATAATTTTATATTAAAATATCCATTAAATTCAAAGAATGATACAAAGTTCAAAAGCATTGAAACCTTCAATGTTTTATCTAACTTTATGTCAATTTTTTTCAATGGTGATTACTATCAAACGATAAACCATGATTGAAATTAAAGTTTTCTAAGCATTCTAATTTGATTATTTTATATAGGATATTAAATCATGTCATTTGTCCTTAAATTTATTTTGATTAATTTTAATGTATGAAATGATCATAGTAGTAATTTGCATTAATTAAAGCATTTGCACATGATGGATTATGTCATGGCATAAAGCTGGTCCTGTGCATGACAAATTAGCCTAAGTATTATCATTATATTATAAAATAATCATATTAAGTATAACATATTACAAATAAAATATGACAACTTTATAATATAAGGTATAGAAATACCTAACTTTGAACCTAATTGCTTTTTGCTAAACCTATACCCAATTTGTCATAATACCTATCCAAATCCCATAGGTATGACAATATCCTAATTTTGACACACTTTTGACTCTTAACTATTTGTGTCAGTTTTTTATCAATTTTTATTTTCCATTAAATCCATTAGCACATCCTAAATTCATTTAGGATCATAATTCTAATTTCATGTTCAAGGTATCACATAATATTGAAAATGTCATAAAGTGTTAACCTCACTATAGTTAGGCTAACTACCTTTCCATCTTAAGTTGACACCCCCTAACCCATCTAGTGTAAGGGAATCACGCTCTTAGAAACTCAAAACCTATTTGAGCTTCTTGGGTTTACCAAGCACTCACTAGGGATAACCTGTCTAAGTATCTTTCTAATGACCCTTCTAAGCTTAGAAGTTTTGGTCATTGTGGTCTTCTCAAGGTTGACCATAGGGATAACTTCCTTTGTAATCTTGTTAGTGACTTTCTTAAGTTTCTTCGAAGTCTTAGCCACTAGACATCTATCAAAGTCAACTCTAGGGATGACCTCCCTTGTGACCTTACTAATGACTTTCTTAGGCTTGGAAGCCTTAGTCATTTGAGTCCTAATACGGTCAACTCCATGGACGACCTCCCTTGTGACCTTGACACTTCTAAACCTAGAGTTTGTTCTATAGCTAAATGGAACATTATGATAGATAGACTTATCTACCTTGGACTTAGACTTGTGACTCAAGTTTTTCTTGTCCATTGATGAACCTGATCTCCTAGACCCTAGTTTTTATCTATTTGACTCTTTAATCAAATTTCCCATATTTTGAAGGGTCCTCTCCAATTTCTTGAGTTTTGACCTTGAGACTTAATTTTCAATTTCTAATTTTTCATTAATATTTTGAGAATTCTTTTTCCTAGGCATATGCCTAGTCTTTTTTTTTTAAATGCGGAACCGCCACATTAGTGGCTCCCTCCGGCTGACCCTACTGATGGAGGAGGTAAATCAGGACCCAGGTGGTAAGTGCAAAGGAGGGGGTCTGTCGATGGCTCAGAGTCATGACCTCCTTAGAAATTGACCCCGTCCACTTAAGAGTTGCCCCTTTGCACTTACCAACTGAGCTAGCCCTGGGGAATATGCCTAGTCTTTTTAATTGGAATCCGTCAACCTAGCGGCTCCTACCGGCCCGCCCCCGGACCATCGTAAGAAAGGTAAATCACAATAGGCCTTTGGCCCTTGAGACTAAGTATACATGGAGGGATCGCACCTCGCATTTCATGAGGATCGACTGTTGTCCTCCCTGGTACAACATGCATACCAGCCACTACCCACTGGGCCTATGCCTAGTCTTTTTAAGATTGATGCCTAGGTTGTTCTTTTCTACCTTTTTTGTCCTTGGTAGAGTTGATTTGTCCTTAGATGGTAAGGTCATAGAGTTAATGGTTCTAGATTTATCCTTACTCCTATTATCATGATATTGAGCACTAAAATGATAGTATTTATTTCTAGCATAATTTTTATCTTGATAAATTGAAATTGCACTAAATAAAGATACCTTAGGGCTTGTTTGGGAGGAGGTGAGGGAGGTGTAAGTAATGGAAGAGTAAGGATAAATAAGGGAGAGAAAAAAGGCAACCCCCGTTTGGAAAGAAGTGAGGGAAGGGAGAAGGGAAGGGAAGAGGAACTTATACCCCTCCACCTCACAAAAATCCAACTTTTCTTACACTCCAATTTAGGGTGTAGGCCTCCCTTCCCCTCCTCTTTCATTACTTACACTCCCCCTCCCCTCCTCCCAAATAAGGCCTTAGGGTTTACCTTAAATGTTCTTTCTACATTTGAGCTCTCTTTGTTCTTCTTTAAACATTTTCCCTCTGGGCATTGAGTGTGAAGTGCTCTTTTTGGTTGCAACACACACGATGTCTTCTTTGCCTTTACGAGTTAGGGCTCCAGACTCCTTGGACTTCGGTGCCACTTAACTTTTCTTCTTGACTTGTTTGGGGAACTTACTCTTGTAATGTCCTCTCTTCCTGCATTCAAAGCATATTATGTGACTTTTATCTTTAGGAATTGAGCTTGAGTTACCTTCCTTATTGGTAGGGGAACCGTGGTCGAATTCTTCATCATTTTCGGATGTATATGGCTCCTCTTGTTCCGATATTGATGACTTCTCCTCCTCCTCAATCCTAGAGGGGAGACTTCTATGACATTTTCTATTTTGGATGTCGAACACCTCTCAACTTTCGAATCTCCAAGGTCTTGAGATAATGAACATTCTTCTTCCTTAGATTTATCATCATCTTCATTTTGGGCTGAGGTAGGTTCTTCATGGAGCTTAGCAAGCTTGTTACATAACTCCCTCGCATCCTTATATTTTCATAACTTACATGGAATTTCGTTAGGAATCATGTTAACTAAGATTTTAGTTACCTTGTTGTTTGATCTCAATACTTGATCTTCGGTCCACTTGCCCCAGTTAAGGATTCTCTCCTTCTTGTCTATTGGAGCCTTGCACCCTTCAGCCATAGCAAGCCATTCTTTTAGGTTCATTTGGAAGAACATCTTTGTCCTTGATCTCCATTGATCAAATCCTCCAAGCTCGTATGGAGGAGAAAACCTCGTATCGAGTCTAAATTCATTCGTAAACTCCATTTGCCCTCTAGCTATGAGCTCCCTTGGCGATCAGTCCATAGAAGAATAACCTTGCTCTGATACCACTTGTTAGGACTGTTGGCATGCTAGAGGGGGGGAGGGGGTGGGGGTGGGGGGTGAATAGCAATCTTCGATTCAACGCTTCATTCTTGATCGTGTTGTGCTTGTCTACAAAAGCGTTGTACATAGCGGAATGTAAAACAAATGGAAACGAATACAAAAGAAACAAACACACACACAATACACAGTTTTACGTGGTTTGGAACCTTCGAATTCTGCTCCATGGTCAAACATTAGTGTCCACACCAATAAAACTCTTGTCTCATTCTCGGCAACACGCTGGAGGTGGAGAAACTTCTTACAATATGAATTTACAATACAAACACACAACCAAATATAAGTATAAAAGAACTGTAAATAACACTTTATAAGAATGTTTGATTGCTCGTTGATTTTGGTCGCTTTGGAAGCTTTTTGAAGACCTGGAATTGCAGCAACACTTCCCTTCAAAACTCCAAGTAACTAGTGTTGGAATCCTCCTCGAGCTCACCTGAGCAGATTTCTGATCATTACTGCTTAACGGTAACATAATAGTCGAGGCGCCACTTCAACTGCAAACCCAGTCAAGGACCTAGTCGAGCCTGTCTTGCTTCTGACCTACCGCTGTCAAACCTCCAGTCGATTGCTCTACCACAATAGTTGACTACGACGTTGGAGCTACTATTTCTCACATCGCTCGACCACCCTTCGGGTTTCTTGAGCATCAACGGCCAATCAACTACTGCCAATCAATAATCGATTGAAGAGCACATGGCTCATTTGTCGACTCACCAGCGGCTAGTCGACTGCTTCTCCATAACAATCGACTGCCAAGCACCATGGTTGTTTTCTGAGCCACACAATGTCGAGCATCCAATCTGAAATCCGAGTCCTATAGTAGGAGTCAGCTTCTTACTTAACCAGTCGACTGGGCTAAACCACTAGTTGACTGCCGAGCATCTAGGCTGAAAATCGAGCCCCACAGCGAGAGTCGCCCACATTGGACCAATCGACTGGGCAAACCTCCAGTCGACTATTAAACTTCAAATATGAGGTTTGATCCAAATATGATCCTTTTATACTTGATCAACCACCCTTGGCCTAGACATAACTCTTTTAGCCACCTCTATCAGTCTCACACCCTCAGGGTCAATCCGAGTCCTCCACGACTCGTTCACTCTTCGCACTAGCCTTCAAGTGCTTTCATCGACTATCATGCCATCGAGTACCTTCGCCAAGAGGTCGCGCCTCTGAGACTTTCATTGCCAAGAGGCTGCATCTCAAGGACTTCTCCATTACCAAGAGGTGTCGCTTCCGGGACTTCCACTGCCAATGCTCTATCCTTGGAATTCTTCTGTGCCAAGAATCCATACTTGGACTTTCCTCGCTTGCCTAGCCTTTAGTCAATTGTGACTTGCCAGGATTTCTCTTGCTAAGCTCGATCCCCTGATTAGCTGAGTCTTCCCTTGTCTAGTCACCTGGTCATTCTTGACCTACCAGGACTTCACTCTTCTCGTGTTAGGTGTCCGGTCAACCTTGACCGACCTAGACTTCCCTTGCCAACTTTCAATTGGACTTTCCAACACTAAATGTCTGGTCACCCTTGACTGACTTAAATTTCTCCCTTACCAACTCCCAGTTGGACTTTTCATACTCAAATCCAACTCCAACTCGAGTCTCACTCGAGCATATTGTCAAACATCAAAATACTACTCGAGTCTCACTCGAGTCTGGTCAATCGTGACCTGGACCGATTGCACCAACATTAATATGACCAACCATCATCATGGTAGTAGAGAAGGTAAAGAGGTGGATAAATGGAGGTTCACATTTTACATCTATTGAGGAAACCGTCATGCGTGTGACTCAATAGGTTCACGACTATGTTGGAATTCATAACTAACCGTTAGTTATGAATAGATAATGAGTGACACCTAACAGTACATCATGACCTTCAATTGATCGAAAAGTCAAAATAGACTTCATAATAATTCTGAACTCTTCAGCAGCTACAGTAGTTCATGTCATGTTCCTTTCACTCATCCTATATTCACCTGGTTCAGAATATGATCTATAGTGTTCTTCCCCATTAGGTTGACTACGTCACACCTATCTCAAGTTCATTTTCTTGTCATGTGGATTCAAGCATGTGTCCCAGAAGACCATCTTCATGACATGCGTGCTTTGACTAAAGACTTTGAGCAACACTCCTAACAAGAGACCTAGGGTATATATCTCATATTAACAGGAGTAATGAATCCTCTGTTGTTATTCAAACACCTTCGATCACTTTGATTTATATCCAATTAATTCGGAGTTACACCTCCTATGAAGATGACTGCGAACAAGTCAAAATATAAGATATCATGATCAAAATGTCTTGAATACCTCAAGTCTAAAGAAACTTGCACTCAAGCTGCAATAAAATCTTCAACGACATAAAATCATATGAAGTTTCATAATATGTCACTCTAATTAATTAGTTACCCTAACTAACATTCATATATTCACTCTCAGCATCCCTATGCTTCCATTCAGTGAGTACCGAATGCTTCATAACGTGTGCTAGTCTCACGAAATTGATGATGTCTAATCCCATCAATTCATCGATTATGGATTGTTTCAATACTTACATAATTATACATGGTGAGATACTCACTAATCATGATCCAATTATGATTTCTCTCATATTATACATCGTACGATATACTTTAGTAAATGAGTTTAAGATCTAATCAAATACATATAAAAATATACACTTAAATAATGAATTTTATTAATCATCTAAGGCGATTACTTTAGAACATCTCTCTATTACAACAGTGCCCTATATATATTTGTGTTCACCTCGAGTGTCCCTTAATATCGGGTCCACAACAGTATAAAAAAGAGGTAAACTAGGGGGTCAACTTATTGTCAACCATCACATAGCCATTCAAGTGGGAGAAATTATCCCCATGGGCATGCACCCATCCGTCGAAAATTAATCCTTGCTCTTTTGATACAAATCTACATGGTATGCCCGTAGAGATTAAGTGTCATATTTTATTGGATTTAAATCATATGTTTAATTAAAATTCAATTTCAAACATTTTAAAAACAAAAGTTCATGTCATTTAGTTAAAAAAAGAATTATAACTAAGGTTGTAAATAAACCAAGTGTTCATGAACAAGTTTGGTGTTTGACTCGATAAGAGCTCGTTTATGTTCGTTCAATATGCATCAAAGTCAATTAATGAACAAGCTTAAACAACTTACTAAATTAAATGAACAAGTTTAAACAAATATGTGTTCAGCTTATTGATATTTGTGAACAATGTCCTCGAATAGTATTCATGAACAGTATTCGTAAACAGTGTTTATGATTATACTATTTAAAAATTATTTATGAGCTTATTTATACTTATTTATAAAATAAGAATTAAAAATATTAAAATTTTAAATAAAACAAATAAGCTTGACGAAAAAACTTGATAATATTTAAATAAGTAAAATTTAAATAAGTTTGAATCAAACTTTATTAAAGCTTGAATCGAGCTTGATTAGAAGTTTGATATTCATTAAACAAATCGAACTCAATTCAAATTCAAATCAAGCTCAATCTTAAAATAAAAAAGAACAAAGCAAACTTGAACAGGGATTTTCAATACCTTGATTAATTTTAAGCTTCACTTAGCTCGACTTGATTATCTTATCAAATAAATCTGAATATTATAAAGTTTGATTTGACTCGTTTACAACTCTAATTATAACTATTAATTTCCATTAAAAATATTTTATTGTCATTTTAAAGTTTAACTATATTTAGATTCAAGAGATCATTTTCTAAATTATTAATCCAAGGAAAATAAATAATAATGAACACTTTTAATTCATTAATAATAATTTAAATAAAAACAAATTAAGATTTCTCTCTCCCTGTGTCTATTAAATTAATTAAATATATTTATATATATATGCAACTCTTGTATATATTAGCTTTGTAGTAAGCTTTATTAAAGAAGGCATTTATGGGTTACAACTTTTGTATGTTAAATTGCTAATTGTCTTTAGAGCTTATTAATTTCGAAGAATTTGTATAGAGTTTCTTACGAATAATTATTCGTAGTCCCGTTTGCTATACATCGATGGTCTGTTAAGCCTTCCCATCCTCTACGCAAAATAACAAAACGGAGGCTCCGTTTCCGTCAACCGAGAGGGGGAGAGGGTGTCCTAGCCAGGCGCCGATACCTTCCGCCTCTTCTTGCCGGCGAAAACCCTACTCGCTTCCGCCCTCCCCTTCGCCGTCGACGCTAGCCTCTGAATCCTCTCCCAAGCAGCCCTATCTCCTCTGCCAATCTCTCGTCGAGATCGATCGCCGCCCGGCTGCAGTTCGTTTCATCTCCTTTCGCCTCATCTTCTTCGGAATCAGATCTGTAAGAACTTCACCTAGAATTCCAAATCTGTGTTGTTCTCGGCGTATTTTGTTCTTCAAGGCTAGTTTTTTTTCTTCACATTGTGGGGTTATGCGGCGTGGTTAGTTGTTTTGTAGATTTTGTTGGGGACCCTTGGAAGAGTATCTCCTGGTTGAGTGCCTGATCATAATATAATATTAGTTTATTTTAATCATATTTTTTAATACTCGCTGATGCGGATGAGGTCTCTGTGCTATTCGTTTTCACTGATAGAGTTAGAGATCTATTTTGCTCGATGCTTTAACCTCAATTTCCTGTAGAACAATTGTATGCTATTCGTTGTGCTGTTATTTAATTATGACATGGATGAGTATAGAGAAGACTGATAAGATTGCTGGATATGTATTCTGTTTTCAGTAGTCAAGATACTTGCTGACTGATTTATGTGTGTTAGAACTTTTAAACAAAGCGTTTGGAATTTAGAAACTCAGATCCATCTCTATTTCTGAAACTAAGAAGCCAAAAAAGCTAGCCTCTTCTGTAATTGCCTTAATTTAGTTCCAAAGAAATATGATAGCATGGAGCATAGTATGGGCTGTAGCCATGAGACTGTTTTACTACTCAGGATGAGATGATGATGTCCTAGTCTTTTTTTCATGGGTGCAACAACTAACAAATGTCTCATTCAGGGAAGTGAAAGGTATACTCATTTGCAAACCTCTTGTCCATCAATAGTTCCATAATCCATATTTCTTTTGTTGTATTTAGGCTTCTTATAAATTATGTTTTATTTTGTTCTCTGGTGGCCAACATTTCCATCTCGATTTCATGGTACTATTGCATGGTTTTCCTTCTGTTTCATTCTTCTTCACTGCTTCTGTCTGTTGCATATCCTGATGTAACTTGTGAGAACAGTTAAGTTGGCTGCTGGCCAATTTTGTTGTTGTTGATTGGTGCTTGAACTTGAAAGATAGAGTAACACTTGCTTGTTCAATGTATTTCTACTTGTAGAAGAAGGAACTTGTGACAGAATCATCTGAATATTCTTTAGTATATATAGATTGATTTACATCCATACTTATTTTAGCACATAAAACTCTGCTCACAATTTTTTTTTTGAAGGGGGTCTCACTTATCAATATCTCATTGCTTGTTACTCACAGGTGTATTTTCATAGATGGCTCCCAGTAAATGCAAACCTTCTGGAGATGAAACTTCTATCAATGTGACACCTTTGAAGTTCTCTAGAAGAATGCTTGAGAAGCTCAATTCTATTGACCAAAGAATGACGCAGGAGATTGACATTAGGGAAGTTTATTTTTTGATCATGCATTTTTTATCAGCTGGGCCATGTAAGAGGACATACGGGCAGCTCTGGAATGAGCTTTTAGAACACAAACTTTTACCTAGAAGATATCATGCTTGGTATTCACGTTCTGGTGCACCAAGTGGTGATGAGGATGATGACGGCTTGTCACTCCCTCTTTGCTATATCAAGTTGACTCAGAGGTATATAGAGTAACATTGTTTTGTATTGTTCATGTTTTCTTGCTTGACAAGCTAAATATCCTGTTTATTTTTCTTCATAGCTTGGCTGTTTGTTCTTTTTAGGTACCCTCATATTGAAAAGGACCACTTAGTAAAGCTTTTGAAACAATTATTAGTTAATTCATCTCCTTTGCCTGGCGTGATCGGAGGAGTTCCAAGTGCTGCTGCTTTTCCTATGCTAATGGGATCTGGTTCTTTCTCTCTTCTTGCTTGTATGTAAACAATATGCCCACCATTACGTTCCAAACTTAGTGTATAGGATTCTATTTGATTTGTTACCAATTCTTCTTAATCAAAATTCTTTTAGGTGAAAATCAATGCATAAGATACAAGTCCATTGCTTTATGTTTAACCTTTTTTCTGCTCTTCTCCGCTTAACTTTGATATCTTTTAGGTTGCAGTTCTCTCACCCTAAAGCTCCTTTTACATGCAGCTGATAGGGATAAAGAGATCAAAGGTTCCAAAAAGTTACCACGTTATTTGCGTTGGCCCCATATGCATGCTGGCCAAGTTCATGGATTGAGTTTAAGAGAGATAGGTGGTGGCTTCACAAAACACCATCGCGCTCCATCCATTCGAGCAGCATGTTATGCAATTGCTAAACCATCAACTTTGGTACAAAAAATGGAGATCATAAAAAAGTTAAGGGGACATCAGAATGCTGTCTATTGTGGTATGCGGTTTACCCTCTGATTATTGGAGGAATTCTCAATTTATTTCATGACTATTTTTGAGTGATAAAGATTCTATTTATGCTTTACATATTAGCTTCCAGTGTCTTTTCTATTGGATTTTGCATATATATATATCAGGCCTTCTTTGTCCAGTTTCATTTTGCAAGTGACTTATCATCATACAAGTAGCACATTTGTATGCCAATATTGTTCCTCTAATTATTGAGATGGGTGATTCAATCAGTCTTTTATGTTTCTAGGTTTTTGTATTTCTTTTGGAAGGAGTTCTGATCATGAGTGCTCCTAGACACTACTGCATGCCTTTTCTTTTATGGTATTTCCTAGTCTACTACATCCATCGAGCAAGATGTGTGGGAATAATGGTCCTTTTGCATGAAGTTGGCTGCATCGTCCATCATTCATTTAAGACTTGTTTGTGGATGATTGGTATCCATTAAAGATTATTCTAATTGGGTTTATTTGTTAAATCACGGACACATTGTTTTGACCCCTTTTTTTCTGCCCAAATGTTTTTGCCCTAATTCCAGGATAGCATGTAATTTTTTGGCAGTTCTCTCAGATTGCGGACTCCTGCTTTATGGATACTGGGTCACCCCTTGTACCTCTAAAGCCTAGAGGATTAAATTGAGAGTCATCCCAATTCAGACAACTTAATTCTCCTATTTTTTTAATCGCTTCCTATATGTGTATTGGCCTAGCATTTATAGATTATTCCTATTCATTTTCTATGAGCCATTGTGCAATGGTAATGTTTCCATTGCAACCTGGGCTGGGTTCTACTTGTGAAAATCTAATTCTTTGCTAAGCAAGGATATTGCATATAGGCTGGCCTTAATTTCTGTATTAATAGAAATATTATACACTGGGATCGTTTGTTTTTATTCCTTTGAATGATTTTGAACACCCATGGGAAATGATATGATTTCTATTATATATACATAATTTTATTTATTACTGACAATTTTTCTCATCGTTGGAACCTAGAGCTTTTTCTATGCTTATATATTATCAATATTGCTTTCATGACAATGATTGAGCCTGGTGAGATTAGATGCCTTATTGTTGAGGCTCATTTCTTTGTCCCATCCCATCTATTTTACTTCTTGCATTATTAATCTTGTTGTGGCCGGTTCCAAGCCCGGATAAAGGAGAAGGGCTGCGTTAGGTTGTCAGCCAGCATTAAACTAAAGCAAATGTTCAATGAATGGATCAATCAGACTTGTGCCAATGCTAGGTTGTTCTCCGGAAGGAACGCGTTGCAGGGTTCGATTATAACGTCTCGACAAGGACCACTACATCTCCAGAACTCGGGTGTAGTGATAAATATGTAAGAGTTCGCGTTACAGGGTCTGATTGTAACGTATTAGAAAGGATCGCTAAATTTTTATGAGAATTTGAGTGTAATGTTAAATAAGCAAGAGTTCTCACACCATAGATTGTGTAAGAACAAATATTATAGGAAAACTAATAGTCTAAGATTTGGTACATGGAACATAGGAACCCTCACTGGTAAAGCAATGAAGGTAGTAGATACGATGATTAAAAGAAGAATTAATATTGTGTGTGTACAAGAGACAAAATGGGTAGGCGAGAAGGCAAAGATGATAGAGAACTTGGGTTTTAAGTTATAATATATAGAAAAGAGTAAAACAAGAAATTGAGTTGGTATTATTGTAGATAGTTTGTTAAAGGATGAAGTTGTAAGAGTAATTAGAAAGGTAGATAGAATTATAGCTCTCAAAATAGTAGTGGAGAAAGAAACTATGAACGTAATTAGTGTATATGCACCTTAAGTAGAATTAGATGAAAATATCAAATTAAGATTTTGGGACAACTTAGATGAAGCATTACAAAATATTTCACCAAACGAAATGATTTTAATAGGAGGCGATTTAAATGGGCATGTCGGAATAAAAAATGAGGAATATGAGAGGGTGCATGGGGGTTATGGGTTTGAAACAAGAAATGAAGAAGGCAAAACTATATTGGATTTTGCGATAGTATATGATCTTATATTAGCCAATACATTTTTTAAGAAAAGAGAAGAACATTTGGTCACGTTCAAAAGTGGAAATAATAAATCACAAATTGACTTTTTTATCGTTAGGAAGAGGGATAGAAAGATTTGTAAAGATTGTAAGGTCATTTCGGGAGAAAGTTTGACTACCCAATATAGGTTAGTAGTATTGGATATACGCCTCAAACATAGTATTAATAGAAGGAAAATATACATGACTTCTAGAATTAAGTGGTTGAAGTTAAAGAATGGGAAACAAAACATATTTAAAAAGAAGGTAGGAATACAAGTATTTGATGAAATATACGGTAATTCTAATATGACATGGGATAAAATAGTATCAAAGTTGAAGATTATAGCCAAGAGTGTACTCGGTGAGTCAAAGGGGCATGCACCGCCAAGTAAGGAATCTCGGTGGCGGAATGAGAAAGTACAAGAGAAAGTGAAGGAAAAACGAGCAACCTATAAGGAATAATATATTTGTAAAAATAAAGAAAACTTAAAAAAATATATAATAGCCAAGAAAGAAGCTAAGAAAGCAGTGAATGAAGCTAAGACTGAAACTTTTGAACGGTTATAGCGAAAATTAGATACAAAAGAAGGGGAAAGAGACATTTATAGAATAGCTAAAGTGAGAGAGAGGAAAACTAAAGATCATAATAAAATAAGATGTATTAAAGATGAATGTAATAGGGTACTAGTAAATAATGAAGAAATAAAAGAGCGGTGGAAGAAATATTTTCATTAACTTTTTAATAAAGGTTTAGATGACCAACTTAATTTAGGTAATTTAAGTAGGTCAAATGAGTATAGAAATTTAAATTTTTATCGTAGAATTTAAATTTCAGAAGTAGAACAAACTTTAAATGGAATGCAAAATGGAAAAGCCATTGGACCAGATAATATTCCGATAGAGGTATGGAAGTGCTTAGGGAAACAAGGTATTAAATGACTTACAAAATTATTTAATATGATATTGAAAACAAAAAAGATGCCTGATCAATGAAGGATAAGTACCCTAATTCCCTTATATAAGAATAAGGGAGACATACAAACTTGTACAAACTATAAGGATGCGTTTGGGGTTATTCTCCATAACCTTGGTTATCCATCCAAGGTTATCAATAAAAACCTTGTTTGGTTTAGGATTTGAACGATTACCAAGTCATGATGGATGCCCGACACATCATGCCATGTCAACGAAAGGGTTATGCATGGGGGAATTGAAAAACCTCCAAGAAGCTTGGTTTTTCTTGATTCCCTTGGTTATGGATTTTTTTTTTCTTAAAAATACCCTCTGATTTTTACCATTTAAAGAAAAAACTATCATTATCAATTTATCAAATTCGGCCTCGTCGCCGTCATCATTTATCATTGTCTTCATCGCCGGCCATTGTCATCGTCGTTTCCGATCGTCGTCGATCGCCGTTGCCATCGCGACGGCGGCCGCGGCTGACAAACGACCGATCGGCCGCCGTCAAACCATCGAATGGATAATATAGTAAAATGTTATATTAGGTGATACTTTAAAACCTCCAAACAAACAAGTTTTGGTTGTATTACTTTGGATTGAATCAAACAATATTTGGTAATGTTTCATTCCCGATAACCTTGATAATGTGATTACTTAGTAATCACATTACCAAGGTTATATATTATAACTTGAACCAAACGCACCCTAAGGGTATTAAACTAATGGGTCATACCATGAAACTTTGGGAAAGAATAATAGAAAAAAGATTAAGGAAGGAGACCACGGTTCTCGAAAATCAATTTGGATTCATGCCAGGAAGGTCGACAATGGAAGTTATACATATTCTCAGGCAACTAATTGAAAAGTATCGAGAGCAGAAGCAGGATCTACACATGATATTCATTGACTTAGAAAAAACTTATGATAGAATTTCAAGAGAAATTATATAGAGAATCTTAGAAAAAAGAAGTGTTAGTGTAACATATATTAAACTAATTAAGGATATGTATGAGAAAGTTACGATTAGAGTGAAGATTTCAGGCGTATTAACTGAAACATTTCCAATAAAGATAGGGTTAATTAAGGATCAACTTTAAGTCCCAATCTTTTTACACTAATCATGGACGAACTCACTGGATATATTCAAGATACAGTACTGTGGTGCATGTTGTTTGTGGATGATATTATTTTGGTAGATGAGATACGTAAATGAGTAAATGCTAAACTAGAATTTTAGCGGGAAACATTAGAAGTGAAAGGTTTTAGACTTAGTAAAGATAAAAATATATGGAATTTAAGTTTAGCAATATTAGATGTAATGAGACAAGTGGTAAGATAAGAGATGACGAGTTGTCTGGAACTGAGAGCTTTAAATATATATAGGATCATTTTTACAAGGTGGTGGAGGGATTAAGAGATGTCTTACATAGAATACAAGCAGGATGGTTAAAATGAAGGAAAGCGTCAGGTGTTTTATGTGATCGTAAAGTACCTCTAAAACTTAAAGGGAAGTTCATAAAAACGGCGATTAGACTTGCTATATTATATGATGTTGAATGTTCAGCTATGACTTGAGCACATGAGCAAAATATGAGAGTTGCAGAGACGAGGATGTTAAGGTGGATGTGTGGACATACGAGGATGGACATAATAAGAAATGAAAGCATTAGAGAAAAAGTCGGAGTTGCATCTATTGAAGAAAAATTCCGAGAGACACATTTAAGGTGGTACGGACATGTACTTAGACGACTAATAAATGCTTCAGTTAGACGATGTGAAACGATGACAAATATACACATTAAATGAGGAAGATGAAGACCAAAAGAGACTTGGTTAACAACAATAAAACAAGATAAAATTTATTTAAGTATAGACGATAATATAGTAGGGGATAGAGTTCAATGGCGTAGAAGGATCTATATAACCGATCCCACCTAGTGAGACAAGGCTTGATGATTGTTGTTGTTGTTGTAGTAGTATTATTACATCCAAATTTGAAGCTGGTATTTTTAGTTGCTTTTATGAACCTGTAAACCACTTTTATTTTTGTAGTTCTTTATTCCAACAGGGGATGCGACATAATGATTTGTGAAATTGTTATTGTAGCTACATTTGATCGTTCCGGGCGGTATGTAATAACTGGTTCAGATGATCGCCTTGTGAAGATCTGGTCAATGGAAACTGCATTTTGCCTAGCTAGTTGCCGGGGTCATGAAGTGAGTCTTTGATGCGACATTTATGTTCTTCATATTCAGATGCGGGATTTTATTTTTATTTATATTCATTTCATTTTTTTTAAGTTATAAATTTAGTCTGTATACATGTAGGGTGACATTACTGACCTGGCCGTGAGTTCAAATAATGCCGTGGTGGCTTCTTCTGCGAATGACTTTATCATTAGAGTTGTTAGTCCTTTTTAATTTGTTTTCTTGATAAGTATTTACCTGGTTTGTCTGTATTATGCTTTTGAGTTTTGATAGTTCTGGCTTGCGAATGCAGTGGCATCTACCTGATGGCCATCCAATATCAGTGTTGAAAGGGCACACTGCAGCTGTGACAGCCATTGCCTTTAATCCCAGACCTGTTGCTGTTTATCAGCTACTCTCGTACGTGTTTTTGGATTATGATTTGTTTCCCTGTTTTGTTTTTATTGCTTCTTTTGGACAGAGATATCTTTTATTGGTCAACTCCTATGTATCTTATTGGCATTTCTAGAGTTTATACTCTGATCATATCTGTTGAAAAAGATGGAATTGGGACTCAGATGAAAAAAAAGAAGAGATAAATACACATTTTTTGCCAAAATAATGCTAAAAATCAAAATTTTATGCCAAAATGATATAAATGCACTGATATTTGATGCTTGGTTTGCACATCATTGCAATTCAGATGTAGTTGCCTCTTTTATGCCAAAATAATGCTAATTATTTTTTTCTGCTTTCTTTTGTTTATGAGGACTCTTATCTTGGCAGATCCTCTGATGATGGAACATGTCGTATATGGGATGCCAGACAATCAAGTGCAAAGCCACGTATTTACATCCCAAAGCCTTTAGATGCTTCAACTGGTTTGTTTTTAATTTCCTTTTCTCAAAAAAATATTCCATATTACTGCTAGTTTTAAAAAGTAACGAGTTAAAATGCCAGGAAAGACCACTGATCCCTCCCCTAGTGTTGGTCGGCAAACACATCAGATTCTTTGTTGTGCATTCAATGCTAATGGAACTGTATTTGTCACTGGTAGCTCTGACACATTTGCTCGGGTATGCCTTATCTCTTTATACATTTATTTATTTTGGTTGTGATGTTGCAAGTTTTTAAGTGCGAGTTGTTTTGAAGGTATGGAATGCTTATAAGAGCAATATGGATGACCCTGAGCAATCAAACCCGGAGATGGATCTTTTATGTGGCCATGAGAATGATGTCAATTATGTGCAATTTAGGTGAGTTACCTGGTCAAAGTTCAAATTTTTTTTCTATTCTGGTTCTGACTTTTCTTTTATACAGTGGTTGTGCTGTGGGCTCTAGATCTTCTGTTGGTGATGCTCTGAAAGAAGATAATCTTCCTAAGTTTAAGAATTCCTGGTTAGTTTTTGTAGTTGGTATTCTCAATTATATTTTTTTTCTTTGTAACATCAAAAAGTGGTTCTGAGGCTTGACATTGAACAAAACTTTGTTTTTATTTAGGTGATTCATGGTATACATATTAAATTAGATTTCCTTTTAAAATAAATTTTAGGTTCACTCATGACAACCTTGTTACCTGCTCACGTGATGGCAGTGCAATTATTTGGGTCCCAAGATCCCGACGATCTCATGTGAGGAAAATTTTTTTAGTCATTTTTAATTCTTATCCTTCTCTGTATGATGTGGTGGACTTGTCTGGATCATTTATGGGAAATAATTCTCAATGATTTTTGAGCCATGCAAAATTACTTTCATCAATATATTCCTGTGTATTTCTTTCGAACATTTTCTTGAATTTCTTATCCTTCTCTGTTAATGAAGTTGTGAATCAAGTATTTATCATCTTATATACCATTCATGATTCGACTACTAAAGTTTTCTATCTAGTTTGGTAGAAAGTGTGGAACCCACCCAGAATTGAGTTGAAATAGTTGTCAGAATTTACGAGTATAATAATTTTTTGTATAGATTTAACCAAACTTCAAAATTTCATTGCCAGAATTTCAGCCTTTTGACCAAAATGTTACAAATTTGGTATTGTGTTGCATGGATGGATAAATGATTTAAAATAGTAGAGAAGACAACTATGTACCTAAGAGCAAAGGTTAAAGTATCATTTCATATTAGAGCTTCTCTTCTTAGCTATATTTATACAGATTCAACATTGTGCTATGTTGATATTCAGCATGCTCTAAGCATGCTGAAATGTATTTACATGAGTTTTATTCCTCTAATATTTATTCACTATTTACATACATTGAAAATAAGGATATAACAAATAGATATTAAATTGAATTGAATATTTCTGTACCATACTGAAATACTTAACGTTTTAGTAATCTTAAAATATGCAAAGATGAAGTTAAATGGGATTAATGGGTTAAAATTTACTTTTAATAAAGTAAAATAAAAACTAAATTCAACTTGACGTGTACTGGAATATGTTGAGCACGCAAAATAATGGGATGATTGACATGAGAGAGATTATCTGTGTGGATAAATATGAAATTTCATTAATTTAATGGAACCATACTTTTTAATTGTGTTATTAAGCTTAAATCAAATCTACCTTTCATTAGTATGATGAACAAATTTTTGCAAATTTCATTGAGGGCGAAAATAGGAAAAATGAAAATTGCAATTGACCAGTTTAGGTTTAATTCCTTCCAAGTTGGTCTAAGTTGACCACATTAATAAAGTTAGGTTTTACTGGTGTATATGAATTTTAACATTGTTCTAATTTTAAATAGATTTTAATTTTAGGTGTAAACTAGATCTTGCAGAAATTATTTCTTTTAACTACAATGTCAATGATCAGATCAGTACCTGATTACTGTTAGGGCAAGGGGAGAAGATGATTTACTCATTGGTTTGGCACTTACGTTTTTGTCATTGTTTTAACCTACATTGGCACAAGCATTATGCATTGCTCTAGTAAAAGATTCATACCACTTGCAGAAACATGGGATATTTTATCGTTGTTTATATTCATATTTGAGACTACATTAATGTTTCTGCTTGGAATAGAGCACTACTCGTACTGTTAACCTGGCAGGTGCTAGTACCAAATTGTGACTTTGCAGCATGGTTTACTTCTTTGTTTGAATTTAGTAAACGGTTTTTTCATGTTTAAAAAGAAATTATGGAACTCTGGAACAAGCTTGTTCCTTTGTTACATATCTTTTATTGAATTTCTTGTTTTTGTTTCATTTTATTTTTCTGAAGTTCTTGCTCTGTACTTTGGTAGGGCAAAGTTGGGCGTTGGACTCGTGCTTATCATCTTAGAGTCCCTATGCCACCTATGCCTCCCCAACCTCGTGGTGGTCCTCGCCAGAGATATCAACCAACTCCTCGCGGTGTTAATATGATTGTTTGGAGCTTGGACAATCGTTATGTGCTTGCTGCTATCATGGGTGTGCATTTTTCTTCTTATTTATTAAGGGTTTATTCATTTCTTTATTTTTGTGATAACTTTCTGGATGTAAATACTTCTGATGAATGCTAGTGGGTTTTGCATGGGTTTCACTTGTCTGACAATTCTTGACCTCATGTGCCATGATAAGTCATCAGTTAGCATGTTGTTCCATTATGATATCTTTTATCATGACATTTCTTATCCTTGCATGCATTGGATATTCTATATTTTGCAATTTGCATCATTGTCATCTCTCTCTTTAATACCTGTATTGGATCTCCAATTCTTCAAGTTGGCCATTGTCACCCTCATTGATTACCTGTCATTTTTTGAAAATAGTTCTATCAGACGCCTAGATTCTTAGTGTCAGCTATAAGTAGTCAAATCCATGTAACATAGGTTTCCATGACATGCAAACAGATGACAGTATCTCTGGTATGGCAACTCATGGTTTAAATACACGTGGCATGACTATAGTCTGAAGGAATAAGCCGGTGAGGCTTGAAACTTGGATTCTGGCATTATTTATTAGATATTTTAATAGTTATGGATTTAATAGTATCACATCAGGTGTTTGTTATTAGTTATTATGTAGTTTAATATATATATAGTGTAATAGTTCATTTTTATCTGGAAAAATGATGTTTCATTTGAAATTGAATAGTGACTATGTTGTTGTATCTTTCAACTTAAAAAGAATTTTTTTTTTCAGTGAATGATAAAAGGTTTTTGAATTTAAAAACACATTTTCATTGCGCTAGACACTAACAGTGACCTTTTATAAATTTTCACTTTGGTATGTTCTTGCCATAAGTTCTTGCTATGACATTAATACTTTATATTGATTTTTTTTATTGAAAAGGTTAATATTTAAGTGGGAAATATAAAATTTAGAGTTTGCTGGGAAGTCCCACCTGTATATTTCGTTGTTGAATACCATGTCAATGCCCTATATATGGTGTACTAGTTTTCATAATGGAGTAATAACAATATAATCTTTTTCCTTCCCAGTTAGTACAAAAAATCACAACACAAACAATGTTTCTAACTTACTAAAATAATTGCTGTGGGGCATTTCTTAACTTTCACTTGATGAGAAAATTTCTCCATCATTCATTTATCAATAAATACTCTAGTTAGGCAATGTGAAACTATTATAAATATGCAAATCAAACGAGAAAAACAAAGATTCAAGGTGACTTGATTAGCAACGATAAAATAAGATAAAATTTATTTAAATGTAGAAGATGATATAGTAGGGGATAAAGCCCAATGACATAAGAGAATCCATATAATCGATCTCACCTAATGGGATAAATTTTAGTTGTTGTTGTTGTGCATTTATTATTGTACTGCAGGTCTACAAAACTCGACGTCATAGGTGGATCCTATAAACATCCAATTCAGTAAATGGAGTGTTGGAACAATTGAGGGTTTATGGGGATTGGATGCTATTTAATATAGAATGTCAGGGTACATATTAGAAACTGCATCCTCAGTTCACCATTCTTTGAATGCTGGCGTAGATGATGCCTTAACAACTTAGTGTTCTATGGAAGAAATTTAAGAAGTTGAAATACTTACCTGGTTTTGGTGGTTAATTGCATCATGTTCAAATTGATGTTAAGGGCGTCATACACTGATTTTATTGTTAAATATGTCGAGGAAACTAAGTAGCCAAAAGGAGTGTGGATGACGTTAACTGAAATTGGTCTTTTGTTATTTTGTTGTTATATTGAAATTTCATTGCTGGTTTTGTCAGTATCCTTTGAGTCCTTGTTTCACGTTGAAAACATATTTTAGTCTCCCATGCCATCTTAAATTCGAATCTATGCCTTCTCATTCTTACAATTACTAATCACATATATTCTCTTTCTTCTGTCTTTCTTTCTGAAAATAAATTGTTCCTATTTTCAGATTGTAGAATATGTGTCTGGAATGCTTCCGATGGTAGCCTACTTCATTCATTAATTGGCCATGAGGAATCTGTATGTATGAAGTATAGTATTTTTTTTTCTATTATATTAATATTTAAAATGTTGATTATGAATTTAATTGTTTAGTCTGTAATTATGTCTTCTAGTTATTTACTGCCTCTCCATTTATTTTATTATAGTTTAACATAATCTATGATTATGAAGGAGCATATCATGCCAGCATCATCTCTTTCCGTTATTTGTATGATTTTGATACACATTGGATGTATCATCATAGAGGCATATTTGTCCCAACTATTTGGGTCAACTTAACGTGATGGATCACTTATGAGTGACCACCTAGCTATAAAAGTACTGGGCCTTAGCTACAAAAGTTGGCGACATCTCTCTTCTTCGTGCCACCAATACAACCTCTCAAGCTCTCTTGAACATATACTGTTGTAATTGAGAGATGTTCTAACCTTAGATGTTATTAATAAATTTATTATTTAAGTGTACATTTTTATGTATGTGATTGGATCTTAAATTCATTTACTGAAGTCCACAATATGATACATAGCATGAGAGAAATTGATTTTGGATCACAATTAGTGAGTATCTCATCATGTGCAATTATGTAAGTATTGAAACATTTCCTAGCCATTGAATTGATGATATTGAACATCATCAATTATGTAAGACATCATATGTTATGCTCCTTGATTTATCCAAGCATTTGGTATTCATTGAATGGAAACAGAGAGATGTTGAAAGTAAACATGTGGATGCTATTTAGGATAACTAATTCATTGAAGTGACTTATTATGAAACTTCATATGATTCTTTATGTCAATGAAGTTTTCATTGTAGCTCGAGTGCAAGTTTCCTTAGACTTGAGGTATTCAAGTCATCTTGATTATGCTGACTTATGCTTTGACTACTTCGCAATCATCTCCATAGGAGGTGTCATTCCGGATTGATTAGGTATAAGTCAAAGTGACCGAAGATGTTTGAATAACCGAAGAGGATTCACCACTCATGTTGAAAGGAAATCTATACCCTAGTCTTTTATTAGGATTGTTACTTGGAAGTCTTTAATCAAAGCACACATGTCAAGAATATAGTCTTATTGGACACATGTAAAGAGTACTTGAATCCACAAGATAAGGAAATAAACTTAGGCTAGGTGTGACATAGTCAATCTATTGGGAACGAGCACATAGACCATGACTTGAACCAAGTGGGTGTAGGGTGAGTGAAAGGAACAAAGGCATAAACAACTATAGCGGTCGAAGGGTTCAAAAACGTTCTAAAGTCAACTTTGACTTTCCTATCAATTAGGGATCATGATGTATTGCTAGGTGCTACTCATGATCTATTCATAACTAATGGTTAGATATGAATGACCAACATAACCGGAAACCTATTAGGTTACACGTAATACATTGTCTCAAGAGACGTAAAATGAGTTGGAGAATAAGATTCTCAAAGAGAGAAACATGTATGGTCGAAACGAGCTAAAAGGGCATGAAATGGGAGCTTCAGAGGCTAGGCTAGCATGGTCGTGCCACATTCTATGGAAGTAAATTAGGCGTCACAGAGACTAGCACGACCGTGTCCGGTATCGACACGGCCGTGCCACGTTCTGTGAAGAAGCACACCCAAGACCGGAGGCCGACACAACTGTGTCCGTTGCAACACGGCCGTGCCAGAGCACTACACGCCCTGGCAGTGGAGTGCTCCATAGTCGTGGTTCACATTGGCACGGGTGTGCCACGTGCGACATTTTGTTCTCCCAACCCTTTTAAGTTCGTGAGGGAAATGAAGGGACATAGGTTTTAGATTTGGTTTTCTTGGAAAACCTCTCCTTCATCTTCTCTAGATCTCTCTTGTTGTTGTCTCCAAGCTTGGCTAGCATCGATCGGAAACGAAGGCTCGTTGGCTTTGTGAAGTTATCTCGCAAAGATCTGGCGTGGATACTAATAGAGGCAAAGCTTGTTAGTTTTGCTGGTGGTTTCTACATATATGAAAAAATCACGAAGGTATGAGATCTACACTCTTTTCCTTATATTGTATGATTATGTCAAAGACTAGATCCCGACAAGCGGATTTTCGGGGTGAATGCAAAAATTTTATTTTCCGTTGCACTTATGTTCCGGAGATTCCACTAAGTGGTATCTGAGCACTGTTGGACAGAGCTTGAAGATACCACGAGGTCCAACACATACTGCCATGGTAGATTGCAAAATGTGAGTGCTTAGTTTTCTTTAGCAATTCATCTTTAACTGGATGTGACTTGGGAACACAACATGAAATCAAAGGACTCCATTCACATCACAAGAGAAGTCAGGCATCACTTGCTCTATTTCTTTTATTATAACATGAAGATGTCGTGTGAAGGGGACCCTTGGTGCAATGGTAAAGATGTTGCCGTGTAAAATTATGATCACTGATTCAAGTCGTGGAAATAACCTCTTACATTGTAGGATAAGGCTCCGTATTATAGACCCAATATGGTCCAATACTTTCCTAGGATCTTGTATTGACGGGAGCTTTGTGCACTAAGGTGCCTTTTATAACATGAAGATGCCATAAGCACTCATCTGTTCAACCTCTATAAGATCCAACATTTGAAAACTAGATTTCTATTTAAAGCATTTGCTGCCGCATTAACCTTTTGTAGATGGTAAATAATGGTACGGTCATAACATTTTGGGAGTTCGATCCACCTTCTCTGATGCATGTTAAGCTCTTTTTGCATGAACCTACTTTAGACGTTGAGGCCAGTTATGTTCTCAAAGATCATATCATACTAATAATATTATTAGATTTTGAGGGCAAACAAGATTGCAGATATAGCTGAAGGTCATGAGCAGCCTGGTTGCGCTCACGCCCCTTAAGTCATCTGGAGGTGTAATCAACTAGTCCATGATATACTTTATGTCAATATGATCCATACAAATTTTTATTGACTCAATTCTATTTTTGTTTTTCTTTTAATCTTTGTTTGCTTAATGTGAATGTGTTTACTTTTGTACGCCTATTATGTTTGAGAATCATTTCACGTCAAACTTATGTTGCCATTACCTATAATTTTATATGGTAAATTCCTTCTGTTTTTATGATAATCCTTTCTCCAAGGTTTCAGTATTTAGCTCTTAATTCTGTTGACTTTGTGATTGCAGACATTTGTTTTGGATGTGCATCCTTTCAATCCCCGGATAGCTATGAGTGCTGGCTATGATGGTAAAATGATCATCTGGGATGTAAGTGTTTGATGTTGTTGTTGTTCACACACTCGGTGTAATTTCTTGTATTATCCTATCCATTTACACTATTATGGATTGATGCTACTAGATATGGGAGGGCACACCAGTGCGGATATATGAAATTGGTCGTTTCAAGTTGGTTGATGGGAAATTCTCACCGTAAGTTCAATGAATTCAAGTTGATCAGTGCTAGTTAATTTTAGATCTATACTGTTTTGACTTTACTGATGAAGTTCCCTTTTAATGCCTTATTTAATATGTTAGTCTGTTAGCTATTTCAGACAACATTGGTGTATCTTTAGGGTTTAGTTGCAATTAAAAAAAAAAGGGCACGAGCCATGTGGAGTCCTGGGAAGGATCCATTGTACGCAAGTTTACCTTGCTTTGCAAGAGGCTGTTTCTAGGATTCGAACCCGTGATCTCTAGATCACAAGACAACAATTTTACCGTTGCGCCAAAGCTCTCCTTCTTAGGGTTTAGTTGTAATGTTTGACTTTAAATTGCTGTTTGACTTCGCTGTTTTAAGTAGTATCTTAACATTGGTGTATCTTAATTTATTTAATATATTTGGCTTTACTGTTTAAGTAGTATGCTGGAAGTTTGTTGCAATGTTTAAAACATCCTTGGGTTTCCATCGAGAGGCTGAAACTTGCCACTCCACTAGTAGACTGAAACCAAAATGGGATCAGCATATAGTCAAATGCACATAGCTTACCTGCATCACCTGAAATGTGCCACCTGAAATCAAACTTGTGTTACATATATTCACCATATTTGGGGTACGGTTTGAGTTGTATTGAGTGAGAAAGAGAGAAATGGACGGATGGACAATTAGACCTACCTCAACAACACTGCTCCAATTGCTTGAGATCTAGGCTTGGTGTTGCCAATCTTCATCAAGTGATCTACAGTGTTATTCTATGCAGTTGTCATAGCCGCTGAACTGTATCCTAATTCCATTAGTTTATGGTTCAACAGTAAAGTGTCTATTTTTTTTTTTTTTTTTTTTTGCCTACAACACCATCCTCTTCATATAACCTCAACCCCTCCACACTAGTGACTCATTAACCCAACCGCTCATATTTATTTACCCATCAGCTATACCTGTATTTTCAATCAATAATGATCCAGAGAATAATCACCAATAACAGGTTGTGTCATCTTCTTTCTGCTTTTTCTCTTTATCTTCTTCCTCTTTCAGCATTGCTAGCACAATTGCACAATCAACCTTTGACGACTTATATCATGGGTCATTATGGGATCAAAATCAATATTTTAAACTCGGTTTATAAAATCAGATAACGGGTTTTACTTCCAAATATCAAAATTGTTGTAGTATCTAAAAATGTAATAATGATGTTTTTTTCTCTATTGCCTTGCACATCATTATAAACTTGATTTATTATGTTTGTCTCAATGGTGTTTTTTTTTTCTCTTTGTTGAATTCTCAAAATGATTGTTTGTTTTTTATTCTAATATGGGCTGTTGATTGGTAGGACTATTTAACTTAGATTCTTCATTAGAGTATTCTTCCAAACAATATAGGATGGTATATCATCCAAACAGTATAGGTTGGTATGTCATCTGATACAGGTCAGTAATGGCCATTTGGACCTTTGTTCCAACTATCAAAAGTCATTGCATTTATTTTTGTTCATTTCAGCGTGTTTTAACAAATTGGCTATAATATATGGCCAAAATTATGTTGTGAAAGCATGCTAGATAATTGATACATTATGGAATACTATATTATCACTAGGAAAAGTGAAAAACATGATTATAAGGGATGTAATGCTTCCATCTTGAACTTATTAAGAAAGCAGCAACAACAAGCCATGAGTCCAATTCTGGGGTTCCACTATGTAAGGTGCTATTTTAGGCTTCATCTTCTTCATGGGCAAACCTAAGCATGCTTTAGTTGGTATGCTGGTGCATATTGTCTGTTTGATATTTGGTCTGTTTCTGTTCTCTTCTGTATTTATCAAAATTTATTTCATTCGTCAATTCAAACTAGCCTTCAGAATTCGCCTTCATGTCTTGTTAACTTCTATTTCTTTGTAGTTGAGCTGCTTTTGTTTTTGTTCTTTTGCATAAATTCTTTTTTATTGTTTTATGAATGTAACGTTTAACTTTTTCTAATCTTTTGTTGTCCTAAACCAGGGATGGAACTTCAGTTATTCTCTCAGATGAAGTTGGTCAGATATTTATTGTGGCAACTGGTCAAGGAGAGTCACAAAAAGAAGCCAAATATGATCAGGTGCGAATCATTCACTTGCTAATATGTGGTTCAGTCAAAGGCAAAACTTGAAATCCTATATTTCTCACCTTGACAGTTCTTTCTTGGAGACTATCGACCCCTTATGCAAGATACAAGTGGGAATGCACTGGATCAGGCGTGTCTTTTTCCCATTTCATTTTCTTTGCCAAAGCACATCCTTGATATTTCAAGTTCATTGGGTTAGCTGAAGTGTTCGAACGTTTATGCTTACCATTTAGGTTTTCATGGGTAGTTTTTTTTTTTCTTTTGATGCTGTGGCCAGGCAATACCAAGCTCACATCTTTCATTGATCTGTGGACCAATGCTTTTCTATCCTTTCTACCGCATTTTAAGGGCCAGCTTGACCGTGGGACTATGAACCCGAAACTAGCTAATTTAAATATGTCAATAAATTATCTAAAATATTCTCTTTGGATATAGCCACTGCAATTTTTATAGACTAAAAACTTGATATCCATTGCTCAAACCTTTTTTGTATCTAATAATGGATATATCAAAATTCAAGCTCCATAGCTATTAAAAATAAGGCTAGATGTTCCCTAGGGCATGGTGCAGTGGTTAAGGGCGGAAGGGTGCTCCCATATTGCCACGGTTTGATTCCTCCCGTGGGCATTGCTCTTTGGAAATTTTACATACGAGATCACTCCATAGGAGGACCAAGTGTGAGCCCCCGTTGGTGGAGTTGGACTGAACCATAGGGGTCATCCACTGATCCCATTGCGCTGATCTTCTGATTTACCCGGTAGGCGATATTTGAGGGGCTTGACCGCTCATCCCTAGGATTAGTCGAGCTGAAGACTTAGACATCTGAATTATCAAAAATAATAATAATAATAATAATAAAATAAGGCTAGATATTGTGCCTATTTGATGATCTCATGACAGTAAAATATATGAGAACAAAAATTGTGGCATCGATTGAATGGATCAAACTATGAATTTTTTAGGGTTTCCATTGTAGGCTTTTGGTTCAGTAAGATTTGAGCAAAATAGATTTGGTTCGACGGAATTAGTAAAATAGGAATAAATGAATAAATCCAATTTTAAACCTAGTAGATTTTTCTTTTGTTTTCGAGGAAGATAAACTGAAAAGAATGAAAATTAATTAGTTCAACTCCCAACTAATTGAAGTGGAATTGTATATCATTCAGGATTAGAGTTTTGATGAATGGTATAGTTTTAGTAGTATGTTGTGCTAAGTAGGTTTAAAATTTTGCTGTTCTATACTGTATGGATGCATCGTGGAGTTCAAGTATCAAAGTTCATTTTTTACTCGAAATGTTAGAAGGAATTCTTATAAATTTTACTTTTATAATCTTCTAAATTTGTTTTTATAACAATTAGATAGGAATTAGAATTTGGGAGAAATAAGCTAAAATACATATGCACACACATATATATATATATATTTGAATTCATGTTTACACCTGACAGAGCGTGCCTAAGCATGTTGATTGCTAACTTGGCATGCTACTCATGGTATGATTGCCAGTTCCCTTAGGAAAAATTACTTATGCTAATTAATTTTGATAATCTACAAGAACAATATCTTTAAATGTGCTACTTGACACAACACGAGATTCTAAATCATGCTTCAACTAGAGCATTTTCATCTTTGGATGTCTCCTCTAATTAGCAAGAAAACAATCAAATTTCACTAGGAAAAATCACTTTGGTGTCAGTTAAACAATCAATGTGTAAAATGGGTGGAAGATGTGTGTCAAGCTCCAAATCGACCCTTTCCCTTTTCAGGGAATTAGCACACTTGTGGCGCGTTAATCCCATCAACATTTACTGTGTTGGTCATTAGAAGTAGCAGCAAGAACCCTAAATAACATAAACCATCTAATCAATTTCTCCATGTTATCAACTAATCTAGAACACAACAAGAGATATTAAGTAAAATTTATTGGAACCTTTATAATAAGCCTAAGTAGAAACATATATTAATTCAAAGGTTCATAAAGCTAGAAACACGACAAAAATAATTAATTTTTCCATAATATAACATTAGTTGGTGGATCCGACATGAAAGTTCTTGGAGAACATAGTGATATTTGTCTTATGTTGTACTCTTTTACTCTTCAAGCTGCATCGATGTGTTCTTATACTTTATAGTATTAAACTATTAATGACTAAAATTAAAATTATCTTATTGTCAGCGAGTCTTACTTGTATAAGCTCAATACAATTGTTGGTTTTATGGGGAAAAAATAGACAAAGAGAACAGATCAATTGGCTGGCAAAGTTATGCTCCATTAGTAACTTTAAATGGTTGATTGGCAAGAGTTATTCTCTCATTTCAAATCCTTTATCCCGTTTAATCAGTGTTGTTTGTTCTTCTTGATTCCTAAGTTAGTTCAAAGGATTTCATAACTTTTGGCCTAAATTAAACCAATAGATGTTGAATGTTATTCAAAGGAGGCAAGTCATCAAGTTGGATCTTACAGAGTTAAGCCATGAACTCACCAACATTCATGAGCACACTAAGAGTTGAATTTGTCAGCAACTTAGTTTGTAGTGATGTCGTGTCCAAAGAGATCAACAAGCCACATACTTCAGGATAATAGATTGCTAACATTTTAACTGAATCATTTGATGAGACTTTGTTATTCTTTTACTCAACAAGTTGATCATCATGGGTGTCTATGCTTCTAACTTGAAAGGGAATGATAGAAATAATGATTTTTATCTTGTTATTATTTCATGTATGCCAAGGCTTTGAAGATATAAAAACATGAGCTATGATCTCTCTTTACGATAAAAGAACCCAATTTCTCAACTGATTTGATTTACTTTTTGTACCTGGAATGAACTATATTGGGTGCTTGGGAGCAAAAGAATGAGGAATATAATAGGAGATCTAAATGGGTACGTAGGAGTAAAAAATAAATAAAGAATATAATAGGGTGCATAGGTATTATGGGCTTGGAACAAATAATGAAGGAAAAAATATATTGGATTTTGTGATAGCATATGAACTTATACTATAGAAGGGAGCTTTGGCACAACTGGTAGAGTCTTTGCCTTGTGACAAGAGGTCACAGGTTGAATCAAAATCTCTTCTTGCAAAAATAAAGTAAGATCACAGATAATGGATTCCTTCTCCGGTATCTCGCGGAGCGGGAGCTTCGTGCACCGGGTTGTAGTTTTAGAAGGGAGTCTTGGCACAATGGTAAAGTTGCTACCTTGTGACCAAGAGATTACGGGTTCAAATCTTGGAAACAGCCTCTTGCAAAAAAGCAAGGTAAGGCAGTGTACAATGAATTCCTTCTCTAGTATCCCGCGTGGTGGGAGCTTCTTGCATCGGGTTGTAGTTATATATGAACTTATACTATCTAATAAGTTTTTTAAAAGAAAAAGAACACTTAATCACGTTTAAAAGTGGGAATAATAAGTCGGAAATTGACTTTCTTACGATGAGGAAAAAAGGATAGAAAGATATGCAAAAATTGTAAGGCTACTAGGCTAGTCATGGAGAAAACTTAACTACCCGACATAAATTGGTAATGTGGGATATGCACCTTAAGTATAGTATTAATAGAAGAAGAATATGCATGACTTCTAGAATTAAATGGTGAAAGTTAAAAGATGAGAAATAAAATATATTTAAAGAGAAAGTAGGAGTATAAGTATTAAAAGAGATACATGATGACTCAAATACGACATGAGATAATATGATATTAAAGTTAAAAGTGGCTGCCAAAGATGTACTCGGTGAGTCAAAGGGATGTGCACCACCAAGTAAAGAATCTTGGTTGTGGAATGAGAAAGTACAAGAGAAAATGAAATAAAAATGAACAACCTATAAGGTACTATACACTTGTAATAATGAGGAAAACATAAAAAAGTATACAATAGTCAAGAAAGAGACTAAGAACGTAGCAAGTGCAGCTAAGGATGAAAATTTTGAACGCTTATATCGGCAACTAGATACAAAAGAAGGGGAAAGAGATATTTATATAATAGTTAAAATTAGAGAGAAAGACTAGAGATTTTATCCAAATAAGATGTATTAAAAATGAATGCAATAGAGTACTATTATACAATGAAGAAATAAAAGAGTCATGAAAGAGATATTTTTTATCAATTTTTTAATAAAGATTTAGGTAATCAAGTTAAGTAGGTTAAAGAAGTATCGTAGAATTCAACATTCAGAAGTGAACAAATTTTAAATGGAATGAAAAATGAAAAAGTAATTGGAAAAGATGATATTTCGATAAAGGTATGGAAGTGCCTAAACAAACAAAATATTGGACGACTTACAAAGTTATTCAATTTGATATTCAAAATGAAAAAAATACTTGATCAGTGGAGGATAAATACTCTTTTATATAAAAATAAAAGAAACGTACAAAATTGTGCAAATTATAAGGGTATTAAACAAATAAGTCATTTTATGAAACTATGAGAAAAAAATAAAAAAAAAGACTAAGAAAAGAGACCACGGTAATCGAAAATCAATTTGAATTTGTCGGGAGGATCGATAATAGAAATTATATATCCTTTCGGACAACTAATTGTAAATTATCGAGAACAAAAGCAAGACTTGCAAATGATAATTATTGCCTTTGAAAAAAATTTATGATAAAGTTCCAAGAGAAATTATGTGGAGAATTCTATAAAAGAAAGGTATTAGTGTAGCGTATATTAAAATAATTAAGGATGTGTATGAGGATTAAGGACAAGAGTGAAAACATCAGAAGGATTAATCGAAGCGTTTTTTATAAAAGATAGAATTACATCAAAGATTAGTTTTAAGTCTCGATTTTTTATATTAATTATAGATGAACTTATTGGACACATCCAAAATACGGTACCATAGTATATATTATTTGCAGATGATATTGTTTTGGTAGATGAGACACGTGAAAGAGTAAATGCTAAATTTTGAATCTTAGAGGGAAATATTAGAAGTAAAAGGTCTTAAACTTAGTAGAATAAAGACAAAATTTATGAAATTTAAATTTAGCAATGTTAGATACAATAAGATAATTGTTAAGTTAGGAGATAATAAGTTGTCTGTCACTGAAAGTTTTAAATATTTAAGATCATTTTTTACAAAAGGATAGAGGGATTGAGAGAGATGTCTTATATAGAATACAAGTAGGATGGTTGAAATGAAAGAGAGCATCGAGTGTTCTTTGTAATTGTAAAGTACCGTTAAAACTTAATGGAAAGTTTTGCAAAATGACAGTTAGGCTTGCTATGTTAGATAGAATTGAATGTTGGGTTATGACTTGAGCACATGAGTAAAAGATGAGAGTCTCAAACATGAGAATGTTAAAGTGGATGTGTGGACATATGAGGATAGATAAAATAAGAAACGAGAATATTAGAACGAAAGTTGGATTATAACTATTGAGGAAAAATTTCGAGAAACATATATTAGATGGTATGGACATGCACTTAGACGACTAGTAAATGCTCCAATTAGATGATGTGAAACTCTTACAAGTATGCAAATCAAATGAGAAAAAGGAAGATCTAGCAATGAGAATTAGATAAAATTTATTTAAATATAGATGATAATATAATAAGGAATAGAGCTTAATAGTGTAGGAGGTGTTGGGAGTATGGGGAATACAATTAAAGTCTCACATTGGTAAGATATGGAAAAGATCATGTGCTTATAAGATAAAAAAATATCTCCATTAGTATGAGGCATTTTGGGTAAAATCCAAAAACAAAACCATGAGGGCTTAGGTCCAAAGTGGACAATATCATACCATTGTGGAGATATGTAAATCTTATAGGCACTAACAATTGGTATCAGAGTTATGGTCCATGTCAAGCCATGAACCTCGAACGAAGGAAGTGGAGCTCTCATGTCCAGATCAAGAGAACCAGACACCAAGAAGAAAGTCCAATTGGGTCAGGAGGACCAGACAGTTGGCAGGAAGTCCTGGTGGGTTGAGGATCGGACATCAAGTAGAGGAAGTCCTTCGAGGATGGATAGACTTGAGGGGGGCTCAATGTGGTCCTTCGTTTGAGGGGGGATTGTTGGGAGTATGGGGAATACAAACAAAGTCCCACCTTGGTAAGATATGGAAAAGATCATGTGCTTATAAGATAAAAAGATATCTTCATTGGCATGAAGCCTTTTGGGTAAAATTTAAAAACAAAACCATGAGGGTTTTGGCCCAAAGTGGACAATATATGTCATTGTGGAGATATATGAATCTTATAAACACTAACAGGAGGATTCATATAGTTGACTCCACCCAAGGGGATCTTGGTTGTTCTTGTTGTTACACTTGAATGAACTTTGTTGCAGGTTGACATTATTCTTCTAAGGTTCTCTTAGTTACAGAGGTTTTTGTTTTTGTTTACAATTGTTCATTACTGTTTCCATGTTTGGCATAGAAAAGTTTAGAATGGGCCACAAAAATAGCTTTTTCCCAACTCAGTATACAACTTTTATCATCTATTATATTTTCTTAGGTGTTCCACTTTATTTCCTTATGCACTAAGAGATTATCACTTGCTATTCTTCTTTGAATTATCCTATTAACTTTTGTTTCATTACTATGTTTTCTTGCCTGCACCTGTACATGATACTTTGTTTTGAAAATATTTTTTTTTGTTACTTCAGGAGACCCAACTTACAACACACAGGAGGAATCTTCAGGATCTTCTCTGTGATTCGGGTATGCATTTGCACAGATGGATGTGATAGGAGCCGTTAACCTGTCACCATTATTTTCTATATTTGGTTCCTTCATATGGCGAATTCACAATTCATGTATTTTTCTGTCAGGTATGATGCCATATGCTGAACCTTATCAGAGCATGTATCAAAGACGCCGCTTAGGTATCATGGGTATTGAGTGGCGCCCTAGTTCACTGAAACTTGCAGTTGGTCCAACTTACAATGCTAATACTGGTGATTTTCAAGCACTACCAATTGTGGATCTAGAACAGTGGGTTGAGCCTTTGCCAGAGATTGTGGAAGCTATAGATTGGGAAGTAGAAAATGACATGCAGAGTGATGAAGCCGATTCTGAATATAATATAACTGATGAATATTCCAGCCATGCAGGTCAAGAAAGTTTGAGCAGCAGCTCATGTGAAGAAGCAGAAATCAGTGCCGAAGATAGTGGAGACGATAATGATGCAAAGGAAGTTCTTAGAAGATCTAGAAGGAAACAACACAAATTCGAAGTTAGATTCACTTTCCGACTTCATTTTTCCATGCTGTTTCTTATTTTGAATATTTTATATATTTATTTAGTCATTTGTCAGGCTGAGTTCACAACTTCATCTGGTAGGCGGGTAAAAAGAAGAAACTTTGATGAATGCAATGGCGCTTCTGTGTCAAGGTCTCACAGACCTAAGAGGTCCAGGAATGGGCGTTTGAAAAGATTTAAGCCCTCTAAATCCGAACCTTCAAGGCCACAGAGAATTGCTAAGAAGAATGCTCTCACTTTCTTCTCTAAATTAACAAGTGCTTCTACGGATGAAGAAGATGATGAGCCAGACAGTAATTTCTCTGAAAGTGAATCAACCTTGCCAGATTCAAAGACTCACAGTGTTGAGTCTGAAAGATCAATGAAATTCAATCCACCTACTCGTGTGAAGGAAAAGGAAAACATCAAAGATGTGCTTGAAGACACTGCAAGACCTTCTGAAGTCATTGATAAACAGGATAATCCAGTAATCAAGAGGAAGTTGGTCCTTAAGTTGCCACGTCATGTTGTCTCTGGAACTTTGACATCTGAATGCCCTAAACTGGATAATTTGTCCGTAACCTTGCCTATAACTAATTCTGTTGTCAATAGCCATAATAGGCCTGAAAATGAGATAACTGAAACAATCATTTCACAGAATGAAATTGCCTCTCACCCTCGTCTTTCAGTGGATCACCAGGCCAGTACGATTAAATGGGGAGAAGTTAAGCAGCGCTCTTCAAAACGCCAAAGAGTAGGTGACATCATAACTTGCGCTGCTGCAAATACAAACCCAGATGATGCTAACACAGTTGGAGTTGGCACCATTGGATATACTGTATCTGAGGATGAGTGTCAAACATCAATTTCTAGGAAGCAAATTGATAATGGTCATGAGAGAAATGTAGCAGGAAACAAAGGAGTGGATGGTACTCTGCATCTGCTTTCTCCTGAAACTAGGTCTTTGATTCATCAGCAGTCATCACTTTGTGTTCACGAGTCGGACCAAACAGCGAATGGCAATCCTGTGAACCATGAATACCAGGTTCTTAATGAATCATCCAAAGTATATGAACTGGTTTCAGCTAAAGCTGTAAATTATTTTGGTAGCAAGTGTAGTTTTGATGTGGATCCTCAGGTAGACAAAACTATAAAGACCACTTACCCAAAGATACGGTTCAAGACTAGTGGAACAGTACAAAAATTTAATTGTTCGTCCTCCAAGTTAAAATCTGCAGCACTTAACAGTTCAAGGAGTGCAGAGGATGATCTTGTCTCATACAGTCCAACCCCAACTGACCAAGATTTTGATTTGGTTGCTGATGAGGATGAAGGGACCAGCAGAAAGAGTTCAGACCCTGGAAAATCAAATAATATATCAGAAAATTCAGAAGGATGGACAGCCACAAATGCTAGTTTGTCTGTTTCCAATGATGACAAAGACTTGAAGTCCTGCCGGAAAATGTACGATGCTGTATATAAGAGGATGAAGTTATCCAAGGGGAAGGAGAATTTTATAGTTGATGTCCAAGCCAAACAAGAAACTACTTCAGATTCTGTTGACCATGATGAGGCAACATTGCTGTTTAGTGGTAAAATTGGAAGTTCTCGCAGAACAAGATCCACAGGTGGAAGGGCACCTAAACATGATCTAAGCTATACCATGAATAACTTTGATGATAAAAATTATGGTTCTCTTGGAGCATCCACAAGCAGAGGAAAGTCCACATCTGGTTCCCGTAATCAATTTTTAGTTGATGAATGGAAATCAACATCAAAAATGCCTGTTGGTTTAAGATCTGTAAGAAACAGAAGGGAGAACTACAATACAACTGATTTTAGACGTTTGGATAAGAAAAGCCATCAATCATCTCGGAAGCTTTCATGGCTTTTATTGTTAGAGCATGAGGAGTGCTATAGATATATTCCCCAAAAAGGTGATAAAGTTGCCTATATGATACAGGTATTTTTTTATCAGATGATTTTCCATTGTTAGAGCCTTGGTGCAACGGTAAAGTTGTTACCGTATGACCTAATAGTCATGAGTTTGAGTCCCAAAAATATTCTCTTGCAATGTAGGATAATGCTGCATACAATAGATCCAATATAATCCGATGGCTGGAGCATTGTGCACCGGGCTATCTTTTATGGTTTTTCATTGTTACAAATAAAGTACTTATTTATACTCAACTGTTCTCAGGGCCACCGTGAGTATATTGAAAGCTCTGCTACAACTGCTACAACTGAAGTAGGTCCATGGAAATCAATCAAAGGCTTAAAAGCTGTTGAGTTTTGCAAAGTACGAGAACTTGAATACAATCCATTTCCTGGATCTGGTGATAGCTGCTGCAAACTCACCCTTGAATTCAATGATCCTTCATCTTGCGGGTTCAAGAAAACTTTCCGGGTCACATTGCCTGAACTCAATGGTCCTGACTTTCTCGTGGAAAGAGTACGCTTTGTTGCTTCCATTGAAAGGAACTGGACCCACAGAGACAAGTGCCAGGTATGGTGGAGGGATGCTGATGGATCTGGTGGAAGTTGGTGGAGTGGTCGGATCTTAACTGTAAAACCTAAAGATTCTGAGTTTCCAGATAGCCCATGGGAGAGATATGTAATACAGTACAAGGATGATTCTTCTGGACAGCATTTACATAGTCCTTGGGAACTTCACGATGCCAATACTCATTGGGAACATCCGTGTATTATAAATGAAACCAGAGAAAAACTTTTAAATTCTATTGCCAAGATAGAACATGCATCAATAGGAAATCAGGTGAACCATGCTTCTAGATGTAACTGTAGGTTTGTAATTTAATTATGTTGTCTTCTGAGCATTTTATATTAATCCTTGTTCCTAAATCAGGATTATCATGGTGTTCAGAAGCTGAGTCAGGTGGCTCAGAGATCAGAGTTCTTGAACAGGTATGACTTTTCCATCTACAATTGCCTTGTTTTGCTTGCTTGTGTTCTCATGATGAAATTGATAGTGCAAATCAGAAATTTCTCTGCCATTCTTAAGTTTGTACTCTGCTTGGTCGATTTCAGTTGATAAATTTGAGCAATAAGGTACTTGTGTATATATATTTTTTATTCCTGTCCGTCACAATGCAATTTGGGATTGTGTCAGGCACACAGTTAACGTAAACCCATTAGCAGATCAGATAAAGATTCTGTTGGAACCTTGACTAAGCGTATTAATATATTGATTTTTGTTGTGATTAGGCAACTATTATGACTTATGCAGTTGAGTTTTGTATATGTTCTACTGTTTAGGAAAGCAACCAATCATGATTCCGTAAATTTATTCATTGATGGATTTGAAAAGGGACTGTAAATCCTATTGGATACATTCTGCTCCTTCAGGTGGTTAGTGCATCAGTGCATGGACCACATGAGAAATTAAAAAAGGATTTCATTCTTTGGAAGTGATTTAACTTGTAGGTGACTTAGAATCTTAGGTTACAATATTTGATGACTTATAACTTGTAGGTATTTGCATAAACACTTGTTTTAAGTGAAATAGTTTACTCTAAATAAATTTCTTTGGTCTATGTTATTTAAGATGAAATTTTTAGTATTTATCATTACGAACTAAAGTTAATATTGCTATCCTGTTCAACAGTAAAAGGGTTAGAGAATAATTAATTAACAAGTAATACATACGAGCCAGGTTTAAAATTTCGACTCACATTGAGATTTCAGTTCAAAATCGGAACGATATGGTTTTGATATCATATCGTGTCATACTGACAAATTTCAATAATTTTGAAAAATAAAATACATAAATTAAAAATGAAATTTTTAACTTAAATATTAAAAAAATGATTACAAAAATAAAAAATGACAAAAAATATATTATAATAATAAAATTATTTTCGATTAAATAGGATTAAAAAAATAAAACAAATTTTAATAATAATAATAATTTATAATATATAAAATAATTTATAATATATAAAATTTTAATTGATTTTATTTGACCTATAGTTTGGAAGTTGATTGAAGTTTTTTTTCCTATATTGCGGCCTCGCGGAGGCCGCCGGGGCCCCGCGCAAGGCTGCCTACTACCGCCACAACTCCGCGCGAGGTTGCTTACGACCGTCGCGGCCCCGCGCGAGGCCGCCTATGGTCGTCGTCGCCCCGCAGAAGGCCTTTGATATTGTCTTTACCATTGCCGAGCGACAGATGAAACGGTAAATTCTGTCTGTATCACTTGGCACGGATCGAAATTTAAATCTTTGCATACAAGCGCTTTAGGTAGTTTGGTTATTTTACCAAACAAGCAGATAATGATAAGGGATATAATCAATAAGAGAAGAAATGAGATGTCATGTTGTAGAGAAGATTCTAGCATCTTTCCAGATCATCATGCTGTCACTTTTGCTTAAAGAATAATGTTGATCCAATTTGGACTGATATAATGTTTGTATTGGGTGTTGGATAGTTAGGAAAGTACATAAAAAGTTGCTGTGATAGAGATTAAAATGCTATGATGGATATATAATCTTATTAGAAAAGCTAGAAAAGAAAAAAACACTTGTCTAGGAGTTAATTATATGTATTGCTCCAATAGAATGGGAAATGATGATATTGATAATTAATCGGTATTTTAAATGATTTAAAAACTACTAGTGATGTAGCCCATGTATATAATCTCAAAGAGTTGGACTAAAAAGTCCTGTAAGTTTTAGATGTTTGGAATATAAGGTTTGGGGCCTTATTCCCTTGAGCTTGGTGATCAATATTTTGTAAGACATGATAAATTGGAAGAGAAATATGATAAAGGGTTCGTGTGACTTCAAATTGAAGCGGGGAACATCTAATTCAAAATTTTCTGAGGGAATGGCTACTGATCCTCTATTAATGTATTCAAATTTTCTGGCATGATTGATAATCAAATTTTGGATATTTAAACACATTTTAATCATCCCCATCGTGTTGTTTGCAGATTCCCCGTTCCACTTTCGCTTGAAGTGATCAAGAGGAGGCTGGAAAACAACTACTATCGCACTGTGGATGCACTGAAGCATGACGCCGAAGTGATGATTTCGAATGCTAATACATACTTCGGCAAGAGCGCAGAGATGAAGTCAAAGATTAAGAGGCTAAAGGATTGGGTCGAACGTACATTTCTTTCATTGAAGGAAGAAATTCAGTCGGTCTCCGTGATATAGGCTAAGACTGCTGCCTCGTTGTAGATATCTCTATTCTAACATATTGTTTCACATTTTGGCAGTCTACTCACGCATCCATTTATTTCTTTGGGTGGTTTTGAGGAAACACCATACAGAGAGAGTAAGGAAGAGAGAGAGAGAGAGAGAGAGAGAGAGAGAGAGAGTGGTCGGCCAGAATTCATTTATGGGTGGAACCTTCACCATCAATAAAATGAAAGAGAGAGAAAACTAGCAAATGCTGCGACGCCCTTTTTTCTCTTCCTCTCATTCGAGTAATTGTTACAGGTATTTTCATTATTACTAACTTGAGCAAGATAAGTTTAAAGTAAAGATGTATCTTCCAAGTTGTCCATGTATTACTTATTGATCATAGTCCGAGCTTGAGATTGGCTCATTCAGACCCTCGAATTATTGTGTTCTCTGTGAATCATTTGCCTGCAGTAGATCGTCCAATAATTTATTTCATATATGTTACTTGCACAAAATGCATGCTTATGTGATATTGGCAGTTCAAACTACCCCTGAATGAAAAATAACTGTAATGACTTTAGAAATCATAAAACCTTCAGCCCTTTTTTATTTTAAATAGAATGGGAAAAATAGCGGGAGAGAAATAAAAAAGGTGAATAAGAAAATCCAATAACATTATTTGAGGGCGGCAAGTCTGTAAATTCATTCCAAGCGCTCCTTAAATTTTAACATTTAACTTAAAACATCTTTATCAATTTTTTTGTGAGACAATTTGTTTTAACTCTATCCTTTATTATTATCATTTATATTAAAAAAAAATTATGACTTTTTTTTTATCTTTCTCTTTTTCCTCCAAGTATTTTATACTATATCATCTATGATATGCACCATTACTTTTAGATATGTTTAATAAATTCATCGAATACTAATATAAAAAGATAACGACTTAAAATTAATCATTGATCTACTCTATTTTTATGAAAAAAAATTGAACAATTTAATTATTATCATTTCGTATATTTCTTTAATTATATCAATATATATTATACTAAATTCCTTTGACCCTATATTATAATTTTTTTTTTCAAAATCAATAAATATTATATATATAACTTTTTTTCTATATAAATCTAAATTGATTTTTATCACTATGATATCTTTTATTAATTTTTTTTCTCATAATTTTATGATATGTCTAATTAATTTAATACCCATATAATTAGAATAAAAATATTTAAATGTACTTATTTAATTATTATATAGCTTCTATTTTGATCTTAAAAATTCAACGATCATGGTGATTGGACAAGATTATTTAATGATTGGACAATGATTATAAAAATTTACAAAAAAAGTAATTTTTTAGAACAAAGCATCAATTCAACGTCGAAAGAACTGGAGAATAAAAATTGATAATAAATAATATCGCTTTCTATAATTAAAAAATAAATAAATAAAAGAATAAAATGGACTTAAATTCCTCTTATTCCTCCAAGGGATTAGATAATCAACTTAAATAAATACAAATCTTTTTTTAATTATTTAAATTTTCTAAAAATAAAATAATAATTTTGAATCGTAAATTAAAATTCGGAACTATAAAAATAAGAAATGAAAATAAATAATAACACCGCTTTCTAAAATTAAAAAAAAAAAAGCCAAATGGACTTAAATTCTTCTGTACTCCAAGGAAATAGATAATCAACTTAACTAAAATTATAAACATATTTTTAATTATTTAAAAATTTTAAAAATTCCAAATCATAAATCAACCGTTCCTAATCACCTTAAACGATTAAAATTAAAGTTTTTAAACTATTAAACCATCTATTCTGAAACGTCAAACCGATCGAATCTACTTGAAACCAAAGACAAATGAAAAACCCTGTGCTGGTGCGTCGGATCGCATATCGCCACACAAACATATAATAGCACGATCAAATCTACAACCCCTCCAATGCACCTAAACAAGCCTCTGCGAATAATTCCTTGCTCAATTTCATTATAATCCCCCATCTATATCGTAATATCGAAAAGCCTTTGCGTACAAAACCAAAGGTTATATATAATTAACACTCAATTAACCTAAAATAAAGAATAATATTGTAAGGTAAATAAACACAGATTTGATGATAAAGAATATTATCCAAACGTTGAAAGCCATCAGACTAACAAATGCTTCTAGTAGAGTGGAGGATCAAATGTACCCGTTAGATAAAACTTGCCTCGAATCTGCTGGAATCACACCTAATCACATCTAATAATTATTTATAATCACACCTAAATCAGTACCTGCTCTATAATACTCATCATTTACATTAATGTGACGCAAAGAATCCTTATCACCAAACGTGGGCAAGAGCAATGACACACATTGCAACATTAACCCACAGGAAGCAACAAAGACAGGCCATTTAAAGACAGAGCTAAGATTAGGAGGGTTGTAGTCCTAAAGCTGAGAACCGACCTTTAGGTGCCAAGCTGAGATATCAGTAGGCAGATATTTGCTACCCAAAAACAGTCCCAGAGACAAGAGAGCCAACCTATTATATAGAATTTAATGGCAGTTATATATTTGGCAGGAAACAATAAATCCCAAAAGCAAAACTTAAGAAAATGTGAGGGAGGGAAGTGAACCTACCTGATGGACCAATGAAGACAAATAAGTATATCAGTAAGCCGATATAATAATACATTGTTACTAAATCCAATATTTGCTAGAACCACAACATTTTTATCCCTAGCATATTTTTGAAAGGCATTCTCCTAATAATCTAAGAAACAGCAGTTTCTACTATTGTAGAAATTAAGTACCCAATTAAACTTTAGTTGCGGATTCTAACTATATTTACTAGGGAACAGACATGCAGAGAGGTTAGTGAATCTGTAGGAAACAGAATATTTTATCTCAATTGAAGGCTGATGCAGAGATACACATATCAATATATTAAACCTCTAAGCTTCAACCGCTATTGAATCCGACAGGAAAGGATTGAATCCTACACGAAAGGAGAACAAAAAATAGGAAAGGAAAAGCTAAATGACAATTTATGATAAGATCAAATTATTTGTGAAAATGTATACTGAAAGAAAATCTGTATGATAAAATCAAAGCCCAAAAGCTGCTCAACCATAATATAACAAAACAGCCCCACAAGAACAAGTGCCTCAAATTGCTGGATCACAGATCAGACAGAACATCTTTAAAAAAAGGGATTTATAGTGAGATCGCTACACCATTGTTTGTCCATCGAAAGTCTACTGGATAAGATACTGGAACACGCAATGCAAGAGAAACAAAATTATAATCAAATCTAAAAGGTGAAACCAGGTGTCTCCACGCTTCTACTGCTCCATCTCAGAGCCGGAGGCGGCGGCAGCCTTCTTGTTGAGTTCGTTATGCTTCCTTGAGTACCTCAGGTTCCTAAGATACTTTGGGTCCATCTGCCACGGAATAAAATAGCTCGTTAATAAGAACATACAAAAACAGGATCTTTGGTTCAAGAGATGAAAGCTCGTCCAGAGGTGCTATAATATGATACAGTGAACAAAAAACGCATAAACTGGGGAACCTACAAAAAAATGGTGAAAAAAAACTAAACCAAAAATCTAGATTTATGGACATGGTAAAAAGGAAAGAGATCAATACCCCCTTCGTGGACGTATGACGATGCTTCTTGGGTTTTTTGATCCCGTTCCTGTGAGCCTTGTAAGACTGGTTGTGCGCCGTGTGGTTCTTCGATTTCGCCATTTCTGAATCGTGACAAGGGCGTTTCAATAAATCTAAAAACACGCCGCTAGAGAAAATATCACGAAGAGGCGATCGTACCTGAAGAATCCGCGCGCGCTGTATAACCTGTTCTGCCGCCGTCGGCTAGGGTTCCACCTATGCTGCGATTTTATAGGGGAGTTAACGAGCACAATTACTGTATTACCCTTTAATGGGCCAGTCAACTGGCAGCCATGTAGGTAAGTTGGGCCTCAACGCAAATTCAAGGGATAAGGCCTAATATCTCAATCACATTCAAACTTTCCAGTGTTTTGGTTTTATTTTTTGAGATTTAATTAAGTTTTATTTTTTTTTTTCGCACGACCTCGTTGAAATGGAGTGTTCATCTTGGTAACAATGGAGAACTGGGATTTAAAATGAGTTTAGATTTATCTATAGAGATGACGAATGTCAAATTATCCTTTATTTGTTGAGTCGAGCTTTCGCAAGTTGAGATTGCCGAGCAATAAGTTGAGAAGTTATCAAGTGCTGAGTCAAAAATCAGACCGAGCATATTAAGTTTGACCGAGCATCAAGACCCAAGTACCAAATCAGAAAGTAGCCAAGTGCCGAACAGGAAAAGTCGAGTTGAGAAAGTTGCTGGAGAAACAATCGGGGTGAGAAGTGCTCGAGCATTGAAAAGGTTGTCGAGTTAGGAAGCTAATCGGGTAGCATATTCGACAAATAAATTGTTCGAAAATGCTGCTCAAGGAGCAGACTAGGCTTCTCGGGAAGCGCTAAGCAATTCGACTACAAAGACGGGATGCACTAAGATCGCGTTTGATGGGACGAATGTGAATCGCTTATAATAATCGCAACTAATTTGATTACATTATTATATTTCGATATAAATTATACCGCTTTGGTAGAGACGTAATGTAATCTAAGCTCAGAATGTGAATCCAAATCAGAATGGAATGCGAATGTAATTGATTACATTACATCATAGATACAAATCAGATATAATCTTGGATTACAGCCATTATATTCTTTTGCGTGTCCATTACGAGACGATAGAATGGATCGACGACGATGACGATAACGACGACGATAGACGGCCAACCGGTGATCGACTCGTACCGGCCATCGCCATCGACCGGCCACGCTCGATCGCCACGGCCACGATGCCGGCCATCTGGCCACCGCCGATCGTGACGGCCGATCACGGTTGCCGACGACGGCCACACGGTCTGTTTGGTCGGTCATTGCCGATCGCTACGGCCGGTTCATAATGGCCGTCGACGGTCACCCGATCGATCGCCGCTGATCACGGCGGTTTACCGGGCGCTGACGGCCGACCATCGACGGTTGCCGATCGATCGGCCGCCGTCGGCCGATCGCGCCGATCACCGCCGATCGCTGACGACCACGATCGACCGTCGTCGATCACAAACGCAACTTAAATTCCATTTGTATGCATAAATCACATTTCATGCATGCAAATGTAATTTATCGTGACGCAAATGAAGCTTCAGAATGTAATACTGGATTACATAGGTTTTCATTAGAATCCAGATTCATGAAAACTTTAGTCTTTTCAGAATCCATTATAATACATTACAATTCTAAGATAATAAACAAAGATCTGCCTCAGAATGTAATCCTGATTACATTACAAGACAGATTACGATACCAAACGTATATGTAATCTTGGATTACAAAGGTCATTACATTCTTTTATTTGGTGTCCATTACAAAGACGATAGTAATGGATCGGATAACGTAACGACGACGATGATAGATCGATCGGACGATCGACCGACGACCGGATCAGCTGATCGCGGGATCACCAAACGATGCAATAAATCACATTTGCATGCATGCAAATGTGATTTATTGCATACAAATGGAAAGCTTGTAATGTAATCTGGATTACATGGATTTTGCTTGGTAATTCAGATTACAGAATTTTAGTACTTTTTGTAATCCAGATTATATTACATTACAATTCTAAGATAATAATAAACAAAGGAATCTACCTAAATTACATTACAAGTTAGATTACGACATACCAAATGCAACTTAAGCGGTATGACTGCTTAGATGAAAAGGTTACTAAGCGAGGTGGTTAAGCTTGTGGTGGATATACTTTTTTTTTAAATAGATTCATTCTATCTCTAGGACACTTTAAGGTCAGTATGGAATACCATTTCCCAAAATATAACTGTGAAGTCACAATTTCTACCGAGCATTAATGGTTGTGGTGATGGAACTAAAAAGTACTTGAGTATTATCATCAAGGTTCTACCGAGTGAAATGAAAGTATTCGAACAGACAAAGAAAGAGGTTGGGGATGAATTCTCGTGACTTCTCTTGATCATTAAGGTTCTTTTACAGGAGTTCTATCCAAGAGTGGCTGAATAAAAGACCTTAATCGCTTTTATTCGCTAGTAGAGAAACGCTGACCGTTTTAGCGATTAAGACGTTGCTAACTGTTTCATGTGACCATTAATGTATATATTATCATTGAGAAAAATCATTTAGATGATAAAATATTAGTTCATTCGCTTGAATAAATTTTACTCTGACCGATCCAAAATTCGACACATGCATGTCGACTCACGCACGAGTCACTTAGATTCAGTACAATCTAAGCCTTAAATTTACATCTTCTCTCGTACACACGCATGAGAGAGTTTCTCTTTCTATATATTTGCTCATAATATATATAAAAAAAAGGACAGTTCAATATACGAAACTCCCATCATACAGAATTTCGTGGAAAGATCCATTGTATATAGATTTACTTTATTTTTATAAGGGACTATTTGAACTCGTAATTTTTAAATCACAAAGTATAAATGTTACTACGGTATCAAAATTCTCTTATTCATAATATATTTATTTATAAAATAATATAAATTAATCATTAAATCTTGAAATTTACAATATATATAATAAAATCTCCCTCATCCATCTCAATCATTCCATTCAATTTCCAACCCAAAATACCTATAACTGGGGTTGTCTTAATCTACTCGTTTGTCTTTATCCCTGTTGGACTCTACGGCTCCATCATCCTGTCAACGACTGGCCGCCCACCACCTTCAACGCGTCGCTGCCTACGAAATTGTAACTTGTTGTCTAGTGAGTGACGACGTCGACAAGCACCAGTCTAGAAACCGCTATGAACACTCCACAAGGCCTGGCTGGATTCCACGCGGTGGTTAAAAGTTGTTCTTTGACTGAACTAGTCCACTCTCCCTCTCTTTTATCTTCTTCGATCTCTGATATAAAAACGCCTCCCCACGCTTCCCCTTCTCTTCAACCCATTTCTTCATCAAAGTTCAAGAACTATATCCGCTCAATAATTAGCCCCAAAAGTAAATAAATACTTCTGCTTAGTAGCTAGCGGTAGAGGAGCTAGTGGAGAAGAGGGAGATCAGCTCAAAATTAAACCAGGAGTATGGGCAACGGAGTATCGTGCATCCAGGCAGCAGCTACGGCCAAGGTCGTAGGCCCAGACGGCGTCCTCCGCCAAATCGAGGCCCCCGCCGGCGCCGCAGAGATCATGATGGAGTTCCCCGGCCACGTGGTGGCGCGCGCCGACGAGGCACTCAGGGACCGGCGCGCCGCCGGGATGCGGGCGGATGAGGAGCTGCTGCCCGGGGCGGTCTACTTGCTGCTGCCGCTGAACCGGGTCGGGTCCCGCCTCTCCGACTCTCAGGTGGAGGTTCTGCTCGAGGCCGTCGGCCGTCGAAGGCGTCGGTGCAAGGAGGATCGTCGTGGGAGACGGATGTTCCCGGAGATAAGCGGTGGAGGCGCGGAAAAGAACCCGAAGGTGGCAGTTTGGGACGGGGAGTTGACCGGTTTGACGAGCAAGAGGGTTGGTGGATGCCGGCAGTGGAAACCAGCCTTGGACACCATCCACGAATCCAACTCTAGATCAAAGCACAAGCGTCTTGTGGATAACGAGTGATGCATCATTTTTTTGGGTACAATTTTATTGTCGCGTAAAAAATACGCGAAGCTAATTCATTGTCGATTCTAACAAACAGCAGTAAAATGAGAAACATTCAAATAAATGTCTGGTAAACATATCGATAATTGGAGTTCAAAGCTTGACTAATTGGGGTAGAACAATCGATTGTTAGGAAACGTCTTCTCACCGAAGGCACGATAGAGAAATCAGGAAGAAACAAACTCCCATTGATGAAACTAGCTAGACATTTCACTCTCAGCCATCCTCCTAAACACCTTCAAATGGTCATTCATAGAAACAGTCAGAAGCATGGATGTATGGGTTTTAGGAAGTAATGCACATAACCAGCCATTCCTCTTGGTAAATTTCCTCGTGTACTAGTGAGGACGAGGCAATTCGGCGCCGAGGCAAAGAGGTTGGTTGAATCGGAGAAGGAAATTGAGATCGTAATGAAGGCATCAACATCACCCATACCGGCTCTAGTAACTCCTGAAATATGCACCATCATCCATATTCCTTAATTTTACAACCAAATGATGGAATAAACATCATTCATATTGTGAAAGCCGACATTAAATTAAAGCAATGTTCTCATAAAAAAACTCCAACAAAACAAGAGATAAACCTATGAGATTTTCTAAATTGACTCATCCTTGCAATCTTAGTTAATTAGCTCCTAAAATCAATAAGAAACTAGAACACGAGAATAATGTGCATTGTGCTGGGCTAGATTTTCTTCAGGTGGTTAATGATAGCCCAGTTGAAACCCATATTAGCTACTTGCCCATGGGGAGAATCAGTTTTTAAATAATAATAATAATAAAAAGGAGTGGTAAAAAAAAAAAGAAAAATTCCCATTGAAAATTTTTCAGCGAAGTAACTTTCTGCAGCAGCTACTATGGTGGATTTTTTTTCCCCCTCGCAGTTGGACATTCGTGACGACAAAAGCACTGTCTCTGATGATTTTTGCAGCTAGTCGATCTTCTCACTTAAATCTGTCAGTTCGAGTCACCCAGCCACCGAACTCATCTTGCTATGCTGATTCAAGGAACCGTAGGATATATTCATTCTAATTCTTATACTTTGTCCGCCAAATCCATTGAAATCAGTAAATTATATTCTCAGATTAGTTAGTGGAATTAAGACATTCTTGTCCTTTTCATCTCCTTCCTTGGTTTTCCGTTTGTGAAAAAAGAGAACATGCATCTGTACTCACTGAAGCATATCCCAGCAATGCCTTCCCTCCTCGCCCACTGATCAGTGAGCACACCAAACTCAACCAAACGAATGCGAGATCAGTCACGTCATGGAGAAATTAAAGAAAAACGCTCATAGCTAATTGTCTGGCACCAGACATATACCCAAAGAGAGCTTCAATCATTCCATAACGTGTCATGTGGCCGAAACCAGAGAGGGCCCTGGCTCTTCTCCTCCTGCAGGTTCACTAACTGAAAGATAGCCTTCAATGATGGCAACAGCGTCCTTGCGTTAGCTACGAAATTAATTAGAGCCACCTCTCGTCAAGTCTCTTCGTCTGATCATGTTCCTTTGTTTCGAGCTTTCCCCCCCCTCCCCCTTGTCCTGATGCTCCAGCATCAGCCAAAGAGAGAGAAGTGGGACTCGAGCACTGAGCTGGAAAGCAGCCTTGGCAAAGCGTTGTACAGCTGACCACTGTGCCCCTTCCTACACTTTTGGCTCTTCCAGGCTTTTGAACTGATCGATGATTATCGGCTTGTCGTCGACGTGCAATTAGCCACCCATTTCTTCTCTTTAGTCATCGTCATCTTGATCGAACCCAAAGGCGGTTTGGATTTGGACTGCGTGAGCCTTCGGGATTCCCTTAAACCGAGCTCGTGTCGAGTTCTAGCTCATTGGACTGCATGATCCTCGATGGGGTTCCGGTCATGTGGCTCGCGAGCATCCGAGGCCATGCAGTGTGTTTAAAAAGAGGAACAAAGGGGTCCCCTTAATAATAGTAGCAAGTAGTTGTCTATCGAACTGGTGGTCGTTAATATGGAAAAGCAATAATTGGGGCTTATTTTCCCCTCGATAATTAGCTACTGACATGGGACAATTCAATTTTGGAGCTGCCCAACTCCCACAGCGAAGTACATTTAGTTACGCACTCGTCTCCACCAGCAACCATTACATATTATTCCTCAATTCTTTGCACACTGTCTATGTATCTATATATATAGCTCATATAATTCAGGCAAGAGAAAAGGAAAAGGAAAACAAAAAAGCTTAACATGATTTGCCAGCCCATTTGGATTATTTTTGCCATCTAATTAATATCATTTAACCTGTTCATCCAATCTAATTTCCTCAGTGAATAATTGCAGTGACTTTACAATATCACGGTGCCAAAATATATAGAGCAGAAAGTGCTAAATTTTAGAGTAAACAAAAAAAAAAAATCCTATTAGGAGGTAACTAACGTTCCCCGTGAGTTAATTACAACTTAGCAATTAAATCGACCAAAAACACATGCAGGAGGTTCAAGTTCACATGGAAGATTTAGAGGCTACACAAGGAAGTACGTAGTTACTAATAATCCTGAGCCATATTCATATATATATATCAAAGCATCCCCTTCATGGTTTGTACTCACATTGATTGGAGACGTTTGACAGTAGCATGCAGTGGTCGGAGCCTGAAGCAGCACAAAAGCCCCACTCTAGTCTCTGCTTGCTATGCGAGCAAACAGTTCTCACATGCCATTTTGTTCTATATAGGGGTTTTATGTGAATCTAGCCGGCAAGCGTATGAATTTCATCCCTCCCGCGCCTAACCACTCGTGTCAAACACCCTTGAGGCAGAGTATGATCTACCGATCGATAATTCAACTCCTCGGGACCGGCCATGTGCGCGCTTGGCCCTCAACGTCGGGGGCGTACGACGCTCTACCACTGCACGCGCTAGCTCGGGTCATTCAATTTGCTCACTGACTCTGAACTGCAAATTCAGGGAGAGTTCGATCGACTTCTTAGACCGATCGACGTGTGCAATATAATGCTCGCAATGGATCTTGTCTTGTGCTCGGAGAAGAAGGCAGAAGGAGGAAGCATCGTAGACGACTAGACTGATCACTGTTTTCAGCGTAAAGATCCATTCCCTCTTGCATTATTTGGGCTCAATAAGAAGTCAAAGAATACAGATCAGGGCCACATGTAAGATTGGAAATGCCAGTGGACTATCTTTTAGTTTTGACAGTTCGAATCCAACTAAGATTCAGCTTAATTTGAATTCTCCATGCCCCCACCACAGTACCGCAGCTCATAATACATATAATTCTGTTGTTTTCTGTCAGAATCCTCGCGAATAATAATGCAGACGTTTTTTTTTTTTTTGTTCGGCTGTAAGTATGTTATGAATGCGAATTATTATGGCTAATTATTATGAAACATAATTGTACGATGATTCAATGAGCAAAGCAAAAAATGTAATATATAGGTCGAAAGGCGACTGAGTCCACAAGTCAGCACACTGCTCTTAATAATGGGGCGTCCAAAATGCAGTTGGCTTGTTTGGTTCTTTGATTTGTACCTTTCACATTCATCTTTTTATAATATAGTAAAAGATAATTATATTTGTCTTCAATATTTTTTATTATCGATCATTTGACAATGATGAAGACAGATAAATTATGAACGTTATGCCTCTTGATCGATTGGTTATAACAGAGGAAGACCTTTGAGTCTGAATGAAAATTTTAAATCTCATATCGAGAATCGATCTCTGTGTCCATCCGTAATAATCTTTGTGTTGTTGTATTCAACGGATCATCCCGATGAAACATCTCTTTCACATTGACACACTGTGACATATATTAACCTATGAATATGAATCTCGAGTTCCTTAGAACATGCACTCTCATGGTCATTTTGATTCACATTGATAGTTATTACACAATGAAATTAATTTCGCATAGCCGACAAAAAATTGAAATCGTTAACTTAGTGGTTTCTACCGATCTATTTCATGATCATTGTGAGAGAAATAAATTACGAATGACCCTTTGAATTTTAATGCATTAGTCAAAAATAATGAAGGATCATCTGAGTCTACGAAAAAAATTTAAATTTTCTTTCAGAATCGTATCTGTTCTATATTGGTCACACTGACGCATTAATGCACCATCCCCATAGAGACAAAACAAAATTAACATCGCCCAGTCTGATAACCTTTTAAATGACTTATTCTGCGAAAATAAATTATATTGTTGTAAATAAAAACACGACGAGACAAATTATCTACATCACGGAGCAACAAAATATTTAAGCGTTGCGGGAATTTAATGTCATTGAAAATATCAAAACTAACGAATTGTATAATTTATGTATAATTATTACTCGAAATAAAAATTTGATCGATCTACATAAATTATAAAACTAGTGCATGCATCTTTTGCCCTCTGTGAATTGCATTATTTTATTGTTTACTCCCATTTAAACATTGTAGAAGTTCCAACTGCATTTTCGCATAAATAATTGCTACATTTATTTAACTCGGCATCTATTGACGTATCAATGTCCACAACTATATATATATATATATATATATATATAATAAATAATAAAGTAATTAATTTTAATTTTATTTTATTTTTCTCGATTAATAGCATTGATTGCAGAGTTTATAATAATTTATGGCGAAATAGTTAACGGACAACCATATTTTAAAATTTAAATTCATATTTATTGATAATTGCATAAGACTGCAGGAATCACTACGCACATTTCACTGACAATGTTTATAAAAATAAGACGATTCATAAATTATATCGACGCATTAAGGGTTCTTATTAAATTCGTTTTTATTAATCAAAAGTGGTTGTATAATCTGGTTAGGTTCATGAACATTTCCACTATTTTTGTTTTTAATTTAAATAAATAAATAAATGGAAATTTAACATAAAAAATAAATACAAACTGACAATTTTAATGACATTGATCATCTTGAGGGAAATACAAACAGTACAACGATCAATTCGACTCTCTAGATATAATAAATTAGTAGAATTTTACTCTATTATTAAAAAAAAAAAAGCTGAAGCTACTGAAATGGTCTTTCATTAATATTTCCCGATTTAATTAAGTAGGGTAATCGTAGAAAGCTGCTAATCAAGCTATTCCATTTTTATTTTTTTAAAAGTTTAGTTAATTGAAGGTAGGCAGGCGCAACCCAAGCCGACAAATTTTAGTGTGCAATGAATTGGAGCAGCCTTTATTGCCACATCACATGGCTTGGCCCACACACACAGTAAGCTAAGCCCGACTAGCATGTCTAGGATTACATGCAGCCTTTAAATTTGGTTGGAACCAAGCTAATGGGCCCACCTACTGAGCTCCACGTGGCAAAGTAATACCAACTTATAATAGATTCGGCATTTTGTCATCCAAATATGCAGGAGCCAAAACTATTGACGTCCAGGTCGTTTTTGACGACGTCAACAATTAAATGGTTTTTTTTTCTTATCCTTTAAAGGGGTTTTTAACCTTCTTATGCGGTTCAAATGAATTTTAGTGCCTCTATCAAACTGAATCGAGAGGTGGATTTGTGTCTTTGCGAGAATAGCGTAGTGATTAAAGTACGACGATATTTATAGAAGTGATATGAATTGATTTTGAAAAAGATTTAAATTTTTTTTCCTGAATTCAAATGACTATCATATGTTTTGACCATCGCATCAAAATTTATAGAATTCTCTATGATTTATCTCCTTTATAATGATTATAAGACAGATCGTTGAGGTCGTTAGGTTCCAACCTTTTATGGATTTATTGAAAAATTAATTTATCAGATTTTATATAAATTTTATAAATATAATCATTATAAAAAAAATGTTCAAGGCCATATTTCTTTATATCTAATAAATATGACATGCGGAAAATGAGATCGAATAATATTTTCGATCTTCTTAACATTTCAAATTTAATTATAGGATCTAAAAGTAACTATTTACGCACAAATTATTAAATTAATTTAAAATATTATGATAAAATCATTATACTATTTTTTTTCCGATTAAAAGAAATTATCATGAAATTTTTTCTATATCAAAATAAATCAGTGTCAAAATTTTATTTATATTATATTCAAATTTTTTTTAAAAAAATTTATAATTATGCATATAAAAAATATTTTTATCGAGTTATATATTATTAAATCTTAACAAATATATTTAACATATTCAAATATTTATCTAATCTATTAAATCCCATGTCAAAATCTCATCTTAAATAGGACCGCACCCCAAATTTTAACAAGATTTCCAGTGTATTCCTTCAAAATTTGTTCTTATCCACTAGTTGCCCCTGGGGGTGGATGAATATGTAAATAAAAAGCATACGAGCGACCAAAATATAAAGTTGTTTGAAAAATAATAAAGAAAAAAAATGCAGAAAACAAAAGTGGCAGGAATCTTGTGGATTAAGCCATGTTCCATAAATACTCTCCTCCAAAGGCATTTATTTTCCACGCTAAATCTTCCCTTACTCGTTTAATTCTGTTACCTGCCTCGTGACCGGCTCCGGACCGGGACCCACATCAGCGGCCCAGTGGATCCCTTCGATGGCTCCCACTACCATCTCTCCGCCGTCAGTTGCCCATGGACCAACGGCCAGGATTAGCGGTTACAGCGGTAGTTTCGGGTATTAATTGGGCGTGAAAGAGGCGGGGCAAATGTCACTAGTCCCACCCGGTCGCGGTCGGGACACCGCTTTGCACTCTCTCTTTCCCTTTTTTCGGGAGTCGAACCCGTGAAGGAGGTGCGATTACCGTAAGAGAGCAATTAAATTACCCCTCCATTTTCCGATTTTTAGAATTGGATTTCCTTCCTGTAGAGCAGAGGAGAAAGGGAGAGCATCTTTGCCAGCGAGGAAGTTGAAGGATCGAAGCTTTCTCTGAAAGGGAAAGAAGAGCAGTCAAAGTTGCGATTCCCCGCTCTTCGTTGCCTCGCTCTTCCTCGCGTTTAAAATCTCCATTTGTTGCCTCTGAGCTCGACCGTAGCACCTCAACTCCTGGCTCAGACCAGCGAAAGCTGAGACCTTTAGGTGGGAGCGAGAGGTGGAAGGTGATGCTGCAATGACAGTCAGCTCACCTTCTCTCGCCTCGGAGAAGAAGCCGTGGTGGCTGAGTAACAAGAAGGTGGGTTTCGTTCTGTTCTGTTTCTTTCCGAAGTTTACTCTGTTCCAGCCATGGAGAAATTGGTCTGGGCGTTGTTTTGTTTTCCCTTGGTGTTCTTCGTGTTCATCGTTTGTTGATGGGATCTTTCCCAGTTTTGATGCCGAACTGTTCGTCAAAATCTCATCTTTTGTCTTCTTTCTGCGCGTCGGCTCAGGTGGTGGACAAGTACATACGGGAAGCCCGGTCTCTCATCGCGTCGCAGGATCAGTCCAATGTGGCCTCCGCGGTGGGACTCCTCGACGCGGCCCTCGCCCTCTGCCCGCGCATGGAGACCGCGCTCGAGCTCAAGGCCCGGTCTCTCCTCTTCCTCCGCCGCTTCCGGGAGGTGGCCGACATGCTCCAAGATTACATCCCGAGCTACAAGGTCGGCGCCGGCGCTGGAGAAGACGATTCGTCCTCCTCCTCCCTAGGCTCCGCCGGCGACCACGCCTCAGTAGCTTCCTCCGCGCCTCTCACTAGGGAGCGCGCCAATCTTCTTTCCCCCGGCCGCGAGTTGTCCGACGGCGACCGCTCCTTCCGATGCTTCTCCGTCGCCGACCTCAAGCGTCGGGTCTTGGCCGGTATTTCCAAAAGCTCCGACGGGGAAGGCCAATGGAGGTACATTACCATCCCATCACAAAGTTCGCGGCATTGATTGAAGTGAACAAATTTAACTCGATGGATACGATAAATCAGTCGAAACTATTATTTTCTATTATAAATTCAACCATTATTGATCTAGAAGCGAACCACCAATACGGTTGTCGAAGTGCATTTGGCAACTAAACCTCGAAGTTGATGGGGGAGTTAGATTTCTAATACTGTTAAATCTCCTTTATAAATTTACCCTCGAATGGAAACAAAAACAGCCGCTAAGCAAGTTTCTAATTCATGCGAAACATGGCTTGGTGAGCTGAGACAGGCCAGGCCACCACTATAAACGCGAGGGTTAATTCGGTCATTCAAATCGGAAGATGATAGTCTTTGTATATGCTTTCGATTTCTTGGTTTCCTTTTCTGATTCGCCGGGCTCAACGAGCTCATCGTCACATCGGTTTTACCCTGTTATCTTGTCAGGTATTTGGTGCTTGGACAGGCATGTTGCCACCTTGGGATGATGGAAGACGCGATGGTTCTCCTCCAAAGCGGCCGCCGTCTCGCTTCGGCCGCTTTCCGCCGCGAGTCCGTCTGCTTGTCGGACGACAGCTTCGGCTGTGACGGTGGCGTCACGGTCTCTGCTCCACCGCCGTCGGAGATGGAGTCTGTATCCCAGCTCCTCTCTCATATCAAGCTAATCCTCCGGCGCCGAGCCGCCGCGCAGGCTGCTCTTGACGCTGGCCTCCCTGCTGAAGCCATCCGCCACTTCACCAAGGTTCTGGACAGCCGCCGAGGCCTACCCGGCAACTTCGCGGCAGGATGCCTCATCGGCCGCGCCGCCGCTCACAAAGCCACCGCCCGCCTCGCCGACGCTATCGCAGATTGTAACCGCGCGCTAGCCCTCGACCCTTCCTCCATCCCTGCCCTCCGCGCCCGAGCCGACTTCTTCGAGGCGGTGCGCGCGCTCCCGGACTGCCTCCACGACCTCGAGCACTTAAAGCTGCTCCACGACGCGATCCTCCGCGACCGCAAGCTTCCCGGTCCACGGTGGAGGCCCCACCACGACGTTCGCTATCGTGACATCCCCGCGAACCTCCGCGCGCTCACCGCGCGGATCCAACACCTTCGCGGGCGCATCGCCGCCGGGGAGGCCAATAGCGTGGATTACTACGCGCTTCTTGGCGTTCGGCGCGGGTGCGCGCGCACAGAATTGGGGCGCGCTCACCTTCTGCTGACACTGAAGCACAAGCCGGAGAAAGTCGTGGCTTTCGTCGACCGCCTAGAGTTCGCGGACGACCACAGGGACTTGGACTCAATCCGCGACCAAGCGAGGATGTCCGCGTCGATCCTTTATCGAATGTTACAAAAGGGGCACGCCAGCATCATGGCGGCGGTGACGGCGGAGGAGGCGACGGAGAAGCAGAGGGCGGCTGAGGCGGCGGAGGCTGCCGCCGCAATCCAAATACCGACGGTGTTGACGGCGGACAAACCGAAGGCAGATAAGGCTTCAGTGTTCCAGGGTGTGTTCTGCCGCGACATGGCCGTGGTAGGCAGTATGCTGTCGCACAGGGCGATCCCGGTGAAGTACGAAGCGTTGAGCTGCTGATGAATTGGATGGCGATGGGAATTGGTTAATTGTCTTGCTATATTATGAATGTACAGTTCGGGCTGGGGAGGATGTCGAGAGAGGCATGGACTTGAAATTTTGTTCCTCTACGCAGTTCTCAATTACTACACTGTTCTTAGATATCCAAGTTTCGTGGTTTTCCTTTCCATCTTATGAATAGCTTGCTCATGTATGATACGATCTATCTCTTAACTACTGCAAGTAATATATCCTTGTTCCGTCACTTTCCTTCTTCCAGTTATTAAACAAGATAAATTGAGACAGCACAAAAGGTAAATAATAATAATAATAATAATCTGATCGTTGTATCCGCTAGCAGAAACAAGTGGACTTTGTCCATTACAGACGAATAATTAACAACGAAGCTTTCTGCTCCAGTACACAGGGACTCGTTTTGCCTCAGAGCCAGCTTTTATTCAGCGCCCAGAACCAGAAATCTGTACCCGCGCTGCCGCTGCCGCTGTCACTGCCACAGTTGCATCCTATCTTATCCTTCCGGCCACCACCACACCAATGCTCAGCTCATTGCGCCAGGCCAACTGTTTTTGTTTCGCCAGCAGAGCTTTTGAGAATCCACCCATGAAGCGCCAGTGAACATATGTGACAACACATCTCTTCTCGCTGCTTCAAAATAATATATGATATTCTACACTAGTTTGAATATCTTTGTGACTTTGTGGGTGTTGATGACTAATAATGTCTATAGATGCATTCAAATCCAGTGTGACGCCAACTTGGAACGTCCTTTGGATAGAGCTGTTTTTTTTTTTATATATATATCAGATATTTAGATTTTTTATTCAGTTATTTTTTAAAAAAAAAATCTTATAATTTTTTTTTACTATCATAGAAATTGAAAAATATTCATAATGGATAATTTAATATTTTAAAATTTATCATCTTAATTGAAAAAAAAAAAATTATACAGAAAATAATTGAGAAAATGTATAGCTGCGCCATAAATCCGGGAGCCATGGCAAGGGAGGCACCAGATCATCAACTTGAGCTCGCTGTGGCTTGTGGACACACATTTCTATGCCGGCGACGTGAGAGCCACATGCCCAATCCCGTCCCCCGATTACATGATCTACTTTCGCCCTTCTCGTCGGAGGTAACTGGAGCAGTTGGAGGAGAGGCATGGCATTTGTATTATTCTACATCATCATCTTCGCGTTCGAGGAGACGACATGGTGATAAGTTACAGACTTCGAAGCTTATCAGTTCCATCGCAGTGCATGCGCAAATTGACACTGAAAAATAAATATAGTCAAAAGAGTAGCTTAATTAAACTCCGATTTGCTTGACAAAAAATAGTCAACTAGTTTGAGCCTCTTGTGGATGATTCTTCAGAAACCAGCTCAACGTACTGAAGCATACACACTCTTAACTTACGCACGGATATATATTTTTGTTCATGCCTCTTTGTTTCCAGAGAGAAAAGGGAAAAAGACTTCTAGGTAGGTCTATCTGGAGCATTTGATGGATAGCAATGAATGCAGGAATGCCGTACAGATTACTGCAAAGTTTTTGGCTCAGTGATGGCTTTACCCGTGAGTGTGAAGTGGATGGCAATGGCATTGAAAAGAAAGGTAGGTGTAGGCTTTAAATGGGAGAAGAGGAAGTAGATGCAAAAGCACGTCATCTGTTGCTTTCGTGTCGCAACTCTTTTCTCATCTGCGGGCATCAAATATGTTCGTACGTCGTTTAATTATATGGTCTCGTAAGCCCGTGTGCCTCCCTTTTTATTGCAGCCATGGAATCCAAAGTTACTCGCTTTGATATATATCTCTTCACTGTAATTACATTTTTCTTTTACTGCTCATAAACCTATTGAAAATTGCTGGATCATAGTGAAGTCTATCGTCATACACATTTTGACTTCAACTGGAACTCAGGCCCTTTTCATTTTACTACCACTTAATTAATGCTCTAGTACCCCTTGCTATCTACACGGAGATGAATGATTTCACTGGGTGCCTGACTATTTATACAAGCAAATTGATTGCTTTGGAAAATCCTTCTGAAAACCACTAGATCTGCGAGCCAAACAAAAGCATGATATCTACGAGTGTTTGATTCTTTAACGGATTCTGGTATTGTCGATTAAGATTCATTCGACCCGAGGCACAATACAAGCACAGTTTTTGAAAGGATAAGGTGAACTTAATTAGCTAAACCTCGAGCATTTTTCCTCCATAAAAAAGGACAAGAGACACATCAGGATTGGGCAATTCTTATCGGCTTCGACTTAATATTCAAATAGTCGTCGTCAGTTAACTGAACATACACCAGTAGAGCATTAAACTATTGCTTTAATTTACAGGTAAAGTTTGTGTGGGTTGGTGCCTGTTTTGTGCTGCAATTAAGTATTAGCAGCAGAGCATGAAGTTTTCTATCAATAATTCATGCATCTCGGAATAACACCAATTATTTACCACCATAACATTCTTTTTTTATAAACTCCATGCGTCAGAATGCAGACGCATACAGAGAGAAACGTCTCGCCAATGATTCCAACCTCTCCCTTGTATTTTATTTTGAACTGACGAGTGGAAAAAAATCAAAGAGAACTGCTTTCATTAACTTCAAAGCGAAGAAAAGAGATGATTTATGCCCTTAATTTGAAACTGTATCGATAATAGAAGTCGAAGTGCGTACGCCACGCAATTATCAAGGGAATGACAGCTACAGCGCTAAGGAGTCGAGAGAATATCAATCGAACTGATTGAGAGGGCCTAAAGCTAGCAGATGCAAAGCTTCGCGATTAGGGTTTGCTTAAATTATGGATCAGACGCTCATTTGGTGTTGGAGCAAGAGGAGACATGAACAGCTAGCGCAAGAGAGAGACGTCTCGTCACGTGATGGATGCGTGCAGTGCACGTGGAGTGGCTTTGTGAATAAAGAAAATCGTTTTTAGTTATATTAAAGGGCGATGATGAGCCGTCGTGGGTTGGATGGCACGCGAGAGGTCAGAGTCCACATGCTATGTTAGCTCGCTTTGAGCAATATGGAGGAGTACATCACACGTGTGAGAGGGAGATACATGCATGTGGAGGAGGAGGAGGAACATACGGTCGAAGCAATGCCACCAATGATGCATATTAAAAATAAAAAAAATAAAAAAAAAATAAAAATCATGCAAAAGCTCTTCTCAATTGGTATAGTAGGCAATTGAGAGGGAGACTAAGAGTTCTAAATTTGAATGTTAATTAAGCTTTATTATCATCGCCGAGGTAATTAATTCAACTCGACTGTACGTATATAATTTCATCGATTAGGAGGTAAAAGACCGTGCTTTGTTTGTAGGGCTTATTTCTCCGCAGATCAGGAAGTAAGATTATGTATGCATCGAGAGGTACAACATAATATAGAAAATGTCTATAAGAAGTAAACAAATAATAAACTTTTAATTTTAAAAAATTATTGTATATATATATATATACACGCCTCTAAATTTTATTTATTTTACAATTACTAAGAACTTTTTTTTTCGATTAGAAGAGTTAGTAATGTATTAACTTCCACCCCAACTATTAAATTATGAAGATGAATTAGAATAGGGCCACAAATCATGAATGGGCCGGCCATTTTGCGAACCATGAACCACTGCAAGAGAGGATGCATACACATGGATAGATAGTAGCCTCTTTTCTTAGCCCATTGGATTGGAGGAATAAAAAGTTACATTGAAAAAAATACATGAATTTGAATAATAGTTCGCCGAGCGAAAACCGAATTAAGTCTCTATTAGATGAATTTATATATTAATTAATAATACATATCTTGATTTGATGTATTGTTAATTATTAATTTAAGCTAGTGGATATAAATTATATATATATAACTCATTAACTTGGTTCGTCAACGTTAACGAACTGTCAATGAGTTACAAGTTTAATGATGGAATGGCCCTCTCGCAGGACTGAACTTGTATAAAGAAAAACTCTCAGGGCACGATCAACAGTAAAAATTGAGAGATATTCTATAGAAAAATATAATTTAATTTTTTATTATAATATTATTTGATGATAAATAATAAAAAAATATATACGAACAACTCTGAGATTCAAGAGTTTATCTTATGAACAGAATACGGTTTCAATATTTGACCGTTGTTCAAAAATAATGTGATTGTGAAGTTCAGATTGGATCGTAAAAAAGCTGTAAGCGTTTTTCTAATTTATCTTTAGTAATTGGTGGAGATCACTTGAACTCCGATTTTATCCGGTTCAGTTATTGATGAGACGTTCCAAAAATTTGTAGGATAGAATCGATTACTCTTAAAGATTAATTCTATAAAAAATTTGAATACTTCCGTGCCAATAAAAAAAACTTATATATATATATATATATATATAACCGAGAACATTTGAGTATGTTGAATTATTGAGCGTTTTTTTCTTCTGCTCTCCTGGAGAATGAGAGACTATGGTTGTCGCTCATGCTGTTGCAGAAGACTTTATGATAAGTTTGTAAGAATCTGATATAGCGATAAGAACAGAAAAATGATTTTGGACTCAAATAGGCATGTGAGAGGAAGTCGAGTAGGAATTGGATTCGTTGAGAATATTTAATTTGAATTTCAAGTGTTCGTTTAGAAATGAGTTCTAAGGATGTCTATAGGAGTATTCAAATCTGATCTGCATTAATAAAGTCTTATCCAGATCAGCCGGGCTGGGCAGGGGCTGGGCTCCAGGCCCAGGATCTAAATTTTTCTTTTCAAAAAGTTATAAAGAAAAGGATTTAACTTTTATTTAAAAACAAATTTTTATCTTTAAAAAGATCCTATTTTTATTATTTCGTCTAGGACCATAAAATACCAAAGACCAATTCTGGTCCTATCCTATAGATGTTTGATAGAATACTAATTAATTTTTAAACGAGATATACTTCATCGATTACTGAAATAAATTATAGAAGTGTTCACGACTTAAAAATTAAATTTGACAATATGGTCGCGATGTTCCTGTAAAATAGATTCGACATCGAAGATATACTTTATTCGAAAAAAATAAATTTTTGATTTATATTTAATTTAGAATTGTCTGTCTAAATTTTTTTTAAATTTAAAATCGAATTTGTTTTTATAAAAAATTAAATCGTACTAACCTATATAAAATGTCCTTCTATATATTTTACCGTTGTTTCGTGCATGTGCTGACAGAGTAATGCCAATTTATGCACTTTATTAATGACGAAATTTTATATGAACGATAGCACGTGAGATTTTAATGAAAATGGACAAAAATTATATACCAGAGAATAGATTTTAATTCACTTTATATATTAACTCTAAATTACGGTGACACTGTTAAAATATTACTAGAAGGTTGGCAGAGCGCCAAGTGATTCCGTTTGAGCGTTGACCGCCTTGGATCGACTTCGATCGGCTCCAATGCCACGGACGTGCTAGCTAGCAATTATAGATTTTTTTTTGTCGTCGATTAAATACACAGATAAATTACTATTATTTTTCGTATGATTTTCAATCGCATCCAACCAAAAAATAAAAAAAAAAGGAAAAAAAAATCAGTGTTCAGTTTTTTTATTTCACCAAAAGTTTTTTCAAAGTCGAAAAAGAAAAGAAGACGTGCAAGCTCTTTTCATGGTAAGGTGCAAGTTATAATATATATCCACGACTTTCCCACCAAATTAAAGCCATCAGACCTACTCTTATAATTAATATTAATCACGAGGACTTTAATTACGAGTTAGATCGAATATAATTCCGACGACATATAGAAACTAATTAAATAAATAAAATTTATCGAATATATAAACTGAAGATGCGACTTAATTTAAGAAAAAAAAACATTGATATAGATGGGGAACCAATTTCGTGGAGAATTGATTCGTCCGTTAACCAAAGAACAAGGCAAAAAGGATCAGTGGGAAATTGACAATTAATTATTAATTAATTAATCAATCACCAACTATACATATTTTTTTATATGCTCAAAAGAAACTGCCCAATTTGTATAAATCCTCTTGGTTTGCGGATTTTGAATCTTCATCGATCAAAGATATCAGAATTTCTCTCGACGAATGGCTTCCAGCAGTGCTTTTCTCCTCGGGGCAGTGCCATTTCTCCTAACCCTTTCGCTTTGTTTGTCCACTTGTCCTGGAACGTCGATAGATGGAAGTATATCACTACTTTTTTTTTTTTTTTTTTTTTTTTTTTCAAGCCCGTCAGCTAATTGCTCGGGTTAATTTGTACACAGACTGGTTGATCAAACCCCTTTCTTAATTTTGTTTGTTCTCATAAAGATGCAGATGAAAATCCAAGTGACCTGGCAGAAAAGGCGATGTCATGCTTCTTCGATCATAATGTGAGTATAATTAATTAAATATGATAAATATATATATATAGAGAGAGAGAAATACTAATTATATATATATAAAATGAAGATCTATGTGAGTTGCCAAGACTCGTACAGACTGAACGAGCAAGGGTCGATCGACGTGCCACCTCAGGCCACTGATGAGTTCTGCCACGGCCCGTGCCTTGTGGAGACGAAGCTTGTGCTCGACTGCGTCGAGAAGAAGCTCGAAGACTTCAGGTTCGACAACGGGGCAACCGTCCTCGACGTCAAGTACACTCTCAACACTGGCTGTGGCCACACCAGCAAGCGAGGTAATTAAATCAAAGCTAAGGCCTGCATCTAATTGCTCAGTCTCAGCAAAGCAACATCTTTTTTTTTTTTTTTTTTTTTTTTTTTAATTTGCGCAGGAGACTTCACGGTGAAGAATGACAACGAGGATTCAAAAGTGGTGCCTAAGACTAAACCTGGTGCACATCTGGACTACGGTGACTATTTCGATCATGGCGACAAGCTATCGGTTCCGTTAGTTTACTATTTGATTCTCGGCTTAGTTCTACTTCTCTGGAGCTAGCTAGCTGGCTAGCTAGATAGACACAGATGGCTCATTGATGTTCTTCATTATATCGTCTTCAGAATTATGATGCGTGGATTATAATTAATGATTGATCGCTAGCTTATGTTAAATTTCGGGATCCAAAGCTTCTTTTTATGTATATATATATATATATATATATATATATACAGATCGAAATCAATCTGCGATTAAAAACGTACAACAGATCGATATTTAGAGTCCCTTGAAACTGGTTAAGTGTTAATTGAAGCATATATACGATCACGATCCATCCTTACATACGATACACAAGTAGTCTCCTACTCGTTCGATCTGGTGATATATTATTGTAACTGATGTACTCATCCTAATAATTAGTACGTAGTACTGATCATTGAGCAACTTGAACTTAGAGGTCCCAGAGTCCTTTTCTACTTGATTAGAGTGAAAACGACAGGTGTAGAGATGGATTAGCATGAGGAGGTGAATCCAAAACTTCCTAGTCAAATGCCCCATCATCTTTGTTCGAGGGTCACTGTCATCATGTTATGGTACGTATTTATCGTAAATATTAATAATCATCGTGTTTCTGATATAATTTGCATGTCTAAATGACTTCGAGCGGTAAATATATCAATTCAGTGACGATTTAACCAGCATATAAAATTTTCAGCTTAACCAGCTAATTAACCATGCATATCCATAGAGGGTGATAGGGACCAATCGGTCCAAAGAACTAGCTAGGGTGAAAACAAAAGGCCCTTAGCAGGGACGCATGCACAGTTTAATTGACAGAGAAGTATGGGAGCATTTGAAGCGTTTAATGCCTACAGTTAGCAGCAGTTGGGAACGAAGAGCTTTGACGCCCTCATGTAATACATGAGGACAAAAAGACAATACGGGATGGGACAATTGTCACAGAGATATAAGTGCAACATGGGATGAGATGAGAGGCAGCTAGCTAGTCTTTTAACTTCATTCCAGCACTGCGGCCTTCCTTTTCAAATTATTAATAAAATTGATATATAGTTGGTAAAAACAGTAAGTAAACATTATACCTATTTATCAAAATTAACCTCAAACACATCCACCACAATTCATCCGCTAGTGTGTAATTGGCAATGAATATGGAGGGTTATTTGACATGACTGGGGAAGCATCTCAATTGCATACCTGTAATATAGCCCATATGCACACAGTACGTTGATTGATTGCCATCCAACTACTGTAGCGGAATGGAATGTTACTGGACCAAAATAATTGAGCGTCAATTCGATAGCAGAAATTAAAATGGTATGCCTTTTGATCCTTCTAACGAAAAGGAATATAAATGATAATTGAATTTGTACAGACATGGATCTACCTCTCTCGATGCGAAATGGGGGGGTTTTTAACTTTTGTTTACCCGCCGGAGGTGACGGGATTGAGGGCCTTAGCGAGGCTGTTGAAGGTGGTGTAACCTCGCGAGGTGAAGCCCAAGCAGCTAAGCAGGCCTTGGCGGTACGGCAGGAACGTCCGCCGCCTCATCTCCTCCGCCTGCGCACGGTTAGCCGTGTAATGCCGCTCGTGCGCGGAAGGCGCTGCCGCAGCCGTCGTCGGCCTCCGCCGCGTTGCCACCCCGTTTATCAGTCTCTTCGAGGCCCGTGCCTTGGTTTGCTCCCCCGCCGGAGACGAAGCTTCTGGAGCCTGCGGCGAGGAGGCGGAACTCGGCAACGAGGGCTTCGATTTAGCGGACGGGGAGAAGGAGATCGAGCGCCAGAACCTATCCTTCTCGCCGCCGCTGCCCCGCTCGCTGCCTTCGCTTTTGCTCCGGTGGAGAAGGAAGTCTTTGAGAAAGATCCATCTCTTGGAGCTCCTTCCACCGGAGGAGGAACGGGACGACGACGCCGACTCCGGCGGCGTCGCTGTCGCCGGTTCATTCGGATCTTTGTCAAGAATTTCTATCCTCTTCGCCTCTTCTTGCTTCTCCATCTTTTCCTCATGCCACTGGAACCGAGGGCTTCGAAGGGGGGACATGGATCTAGTCCTCCGATGTAGGGATCTGCTCCGCATCCTCATCCCTCGCCCCCTTCCATCCTCTTCCTCCTCCGTCATTTCCCCTTCCTCCTCCTCGTCATCCAGCAGAGGTGCGAGCCGCTGCGGGCGCAGAAGGTGGGAAGAGAGCCTCAAGGGGCGGATCTGGCCGTCGAGGAAGAGCTCGTCGGCGGAGGTCATCGTCCCGCCTCTGATGGTGCCGTCGAACTCGAAGGGACCGGCGGACCAGCCATCGTCGAGCGTGGAACGGGCAGGGGCCGCGTCGGAGGCGAACGAATAAGGCGGCGAGGAGAGGACGTAGTGGACGGGGCTGGCGGGGCAACTGAAGAAGTAGCCACTGGGCGCATCAGGACCTGGGCTGGACACCTCATCCCCAATTAGGTGGCGCCCAGGGGAGAAGGCAGTGCAATCGAGGGTTTCGCCATTGTTAGGGATACCGAGCTCCATCCGTTCGTTCTGATTCCCTGAGCAGGAGAAGACGAGGGCAATCGAAATAAATAGAAAGAGAGAGAGAGAGAGAATGCGTGGACTGGCGATCGAGGGAGAGAGTATGGAGAAGAAGAGGGTGGCCAAAAAAGCGCCGCGGGTTGTTATAAATAGCAAGCACGTCGTGGAGTGACTCGCAACCGGTAACTGCTTTCCAAAATGACTATTTTTCATATTATGGAAAATATATTTTTCAAGGAGAGACCTGTCAGTTGCCACCTTCAAAATTATTTTTAAATTCGAAGACAAAAATGAAATTCATCGGCCTGTCCATTTTTACGGATTGATTTTATAATTATTATAAGAAAAATAAAGTATGAATAATATTTTATTCAATTAAAAATTAATATAGCGAAAGAATAGATATTCTAATAAATTTTAGAGTTCATAAAAATTAATTATTGCTTCTTAAAATAATTTTATCATCTGGTCGGCTCAATATACTTCATGAATAATGATTTATTTATTTATTTTTCCGAAACTAATTTAATACGAGGATAAATTATAGGCAATCGATTGAACTATTCAATTTATTTGTGTTTAATTGACTTATTTGGTTTGTCAAATCTACTAACTTGTTTGACTCAGTCCAGTCTAAATTTGATCAGTCTAATTGACTCAATTTGTATATTTTAATTGACTCACTTGACTGATTTATTCATTATTATTATGATAGATTTACTTGACTAATCTAATTCAATTGTCTCATTGGACTTGAAGAGTCTATTAGATCCGCTTAACTAATCCAACTTCATTGTCTTGCATGATCTACTTTGTAAAAGATTGGAATCTCAAATCTAATAGTTTTCACTGGTTTATTCTATAGTCATTGTGAGAGAGGTAATTTATAGAGGGTCCTATGAATTTTGACATGGTGATCAAAATACGTGAGGGTCATTTGAATTCAAAAAAAAAATTAAGATCTCTTTCAGAATCAATTCATATTACTTTTAAAAGTACTGTTGTATATTAACCACTACGTCATCCAGGGACTTTGCATGATCTACTCACTCAATCCTTTTCACTCGATCACCTTGCCTAATTTGACAATTTCCTTTATCTAGTTTAGCTTCTCTAAATCGGTCGATCCAATCTGGATGATCAACCTAATCAATTAAGGTTGGTGCTCCCAAATTTAAGTACGGAGGTGGAGAAACTTGTGAATCAGGAGTGAGTATTTTTTTCGAGGATGAAAGATTTGGTTTCGCTAGATTCAGATAGGACAGAAAAGGACAAATTAAAAATAAATTATTATCTTATATAATTTCTCATTCTTTTTGAATATTTTTTGTCTAGATAAAGACGGAACGAAGAATTTTATCTATAATATTAATAATTTTCAATTCGCTAAACAAGTCATTAATGCTAGACTGAGATGGCGATTTTGACTCTCTCTTTTTTAATATATAATAAAAATAAAGATGGTCAGAGAGTGAGACGGCGATTTGATTCATTTTTTTTTTTTGTTCTATATAACAATAACGATATTACTGGTTGCTCTAATCATTTTAGTCGCTTCTATTTCTACGATAATAGAGAAATTTTTTATTCCTGGAGATGGTCCGATGGCTAAATAGTGTAGATATTATTACAAATAGATATGGATTAAATTTTAATATAAAATTTAAAATTTTCATTCGAATTCAGAAATATTTTATTATTTTTTATCATCGAGTCAGGAACATAGTAATATTTTCTTACTGTTACCGAGTAGAGAAATTTCATTAGTTATTTGGGTTTTGTGTATGCTAGCTAAGATTGATTGTTGTGCTAATCCATGAGTCGATGTGGAAGGCATTCATTGGATTATTCCTGTTCATTTATGTTGTTAATTATATGATTACAAGATTTAAAAAAAAACCTTTGGTCATCATGTTGTTCCTCTTTTCTGAAAAATCTCAACTCATTGTGCTTAATTTATCAAAAAACTATTGATCATCGAGGCGAGTTGAGTAGGTATTAAGAAAGTAAAGTACGAGGGGGATTATAACTGATTTCGAATTGATATCCTTAATCTTCTTGTTTTGAAGGTAAAAAAGATGATTAGTTGTCGACGTTGAGATACTGTGGGCGGGTGGGGCTTCCCATTAGATGTGGAACGTGCTCATCCACCGTCGGGCCTGCCATGTTCTAGTAACAATGACATCTCTATTTCGGCCAATTTATAGCGACCCGCCATGACTTTTCCTCGGGCCTGTTTGCTCCTGGATTTCGTGCGGCCAGCGAGCTTTCTGCCTTCTCCAATCATACTTCTCCACGCGGCGAACTCATTAATTATTTCCGAATTACCAAAAATAAGAGAATCCAATGCACATAATACGAACCTGGTTGGGTCTTTATCATATCCGGCTTGTCGATTTATACATTCGATCCCATCATGATTACCATTGCTATTGAATGCGATACCTCGTATTTAATGCATTCTATTTTGTCTATGAGCAGGAAAATACACAGAGAAATAGTTGGACGACAATTAAAAGCTTTTATCGATCATATTCATCTTTTCTTTTCTTTTTATATTTTGTCTTGGACTTCAGCTATCTCATCGTTGCACTTGCACATAGAGAGAGAGGTGGGGAGCACATCGAAACGAGGGACAACGGAAAACGAAGGCGAGTGAAAGGAGAGAAAAGTCAGTTAAAAGAGCTACAATACGAGGTAGAAGAAGTGATTGTCGAGTTAGATGATGCCATAGTACGACCAAGGAAAGTTGGAAGGTCAATGAGGCAGGCAAGAGGTGGACGAGAGAAGGCTTGTATCGATCGACCAACAACCTGAAGTCACTGCCACGGATTCAATCATATGACTAGTTGAAATTTTGATGCCAATGCTAAAAATTTCTTTCCAAAGTTATTTACCAGATAAGTATTTCAGATAAATCATTGGACAAGAACTGTCCGGTCATTTGATCCTACCGATTTGTTCCAGAATCCCACAACCCCTTGCTACGGACACTCAATTATCTCTGGTTTTTGATCATTTTTCCGTGGAGAAAACTCATTGGTGTCTTCCACCAAAACTTCTCTGTACAGACAAGGAAGGAAAAAGATCACCATCGGTGCTAAAAATAAATCACTCCAGGCCACACTAAAAAAATAAACCATCATATTAACCACTTTCGCAAGAAAGAGAAAAATAAATTGAAAAATACTCGTACAAATATTTTCATTTTTATTTATTTATCATCTTATTAAAAAAAAAATCTTATAAATTTATCGTAGTTGAAAATTAAATCTTGAATACCTATGAGTCAAACTGAATACCTGCAATAGCACCGTAGTCCCAAGAGCGAGGCCACGCTAACCAATTGTTGCAAGGTCTTTCAATGATGCAAAAATTAAAACAATGAATCTTCGAAATTAAAATAGCGATCCAAATCCAACTTGTGTAAATTCGTAGCAAACTTTCGCTCATCATTAAACATTATCAAGAAATTGATCTAAATTTTAAAGCTGACTATGTAAATCTCATTCCTTTCATTCACTATTGAAATAACAAAATTCTATGTATGTTTAAGAAAGTATACAATAGAAAATATACATCCATATTTAGAGGGGGGAAAACCAGTACGCACTCTTTTCTGCAGAAAAAGAAACCATTACCATCCTGTACAAGTCTTTAGGCAAGCTTGCTGCAATAAAATGCGCACCTAAACAAGATAAATGCAGAAAAGCATCTCTCATTATAAATAAGCCCCTATTGTGAGGCTGTTCATGTTCAATCTTATCATAGTGTCTCTTAATATATCAAGAACTAAGTAAAACCACACAGTACACATTGTTCTCCGCTCCCTCCCCAGTAGGACTGCTTAAATATATAAATTTTAATTTAAAATACTCGAATAGAATGATGCTCGTGAATAACAAGAATTTTCTGTCTCCTAACGTGCTTATATGTTTTCATCAAGCATTCTGAAAACTGTCGCTCATGGAATTTATATGCCTCACAATGTGTCGTCGAATATCGTAGACAGAACAAGCTCTTGTACAAATTCACTCCTTCGAGCTCTCTCTTTCTGATCCTTGTCGGTTAGGGATGGTTCAACCCTGAGGTTTGAAGCACATCAATCAAACAAGTGAAAAAAAAAACATTTAGAGAATAGAAACACAAAAGCATTTAGAGAACACAACTTAATTCCATTGGTAGCATTTCACTATACGTTGCTGACTCATTAATATCAACCCCCGAAGCAAGTCTCACTGACTATATTACATAAGAAATGATAACTTCCAGATCATATAGTATTTGAAACTAGTTTGTAGCATATCTTCTGAATATTAATAAGAAAGAACAATTTGGCGCTATTAAGTTAAAATATTCCTAATACTAGGCATAATTTGCATGAACTTATAATCAAGGTATCTTACTTCAGTCGTTCTCCCATCCTAAAGGGTCTGAACTTCACATGGCTAAAAGGAAAAAAAAAATTGATGACAATAGAAGCATGAACCACAAAAAATAGCTGACAGCTTTCCACGAATTGCACACACATCTATATTATGAAATAAAAATTTAACAATAAAAATACAAATACCTCTCAACCAATTTTTCATCTGAATTATTGCTGGTAAGGCTCCCTTCATTAAAAGAGTCTGCATGTGCATCTTTTGGTGATTCGTTCAACGGCAACGACAATTCATCCAAAGGTAAGGAGTAAATGATGGATGATATAAATGGATCAGGTGCTGCTGCTGCAGAAGGAGCCATATAGGAGGATCCCCCTAGAAGAGCTTGTAAATTGCCTTCTCTCAGATCCTTTCGCAATAGAGAAAACATGTTATGAGAAGCTGATGATCCTTTGCGGTATCTTCTCCTACGCTGCATGTACTAGCAAATTAAGGAATTCATACAAAAGCAAAAAAGGCTTCAATTATTATCATTTCACTACTAGACAAAGAAACCCAAAACATTCAAAATTTTCATCTGTAACCAAACATTAACACAAAAAATCACCAAGAATCTTTTACGAAAAGTAGAATAAAGAAATCCATAGTGCATAATGTTAAAGTTAATAGATCCCCCTATAATGTCTCTTTTTTCATCGCATATATTAAATTGAGGAAAAAAACTTGTAATTCCATATACTAGCAAATCAGTAAGCAGAACTGTATGCATTGTATATACTAAGACGTTGTATCATAATTCCAAATTATAACTGCGCCTTTCAACAATTCCACAATTCATATATAGTTTATTAGCTCATCTTTCTAGAAAATAATCAGAGAAGGACAAAAAGGATATCTTGAAGAAACTTCCATGCTGTGATGTCAAGTGTCCAACCAGGTCAGTTCCTACACTAGCCGCACAAATAGGACAGACCTGCCAAAGGAAATACATCTCAGTTATCAGCATAACAAGACCACACTGAAAGTTAATCCTAGAAAAGCTCCAATAAAAAAAAAGAGGATGTTGGTTCAGCTGTGATGTGCCAATAATCATCATACATAGAGAAAAAGAAATAAAACCTAACAAAATTGTCAGATTGAGAGAGAGTTATACAATGTGCCACAGCAAATATGCAACCCTACAACCACCAAAATAAAGGAAAAAAAGAAACTAAATTAACCGAGTCTCCTTATTAATGCATTTTCATTTTTCAACAAGTACATTCTCTATGAAGCACATTGAAGCAAATCTACATCTAATAAATTCCTTTTTTGTTGTGGGAATTCAGATATCAGAATTTAACAGTCTCTTCCAGATGTACATCCTCACTGTATCCATCCTGTTAATAAGATACCTCTACACTACATAATTTGATCTGCAGCAGTGCAAAAAGTTGACATCATTATCCAAACAAGACTGATCAGAGAATAGTAGCATAACAATACAAGATACCAGGGGAATTGTTCAGTTACATGTATTTCTTGCTAATTAACTAAAACAAACTAAGAGATTAAGAAACATACGCTCATTGGCATTATATGTTATGATCTAGGATTGAATTAGGCTTTGATTTTTTTGAATTGAACTTAATTTAAACCTGAAATTTCATGTATAGCTTGAGTGGATTTGTTCAGACAAAGATTGGGTAGTTGACAGCCGAAAGAAGGAGATAACACTGAAAATCTGATCAGATTTGATTTGATCATAGGATCTTCCATCTCTTCTTGCTGTGTTTCTGAATTATATAAAAAATTGTAACTAAAGTAAATGTCTCTTGTGCAATAAATGGTTGGTACTTTACAGGGCCAGTTATATGGCGATTACATGCAATATATCATAACTATGCATTTTATTTTTATGCAAAAACAATTGAAAATTAAACGATGAACCAAGTTAAGATGTGGATTCACACCATATATACAGGAAATGCAGCGCAGTCTGATGGGCATTAAGCAAACAGTCCACATTATCTAGTAAAGATATAGATACTGATGTATTTATCAAAACAGATCCAGCTACCCAATGCCAGTTGGTGTAATTCAAAACATCAACCTGAAAAACACAAGAGGATTCCAATGTCCAACTGAGGCCAGCACAGCCCAATTTTGTTTTTGACTACTTTTGGTGGTTTAGGGCCTGACCCCAATATAAGGCCCACTGAACGCAACTTCATTTGTCATTAGCTTAACTTTCAATCAACCCTTCCGTTGTTTCTCTAGTTCTCTGAACACTTCAAAAATTTTCCTTTTTGTTTTGAAGTTCATTGCAACTCAAATGCTAATCTTAATAACAACATGACAATAGAATAGAAAAATATCATCATTAGTAGTTATCAACTGTGATTACAATGCTTGTGATAGAGGATCGGTTAATGGATTGTTATCAGATCTTCTCAAATGCACCAAAGTTCTACAATAAACCTAATAACATTTTAAAGAGCAATTAACAATTATACACCGGCCATAATTTATGGATCAGAGTAGTTGGGACAATTAGGAAACATCAAATAATAATATATAGACAAACTGTTCATGCTAAGGCGGATGAATGACTTCACTATAAACAAGAAAATGAAAAAAAAAAAAAAAAACTAGCATCCAAGAGCAATTAAATGTAACTCAATAGATTAGATTAGCAAAATGAGAGGGAAAAAGTTGAGAAGATATAGACATATTTGAAGATGACCAATAAATTTTAAAAAATTTGAATTGATTTCAGTGGAAGGTATAAGAGGTGAAGGGAACTAAAAAAAACTTTTGCAGTGAAAAAATAATTCAATTGATTTAATGTTAATAATAATATTCCCTTGCATAGAATTTAATAGAAGGATAGGATCCATATAACACACCGCTCCATATGTTGGGGAAAAAGGCAGACAGTATTATAGGCTTGATAGGTGAGTATTAAGGTCCTAATCACCACCAGCTTGGATTTTAATGAGATCATTTACAATGCATCGTAGCAATTACATTTCTGATGGAGCCAATGCAAATGAAATAACACCAACTGAAAGGTCAGCAAATGCTCTGAATTGTTATAAGGATCTACAAGAAAATCACATAAACATTCAGATATACAAAAAATACAAAAAACAACAAGTTGAATAGCATAATTTGATAGGTGAGCACTGAAGCAGGTTCTTTATGAACAATAAAAGGAGCACAGAAATAATCTCGAGGATCTCCAATTGGTGGTGACCGTTAAAGTTTAGGTATTTCAGAACAACTCAAGCAAGACGACGTAATGGAGTACAGAAAAAAGTACTGAAACGCATTGAAATTATATTTATGGCAATGGAAGCAACAAGCAAAAAGATATCTCTGAATAGCAAGTTTGGATACCACAAAGAAGTCACATCATAGAATTCACCAAATAAACAAAAGCAACCTACGAGAATATTGAGGAAGAAGATGTCCTACTAGGTCTAGTCTAGCAAGAAACAATTCGAATCATCACGCCATTATGATGCGGACAAATGCACAGAAATGACCATAGAATAAGCAATATAAAGACGGTATAAAATAAATAAATTGGCCATCCAAAAGATATGAAAATCAGCAAGCGAAGCCTGTTCCTGTTGTATGGCGATCGATTGTAGTAGAATTAAGAAAAACCACACCAGGAACTTTCCCATAAAAAATACAAAGCAATCATCTATCAAATTTTCGAACTCGACAAAACAATCATAATAATTTACAAGCTAAAGGCAACTAAGCTAGCAAAAACACCAAAAAGGAAGAGAAGGAAGCCTGCAAATAATGCCACCAAACTTTCCCTACCAAAATATATTTTGAACCAAAAATAATGACGGAAATTATATTTAGAAAAATCATAAAACCAAGGTCTCAACGCGGCCGGTCCAACCTCCAACTGGAATAGGAAAAGGGGGGAGGGGGTGGAGGAGAGGGAAATACCACGTCTTTCGCCTCCGCGGGATGCTCGTCATCGATGTGACAGCAGAGGCCGACGATATCAAAATCGTCGGAGCAGAAAGGGCAGGGGAACTCCGCGAGGAGATCATCCTCAACGACTTCAAACTCCTCGTACCCAAGAAACAGATCTACAGACAGAACATCCGATCAGGAGACACATCGAGCAACAAACAGTACCACGCTCACAAATCCAGGAACCACCGTACCTCTCCAGCTGCGAAGATTGGGATCTCGAGATGCGTCGACGTACCGCGACCGCAGCGCGGCCTGGTGGCGCTTCGAAGCGGCTGCGGAGAATCGACCCCACGCATCGGATTCCATGGTCGATCCGATCGCCTCCCAGTTCCTTTTCCACCCAAGATTTCAGTGCCGATTCCTCCACGGAGAGCCGCAATCGAAGCCCCACCACCCGCAGCCCGAAAAAGATGAGAAATGGGGCGGGCAAAGAAACGCGAGAGGAGAGAAGGGAGAGGGCGGTCATTTATTTATATCTCGTGTGCGAAAGGTTTTTTCCTTTTTGTAAAAGGGTAAAAGCCGCCGACCGACCGGCGTTCTCACTTCTCAATCGCCCGTCGTATTTGGACGCTAACGACCACCACATTGCGGTTTACTATCTTTCTTACCCGCCTCCCTGACGTGGGACCCGCTGGCGCACCCTTGGATATCAGCGTCGAAAAACAATTCGAAAATTATATAATATATTTACTGTATATTAAATTCGAAAACACCTCAAATTAAAACTTATCGTCTTTTTCAAATGCTCGTTCTCCGTCCGATATTTACAGCCTAAACATAGACTTTAATAGTGTGCAGACAATAAGTTTTGTATACGATTCCAGATAAGATGCCTTGGGAAGTAGGATATGGACCTTGCAGTGCAACAAGATAAATTAGCTTATGAATTGGAAGTCATTGAAGTTGTTGTTTCATATTTGTTATTGTGCCTTACGGTGCTTTGATAAAGATTATACCCGTATAATAATACTCGACGACAACAAAATATATAATTTATGGAGTCGTGCCCCGTATGATATTATCTTTGAGGCGGCATGTTTCATGTTTTTTTTCATTCATTGTGACTTCACTTTGACACTTATTAAAGTCTTAGAATGCATTAATGTCTTAGAGTATCCATAATCCTCATCCATTAAAATATTCTCCGCCTCATAAAAAAGCATGGAGTCTACTGTCACATACTCATCATAACAACATATCTTTTTCATCCACATCCCTTTTAACATTAACAATCATTACTGACAAGTCTCACATTCTATTCAATCATCTTAAAATTATATCATATTAAATAAATAAATTTAAAATTATTTTTAAAATTATTATTATTTTTTAAAAAAAATAATTTTGCTATTTTTAAAATTTTATTGAAATTTATAAATTTTTAAAATTTATAATTAAAAAAAAAATTACATGGCTGACCCACCCACGCTCATTCAATGTTTTGAACGTGTTCAAATGAAGGGGTGTTTCATAATGATATTTAACACCATGAGGTGTTATAATACCCTATTAATGAGGTCATTGCAGATGCTCTTACACTATAAATTTTACTCTCTTTTTTTTCAAGTGAATATTGACATTTTTTACTCTTTTGAAATCACTGAGAATCTTAGATAGCGTTTAGTTCGTTGGAGAATTTTTTTATTTTTTATTTTCTGTTTTTCTTTTTTAGAAAATAGAAAATAATTTTTTTTAATGTTTTTCAAATTTTCAAAAATATTTTTTTTTATTTTTTGAAAAATAAAAATGAAAATAGAAAATGATTTAGGGGAATTTTTCAGTTTTCTATAAAATGTTCCTTTATTTTTTAAAAAATTGAGATGAAAAATATCAATCAAATAAATTTTTTTATTTTCTCATAAAATAAAAATGAAAAATGAAAAAAAAAAAATCTCTACCAAACTTCCCCCCTAGTCTTTCACTCGTAGCTCTCGCTTCACGCTTCACCTCTCTCATGTTACTCCTCCGTGTCGTTCCTTAAGGCATCATCTTCCTAGCTATTCAGTCTTTGTCGCTCCACCAACAACCATGGCCTCGAGGAGGCAGGGACTCTTGGCGAGCTCGTCTAAATGGCTAAGGTGCTATATATATAATACTATTTTCATTTTGTTCGAGTTAAAAGAAATTATAATATAAAACTCTAATGAAAAATATTGGATAAAAATGGAAAAGTTATATTTATATTTATTACAAAATAGTACGTTAAAAAAAAAAGTTTTGTTTTTGGCTTATAAAAATTCGAGGTCATCTCATTCCTTTTTATTAGTATCAGAATATTCGAACCTTCAATCCGACTAATTCTTAAAAGTGATCGTCCTATTCCATAGACATTCGGGATACTTCACTAACAGCTAAATCGGATAAAATTGAAGTCTAAATTATCTCTACCGACCACCAAAGATAAGTTAGAAAATCACTCGTAATTTTTTCATAATTTAATTCGAACTCCATAGTCACACCATCCTTTAACTATATTCTTCAATGAAATATTTTTCTATTTGTACCGTTGCACTGTGCCCTGGGACAAGGTCGTCTCACTCAAGTTTAAAATATTGCATAGACCATGAGCAATGATTCAATCATCAGGAACACAGAATTACCTAATCTAAGGTGATTGATACTCGAAGGATTTATTTGCCGAGAGAACCATGTCGGCATCGTTTGACATGTCATAATAATAACATCGAGGAGGATTGATGAAACATTAGTTGTTTAAGTACCATTTTCATCGAATAAGTATTTAGCGTAAATGATTAAGACCATTTATATCCATACCAAGAAACCAAAAACAAAAATATGTCTTGTCAGATAAGACCCTTAAAACCCAAGGGCACCTCAATTTGCATATCGAAGAACATTCTCAAATCGCATTCTCAGATGGTGATCAAACAGGCTATGGGTCCCCAATTACTGCTCGACGTCGATGACTTCCGATGCATTAAGAACAAGTGGAGGACCTACCAGTCCATATAGGAGATGCTTTGCTGCTCCGAGAGCGACGCAGCCAGCCTAGCAACCTCATCCATCCAATCTCCTACTGTTAGAGAATCTACGGACTTCTTCTCCCCGGACAAGATTGAGCTAATCTTGTCCTCAGACACAGAGATGAGAGAATAAAGATCCACATAATCCAAGCCTAACCGACCAAAGCAGGATATAAAAGCTTCCGAGAGGTGAGTCCGTATATGGACATGGGAAAGTTAAACCAAGCGTATGGACATGGTATTCTTCTCCCACTCTTCTTCTACAAACCTCTGTCCCTTTCTGCTGTGCATGCGTCGATACAAGATGGCACTGCTTAAACGAAAAGCAAAGAGAAAAAAATTGTAGGCAAAGTTACTATCATCACCGCGCAAATCCACCGACAACCCACAGGAGAAAGGAAAAACAAAAAAGAGACACGAGAAAAAGGCTAAATAAATGCTCTGACGAAAAAGAAAGTATGTGATTCCCTATGGAGTGATATGTGGCCCTTTGCGAGCACTACATCTTATTAAAAGGGCGGCAGGGAAGAGGCAAACTAGCATACGTGCGAGAGAAAGAACGATGGGTCTGAAAACAGTGTTCTGCAGAGGCACTTGATGGGATTTCTTCAAGATCTTCGTAAAACTCAAAAAATGGATATACAATGTTAATCAGCTATTGTTCATCCGAACCTGAATCATAAAGTTGCTTCTTTTAGGCATCAAAATCGCAAGCACAAAGACAACAGGCAAATGAGCAGCATTACAAATATATGCAACAAAATGAATTATCCGTCTCTCTTTTATTCAGAGGAGCAGTAGTCAAAATGAAAGATCGCCTCGCACCGAAATAGTGGAGAGCAACGAATAAGGCAAAAAAGAAAGAACAAAAAACAGGTTCGAGTTATACATCACTAAACCCAAGAGAGAGTAAGAATCAGACGATGTAGAAGAGGGAAACAAAAAAAAAATAATGGACAAAGATGAAAATGGAAGTGCTTTGGATGAGGATTTACGGTGAAAAACAGAGGGGCAAGGGAGAGAGCTTAGTACCAGATGCGGCAGGGCAGAAGCTGTGCCATGGTCATTTGGCAGCAAAACCGTAGAGGTCGTAGGGCGCCCAGAGGTGGTCGAGTGGGCAGGGCTGGTTTGAGTCGAGTCGCACCCAAGGCTTGCCCTTGCCGCTCCAGTGAAGGAGGCTCACCGGCCCTGGGTGGAGATCCCGACAACTGCCGTTCACGTTGTCCCCGCCGAGCCCGTGCTGGTTCCACCTGTGCTCGATGGGGGCTACTTGCCCTGCAAATACAAGCAGGAAGGGCGGAAGAGACCCCAATTCATAGATTCGCCCAGATCCGCCGGGCGCCGCGCCCCTCTTCTGTACCTCCATCCACCGTTCTATCCGCCGGGTGTACCCCGCACGCCGCCATCGGACAAGGTCAAGCACCATCACTCCAGTGTTGAAGTAGCAAGGCCGGCGCCCCGCAAATGTGGCTGCCAGGCGCCTGTTGGACCAGAACCGGTCAGTGAAGTACTTGGTGAAGTTGGCATGACAGTACTCCGGCGCGCCGACGGCCCTCGATCCCAATCCCTTCCGCCACAGCTTGGCGATGTCATCCATCACCACCAGGTCAGAGTCTAGGTAGATCACCCGGCTCACGCACAACTCGAGAATGTCCGCCAGATAGTTGCGTGCGTAGTTGAGCGGCTGATCCAGGGCCTGCCGCACCGATGTCGAAATCAGCCATCGGACACGGTCCGGATCGAAGTAATACGCCTTAAAGCGGAGACCTGGGAAGGCCGAGCGCACCACCGACTCCATGCCCAGCTCCGAAACCAAGAAATGGAAAAAGACGTTCTCTGGGCACTGGGCGTGCATCAGCACAGAGTGAACTGCCGCGATCGAGCCCCGCAGGTACTCCTCGTCGAGGGTGATTGCGACATGGACAAGCGAGGAATCGCAGACGGAGCTGCCGTTAGCAGAAGAGGGTTCACAGTCGGCGGCATTGTAAAACCGGGGCGCTTGCCGGAAGGCGAAACCTTTGGCCTCGCTAGAGGAGGCGGCTAGCTGGTGATTGTACCCGCCACCAGGAAACCGTAGATAATGGGATGACCGAATGGCCTCGGCTGGAGGGGAGGACTGGAAGGAGGGGGATAACAGCACCATTACCATGGCGGCGGAGCAAAATCCAGAGAGGCGGACGACCCACCGAAGGGTTCCTCCACCCCGGCGGATTTCGCCTCCCCAACCTTTCCGCAGCCGCCGCCGCCGCTTAGTCTTGAAATCGAAGATATCAGCGAGGTGCGCAAGCGCCGAAACGAGGAGGAAGGCGACGGCGCCTTTTATTCCCGCCAGTGCGAAACGGAGGAGAGCCGACTCCGCTACCGATCGCAATCGACAAGAGGGGAGCCGACTCCGCTACCAACCGCAATCGACAAGGGTTCGAGCTTGGTCTTGAAGCAATCGCCAGCGGAGAAAAGCCCGCTAAACCCTAGAAGCGAGGGGGAAGAATTCATCGATGACAAGGAAGCTCCGCCTCGAGTCGAGTCCTCTCTCCATCCTCCGCGGCTCCTCCTCCTCCTCCTCCTCCTCTCTCTCTCTCTCTCTCTCTCTCCCTATCTCGATCGTCCTGTCTCTTTCTTGCTCTGCCAGCGCAGCAGCAACCGGGCTGAGATTGAGATGGCCAACTGTGCAAACTGCCACAAAATATAACAATTCATTTGTTTTTCAAATAAGAGAAAAAAAAGTGCCTTTTAACAAAAATACCTCTCCTAAATTCCAATTTACTAAAACTAAAAGGGTTAATTAATAAATTTATCACATAAAATAAGGGCAGAAATTATAAAGACATTCTTGCATTTTAAAATATTGTACACTTACCCTCTTTTATGTTTAAGACAGTTTATATCTGAGTTTTATAAATTTAATTAATGCCAGTCAATTTAGTCTATAAATATTCAAGCCAAAATAATAAAATCATTTTTAAGCCCAGTCATTTCAATTGAGTGGAACTTAAATAAGTTTAGTAAGATCAAATCAAAATTTTAATTTAGCGAGAGTTGATTTTGATTTATCCACTGAATCAAATTTTAGCTAATGTTCTAAGAAACTACTTTAATCATTTTTAAAAATCACATTTCAAATATAAATAATATTTAACATCATTAGTAAACAGAATGTTTCACCGACAGCTAGCAAAATAAGCCCGTCGGTGAAGGTATTTGCCATGGGAAACACGTTCCCATATGCTAAAAATGCAAAGTTCACTGACGCGGAGCATTTCCCGTCGGTGCAGTGACACTATGATCTTCATCGACGGGGCAATTTCTTGTGAGAAGGCCGTCGACGGTACTAACAAATCTCTGTAGGGCATTGAGCTAGCATGCATCGTTAATTAATTGGTGGATCCTGAGGGCGGGAGCAGGCCGGGGATGAAGGGCACGCCGGTCTGCGGCAGCCAGGAATTGCCTTGGATGAATCGTTCGACGGTGAACTTCTGGGCGTGGTTAAGGTCAATACTCTTCACTCCCTTCCACGTCACCCTCTGGCTCTTGTCGGCGCCAGGGCCGCGGTTGTCGATCTCAGCGTAGAAGCAAGTGTTGAGGCCGAAGTCGCCGAGCCACGGCAGCCAGCCCTGGGGGTTGATCAAGTCGTCCAACTGCGATTGGATCACGAAGGTCCTGGAGTATTCCTTCCACGGGCGCCCCAGGAAGGTGGGAAGCTGGTTGCGGAAGGGGTAGTATTCGGGGTCGGCACTGATGGTGCAGTTGTGGAGGATGATGGCGCCGGTGGATCGCCGGTCCTTGCGCCCTTGTGCTGTCACGATATTCTGCTGGTTGTCCAAAGGCTTCCGAGCCAAGATGAGGCAGTTCTGGAAGATGGAGGCAGAGTCGCCAAAGATGAAGTCAATGGTGCCGGTGATGGTGCATCCACGGTAAAACTGTCGGTGAGTGTGCACGTACAGCGTGTCCTGGTACCCGTCGAGCCGCACGTTGTAGAACACCGACTTGTCCGACTGCACTCGGAGCGCCACAGCCTGGTGCTTCGCTGCCCCTGCTGAGTTTTCGATCCACAAGTCCTTGGCGATGAATCCATCTCCAACCACAGCTGCATCGGCAACTCGCATTATATTCATATTAAATAATTAATTAAGCATGGATTAGACGGTGTAGATAATTTATAATTAAGCTTACCGACGGTGGAAGTTTTGAAGGTGGACACACCATCAACGAAGTTGAGGCCGCCGGTGATCTTGGTCTTGTTTTGCCCGTCGCCAACCATCATTATGTTAGTATTGCTCCGGTTGACTTGGACCTGCTCATTGTACACGCCTTCCTTGATGTAGATAACGACATTCTTGGCGCTCCCCTTGGGAGCGCGTAGCAGGGCCTCGCCGATGGTTTTGACATCGCCGGAGCCGTCCTGGGCCACTGTGATATCAGGCTTCAGCTCGGCCGGGCTCATCTGAAGGAGTCTTCTCTTGCCGCGAGAGACCCACGATGGGAACTCATTGTCGACTTCAAGGAGCTTGCGGCTCAAGCCACCGAGGTTGAGCTTGTCGAGTGTGTCCCCGAAGTTGGTGACGATGGCGAGAACGTTGCTGCTGAGCTCAGCGGAGCTGTTGAGCGCCTTGCGCATGGATGCCGCGGCGTCAGTGTCGGCTTCCTCGAACCCGTCGAGGCACGTCTCCTGGTACGTAATGCTAGCGCTAATCCACACCCTGAGGTCGTCGATGAACTTGTCGATCTTTTCGAACGAGAAGTCACCGAGGCGGTTGACAGAGCTGCGGAGGTCATCGACGGCGTAGTCGAGGAGCTCGCGGCAGTTCTCGAGGGCCTCAGAGGTGCGCGGGTCCTTGGCGGCCTCCTGAAGCGTGGCGGAGTGCTCGAAGGCTTCCTTGATGTGGTTAATGGTGACGTTGAAGACCAGGTTCACGAGGTCCTTGGGCTCCGTGCTATTGCTGGCGACGGAGGAGAGCGCGGTCTCACAAGTCTGCTGGTAGTCGGTCGGCTGGCAGAATTCCTGGATGTTCTTCTGCGAGGTGGACAGCTTCGTCACTTGTGCCTCAGACGACGTATCGTCGCCATGGCTGTTGGAGACTGTGACGACGCCGACGGTGGCAACGACGGCCACGAGGACGACCACAGAGACAACTAGACCGACGGCCTTCCCCATGACTAATTATCAACCGAGACTCTTATTCTTCGTCCCCTTCCAAGCAAGAGAGATTATTGGATATTGGAAGGGGGGAACTTATTTGGAGATGGTAACGAGACCCCGATGGCAAGAGGATGGACAACGATTGGGTCAAAGCATTATATATTGGAGGGACGAAGGCAGTTCATGGCTGTGATAGGACCATAACGGGGCGTTCAGCAAAACGGGAGAGCCATTGAGCCATTGAGACCATAATAGGCGGTCGAAGAGCCTGAATTAGGCAGCAATTTGTATTCTGTGCCATACGAAGAACTCGAGGCTACGGTAAGCTCGGCGTCCTTATTTACAGAATCAGTTCCTTGGTCAACGCCTGGACGAGATGATATGAATCAGTTTGTGTTAGATGTCAATTAATGACAGTGAGTTCAAAAATATGTGATATATTTTCACAGTTAACAGATTAATATCAATGAAGCTATCAACAACTAGGCAATGCAGCATGATCAGGAACGGCAGCAGAAATTTGTTTCGATTGTTTTGATATCTTCTCCCTGTATCACAGTTGAAATAATATTGTGGTCTTCAGAATCTACAACTACTAATACATATGCTTACTCGGAAACTGATGTGAAGCTCTGGCGACAACGTACGAAAGATGATGAATGGCATAATAGGTCGCAAAGATGTTTCGAAACTAAATGAGCTTATACGTGTCTTATATCGAGGAGTTAGGGATTGGATGAACTATCTATCCCTAGACTAAATTTCACTTTGTCGAGTGATTGGGCATGCTCGGAACAATGGAGGGTTGGCATGTGGCCCTTCTAATAAGCTCTGTGCTATTGTGCCATAAGCTGCCTCAGTTAGGTGAATGCCATCCTAGGAAATGAGAGCCGATGGATCACTGCAGACCTTTGCCTCCTTGTGACCGCACTGAACAGTTCGCCCGACATAATATCGGCCATTGCTTCCGCAGCACGCACCGAGTGTAGCCTTGAATCCTACACTCGGAATTACCTCGTTAGATCAAGATTCAATCTAACTACATGCACAATTCTATCAAACTACATTAAAATATAGCAGTGCGATCTGCTGTGCGCCGGGTCTGTGCATTTGTGCGCGTGTAGTGATTGTGAACGGTGAATTCATTGTTTATGTAGTTGAGAATAAATCAAAAACTCAATTGACAAATTCAGAAGAAGAGATCAATTGAAATTGATTCCTGCCATCGAAATTGACTGAGTATAAAAGAAGTGTATAATTGCATTGTAGTAATCTGGATACGATCCTGTCTGAGATCGAGAGATGGGAAGAGAGTAAATTACTTACGGTTGAATTATGTTGATCGACCAAGTACAAATTAGATTTTTTCGATGGATTGAACTTGTCAGTTCAATCGTATGGATGAAAAGAACTTGAAAAATAGTAAGAAGAGGGGCGAAACACACCTCGACGAAGTTTCTCTAACACTTAAGTCAGAGAAATATAAGTATAAAGGTATAGAAAGTAAACAGAGTCGTAAAAATTAGAAATTGCTTGAGACCCGCATCTCTATTCTCCTCGCTTTATATAGGAAGAGAGGAATATGAAAGAAACATAGCTTGGAGATGTGATTTCCAAGAGAAGATTATAGAGACGTAAGACGTGGAGACGTGACTTTTGGAAGGGGATCGTTGAGTCGTGAGAGGTCGAGATATGACTTTCTAGAGGGGATCATGAAAATGTGAATTCGCGAAGGAGATCATGGAGACATGACTATCGAACTTATTTTAGGAGATAGAGCCGATCTAATTTGCCAACTTGAACGAGCTTAGGAGACTAAGCAAATCTTAATTCACTAAGCTGAACTGGGATGGGTTCCAAATGGACTCGAGTTGTCTTAGATTTTATTTGACTGAGTTCTATCTCAATTTGATAATTGATCTGACCTTATCATTTAGTGAGGAATACTTTCATCGTATAAATTTAAAAGTCGAATTAAACAAGGACAAAACATATCCTTTTAAATCTATAAATGTGCGTGGGTGTGTCTGGGCAGGGGGTTATAAAAGCTAAGGTTGGGATGAGCATAAAGCTCTCCGTAATAATCCATGCACACGGATGCAGAAGTTGCCTCCATTCATTCTCCTGGTTTCAGTCATTATTTTTTTCCTTGGGTTAAAATTGAATATGGAACGACTCGATCTTACACGCCATCGCTCCTATTCACTTGCAATCGTGGATCACCGATTGGTTCACACGGATTTTAAAATGAGATTTTTTTATTATGTTAAAAATATTTTTGAGGCTAATCTTATATACTTCGAATTTCATTGATATGTACATTACTTTTGATGAGTGTAGAATTCAATTTTTCATTTGTATTTTAAAGAAAAAAGAAACTGTAAGTTTCAGGCCGTTTCATTCGCGGAGACCGTTGTAATCGCTCCCTTTCTCGACCTCTAACCACTCCGTTTTAACCGGCGCCCATTTTCTTCCTATCTATAAATAAAGGGGGCAGAGTGAACGAGAGAGAAGCAAAAGAGGTTTAGGGTTTTAGGGCGTCTCCGTTCCTTCTCCGGTCAAGCTTCTCCATAGAGGCCTTTGGCTCATAGGGCTTCCGGCTAGCTGAAGGCGTGCGCGTTCAACGTACTTGTGAATCTCGAATCTTTTCCTCTACATGCACCAGCAGCAGTTTCCCACGGTCAGTGCTCGTGAATCTCGAATTTTTTCCTTTATTTTGCTTCAGCTTCGATCGGTTTGTGGTTGTTTTGATTTCGATGACTATCTTGCGAGTCATGCTTATGGCTTGTAGTCTGAATGAATTCTTCTTTCTGTGGACAGGATTATGTTGGCATCGTATTCAATAATTTTAGTATGAATGTAGTCGTCGACGGAAACCTAGTCAATGTGGCTAAGAAGGCAAGGGAGGCCTGAATTTTTTATTTTTTTTTTCATTATATCTGCAATATGTATATTTCTTTTCCATTAATTCTCTGTAGAATAGCAGTTGATTTATCTGACATTTCCTCTTTTTCACTTTCCAGTGGATTCCTGAAGTAATGCACAACACTCCTCGGAGCCATGCATATTGGAGTTCGGAGAATGCCCATCGACACCAATCGATGTCACCTTTTAACACTCTTCGAAGGCCTCCTATGATTTTTCCGGCCAGAATTTAGTCAATGCCCAGCAATTGACCTTGAAGAAGCAGAGTGAATATTATTTCAGGTACTATGAGATGTCATACTATTTTATTTTATTTTCTCTATTCTAATGAGCTTGCTCTTGCAGCGCTGCCAATTTATGTAAGGACCTTTTTTCTTCTTAGCAAGATGGATGAACAGGGATGGGTTCCTGTCTCATTGATTGCTACCTTCAATAGGGTGAGTTGCTCATTGATTGCTACTTTCAGAGGTTCTTTGAATGGATCTCTTGTCAAGAGGAATAAGCCATGCTTGAAATTTATCTGGATTTACTTCTTAATAGATTGCTATATATTTACACATTTTCTATATTTTAATCTTATTTAATTTTTATTCCGATCATTGATTATTTTTTGACTTGTCATATGCAGATCAAGAGGGCGACCAAAAACACAAACAATATATGTAGCAGGTGCTTTAAGAGATTCAACAGTAATTGAAATACAGGTACTAAACTCCATTTTTCCTCCTGATTTTGTTCATTCCAAAATCCTGAATAAGCTTCCTCTGGAACCAATAATGGGTAATTAATTCGAAGGTAAACAAATATTATCACCTGCTGAAGATTTGAAAGGAAATAAACAATTCGTATCTTCTAGTTTCTTTTAAACAACAGTAATTTGCAGGATTCTTCCAGCCAAAATGCAATGAGAGATTCTGAATCTCAGATTGTTGATAGTGTATCAGCACCCTGTACTTGTAGCAATCAGCAGGATCAGAAGACACAGGGCGGCCGGCCGTGAGAAAAGTTTGGTCCAGAATGCTGGGAACTGAGTCAGGATATATACAGATGGACTGGTGGTTGTTTTATTGTCCATGGGCAATATGCTAAATAATAAATATTAAGATTCAGCATTCTCTGTGACAATATTTGAGAATGCTGGGATTTTGTCATTTCTCTGTACCAATTAATGCTTTCGCATAATTTCTGCTAATATTGGATTTCCTTTGTCTTTGAGTTTGCCATCGATTAAATTTATTTAGCCATTCTCTGCCTTTTCCATATTAATTAATCTAAAAATGGTTTCAAAAAAATTATTCAAAGTATGTATCGACATGAATTATAGAATGTAGCTTTACCGTATGGTTCATTGCAACGAGAACACTATTCTCATGCATGCACCACTTGAGAAATCATAAGAACGACTCAAAGTTTAAAGTAATTAAGCTTTTATTGCATAATTAATAGATATAAGATATGAAACAAATGGGAAATAATGCTGACTAATAATAGATATACGATATAGCTATTGTCATTCGCCTCGATATTTTGAGGATCAACACGAATAATTACGAACACCACTAAAATCACGGATCCAGATTACTTTGGATCTCTTCCATCACAAGGCAGCCGCATGGCATCACAAGGTCGATCGCTAGACGGGAAGCGAAGAGGAAGGTGACTGATCGATAGGTCCCATGGCCAGATCGAGCGCCGATGACTTCCAACTGAGGCAATCATGTGTGGTGGCTGATATGGATAGAAGTAACATTCGATCTGATGTGGCAGTCAAATCATATTTTCATAATCTTCTTAGAAAAGATAGTTTAGAAGTCATGTTCATGATATATCAATGTCAATATTTAAAATGTGCGAAAGTCAAAGTTACACTGAATGACTCATTTACAAAGAGAAAAAAAAGCTGGATTGGATTTAAATTTGATTTTATTATGTTGTGCAAAAAGTCAAGAAAAAAGTCCGAAAAATTGGCATCCTTTGCCTATGCTTGGATTCTTAAATGTAAATTTGGTCCTATTCAATAAAAAAGTCACAAAGTCAGCAGCTCTCCATCCGATATTTCAGTTAAAAAAAAAAACATGTCTTTTGACTTTGCCCTTTCTGGACGATATATATATATATATATATCAACCAACCACTTCAAGCGTTATTAAAAAGATATCTTTAGCTTCCAGATTTGTTTTGATAATTACTTATTGGTGTACTTATATAGATAAAAAATATAAAAAAGAATTGAATCAAAATTATTTATTTAAATGTGGCGTGTATAGCATTGATAATCAAGGAAAAAAAATAGTCCCGCACGTACTATGCATTGGTATGTCAACGAATAGATTTTGAAGATGATCTATTCTATTTTGGATTCAGATGATCAAATTCAAAGTATAATTTTTTAATGATTTATTACCTCTCAATTACTAAAGAGTCGAGATGATCGAGAGAGTTGCTAAACTATCGGTCCGAATCTTTTTTTCACAATAATCAAGGAAAAGGTGTCTGATATACATCTGAATTTATTTATATTTATGATTAGATCATCCAATATTATATTTTTAATCTATAATATCACTCTCCACCTGCTATCCGCCATCAAGAACAGATAAATCTTATTTCCTAATTTGGCATATGAATCTCATTTGCAACGCCAAGTCAACGGTATATAGACACTGAAATTAAGATTATAAAACACTCGAACAGCCCCATCATTATATGTTCCTTTTATTGTCCGCTTGATAATGGAGATCAAGATTGGCCTTGTGATGCGCAAATAGACGTCTTCTTCTTCTCCGATCCTCGCACCTTGATTTCTCACCGTCGTCGATCAGAGTTCATGAGCCAAGCAGGCCCAAGTGGGTCGCCTCCGACCACATCGCCGCCCAGCTGGCTCAGCACCGCCGGGCACGGCCGCGTCGTCTACCCTCTCTTCGCAGTTTTGAACGTCACCCTCATCCTCCTCGTTTACTACTACCTTTGGCGGCTCTTCTTCATCCGGTCTGACCAGCTGAACGATTCGGTCGCCGTCGCGACGGTGCCGTCGCCTTCGGCCGGCAGCTCCCCCTCCGCCTCCACGCGCATAGAGGCCAGGCTCCATCCGGAGGTGCTCTCGGCGCTGCCGGTCTTCGACTACGCCAGTACCGCGGCCGGGGACGAGGAGTTGGAGTGCGCGGTGTGTTTGTTGGAGTTCAGGAACGGGGACAAGGGGAGGCTGCTGCCGTGGTGCGGCCACCGGTTCCACGTCGACTGCGTGGAGATGTGGCTTCAGTCGCACTCCACCTGCCCCATCTGCCGCTCCACGGTCGAACCCAAAGCTTCAGGGTCTGATGAGGTAAGTATGATCGACAAAGCTTCAGGGTCTGATGAGGCAGTATAATTGATACGGTATATATATATTTGGTCTCTTTAATCCATCCAGTTAATTAATTCGATTGAAGGTGCTTGTGTTAATTCTTGCCTAAATGAAAATTTTTATTCGAAGAGGAGTCTTAATTGCTATCTTGGCACAGCGGAAATTATTATCGCGTGGTTAGTTTGAATCATGGAAAAAATTATAAAATAAAATAAAACAAGTTGGAATTGATTGTCTTATTCATATATATATATATATATATATATATATATATTTTAAATAATGACATAATACCTAACTAAAGGTGTTTTTTTTTTTCATTTTTCTAATTTCTTTTCGTGCAAGTTGAATTGAAGATAAAATAAAAATGTCGGACCTCACATATTCTAATTATTTCTTTTAATCCCTATCATTATTCCATTTAGAACCCTTCTATATATAAATAAAACAGTGATAAATTCATTATACATTTGGGTGCTCATTTTTTGCCATGTATTTAACCTTATTTTTATTTATTTATTTTAAATTTCATTTAATCGATATTTTACATGTTGGACCAAAATAAATAAGCTTCTGTCAAGCTGCATATCAAATTTACTCAGCAACATTTATTTGGCTCGACACTCGCCTTCGAACAGATAAAATCATTAGTGGAACTCATACAAAGGGACTAAAAAAATTAAAAGTGCTCTTCGCGTTGGATCGCATGAAAGCTCGTTTTTCAGAAGATCATTTGATTGATTTTCAGAAGAATTTTGACTTATAATTTTCTATTAATGCACAGAACGACTAGAGGAAGTGTAAGTATCTGGTTGGTGCTCTATATATCACACAAGCAGGCAATAGCAAGGCTTTCGAGCAGTGATATCTAATCAGCTTGCCCCATCGTATGAACTTATTCATCTCTAAACATCAAAATGGAATTATTAAGAAAATGAATTTCATCCCGTTCCACTTATCGAACACAATTTCACCCCATTTTCACATAGTTTTTTTTTGAACGTCACATAGAGCACAGATGGTACGAGTGATGAAATTGATTGAAACAACAATTAATAAGTTCAGCAGAATCAGAAACGTGATGTAGAAATGCATGAAATGTCAGCCAAACTGCCAAGGACTTCTCAACCAGACTTGAACAGTAAAACTGCCTTCGAATCCGCGTAGAGATAGATGAAATGCTTCGACTCGTGTGTCACAAATGATCCTAGACAAGTACAAGATGAATTAGAGGGATAATTAGACATTTCACCAAACTTTGGTATGGTTATTTGTACAAACGATGAAATAGAAGACTCAAGCAAATCGCACTTAAGAAAGTAAAGCGCAATTACAAGATTAGGAAAAAGACATCTTAAATCATGGCCTATCAATTTCACAGTAAGTTAGCATGTGAAATCAATTGACAGTTAAAAGGGTTTGGTTATTTGAGCAACTAAAAACTACGAATTCTAATAAGAAATAAGCGATCAGGGATAGTAAGATTCTCTAGTGCGCAAAAAGTTTGTGAAGGTTCATGAAGTACATGGTTTTCTAAAGGTTGATATTCATACTATACAATTGAGCCAACCCAGAGTTTCAACGCTAGTTTTCTTTATTTTCTCACTAGAGATTATTAAGATTGTAAAACCGCATATTCGAACAACTACAACCAACAACCAAATTTTATCCCCCTTTGTGGGATCCGCGTATTTGAAAAAGAAAAAAAAATACAAATTAAAAGAAACAACATGGTAGACATCATGATTTCCTCACGGAAAATTGGATAAGAATACAAACTATCTATCATAACTGAACCTACTATTGACAGTACTTCCAACTTAATGACCCATAAACGAAAAGAATTTTGTCCAACTAAACTTGATCAAATGCAACATATTAGCAGGAAATGAGAAATTATGATGTAAACAATACTGAACCAGTTTCTGGGTTTCTGCTTAACTGGTTCCCAGGTCATTAAATCACATCAACTAGAAATTATGATATCAGGCGAAGTTTGATAAAATATTATAACTTTTAAGTCACATCAACTAGAGTTCTTGTTTGCACAGATGATGAGAGAATAGTTATTATCGATGCAGTTCTGGAATATAAGGGATCTTATCACAGTTTTCTCTAAAATACAGAATTTTTCTTGCTTATTGCTTTCCTAAACATTTGATGCTAATCTACTTTCGAAAAATTAGTTTATGTTAATTTATTCAGTGCCAGAAGCAATAAAAAGTTTCAGAGATAATCACACATGAATGACATATACAAGGAAACCTAGCAAAGCAAGGAATACATGACATTTCAACAACAACAACAATCAAATCTTATCCCACTAGATGGGGTTGGGTATATGGATCCTTCTATGTCATTGGACTCCATCCCCTATTATATCATCATCGATACTTAAATAAATTTTATTTTGTTTTAGTGTTGCTGACCAAGTCTTTTTTGATCTTTCTCTTCCTTATTTGATGTGTGTATTTGTTATTGTTTTATATCGTCTAATTAGAGCATTTATTTATCGTTTAATTATATATTTGTACCACCTTAAACGTATCCTTTTAAGTTTTTCCTCAATAGATGCAACTCCAACTTTCCCTCTAATGATCTCATTTCTTATTTTGTCCATCCTCGTATCCACACATATGACATTTCAAGCACACTAAAAATAGGGAAAAAGTAACATTTTCTTACAAGAGAGAAGACACAGAATTAGAGATGATATACGTTCTAGCACAAAAGTTGAATAAATTTCCAGCTTGATCAGAAAATTTCATAGTGGTTTTTCCTATTAGAAGATTGGTCTCTTTGCAACTGGGTAGATGAGTTATTTTGAATAACATGGTTATAACTGATAGTCACATACCCATTAATGCACTATTTTAATCCTATTTAGTCACCAATAAGATTAAACCTCTCAGAGACTTTCTTAGGAATTCCAACAAGGATAGCGGATATGTTTGACCTGATCAAATGGGATAATGGCTTGGGTTAGCTAACAAGAAAGCTTAGAAATTATTAAGTTTGAGGACCCATAAACCAGTCAATTTCTGCAAATCATGGTTCAAGCAGGTTACCCTATCCCATTCTTGCCTATCCAAACATCAAACTGTTAGTTCATTAGGTTATCCTGGTGTTATGCTCACAAATGTCCAACTCTTTTAGCGTCGACACAGGATCACAATATCAGACTTTCTAACCTTATTTTACAAAGTTCTAATTAGAAAATTTATGAACATGAATCTGTTCAGATGGATTCACTACAGTTGTCCAAATATTGTGTCTAATCTCTCATGCTCGGTGCTCTGATACACTTTAGTGGCCTTGGAGTAATGACAGTTAATTCCTCTATAATTCAGTTTATCTACCTTCTCTCAAAGTTCTTTCTTGCAGTATATGTCGTTTGGTCATCTGGAATACAAAATCATTGTTTGAACAGCACTACAATGCAAACTAAAAATAAACAGAATTTATTGAAGAAAAGTGTTCTGCTTATTGGTATCATTTTGCTGTTTTGGCTGCTCTTCACCCCAAGTTCTGTCATCTGATATTGCTGAGGGATGCAAATTTATTATTCATAGTTCCTTTATCAATCTTGTCTGAAAAATGTTTCTTTATTCATTGATTGACACAATGTGTTTTCTATATGAGAGAAGAACATCAATTTCCCCCTTAGTGTTAGGTCTAACTATTGTGTTTTAGGTGTTTAGATTTTATCATGTGTATGAAATGTAGATGTTTATTCACATAACATAACAAATAATACATGTTAGCCGCTTGATCTTCACATAACATAAAAAATAATACATGTTGGTCAGTGCCTCAGAGTAAGTAGGTTTAACACGTTGGTCAGACCAACAAACTTGTCTAAAACCAAACGATAATTTACAGTCAAAACGAAGAGAAAGTTCAACTTACAGTGAACAACAAAAGGGAGATGCCTTTCTAAATGCACATGTGTTCTTCCATCTTTGCAAGTTTGTAACATTCAATGCTTCACTTTCAAATTAAAATTTCATAGATTCCCATAAAATCCAGTGGGAAACACTATTTTTTGGCATGCAACAAAATGGTCAGACAAGGCAATCCAAGATACTTTACTTGCTACCAAGTTTGCTAAGGGAAGTTCAAAGAACAAAAGCAGATCAATCATACCAGAATAAAGGTCCTAAGACTACTCCAGAACAGTTGCTTCTAAGGCCACAGTCACTTGTAAGGGCAATATACGGCTTGGCCTTATACAACAAAGTAGTATCTCTACTAGTGCACATCATTCTAATTTTCCAGCAAAATCAAATGCATTGGACGAAATACATGACTGTGAATGCCCAGGCAAGGTTAAAACCATCGTTTCAATCGTCATGAAGCCCAACTTCAGACGAGAGTTTTTACATAAACTCGTTATTGTCCTGATGGTACATGCACAGAATATGAATCTTCATCTGAAACAATGAACACATATTCTTCAGCTACCTTCATGTTGCAGTTGCATCCTTGCTAGGCAGCAACTTTTGCCATTGCTGGCTCCAAATCGACATCTTGGAAATATCTACAAGTGCAATTCAATAATGCAAGGGCATCCGAGAGCACCAAAGGTCTGAACACGGTTGGCTCTAGTCAATATTCAGGAAGCAAAATAACAGGATTTTCCACGGAAGGCAAAAGACTTCAGGCAAAGCTGGCCTTCAGTTCCTATGATCTAAGATTTTTTGGCAGATCAAAGTTTCTTTTTAACCACACTCCAATACATCTCGACAGTTATCAAGATATTCAATATTACGCTAGGAATTTCGCCTTCGATTTAGAAAACAACAAGTCCATCCATATAGCTATTCGAAGCAGAACTCACCCGACAAAAAAGGAACAAATTTCATTGCACATCGACGGAACAAACAGCACTTGAAGACAGCAAGAAAAAAGAACGAAGATGGAAGAGAACGAGGAACGCACCGAAGTTACGACCCACAATGCAGTGCCAACTCTGTCCATATCTAGCATCGAACTCCTTCTTGATGTGCTCCGCGATGTTCTTCTCCACTGCATGCTCCTGGAACGCCTAGATTCCAACCGAAATCCACAAAATGATGATCTCAAGAAGCAGCCAACGCCAGTGGAACGTGATAAAAAACTATTTTTCTAAGAAAAAAGTAGGAGAAGAAAGAAGGGAAAGGTCAGGGAGAAAGGAATCTCTTCGTCATACAGCGCGGGCACAGGCGACCGCGTGGCTGCGCATCTCGTCGTCCATGTCGACGGCTTTCAAGACGATTTTCGGCTTCTGCGCTGCCGCTCCCTCGTTGCCAATCTCGCCGCACTTGCTATCGTCATTTTGAAATCCACAAAATGATGATCTCAAGAAGCAGCCAACGCCAGTGGAACGTGATAAAAAACTATTTTTCTAAGAAAAAAGTAGGAGAAGAAAGAAGGGAAAGGTCAGGGAGAAAGGAATCTCTTCGTCATACAGCGCGGGCACAGGCGACCGCGTGGCTGCGCATCTCGTCGTCCATGTCGACGGCTTTCAAGACGATTTTCGGCTTCTGCGCTGCCGCTCCCTCGTTGCCAATCTCGCCGCACTTGCTATCGTCAGCCATCCCCTGCCTTCGGCGGTGCCCCGAGAAGCTCCGCTGCCCTCGCAACTCACAGGAGGAGGACCGATGAGCAGCTGCTTCGATGCCAGAGCCATTTTCCAGGATAAATGGATTCAAAATTACATTTTTTATTTTTATTTTAAAATTACTCTTAAAAATTATCGGTGTTAAATACCTTTAACATTTTTTACAATAAAAAAATACTTTATTTCTCCTCATTATTAACTCTAGTTTTTATTGAAAAAAAATATATCCTTCTCCATCTAATTATAAAATTGATGATTAAAAAATATCTACAATGTGGATCGATTTTTTTCGAAATTCAGATGACTTCTACGTGTCTTGATTATCATATCAAAATTTATAAGATCCTTCGTGATTTATCTCCTTTACAATAGCCATTGAATAGGTCGATGGAAACAGTTAGATTAATGATTTTTTGACCGATGATAAAAAAAAATGTAAAATGAACACATTATTTTTTTTATTAAAAAAAAAGATAAAATTAGGCATTCCCATGAAAGAACTACGTGACTAGCAACGGATGAAAGGACTGTCGCGATGAATGAATAAAGATCAATCACGGATTTCATTTTTTGTAAAAAAAAAAAAAAGTATTAAAATCCTTAACCCCCTTTGAACGTTAATAAAAATTCAAGGCGGCAGCATTTTATTAATTCTAACTAAATCAAGCCAACCGCACTGAATTACCATTGATAAAAATTACACGATGTTGAATTTTTTTTAATGGAATTTAATATATCGTTTTCAAAAGAAAATAACATATTCTCATTAACCAATAAAATACGATGAGAGTACTCAAAACCATAATTTATATATTAATGTAGAAGAAGTACATCGAGTGATAAGTTAATATAATTAGACGTTCCAGCAGGCTTAGGAACGCACGTAGATGCATGCAAACATTGCGCATGCATAATTATTCCACTGTAGCTACACGCATGCATATACAGATATATAGATAGATAGCAATATACCTTCATGGCGTCGTTTCTAACATCGTTTTTGGATCTCACGGCACCAACTGGAAAATAGAGGGGGCAAGATTTGTGACCACGCCAAGAATTCCACCCAGATTTACGTTGGCTTGCAGTTGTAAGGTCGCTTGGAGGGTCCCGTTGGACTGCGCCAGCGACGAATTACAAACGGAGAGTGGCGTGGGAACGACGAGCCTGCATCCGGCCAACGGCGCGGGGAACAGAATCGTCGTTACATTGGCTGCAGTCATCAACGAAAACGCTCCATTCCTGTTGCTGACTGTGACGCCGACGATTTCTTGCCCGCACAGCAGAATCACAGTGGCATCTACGTACGGCTCAGACCAGGATAATTTATTATATTTTGTGATTACGTTTAGGGGGCATCCTGCAGGGGAAGCAAATCTGGACAAAAATCGAAGCGAGGGATCGAATTAAAGATTTATTTACTTGCAAAAACAGCTGTTGTCTGAGTGATATTAATGGCGACGGAGCTGCATGGCACCGTGCCGCTGACCACGACGTTGCCAACCGGCCCAACCCGTTGGGAAACCGCTGGCGGCGCAATAGCTGCGACCATCAGCAGCAGCGCCGCTACAAGCGCAGTCTTCAGAGCCATTAATTTCAGTTGTGGAGGAGATCGAGAGGTGTGCTGTGCGTCGCGTCGTTGATTGCCTTGTGGAATTTGCGTCCCGTTGGGTTGGAAATTTATAGGCAACGACCGATTCGATCAATTCGTGGACGCTTCTATCTATCTATCTGAATCATTAATTCTTATTGCCATTCGGGCGTGTAAATTAAAGGTCTGAGTGATGTATACACTCTTCGAATGTGCGATAATGCGATATGGACCGATCGAGCAATTCAAGAAGCATACTTCACGCGCATATACTATACGCGATTGCTTTTGTAGAGGATATATGGAGCAATCAGGCCTTTCGTCGAGATTTAACCTTCGTTGCAACTTCAATTTACTCGATGGGAATAATACAAGTCAGACTCGAGATCGAAGTTAATTTGTCGATGGAACTTTTCAACCTAGCTCGTGTAGCTGCAGGACTCCCATTTCCGGTGATAATCGAGTTGTCATATTTTCTGGACAACGTAACATATTAGAGAATCTCATTCTGCATGCATGCCCTTTGTTTTTCCGTTTGTGTCAGAGATGGCTATACAGTCTTCGTGCATGTAAATTCATTTGCGCAAGGATCGCTATTTTGTTTTTTTTTTTTTTTTGGCACATACAGAAAATGTTTCGTTAATTACTCTCATTGAACTTGTACATAATTGCTGGAACAAATTAAACTCTCGAAAATATTTTTAAGAAAATTAAACATCAATCTAGCAACCCATCGACTTATCCCACTTATCCCACGATTATCGTCCTATGGATCTTGACGTAGTAGTTAAGATACGTAAAGGTCATTTGAATTCAGAAAAAAATTTTAAACCTCATTCGAAATATATCTATGTCTTTATCTGTAAACACCGTCATATCTTAACTACCATATTATTCCCATAGGAACTCATTAATGACAATAGCCGCAAAGGTTGAAATTCGTCAACCTAATGGTCTCACCGGTCTGTCCCATGGCCATGTGAGGAAGATAAATCACATAGAATTTTATGAATATTGACGTGGTAGTCAAAATACATAAGGATCATCTGAATTAAAAAAAAAACTTTAGATCTTCTCCAAAATCGATTCTAATTTTATCTGTAAATTTCATCGTATTTTAACCACCACGCTATCGGAGACATTAATGACAATAGCAATCGTACTTGACTTGGACTTAATAATAACTAACATAACAGCCGAATCAATAATGCTCCACCTGAGCGCAGTGCCTGGATGAGACCGCTTTAGCAATATGTAAGTGCAAAGGAGGGACCAAGGCTATTTTTTATAATATGTTTTTTTAGGTTTTCTAGTGTTTAATAAAATGTAAAATTATAGTGAACGATTTTTTTTTTAACAATAATATATCTTCTTTAGTCATTTATTTGTATATAAGTCTCTTTATTCTTTTTTATTTATGTTCGAGCATACTAAGGAAAGTCGGTCGACTTCACTTAATTAGGTAAGACAATCAAATCAGAGGGAGGCGGAGCGCACGAGTTAAGTGGGCTGGCTAGCTAACATGAAGAGGGCAAATTAAATGGACAGAGCGAGTTGACAAAGAAATCACTGAGTGGGCCAATAAGTAAATTGCATGATCGATTGGGGTATATGACAACCAAACCAGCTGGACCACATGCGTTAAGTGGGCCAAATAAAAAGTGCAAGTTAATTATAGGTCGGGCAAATCGGGTCGAATTAGTTTGATTGAAAATTAATAAATTAATATGAACTAGTGTATTGATTTAAGAGGCATATAATTAAGATTTTTAAAACTGAAAAAAAATAAAGCATTTTAATTACCGATTATATTAAAATTTTAAATTTTAATATTATTTGAATGATAAAAATATTTTTTTATCACTTTTTCACAAAAATATTTTTAAAGATTTAAAAAAAAAAAAGTAAATTGTTTTCTAGCAAGCAGCCTACGTGGAAGACTCTTCACTACAAATGAAAAAATAAATAAATAAACAGATAAAAAAAAAGAGTTAAAAGCAACAATGGGATAAAGAAAATAAAGCATTATCATTTTATTTGCTTCCATTATATTTTTCAATTTTCCATTTTTTATGTCTCTGCGGAGATGATGCGTTGTTAAAATCGTATGATAATTTATGAATGAGACACGAGTCAAATCTCGAAGGAAAATTTAAAACCCTCTTCAGGCTCAGAACAAGTTTCCACGACATTGCCACATTAAAGTCTAAAGGATCCGTGATTTATCATCCTCATAATGATATTAAAATAGATTAAACTGCTAGATTGACAGTTCCAATCTTTTTATGAACTTTCCATTCTTTCTAGCAAATGGAATTTAAATTTCAATCTACCAACCGATGCACAAAATCATGGCATTAAACGCTAGGTTAGTTATTTTTTTATATTGGATTTTGAAGATGATTGATCAATCTAGCTTCATGAATTTTTAATGGAATATTAAATAATTAATTTCTAATCGAAATTTTCATCAATCATAAAAATAAATAAAAAAGTATTCATAAATCAATAATTAAATTCGACTACTACTTAGTTTAGTTAGTTTAATTCGAGAAGACAAATTCTTAATCACATCAACTCAGGACCGTCTATTCATTTTTATTTTTTTTTTTGAAATTTCGTATCAAATTTATCCAACAAAGATCCAACGATAGTGTATTTCTCACATATCTAAACGGGACGCCATCAAAATTAATGGCGACCTGAGATGAGATGGATCATGAACCACGCCAATCTGTTTCTTACAGCTCCGATCGTCGAGCGTCTCAGGGGGCACATGGATGAAATTCCGGGTGCAAAACTAATTATTGCATGCGACACCATTTAAATTACAAGCACCCACCAACCTTAACAAGACTAGAATTTTAACCTAGAGCTGAAACAATTCAAACTCTGAGATGCATTAAAGATATTGTTTTCAATCTACTGAAGACGAAACCGCTGCTTATTTATTACGAAAGGGCACAGAAATTTTGTGTGCCTTTAAAGTTAAAAATCAATATGTAAGACAAATACAAGGGCACAGATTACAATTATGGGAAACTAATAGAGAACTTGTCCCAAAGACCATTTGGTCAAGGTTGCATTTGAATTTCAGATGGCAAGCAGAGTTATGCTAGAGCAACAGTGCAAGCACTATTAGGCACGGTTTTCAACGTTTTATTTGCAGAGCTGCACTTCATGGTGATGAACCTGCCAAAGAATTCAAATAGTGCTTCATTTTCCGACAAGATAACTTTTAACAGGATATTAGATGCATTTCAGAGTTCTAGAAATAAAGATACATGCTTCCAGATTTCTAAAATATTGCTACTTTGAGTCATTTATGAGTAACATGTTTATACAAAATTAGAAACCAGAAATAATATGATACCGGTTTTAAAGCTTGTTAAGGTAAATATCACATTTGGATGAATAAATAGGAGGTACGGAGGGAGAAGAGAGTGGAGCAAAAGAAACACATGAATAACCAATTTTCCCCTCCTCTATCCTTTTCTTCCACCGCCCAACTAAAACAAATCAGTAAGTTTGAAGAAAATTTTGTATCACCATGTTTAACAAAGATAATAAATCAATTATAAGAATTAAAAATAGAATGAAAGAAAAACAATGCTAATTTACCTGATACAGATATAGCATGTTCTGAGGTGGTGAGATACTATAGTTGAATTGGTTATAATGACTAGCACAAAGCGGGTAGAGAAGACCAAACAAAATCATTATTTAGCATAACTAAAGATGATTTAAATGATTATAATATCACTAATGATTTAGACTTGCATAGTGCTCAATAAAGAAATAAAATTTGTATAACCAATTTCAAATAGTTGGGATAATCAAATTTAAGTGTAAATGAAAGGAAGTTTTCAGCTGTGTGCTACCTGAAGAAATCCCTCCATAACAGTTCAAACATCAACCAGTTCGCACCTCCATCTGCTGAATCAGGACTATAATTCGATGATGAAGCAGCAGAAATATTCCTGTAAGCCAAACAAGCTGATCACATCACTGATACAAAGTGCAGGAGAAATAGTCATTACAAAAATCCACATCTTTATTCTTTAATTTGTATGCTTAACCTATGAAAACAACAAGTCCATCCATATAGCTATTCGAAGCAGAACTCACCCGACAAAAAAGGAACAAATTTCATTGAACATCGACGGAACAAACAGCACTTGAAGACAGCAAAAAAAAAGAACGAAGATGGAAGAGAACGAGGAACGCACCGAAGTTACGACCCACAATGCAGTGCCAACTCTGTCCATATCTAGCATCGAACTCCTTCTTGATGTGCTCCGCGATGTTCTTCTCCACTGCATGCTCCTGGAACGCCTAGATTCCAACCGAAATCCACAAAATGATGATCTCAAGAAGCAGCCAACGCCAGTGGAACGTGATAAAAAACTGTTTTTCTAAGAAAAAAGTAGGAGAAGAAAGAAGGGAAAGGTCAGGGAGAAAGGAATCTCTTCGTCATACAGCGCGGGCACAGGCGACCGCGTGGCTGCGCATCTCGTCGTCCATGTCGACCGCTTTCAAGACGATTTTCGGCTTCTGCGCTGCCGCTCCCTCGTTGCCAATCTCGCCGCACTTGCTATCGTCAGCCATCGCCTGCCTTCGGCGGTGCCCCGAGAAGCTCCGCTGCCCTCGCAACTCACAGGAGGAGGACCGATGAGCAGCTGCTTCGATGCCAGAGCCATTTTCCAGGATAAATGGATTCAAAATTACATTTTTTATTTTTATTTTAAAAATACTCTTAAAAAATATCGGTGTTAAATACCTTTAACATTTTTTACAATAAAAAAAATACTTTATTTCTCGTCATTATTAACTCTAGTTTTTATTGAAAAAAATATATATATCTTTCTCCATCAAATTATAAAATCGATGATTAAAAAATATCCATGATATGAATCGATTTTGAAAAAGATTTAAATTTTTTTTTTAAATTCATATGACCTCCACGTGTCTTGATCATCACATCAAAGTTTATAGAATCCTCTGTGATTTACGTCCTTTATAATAGCCATTGAACAGGTTGATGGAGACAATTAGATTAATGATTTTTTTACCGTTGATAAAAAAATATCTAAAATGAACACATTATTTTTTTTATTAAAAAAAAGATAAAATTAGGCATTCCCATGAAAGAACTACGTGACTAGCAACGGATGAAAGGACTGTCGCGATGAATGAATAAAGATCAATCACGGATTTCATTTTTTGTAAAAAAAAAAATATTAAAATCCTTAACCCTTTGAACGTTAATAAAAATTCAAGGCGGCAGCATTTTATTAATTCTAAATCGAGCCAACCGCACTGAATCACCATTGATAGAAATTACACGATGTTGAATTTTTTTAATGGAATTTAATGTATCGTTTTCAAAAGAAAATAACATATTCTCATTAACCAATTAAATACGATGAGAGTACTCAAAACCATAATTTATATATTAATGTAGAAGAAGTACATCGAGTGATAAGTTAATATAATTAGACGTTCCAGCAGGCTTAGGAACGCACGTAGATGCATGCACACATTGCGCACGCATAATTATTCCACTGTACGTAGCTACACGCATGCATATATAGATAGATAGATAGATAGCAATATACCTTCATGGCGTCGTTTCTAACATCGTTTTTGGATCTCACGGCATCGACTGGAAAACAGAGGGGACAAGATTGATGACCTGGCCAGGAATTCCACCCAGACTTACGTTGCCTTGCAGTTGTAAGGTCGCTTGGAGGGTCCCGTTGGACTGCGGCAGCGACGAATTACAAGCGGAAAGTGGCGTGGGAACGACGAGCCTGCATCCGGCCAACAGCGGGGGGAGCAGCATCGTCGTTACATTGGCTGCAGTCAGCAACGAAAACGCTCCATTCCTGTTGCTGACTGTGTCGGCGACGATATCTTGCGCGCACCGCAGCAACACGGTGGCATCTACGTACGGCTCAGACCAAGATAATTTATTAGATTTTGTGATTACGTTTAGGGGGCATCCTGCAGGGGAAGCAAATCTGGACAAAAATCGAAGCGAGGGATCGAATTAAAGATTTATTTACTTGCAAAAACAGGTGTTGTCGGATTGATATTAATGGCGGCGGAGCTGCATGGCACCGTGCCGCTGACCATGACGTTGCCAAGCCCTTGGGAAACCGCTGGCGGCGCAATAGCTGCGACCATCAGCAGCAGCGCCGCTGCAAGCGCAGTCTTAAACAGAGCCATTAATTTCAGTTGTGGAGGAGATCGAGAGGTGTGCTGTGCGTCGCGTCGTTGATTGCCTTGTGGAATTTGCGTCCCGTTCGGTTGGAAATTTATAGGCAACGACCGATTCGATCAATTGGTGGACGCTTCTATCTATCTATCTGAATCATTAATTCTTATTGCCATTCGGGCGTGTAAAGGTCTGAGTGATGTATGCACTCTTCGAATGTGCGATACTGCGATATGGACCGATCGAGCAATTCAAGAAGCATACTGCACGCGCATATACTATACGTGATTTGCTTTTGTAGAGGATGGAGCAATCAGGCCTTACGTCGAGATTTAACCTTCGTTGCAATTTCTATTTACTCGATGGGAATAATATAAGTCAGACTCGAGATCGAAGTTAATTTTTCAACCTAGCTCATGTAGCTGCAGGACTCCCATTTCCGGTGATAATCGAGTTGTCATATTTTCTGGACAACGTAACATATTAGAGAATCTCATTCTGCATGCATGCCCTTTGTTTTTCCGTTTGTGTCAGAGATGGCGATACAGTCTTCGTGCATGTAAATTCATCTGCGCAAGGATTTTTATTTTTTTTTTGGTACGGATAGAAAATGTTTCCTTAATTACTCTCATCGAACTTGTACATAATTGGTGGAACAAATTAAACACTCGAAGAGATTTTTAAGAAAATTAAACATCATTGATGGCAATAGCCCGCACCGTCAATCTAGCAATTTTATTGGTATTGTGAAGGAGGTAAATCATAGAGAGTTTTATGGATCTTGATGTGATGGTCAAGACACGTGCAAAACATCTGAATTCAGAAAAATACTTTAGACCTCCTTCGAAATCAATTTATGTCTTATTCGTAAGTACTGCCGTGTCTTAGTCATCATGTCATTCCCATAGAAACTCATTAATTAATGGCAATAGTCACAAAGGTTGAAGTCCATCAATAATCTAGCGGCCCTCACTGATCTGTCTCACGGTCATTGTGAGAGAGATAAATCACCGAGGATTGTATGAGCTTTAACGTAGTGGGCAAGACACGTAGAGAGTCATTTGAATTCAAAAAAAAAAAAAAACTTTAGGTCTTCTTCGAAATCAATCATAATCTTATTCACAAACTTCATTGTATTTTAGTCACCACACTATTCCCATTAATAGCAATAGCAATCGTACGTGACTTGGACTTAATAATAATTAACAGCAGAATCAATAATGCTCTACCTGAGCACAGTGCCTGGATGAGACCGCTTTGACCATATATAAGTGCAAAGGAGGGACCAATTAAGGCTATTTTTTATAATATGTTTTTTTAGGTTTTCTAGTATTTAATAAAATATAAAATTATAGTGAACAAATTTTGTTTTGAACAATAATATATCTTCTTTAGTCATTTATTTGTATATAAGTCTCTTCATTCTTTTTTATTTATGTTCGAGTATACTAAGGAAAGTTGGTCAACTTTAAGACAATCAAATCAGAGGGAGGCGGAGCGCACGAGTAAAGTGGGCCGGCAAGCTAACATGAAGAGGGCAAATTGAATGGACAGAGCGAGTTGACAAAGAAATCACTGAGTGAGCCAATAAGTAAATTGCATGATCAATTCGGGTATATGACAATCAAACTAGCTGGACCACATGCGTTAAGTGGGCCACATAAAAAGTGCAAATCGGGTCGAATGAGTTTGATTGAAAATTAATAAATTAATATGAACTAGTTAATTGATTTAAGAGGCATATAATTATTATTTTTTAAACTGAACAAAATAAAGCATTTTAATTACCGATTATATAAAAATTTTAAATTTTAATATTATTTGAATAATAAAAATATTTCTTTATCACTTTTTCATAAATTTTTTTTAAATATTTTTTTTAAAAAAAGTAAATTGTTTTCTAGCAAGCAACCTTGGAAGACTCTTCACTACAAATGAAAAAATAAATAAATAAACAGATTTAAAAAAAAAAAAAAGTTAAAAGCAACAATGGGATAAAGAAAATAAAGCATTATCATTTTATTTACTTCCATTATATTTTTCAACTTTCCATTCTTTCTATTTTCACGGGGATAACACATTGATAAAATCGTGTGATAATTTACGGATGAGGCACGGGTCAAATTTCGAAGAGAGATCTAAAACTCTTCTCAAATTCAGAATGACCCTCCACGGCCTTGCCACGTCAAGGTCCAAAGGACTTCGTAATTTACCTTTCTTATAATGATCTTGAGACGGACCGTTGGTAGCCGCAAGATTAACGATTTCAATCTTTTACAGACTTTCTATTATTTCTAGCAAATGGAATTTAAATTTCAATCTACCAACCGATGCACAAAATCATGACTTTAAACGCTAGATTATTCTTTTATATTAGCATATAAAATTCAAAATCTTCGGCCAATTAATTTTGAGGATGATCGATCAATCTAGCTTCATGGATTTTTAATGAAACGTTAAATAATTTCTAATCGAAATTTTCATCGATCATCAAAATGAATAAGAAAGTATTCGTAGATCAATAGTTAAATTCGACTATCTCAATGCACCGTCCTTGTAAAGTAAATTTGATGTCGAAAACATACTTAATATAGTTAGAGAAGGTAAATTCTTAATCTACATCCAGCTCCGGACCGTCTATTCAATTTTTTTTTTTTTTTTGAAATTTCGAATCAAATTTATCCAACAAAGATCCAACGATAGTGTATTTCTCACATATCTAAACGGGACGCCATCAAAATTAATGGCGACCTGAGATGAGATGGATCATGAACCACGCCAATCTGTTTCTTACAGCTCCGATCGTCGAGCGTCTCAGGGGGCACATGGATGAAATTCCGGGTGCAAAACTAATTATTGCATGCGACACCATTTAAATTACAAGCACCCACCAACCTTAACAAGACTAGAATTTTAACCTAGAGCTGAAACAATTCAAACTCTGAGATGCATTAAAGAAATTGTTTTCAATCTACAGAAGACGAAACCGCTGCTTATTTATTATGAAAGGGCACAGAAATTTTGTGTGCCTTTAAAGTTAAAAATCAATATGTGAGACAAATACAAGGGCACAGATTACAATTATGGGAAACTAATAGAGAACTTGTCCCAAAGACCATTTGGTCAAGGTTGCATTTGAATTTCAGATGGCAAGCAGAGTTATGCTAGAGCAACAGTGCAAGCACTATTAGGCACGGTTTTCAACGTTTTATTTGCAGAGCTGCACTTCATGGTGATGAACCTGCCAAAGAATTCAAATAGTGCTTCATTTTCCGATAAGATAACTTTTAACAGGATATTAGATGCATTTCAGAGTTCTAGAAATAAAGATACATGCTTCCAGATTTCTAAAATATTGCTACTTTGAGTCATTTATGAGTAACATGTTTATACAATTAGAAACCAGAAATAATATGATACCGGCTTTAAAGCTTGTTAAGGTAAATATCACATTTGGATGAATAAATAGGAGGTACGGAGGGAGAAGGGAGTGGAGCAAAAGAAACACATGAATAACCAATTTTCCCCTTCTCTATCCTTTTCTTCCACCGCCCAACTAAAACAAATCAGCAAGTTTGAAGAAAATTTTGTATCACCATGCTTAACAAAGATAACAAATCAATTATAAGAATTAAAAATAGAATGAAAGAAAAACAATGCTAATTTACTTGATACAGATATAGCATGTTCTGAGGTGGTTAGATTCTATAGTTGAATTGGTTATAATGACTAGCACAAAGGGTAGAGAAGACCAAACAAAATCATTATTTAACATAACTAAAGATGATTTAAATGATTATAATATCACTAATGATTTAGACTTGCGTAGTGCTCAATAAAGAAATAAAATTTGTATAACCAATTTCAAATAGTTGGGATAATCAAATTTAAGTGTAAATGAAAGGAAGTTTTCACCTGTGTGCTACCTGAAGAAATCCCTCCATAACAGTTCAAACATCAACCAGTTCGCACCTCCATCTGCTGAATCAGGACTATAATTCGATGATGAAGCAGCAGAAATATTCCTGTAAGCCAAACAAGCTGATCACATCACTCATACAAAGTGCAGGAAAAATAGCCATTACAAAAATCCACATCTTTATTCTTTAATTTGTATGCTTAACCTATGATAGCAAAGAGACACATTTTTGTCTAAAATAATATTACCTAGTAGTATTCTTCAACTCCTCAAACATAAAGCGAGGAGAAATGCATCCTGTGGATAGCCATGGTGAGATATTGCATGAGAAAGTAGCACCATAAATGCTATCTGTGGTGGACATCCTTGATCTGTTCGGTTGTGCTTGGCATTCAGCAGCTAACTTCTTCAATCTGTCTAATGCTTCAGTCTCCCCGCCAACAGAAGTGCTGAAGAAAGGCCTGCAATCCTGTATTACACAAAAAGTAGAATTTGATAACCTGCTACAAAAAATGTAGAAACATGATTTCATCACCAATTGCTTCATACGATATCAGAAGGCACAGACACTATCTAGAGTCCAAATAATACCATTACGAAAAGTAATTTATCCAAAGGGAAGCTTTTAGTCTAAAATTTCTTAGTTCTATTTCAACTTTAGTTCTAAGATTCTTTTTATGAATGCAGCTGGTCTAACCCTGGATGTTTTCTGACCAGAATTATATTGAATAATCACATAAAGAGGGACATTTTTATCCTAAGATACTCTGATCACAATCACAAAAAGCTCCATAAAGAAGCCAAAATTCCAATAAAGGCATCGACTCATCAACAAAGAGTAGAGAAAGAAGTGCACGCTTCCCTTCAATAAATGATACATTTGAGTCCAAAATCAATTTCACAGACCTGGGATGCTCGAAAGAGTTGACATATGAGGTGGGACTCTCAAAAGGGCCTGGGACTATTATTCAAAAGACTACCTGTCATAAGTTTCAAAAGCTTCATAAACTTAACCATCCAGTCTTGTCAACCAATCGTTACTTTAAAAATATTGTCAACAAAACTCCCTGAGAAAGAAACAATTAAATTTACTGTAGACTGCGTCCCTGTCTAATGGTTTGTCATGAGGGGGAAAAAGTCTATACTGCAAATCCACAAAAATTTGGATGGACAACCAGTTAATATTTTGTTCTAATTGAATCGATCAAAGCTTCTTAGCATATCTTACAACACAAGTTTGGACAATCTAAATGATTCCACATAAAGTGGTTGGAGTTGAGTAACATAAATAGTCTCAGTCTTGATATATGTCGTCTGCTACAAAAGCGTAACCTTATTTGAGATGGCAGCTTGCACGAGAGAATTTTTAAAAGATAGAAAGAGGAAAGAAGAAGAGAGTGAAAAGCAAAAGTAGAAAGATTGATTGTTCCCTTCAAACTATGGGATAAGAAGAATTATCCATTTATATTTGTTGATTGTTCTGAAAGATGAGCTAGTCTTTAATAGAGCGATAAGATATATTTAGCCAACTCCAAACAATAGGCTCAAACTCAGATTAATACTGGTGTTGGTGGTGGCAGCAGCAACAGTGGTAGTAGTTGTAAAAAAGAATCCCACAGCCACTTTAGTCTTTACTCAGGTGATCTTTGCAAATGCAAGAAGGTGAATGTCAAAAAAAAAATTCTATCACTACATGATCCTAAATTTGAAGGGAAGTCTTAACGCATCAATAAAGTTGTTGCCATGTGACTTATAGATTACAGGTTTAAGTCTCGAAAATAATCTCTTACAATATAAGATAAGATTACGTACAATAGACCCTTCTCCAAAATCCTGCATTTGCGAGAGCTTCGTACACCGGACTGTCCTTTTACATGATCCTAAATTTAAGGATACAAGAACAAGGGCTTAAAAGAGAAAGGGCAACTAATTCACTATTGTTTGTCCCCCATGAATATGGTTGCCCTGCACATGTATCATGAGGCTTAAAAGAGAAAGGGCAACTAATTCACTATTGTTTGTCCCCCATGAATATGGTTGCCCTGCACATGTATCATGATGGTTTTAATGTTGAGGCATTTGGAAATCATATGAGGTCTGATTTTGTTATATCATTAAAAAACTCAAAAGGCCTATTCGTAAATTCTTAAACTTATTGGAATTTTTTTTTGCAAAAATGCAATTAAAACCTAATCCTCTTCTCCTCCCTTGCCACCGCATCAGCCCTTCTTCCTCTCTCTTTTAAATTCTTCAACCCTAATTCTTTCCTCCATTCAAAAGAAAAAAAAAAAACTAAAGTCCTCTCTCACCGTTGTTTTCTCTCCGCACCATCGTCACCAATCAACATCACAGCAATGCTGCCGCCCATCAACAACATTGTTCGTCATTTTTTTTTCTGTTGTCGTCGCACCATTGATGCTCTACAACAAAGGCCTTCGATTTAGATGGAGTTTTCTTGCCTGTTTTTTCCTTTTTAACGATTTTGTGCATGATTAATTTTACGATTATGAAAATAAAAAGAAATAATTTATGATTTCCTAATCTTGAGATAGAAGTAGATTAAGATTTTCATTTTATGACCTAAATGTTTCTATAGTATATGATGGAAGAAAAATAATTATTATGTGTATTGAAATTTTAATTAGGCTTTGATTAGGATAATATTAGAGATAAATTGTTTAAGATTTATATCATTCTTTAGATGAAAAAAATCAATTACATACTCTTTTATATCTCTACTGCTTGATCACATTCTTTTATATTTGCTTAACCTTTTATATTCTTTATTGTTTATCAAGTTGTTGTATCTTATGAAAATTTATACATGATATTTACAATAGTCAAATTTTAAAATTTATGTAAACTTAGAATAATCCTCTCAAGGAGAACTCAGACCATATGAGAATTCAAAGTGAACACGTAGCGAAAATAATTTTATAAAGATGGTTGTTTATAATTAAATTCTACGACAATGCTCCGACTCAGTGGTCGTAAGAATTCATATAACTTCTCAACTGAATTACTAAAGAAACGAATATAACCTTTGTGCTATAGAACTTTGGTTTTATAATCAATAAAGGTGATAAGATTATTAAATTTGTGCAACTAAGTAACGCTCTATAAATATAGAGATTTTACTTCGTGCTTTAAAAATAAATAACTTATCCCACGGGATAGAAAATGGGTCGTTCATCCTATTTTTCATGTGAAGTACCTCACGAGATGGATTGCAAGTCGTTTGTCCTATTTCTATGTGAGACATTTCAGGTGGATTGCAGGTCGTTCACCCCATATCTATGTATGTATATGTGCATACATAAGATATACTTTGTACGGGATGGATTGCAGGTAGTTCATTCTATGCATATACGATGCATCTTTATTGTATGAGTTGCAGGTCGCTCACTCTTATCTTATATTTATATAGGATGTGTTTTATATCAAGTGGATTGCAGACCATTCACTTTGACATGTATGACATACTCTAGAAGGGTGGATTACGGATTGTTCACCTATTAAATATTTATGTTTGAATTATATATTTATGTAAGAGCAATATGTGTTTAATGTTGAAATGAGAAATTGAGAAAATTGATGGAATAAATTAAAGAGTGAAAAAGAGTTGAATTAATGAGAACGGAGTAATAATCGATGGTGTACAAAATCTAAAAATATAAATTATTTATTTCATTGTTAACCTCTTGAATTAAGTATATTCATGTACATCTTTTCTTACTCCACTTTACACATTGTGCTCACTTTCTATTTCTTTGACCTCCAGATTTACACACTTGAGGTGATTATCAAGGTTTGGTCAATATTATGATGAGTAGCTCAGCGATAGCTTGGAGATAACTTCTACATAGTCCATTCAGTTTATTTCCTTTTTAGAATTGTCGATTACTTATACATTTTGATATTCTATTTTTTTTTTCATTATTTTGCAATCAGTTTGTTAGTCATGTCTTGTTATAGTCAAGTCAATATTTTAGGACAAATATATAGTTATATTATTCTACATTATTTAATAAAGTATTGCATATTTATGTTCATACAATCTTGTGTACCCTTTATGGGTATTCTTTGTGGGTTTTGTTGTAATGATGAATATTGTCCGAGCAGGGAGGCTATTCCTCATATAAGGATGGAAGCTTCCGGGTTGTGACAGATTTAGGATTGAGACAAAAGAAGAAAGTGCATGTTGTCTGGTCTTATTAACCAGATAACAAACTCACATCCAACCAAATGTAGGAATTTGCCAAGTTGATCAGCTATATCTATACAGAAGCCAATCGAACTTCTTGACAAGTTCTAAAATGATCTACATCAGGCGTCGAAGAACCAAAGTATGGAAAGATAAAAGGAAAAAAGGTAGTGCCATAACTTGCACGAGTTACAAGCATGCTAGACTATACTTGGTAGGAAAAGGACTGATGGAGAATAATGGTTACAAAACATCTGATTTGACAGCCTATAAACTAGAAAAATAAGGTCTATTGATCATAATGTAAATAATATAATAAGCTTGTGGGAGCATGTGGTAACAATTTGGACAATATGCCAACTCAATTACCCCACCCATCTAAGATGTGTAAAATAAGAGCATAGTTTCACTTTTAATCAACTTATAAAATCCTACTTTACAAAAGAATTATATCAATAATTTGGAAGAAAATTTTGCTGGATTTCCATTGTTGACACATTAAGCAATCATCTGAAAGCTCTTAATTTTTTTCATGGTTTTGTATTTCTTTATTTATTTTAAAAAATTGAACCAAAAAGCCATGTAACCTTAAAGATTATTCGGCATTTGTTCGCCAGCTTGGTCCATTCACAAGATAGATGCCCAGAATGATAAAAACAAGTGGCTAAGAAAGAAGAATATACCTTGGGTACAAGAACAAGGAACACGAGAAAGCAAGACTAATATTTCTGTTGTTAGCTAATCTTTGTACCAGAATACACAATGAGTGCTTTCTGTAAAAAAAAAAATAGAGTCGAATATCCAAAGTCTTAAGGCAAGTAAGGCATCTTTCATCAGTCCATCTCTTTTTTATGACCATTTGCATACTCCCTAAGTGTATTCTTTAATATGTCAGAAGGATTGCACATAAAGAAATTGGAAGCTTTTTCAATTGTAAATAAATGTAAAGTAAATATGATATAAATATATAATTTGAAAGGATCCATTATGTAGCCCAAACATTTCACTTTTGGCAAGAGCAAGAACCATCTCAATGAGTAAAAAACTAGGGAAAAATTGAATTATAGACAACATGTCTTCTTGCACCGTACGGTATAGCGATGTCAAGTTAAGATAGCCATTGAATTTTGTGAAGGTAGACTTCGTCAGGGACTGCATCTGATGCTCACAGGAAAAAATTTTGTAACAATTTATCCGAAACAAGATATAAATTGTTACAGTAGTAGATAATTGATTCAAACATTGAGTACCAATGAACACCAATGACGTGAATGTCATCTTATGAAGGTAAAAAACAAAATACCAAATATGATTTTCTCCAAAGAACCGTAATCTTCCTTACTGGACGCACTAAGCACAGGCAATTACGCTTACAATCTAGTAGCAGTTGTTCCTTTTGGATGAGCCAGATAAATCGACAAAGGTGAAATTAACCCATTAGGATTTTTATCTACTGTGAACTTGTGAAATTCCTGTTCTCTTTGCAACTATCCTTTCCCTTGTTTAAGACATGTAAAATTTCCTTTAGTAATCAAAAGATTATTACTTTCTTTTGTAAAATAAAAAAAACTATGATCTTTGTCTATATGGAAGACTAGTTCATACAAAAGTTAAGATATAGAGATGACCTGCGACATGGTTGGTGTCGGATTGAACCCCAGGTCTTGCATGCTAGGGATCTCCCCGGGCTCGACACGTCCTCTTGACGGCATTCTTCTAAGTTCCTCCGGTGCCTCGATTGTTTTTCTCACCTCCACGCCCTTCATCTTCTCCCTAAAGCCTCCATAATTGGTGGGCATTTGTTCCAGATCGAACGGAAAATCGTCAATGTGGTGCAACGTGCTCCCCCAGAAGTACTTCACCTCAATCCCCTCATCTTCCATCGCCTTCCCAACTCGCTCCTCCGCGCGCACCTCATCTTGGGAAACCTCCCAGTGAGCATACACCGCATCGGCGCCAACTGCGCGCGCGAGCTCCGGCAGCACCACCTCGGGGCAACCGACCCGCACCACGAGATCTGATCCGCGGCGTCGCAACCCGGCGCGGAGGTCGGCCACACAGTCAAGGAGGAAGCGAGCGCGGCGGCGGCGGCCGGTTCGGTCGAATCCGCCGGCGGAGCGCCCGAAGTCCCGGGGGTGGAAGAGGAAGACGGGGAGGAGGGAGAGGGAGTCGGCGTTCGCCGCGGAGAGGGCTTCGTGGTCGTGGAGGCGGAGATCGGCGCGGAACCATACGATGGCGCAGCGACGGGAACTGGCGGCGACGAGGGGGTCGGCGGTGCGGCGCCGGAAGATGGATAAGGAGGAGAGGAATATGGAGTTAGATAATCTGGCAGGAGTGAAACGGGAGGAGGAGGAGGAAGAGGAGGAGAGTTCGGAGGGGAAGGGAAAGAGGGAGAGGGAGAGTGAGGCAATCTGAGTGGGGATCTTCAGGCGGAAGGGAATGGATGAGAGTAGCTTGGATGAGGAGGAGGAGGAGGAGGAGCAAGAGAGAGGAGGGGAGAAGAGAGAGAGGGAGAGGGAGGCAAATGAGAGTGGATTTTGGTTGTCCTCTTCTTCGCAGCGTAGGGGAGGACTGAGGAGAGGAGTGAAGATGGGTGGGAGTGATGGAAAGGCAAGTAGGAGGGAATGAAATTAAAATTCTCATTCTTTTTTTTTATTCCGTATTTTGAATCTTCCATCCAATTGATTTTTTTAAAATGATCGATTATATCTTTAAAATACCTTATCAATAATTAAATCAGATAAAATTAAAATTTAAATAGCTTTCATCAATTATCAAACATAAATCAAAGAAATACTTACAATTTTTTTATGGTTCAATCTGAATTCTATAATTGTATCATCTTTGAACGACGATCCAATGTTAAAATAGTATTCCGTCAATCGGACAAATTTTTAGACTTCAAAACTGTCCGAATGAATTTTTCATAAATTCATCGTCGAATAATATCGAAATAGAAAATCAAATTATAATTTTTTTTAGATGTCTTTCTATTTTTATCATCGCATCGTATCTCTCGGTATCCCTAGGAGCAAAAATTCTTATTTGTTTGTTAGATGGATTGTATTTTATTATTATTATTATTTATATTTTTTTACTTCAGATTAATTCTAAATATTTATTCTGCGCTACTGTTTAATGATTTTTGAATTTTGTTATATTTTTATTGAGTCACTTATAGAGTTAGATCCACCTACTACTCCCATGCACCAACCCGCCTCCTCAGCTATAAAATTTATTTTATTTTTCTAAAATATCTAAATAATCAATTTAACTATAAGGATACGAAGGGTAGTTTTATCCTGGGTTCAGGACAAAACTTTTGAGGATACAAATACGGATTTAATTCATTTACATAATAATTTAATAATTCAATTTTCTGTGTTAATTTTTTTTCATCCAAATACAGATTTATAATAAAAAAAATTAAAATTCGTCAACTTAAATCATAATAGATTTTTGACAAGTAAAATTAATAATTAATATACGGCACATTTATTGGGGCATGCTCTCTCAATCTCAAACTCGTGAATTTACACGTTGGAATAAGTTTCGATCATTTCAAATTACCGAAGACAGTGAAATTAACTAGCTTTAAACGGGTTTATTAGGTGGAAAGAGACATTTTGAAAATATCGAAAGATTTTTTTTTTTTTTAAAAAAGGGGTAAGATCTGTGACCCAAGTATTTACTAGGAACATAAGCAATTAAAATCATGACACATTAAATTAAAATCCAACTTGGTGTAGAATAAATTTATTAGAATGATATATTTCAATTTTTATATAATATATATTTATTTATCCTAAGGACTAGAACCAACATAGTCCTGATTCCTTCAGTTGAGGTTTACAAAAAGAGCAAAAAAAGTGCATCTACTCTAAGTTGAACAAAAACAAGAAGTTTCAGATAAAATAAAATTGGACCAAACTAGTATTAAAAACAAACACAAATTAGGATCGACACATTGACAAATATCTCAAGTTTTAAATCTCTGAAAAACAGTAGGTAGAAAAATTATGTTTCATCATCATGATTAAGCCTTGTTTATCCTAAGAATGGGAACCAACATTTTTCCGATTCCCTTAGCTGAGGTTTCGACAAAATAAGGGCAAAAACTGCAAAACCAGAAGTTTCAGATAAAAGTTGACCAAACTAAACTACGATGAGCTTCAAGAATTCAAACCTCGAGATAAACTAGATACGCAGCGACCACTCTAGCAAATAGAAGTCAGTGAGCCAAAAATGGCTCACCGGCCCAGAAACTCCTGAACAGTGAAACCGCAGTTGGAACTAGAGCAAGTAGTGCTATCTGAAGCTGCTCTGAGGTACTTGTCTTGACTGTAATTTGCCCACTGAGCTTGTTGTTAAGCCCCACACGGACAGCCATCTTTGAGTTTCTTCCAATGGAGAACTGAGATTGCAGATTTGCTCCCAGCGCCAGGTCACCGCGCCACTTCATCAGGGATAAACCCAAAGTAGAAAGGGCTTGGCCAATTGGATAATCTTTGTCTCTGAGCCTTGCCTCGAGGTTGGCCCCAAAGGCCACATCACCTTGAGAACGGATGGCGCCTGTGCTTGCAACCAGATTCACTCTATTTCCAATTGTAATCTGATCTTCGACTTTCAAACCAGTAGCTATAGTTTCCCCTAAGAAGGTGATAGATATTCCACCAGCAGTTTTATTCCTCTTGAAGTTTTTAAATTTGGTTTCACCTCTGAGAATGTAAGCAAGTTGTCTTCCAACAGATTGGATGTCGAAGCCAGCGAGAATGGAACCATTTTCGCCGTGCTTGGCACAAACGGAGGAATCTAACTGAAGGCTGAATTCTTTCTTGTCTTTAGTGACCTGAATAGCAACGGCTGCAGGAAAGCAATTAGCAAGAGCAAGAGACTGTTCGATGCTGACACCATCATATCCACAGTCATGATCCCAACCATGTGTGTCTAAAACAGGCCTAGTCAAAAGCTGCGATGTCGGCTCCAGGAAACGGTAACGATGCACTGGGTTATCACAGTCAAACGAAGGTGGCAAAGACATGTCTGGTAAAGGTACTGGCACAGCTGCAGGTGAACCCTCCTGATCACCTTCACCCATATCGCCATAACCATAACCGAGATCATCTTGCTTGTTTTTCCCTCTCTTCTTCGTCTCTTTGATTCTTCTTAGTTCTTGCTTCCATTGCTTTTTCTGAAGAAGTTTAATCCGGTAATCATATTCGTCAAAGTAGGCATTGCGTTGCTCCTTGGTAAGTTTGGCAAGCTGAGCCTTTTTAAGGGGTTTGAAGGGTGGAAGTTGATCGTACTCGTCTTCCTCTTCATTTGTATCTGATAAATCATCCAAATCAATATCCGAATCATCATTTTCACCACCCTGATCAGCAGATAACTTTGGGTGTGTTCTGGATTGCAGAAGTGATGACAACAGATATGGAAGAGGTGGAGACCGAGACCTGAGATTAAAGAGCTTCCCAGAAGAAGCATCTTGAAGCTTCAGAAGGGAACTAGCTTCGGATAATATCTTTGAAGAGTAACACAAAAGAAGCATCTCGGTTCTCCAACTTTTGCCATTAGGTAGTACCCTTTCGCCCTCTTTGTTTCTTCTACAAGAAGGATGGTTCTCAACAAGGGCAACTGGATTCATCAAACGCATGTCTCCAGCTGCTTGACGAATACATTGTTGAACAACATGTGATCTCTGAGCTACAACCATCTCATAGCTAAGAGCAGAACCATTTGGCCCTTCTGGCGGAGCAGAAGCACCATGTGTGAGTGCAACAATAGCATTGAACCAAATGGATGAACCCAATATACCAGTAATAGAGCGTAACAGAGGCAAATCATTGAGATTGCGCGTCTGAGTATCCAGGCGGTCTACATAGAGAACGATGTCAGGAGGGCATCTTTTGATAAACTTCTTTATTGAGATGAGTATCTTCCTGTTTGATGATTGTTCTATTGCAGACGTACTGAGCCCTGGAGTATCAACAACTCGAATATTAATCCCTTCTAAAGTTCCTGAAATCTCTCTCAAATAAGTTGTGGCTGGTTGAAATGCATTTGTCTTGGTCTTCTGATCGCCAAAAATAGAATTAATAGTAGCACTCTTGCCCACCCCAGTCTTTCCAAGGACAAGAATATTACAGGAGAAGTCCAAATCCTCCTTGCCATCAACCTCTAGCTGCACTGCCTTCCTCTTTGAACTTTCAACACTGAAAGAACGACCATTTTGCCTTGCTCGCTTGATCCCCTCTGCAAGACCAAGACGATGGAGGACTTGAGCAGCAACAATATCATCAGGAGAATGCCCCAACCTCATAACAAGGCGAAGGAATTTCACCCTTATCTGCTCGACTTTATCATGAAGTTTCCTTTCTTCCTCGTCCATTATCTCATCACCTCCAACTACTGACAAATCCGACGGAGTAAAAAGAGAACGTGGTGCTGTTCGTTTCAACGATGAAACTGATGAACCTAGTCCTGCGGGGGGTTCAGCCGAGAAGATATTACCAGCACCTTGGGAGCTTAAAGTGATATTGCCATCAGGGGACGCACCAGAAGCTGCTTTAAGTAAGGCAGTAAGCGCAGCAGAATCAAATATATCCTCGCCATCGCCATCCTCGTCAGTGTCCACCTCTTCATCAGATTCAACAACAATCTCACCATCTTCATCATGCATAAATATTGAATTATCATTGTGGCTGGAAGAATCTTTCTCCATATCTTGTATAATCTGCTTGGCTGTTTCAGAGCTTTCTATGATTGCCACTCTGGCATGCACATCAGAAACAAAACCTTCCTCTTGTTCACCTTCTTCTACCTCATAAACTCCCACGATACCATCAGCAGGAGCCGTCTGAGTAGAATCGGCAGATAATTCCTCTGCCGCATCAGAATCAAGTATTAGCTGACCATTTTCTCCCACAATTGATGGATCAAGGGCATCACCATCGAGGTAGCTACTCTTCAAGTCTTCACTGTCATTGCATGATGTCGCATCCTCAGAAATTTGAACGATATGATTAGAATCGGCAACCTGAATTTTTTCAGCTGGAGCACCAGCAGCCGGAGCCTTCTCAGCCACGTCAAGGCTTCTTACTGCCTCAGTTTCCTCACAGGCTTCAATCTTCTCACCCTTCGCATCAGCAGATTCTAACTCTTCAGCTTCAGCATTAGTGGCCAGAGGTTCCTCGACAACGTCGAGACTTCTTTCTGGGTCACTAGCTTCCATTTTCTCATCCTTTGCATCAGCAGCCTGAATCATTATAGCTTCAGCACCATTATCCAGAGGCTTTTCGACCAAGCCGAGGCTACTCACCAAGTGAATTTCTCCATCAGCTTCAATCTTTTGATCGTTTGCATCAACGGCCAGAGTATTTACAGCATCAACACCAGTAGCCGGAGGCTTCTCAACCTCGTCGAGGTTTCGCACAGCGTCAATTCCTTCACCAGCTTCAATTTTCTGGCCCTTTGAATCCGCAGTTTGAATAAACACGGGTTTTGAATCTCCCTCTACTGCAGAAGAAGGTGCCTCCATCTCATTAGAAGCTTCATAATTTTCGAATGGAGAACTCAGAAGCCCATTATCCTGGACTCCTTCGACAACAAAACTTTCGATCGACTGACCTTCAATAGCCTTCTTCTCCGCCCTGTCATCCGATATAGTACCAGGTACACCTTTAGACAAGACACCATCTGGAATCCCCCCTTTCTCCGCGTTTCGAACAGAACCCGAGGATGAAGACTCCTCCAGTTGAACTATTCCTCCATCGGCGGAATTCTCTTCCGAGTCGAGGCTCTTGCTTGAAACCTGCACCGTCCCGTCATCCGCCTGGGACAAGCTCGCTCCTTCATCAGCCGAGATCGAATTCCCATCTCGCTCGAAGGCATAAGGAAATGGAGGGGTCTGCGCTACATCACCATCAGGCAATGGAGTGCCGGGCACGGCATCGTCCGGGGTAACAATCTTATCTTGCAAACCGAGGGAGGTCCCATCTGCGGCATCTTGGAGAGTGGATTCGGCTCGAGGGAGCTCGTCATCGCCCTTCGTAGTTGTCACCTCGGTCACGCCGCCGCGGCCATCCTCCGGTATGGAAACAGTTAATTCGTCGAGAACCGGAAGCCACGGAGGAGAGAGTACATCCGCAGCCTGAGCTACCCCAGAATCGGAGTAGGAGGCCATGGCAGATGGAGAAGAAGAAAGGGCAAGGGAGAGGGAGAATTGGTGCGGCCGCAAAATGGAAGATAAGGTTCCCAACCAAGAAATTCATCTATTATATATATATATATATATTCCTCCATCAGCTGATAATAAAATATTGCTCTATGTTTACTTCGGAGAGCGGATAGTGAAGGGACAGACTATAAATAGGGGAAAGACGTTCGTGAGCGACAGACGGGGACAAATATTTGGTACGAGACTACAGAGTTCACAAACTTGCCCGTCAAAAATCGTCAATGTTACAAACGATGTAACGGTTCCAAGATCTGGGATGGAGTTACGGCTATGTTACGGCCAGTGTTGTACAAAACATTCTTTTTGATTTTTTTTTATTTTTTTTTTTTAAAAGAGCGTTGTTTCGACGATTTATATAATTTGAGATGCCTTTTCAATCTTTATCATATATATTTTAGAAAACAATAATACCTTCCTTTCCATTTAGTTATATAAAACAAAAGAGGTTGAAAGTAATGTCTGGGCGAATTTATATTGAAATTTAAATGAATGTTCAATAAAATTCAACGATGATTGATAAAAACAAGGTCTATCTTTATCTCATGAAATAAAGGATATTTCCGTCAAAGGATCAATAATAAAAGTGGAATCCCATAATTCTGCATGCTCTATGAACTGAATTTAGGGGGAGAAAACAACAAATGACAGCGAGGAAGAAAGGGAAAAAAAAATCAAATAATATATAATATCGATTAGGAAGAAATTTTATGCATCAGATAAAATTTCTAGATGAATAGTAACTACCAAAAGCTTCCCATCGAACCAGCAAACTAGGTGGGCCATTTATACACCACCCGTGTGTCAATAGATGAGATAAGACTTAGAGGAATATCAATTTCATAGAGCTCCTCGTTAATAAAAGGGCAAAAATATCCAAATTGTAGCCTAATAATGAAAATTTTCTTAAAAGGGTTTTTTTTTTAAAAAAAATTGCAAATTAATCTCTTTTGACAAAAGCATAATTAGTGAGTAAAATTACTGAGGTGACATTTGTTGGTGGGAATGGAAATAGATTTAATAGTAGATTGGAATGAAAATGAATTTAATTATTTTAATATTGTTGTTTGATTTATAAGTTAGGATTATGTATGATTATCAATATTATTATTTGGGTGACAGTGACGGACAACGATGGTGGATGAGTAACAGACGACGATGACCAATGGTCGGGACGGAGGGTGGCATTGGTGGGTGACAACAACGGACAACTAATGACGATTGACGACAGTCGACAGTGACAACGACCGACGACAATCGAGGACGACGATTGCCGACGATGATCGACGGCGATTGATGGCGACGAACGACAGGCGATGCCAATGCCCGATGGCGATGGCGACGATAGCAAAGACGATGTAACAAAGAAACAACAAATAGGAGAGTGCAAAGGGATCGAGAGTCAATAGAAATAAACTCTAAATCCATCGCCCTTTTTAATTTTATCCATTCCTAAATAATAAAAAATAATTTCATTCTCTCAATTTTTAAATTTATTAATTAAGCACTCTGTAATCTTATCATTCCATCCCTCTGTTTCTAACCTCTAAATCAAACGTCCTCTCAATTCATTAGGTATATTAAAAATTAGCTAAATATATGTCGTTAAAAGTTTAATTGTGAATATCGTATGAATTTTTTATAATTTTAAAAATATATTTTGGACTTTTACTTTTAACGAACTTCTAAAAAATGTATGTACTCGCTTTTAATTTAATAACAACCCCATTATATTATTAATTTAATAAATTACATAATATTTTTAAGATTTTTCAAATTGAATTACATATTGGTACACTATTTATTTAGTTGTTATAGTAAAAAATTTCTAAATTAAATAACTAATATATTAATAAATTTTTTATTCAACTTTCCGATATAAATGTCAATTTAGAAACAACGCAATGTTAAAAACAATAAACATTTTAATTTTAAATTATTTTTTTTTACTATAACAGTTAAATCATTAAAAAAAATATTCTGCAAAATTTACCGTGAAATACATAATGGTTTTGTCTCGTAGAGATGCAAATTAAACATAGGCGAGGAGAGCCAGAACGAAAGGAGGGGGAAAAAAAGGCCCTTGGACTCGGTGGGATGATTAGGATTGAATGATGACAATTAAGTTGAGTTTAATCCTATTTTCAAGTGCGAATTAGGTCGAACTATGGATCACTTGTTCCATTACATTTCTTTATTATTTATCATGGTGAATGATATTTGTGGGATAGGGCTGATATATATATATATATATATATATTTTTTTTTTTTTTTTTTTTACGTCGCCAAATACACAAAAGAAATATTTGAGCGAACGAGGAAAGAAGGGAGAGACATGGAGTGATCTCGTTTCTGGTGTATATATATAATTCATACGTAAGCATCTTTATTATCCATCGTCCAATCAAATACGCACTATAGTTCAATTCTTGAACCCTAAGAGATCAGACGATGGATAATGAAGATGCTCACGAATAAATTGTGCAACATAATATTTATATATATATAGAGAGAGAGAAATATTATGTTACACAACTCATTCTCATTCGTAAACACCCGTGAGCACCTCCAATATTCATCCTCAGATCGGGTGAGCATTATAACTCAATTATTAAACCTTCGGTGATCGTACAGTAGATAATAAAAGTGTTCACGAATGCTCACGGATAAGTTGTGTAACATAACATCTCTCTCTTTATATATATAGAGAGAGAAATATTATGTTGCACAACTCAATTCGTGAGCATCTTTAATATTTACCGTCCGATCAGATGCGCACTACAACCCAATTCTTGAACTAGAAGATCAGACATTGAATAATATAGGTGCTCAGGACACCTCCATTATCCATTGTCCGATCGGGTGATCACTATAATCTATTCCTTGAACCCTAGGGGATCGGACGGTGAATAATAGAGGTACTCACAGGTATTTATGGATGAGTTGTGTAGACAACTTATCCGTGAGTACCTCCATCATCCACCGTCAAATCAGGTGAACTCTATAGCCAATGCATGAATCATAAGAGATCGAACGATGGAGTACTAATCTTTTAATCCTAAAGAATCAGACGATGGATAATAAATATATTCACGAGTGCTACAGATGAATTGTGTTATAATACATAACTCATCTGTGACTCTGTGAGCATCCATTAGCACCTCTATTATCCATTTGATTATAGTGCATACTCGATCGAACGGTGAATAATAGAGGTGCTCATAGATGAGTCGTGTAACATAAAATTTCTCTATATATATAGAAAGAAATGTTATGCTACACAATTCATCCGTGAATGCTTCTATTATCTATCGTCCAATCGTGTGTGTATATATATATATATATATATATATATATATATATATATATAGAGAGAGAGAGAGAGAGAGAGAGATTATATCTACATTTTATGCGCGCTTTGTGAGCTTCTGCACACACGTCACGCCTTGCCTCGCGTTTCTTTTTTTTCCTTCGGTTTTGGTTTTTTAATTTTTGCTTTGTCGTCGCGATCTGCGCCTCCCCTCTTTCTTCTTCTTGCGCTGGATTTTCTGTGTCCACCTCTCCTCTTTCTTTGTAATTTTCTTCCTGTGCTAGGTTTTCTTCTCGCCTCTCCTTTTTTGTTCTTGCGCTAGGTTTTCTTCTATCGTTAGGTTTTCCTTGCCTCCCTTTGTAGAGCTCCTATCGTCACAGATCCAATCTCTCACCACGCCCTACGGTCATGAGCAACCCCTCCTCGTATCGGTCTCGTCACGGGTCGGAATTCCCATCACCCTCGAGTTCGCCTCCCCGTGCTCCGCCCCTTGCCGCGTCGATCTCACTGCAACCCGTTATCCCTCTTGTCCTCGAGCTTCGTGTCCCCACGTTATGCCCCTCATCACGCCGTCTCGAGCAACCCCTCATCATATATAGCTTAGAAAGACCAATCAAACCAAGGCATTCAATCTTCATGATTTTGGAACAAATAATTGGTATTATTAGTCTGAAAAAATTCCACTACTTTATCTTGTCTTTTAAGTTGCAGAGCATGAATGATGTAATACCGCAGAATTGAGAGTTCCATTTTTTTTAAAGTAGCAATGAACAATGTCTTCGAAGATGAACAGACGCATCTATTACATAAATTAATAAGCAAAATTATTTTATTAATTTAATATTTGGGCACATACACTTGAAATATCAAATCTATGATTTTATCCACTTGAAAGTTTCTGTCAATATCAATAGATAACTCCCTATCAAAAGTTTATAGCGTATTAATAAAATCTCTAAAGATAAGAAACTCCTCATAAGTTCTTCTGCATATTGTATGTTCTCCATTAAACTTCAAAGTACCTATAAAATTACAAATCTCTTGATAGATAGACTACAAAAGATACACATTTGCAGTGATGGAATGAAAGTATGCAGCGAGACCAGCGAAGGGGAAAGCGACCTATGGCAAGATCGATGCGACGAGGGGTTGCTCGAGATGATGCGACGAGGGGCATAATGCAAGGACACGAAGATCGATGGCAAGGAGGATAACGAGCTATGATGAGACCGACGCAGTGAGGGGCGAAGCGCGGAGAGGAGAACTCAAGGGTGATGGAAATTCTGACATGTGTTGAGATCGACGCTACAAGGGGTTGCTTGCGATCGCAGTGCATGGCGAGAGATTGGATCGGTGACGGTAGGAGCTCAGGACAAAAAAAGAAAGAGGAGAGGTGAGAAGAAAACCTAGCACTGGAAGAAAATTATAAAGAAAGAGGAGGACAAGCAAAAAATCTAGCACATGAAAAAGAAAGAGGGGAGGTGTTGATCGTGGTGGCAAAGCAAAAATAAAATAATCAAAACCGAATGAAAAAAAGAAACACGAGGCAAGGTGTGGGTCACGATGATGAAACGAGGTGGCAGCGCCACATCGACAGGAGCTCACAGGCACACATAAAATGTCATTTATATATATATATGTGTGTGTGTATGTGTGTGTGCATCTCCTCATGTGAACAGTGAATTCATTGTTCACATGAACAGTAAATTCACTGTTCATGTGAGGAGGTGCGCAAATGTTGACGCATAAGAGAAAATATCTCTCTCTCTCTATATATATATAAGAAGCATCTTTATCATATGAAATGTATTTATGATATCCTAATCCAAGGTAATTAATTAAGAAGTGAAATTTCTATTAGTAAGCTTGTATAATCAGTTAAAACTAAATCGATTAAAATTTAAATAAAATAAATCGATTTTTTTAAACTTAATCGAGCCGACCAAAATTTTCCACCAAACTGAATCAATTAGGCAAAAAAAAAATCGATTAATTAAGTTAAAAAATTGAAAAAATAGATTTTTTATAATTAGTCGATTGATGATCCTAACAGTTGACTAATGAAAATTTCAATTGACTTATGGACAATAATTAGTCAACTGATGGGCAGTCGAGACTCGAGGGAAATAGTGCTCCGACGAACCAGTCGATTGTTGTTATAGAACATTTGACTGGATCAAATAGACAGGAGCACAAATTATTTCTAAGTCGATCGATGACTCAAATCAATCAACAGAACATAGTGCCCAGTCGATTGATAATCTTTTTATGCATTGCCAATCGACTGAATATCCCAATCAATCGACTGGTAGCCTTGTCCAAATGAAATTTATGATAAACGGTCAACTGACTTATGTTAAATTCTATTGTTAAACTCTAATTTGATGTCATTTTGTGTATTTAATGAATATATATGATTAGATGTTATGCTTATTGTGTGGAATCTTAAATTTACATTGTTTATTAGAATTAAAAAAATAACATACTTCCCCTATATTTATAGAATTTGCTTTCCTATACATTCTTAAATTTCATCTTTAAAAATTAAAATATTCAATATTGCACAATAATATAACTATTTAAAATAAATATATTATACATGCCAATAAGAATACAATTATACAAGACAAAATTTAATAAATGTCAACATATCAAAATATATAAAATATCTCGTTAAAAACTGAAAACATTCAAGCAATCAAGCTACTAACATTTCTTTAAATGTTTGATTCAAACATATAATTTTAACATTTTTACACTCAAATTATGGGCTTGTAGCACATGTTAAATGTCAAAATGAATACAACATATTTTGGATCTTGAGAATTGACACTTGAGAGTTGAGAGTTGAATCCTTAGTCCTTTCTTCACTCTTTAACTCTTGGTAAGTTGTAACTTTAAATTTGTCTATTTCATCACTTGTGTTTATCCTAATAAATAATGATAATTAATAAGTAAAAATTTGTTATTACCACTTGAATAAGATAATTAAATAGTAAATACACTTGTAACTAAATTAAAATTATTGAAACATACCATGAAGCGAATAATTACACCTAAAATGGTGCTATTAAAGAAGCCAAATCCATTATTATGCTTGAGAACACTGACAAAAAAGTATAACATGATGCAAGTTAAATAAATTAATACTCTATATTTTTAATTATAAACAAACAACTAATTATAAAATTTTCTTTTAACAAAATATACCGCTTTCAAGTTTTTCTATATCTTCTAATATTTCTTCGACATTAATTGACTTCAAACTTAATCGAAGTAAATCTTGGATAAAATCAAACTTTCTATCACTCTAGGAGTCAATCAACTCTTGAAACAATCAAGAACCCGACGACCAGTATTAAAAGCGGATTTTAAAGTAAATGTTGATATTGAAATGGCTAATACATCACAAGCAATTTGAGCAAGTATAGGAATTATGTGACAATTTTGCTTCCATCATCACAAAATGTCGAAAGTCTCACAATATTTTTTTAACTATTTCATTAAGATACTTATCTAAGTTTGACATGTTGTAATCACCAAATATTTATAACTTTTGTTTCTTATACTTTGCAAAAATTGATTGTCTTTTCAAATTTATTTGATTTATATTTTTAGGCACAATATCATTATCACATGATTTTGAAATAACTAAAAATTTTGAAATAATACTTTGAGACTCCATTTTCTCCTTATAATTTTTGTACAAATCAAATAAAATCTTAATATTCTTTCCTGCTATTGCATCTATTTCATCTTCATATAATTCAATCAACATAAATTCCATAAAATATAATTTATGCCTTGGATCAAGTATCACTGCAATATAAAATAATTTATTTATTTTTAATGGATCTCTTCAATACTTATCAAATTTAATTTTCATTCTTAATCCTATTGAATATACATCTCGCTCATCACTTTCTTTCCACTTCTTTAATATAAAATGAATAGAACTGATTTCATGTGCAAAAAGTGTTAGAAGTGACATATAAAGATCCTGAAACTTTTCATATCAACTTATAAAAAACTTACAATAGAGATGTAAAAGTCTAATATTATTTCAATCAACACTTATTGCTTTTCATCAAAAATTTATAATTCTGCTTGTGCTTAGTCGTATGATCTAAGTATCACATCTCCATTATCATTCCTATTAATATCTCATTCATTATATTAAAGATATATTCTAAAGCATGGATCATGTTCATTAAACCTATCAAAAACTCTTTCAAAATTTTCAACTACACTCAAGTTGAATTCCATCTGATTGGCACATCCAAACACAATGATTTTTTGCTTTTAATTTTTTTAATTTCTATCCATTTTTTGAATTTGTTTAATCTATAGGGGGATTGCTTAATATATTTAATAGCATTTCTAACCCTCGTCACAGATGAATTTATATCTTTCAAGTCATAAACAATAATCAAATTGATTATGTGAGTTACACATCTCATATGAATGAATTCTCCTTTTAAAATAGTAGAATCTCAATTAACCATCTTTTTCTTTAAACTATTGATAGCAATATCATTTGATCTTACATTATCAGTAGTAATAGTGAAAATTCTATTAGTTCTCTAACCTCTAAAATAATTTTCAATATAAATTGATTGTCTAGCCTTTATGACTTGTAATTGGATAAAAATTTTAAAAAAAAATTGCGACTTCCCATCTTTATGGATAAAATGAGCGGTCAAAACCATACAATTGATTTTTTGATTTGATGTCCATGTAACAGTGGTCAAAGAATTTTTTTGGATTAAATCATGCAATAACTTTTCAATTTTTTCCTTTTAATTGTATATAATTCTACACAATGACATGCTATTGTCCATCTCGAAAGAATTCTAAACTTTGGACATATTATATCTATAAATGCTTTAAACTCTTCTCCTTCTACAAATTTAAAAGGCAATTCATCCATTATAATCATTCTAACTAATATTTTTTCTAGATGCATCCTGATCAAATTTCTATAAAATGAGTGATCCCTCACCTTATCTTGCACCTATTTAAAAACTTAATTGTGTTTGATTTGTTTCAATAGCATGAGGATTTTTTTTGTAGGAGGTCATAGGAGATTTCAAGCTTGTTGTTCCATTCTTATATGGATCGCAAAAAAATTCATTATCACAATATTTGCATTTGACTTTAATCTCATTAGCAGCATTAGTAAATTTCATAAAATACTCTCATACATCATTTTTTAATTTTATTGTTCTTCATTTACTTAATTTGTCTCTGTTACCAACTAAAGGTCCAGATTGTGAGATTGAATAATTATTATCTATGTCTATATTTGAAATATTTTTTACATTGACATCTAAATAAATAAACATATAATTTTAATTAAAAAATTATATAGAACTATAGTTAGAATAACCATTTAAAATTATAAATTTATAATCAAACTCTACAATATATATATTTTAATATTCATGTCAATATGTGATCATGTAATTTATTAATTCATAAAACAATAAAATCAAATAGTAAAAAATTGATAGTCGTCTGTCAATTCTTGGTTAGAATTATAAAAGAGTTATCAAATAATTATGGAAGTCACCGAGCAATGAAGGACCATTGATCGTCGAAAATAATCAAAAGGATATCGGATAATCTGAAAGACGAGAAGTAGAGGATTAAGATTTAGGATGTCCAATTTAGGATAGTCAACAAAAGAAATAGAGGATTTAGAGTTTGAGATGGCCAGTCGTAGACGGGGCTGGGGTGAAATAGAGCCGGAGGATGGACCGTCGACGTCAGAAGTTGCTACTTGCTTGAAAGGAGTGCTCGAAGAATTTAATGAGATGGAGGGTGATAAAATTAATATTTTTATTTTGAAAAATTGAATTTCTGAATCGAACTGAACTTTTAGATTCGATGGATTTATTGGATTTAATCGAAGTTTTGCACAATCCTATCTAATACCACATCCACTCGATGGAATCAGATCAGCGTCATTAAATTAATAACCGCACCGTCCTTCCTCTGTTTCTTGCCCGGAAATCTCATGTGCACCGTCACGGGGACCACAAATTTCATCCAATCGAACCCATCTCATATGCTCCGCCCTCGCAGGTAACTGAGAAGCACTGCTTGCTCCGGCCCTTTTCACGAAGAGGCGTGAGATCCGACGCTACCCGTTTGACTCGATTTATTTATTGACCATAAAATCAGAATTTAAGTACCAGAAACTCTCTGTGATCGTTCATGACTGTTCAGGAGAAAAATGTGCGATTTGTTTCTACTAATTATGCAGCATTAATCTTGCGATATCAGTATATCACCACACGAAATTGAAGTCCTAGCTGCAAAATCCAATAGCACAGGAACAACCTAGCTTTACTTTTCGAAAAGTGGAAAAAAAAATTTGAATCATTCAATCAGAAATGGGAGCGAATCAGCAATAACAATAGGAACAATTAAACCTCAATCAAAGTTTGCAGAGCTAAATCTGAAAAAAAAAAAACGCTGAAGAAGCGGGCAGGCGGACAAGGAGTGGGAACTTTATCTGCGGCACTGGGTGATGACGGAGCAGCCGCGGTCGTAGGGGTTGGCCTCGGCGCCGGGGTGGCAGTTGTAGTAGGAGGCCCCGCGCCATGAGCAGGGGACGCCGTCGCGATGCATGGCGCCGTAGCTGATGTAGCCCCAGGAATAGAGACTCCGTCGGGCCGGCTCCTGCTCGAGATCGGACTCACCGGTACTGGCAGCGGCGTATCGCACGGTGGGGGTCGTGTCCGAGGCGGGGTCCATCGCCGCGATGCAGATGGCGGCGAAGAGGAGGAGGAGGAGGAGGAGAAGGGAGACGGGAGGGCGGAGAGTTGTCGCCATTGGTGCCCTTCCAATGTCGAGCGAGGCGGCGAGTTTGAGGTTGGGAAATGGAGAAAGAGAAGTGATCGAAGTTAAGAAGTGAGAGTGAAGCCTGAAGAAGAGGCAACGAACCATTGGGTTGATTTATGGAAAAATTACGGGAAACTGCCATTGTCATATTTATAATTAACTTCTGAGGTTATTTATTTATTTATTTATTTTATTTTTAAAATATATTTTAGCGTGTTTGCCATGTTTACTTATTTATTTATTTTAATTAAAATTAGTGATGAATTTGTTTATCCTAATTATCTCGTTGGCCCGTGACACATCCTTTTATTCCCATGAAAGTCATTAAGAGTATGGAATGACATTCAAGTTACCAAATATATCAGCTTTTTTTTTTATCTAGATCTTGTTTTATTGACAATGGAAGATTCGTTATCAGACTAAGAAAAAGGAATACAATGTTTATGCATAATACAGAAAAATAAAAATATATTATACATTTATTATAAAAAACAAATATTCAATTTACAATCCGTTTAATTAAAAAAAAAAAGGGTTAGAATTCAAGAAACAGGCAGTTCCAGCAACCAATTCTCGACCTCGATCTCAACCACAAGAATCCTACAAACAATTAATACATGTAAAATTCCACCTAACTGCTACCTAAACCCACCAAATAATCCACGCTTAGATAAAGCTTTTGATGCTCTACGTAGCTTCCCGGGGTTGTCAAGAACAATCAACTCATCGTTACCTGCAACGTTCAATATGGATCAACTACCAATTGCTACTCCCTCGATCCAATATCCATCAATGTCAAACCAAACACCAAGTTTACATGCAGCAGCTCCATCAGCTACTGCCATTTCAACTCCTTCGCCGAGAAGATGGTCGCTATAAACTCAAGTTCCTCTCCAGTTAAGCCTCGCTTGGAATTTGTGTCGAGGAAGAGATAGCTCAGTGAATCAGATGGCCGTCAGCCTTGCCTGGGTTGCTCTGCTTCTGCTGTTCCTCTGTACCATGGCAACTGGAGATGAAGGTGATCGGGAGATGTCTGGATCAGCTTCTTTTGTGTTCGGCGACTCCCTCGTTGATGCCGGCAATAACAACTATCTCAACACGCTGTCGAAGGCCGATATGACGCCGAATGGCATCGACTTTGAGGCCTCTGGCGGCGTGCCGACCGGCCGGTACACCAACGGGAGGACCATGGCAGACATCATCGGTCAGTATTTGGGTTCATATTGAATTTGCATTGGCAATCATTGTCGATACGATCAACAAGTCGATCGATATCCTTTTCCTGAAAACTCCTGTAAAATTCTATCTCGAGTAAAATTTAAACTTTTATAGGAGAATTGCTAGGACAGACAACCTATGCTCAACCATTTTTAGCTCCGAATACAACTGGATCTGTCATTCTAAACGGAGTGAACTATGCTTCTGGGGGCGGAGGCATCCTCAATGGAACTGGAAGAATTTTTGTAAGCTTCTTTAACTAAATATCTACTTCCCAATTCGCAAAGTCGAACACTTTCCTTGTCATTGAAACTTTGATGGCTGAGATTGAGATGGTGCAGGTTAATAGACTGGGATTGGACATCCAAATTGATTTCTTCAACGCCACAAGGCAGCAACTGGATGGATTACTGGGGAAGTCCCAAGCAAAAGAATTCTTAATGAAGAGATCTATCTTCTCAGTTACCATAGGATCCAACGATTTCCTAAACAATTACCTTCTTCCAGTGGTGTCTGCGGGAGAAAGAGCCAGGCTAGATCCAGATGATTTCATCAGTGAACTCATCACCAATTTTCGCAGCCAACTCATAGTACTATAGATCAACTCCTTGCCTCATCCTTTTCGACATTTTTCTTTTATGATCTTTGTTTCGGCACTCAAGAAGATGATCGAATTGACAGAGACTCTACACTCTCGACGCGCGAAAAGTCGTGGTGGCAAACGTAGGGCCGATAGGATGCATCCCTTACCAGAAGACTCTGAATAGAGTGAAGGAGAATGAGTGTGTTGGGTTGCCAAACGAGCTTGCAATACAATACAATGTCCAGCTGAGGGACTTACTCACTGAGCTAAATGGCAATCTCCCCGGAGCCCAGTTTGTTCTTGCCAATGTCTATGATTTAGTCTTGGAGGTTCTCACAAACTATGGAAAATACGGTAAGAATTCATTGTTCTTTTTTATTGGGTTAAAGATCTTAATTACGAGGTTACTGATTACAATTACGCTTCATCATTTTCCTCAAGGTCTAATCATATCATATCAGAGAGCTTTTGAAACTTTGCTTAACTAATTTTTACAATAAACGACTGTCAAAGCTATAAATCAAGTTTGGTTAATTAATTAAACAGTCTAAGTATTAGGAAGATGGTACGTATGGCTTCTCGTGTTTCTCGATCGACACTTACAACATCTGAATTCTTACAATGCTAAATTATTTTAGGCTTCAAAACTGCAAGCTATCCTTGTTGTGGCAACGGAGGGCGATATCAAGGTTTCATTCCATGCGGACCAACCTCAAGCATGTGCGACGATCGTTCAGCGTATGTGTTTTGGGATCCATATCATCCAAGTGAGGCAGCGAATCTTCTTTTTGCGAAATATATTGTTGATGGGAGCACTAAGTTTGTATCTCCAATGAATCTTCGACAACTTTTACAACTCTGATTGGCATATCATGCTCGTAGATGTGCTTCTGATTGATTTATCTCAATTGTCTTCTTATGTGGTAGCAGAAAGCTCAATGTGCTTTTGCAGCTTGAGAGAGCTAATTAACAGATATGTTGATAGGACAATTGTGTGATGTATAATAAATTTGAGTTCTGAGGTGAATTTTTAATTGTTTTCTTTATTCAATATTTAAATTGTGTGATGAATGGTCAATATTTTAGTTATCACGATTTGTTTTTTCTTTATCAAACAATATATGCACACAATAGTCTCCCTTCTTTCCTAGGGCTGTAAATAAGTCAAATAAAGTCAAATAAGAAAAAGAATTAAACAGTTGAAATGGTTATTTAAATTTCACTTAATTTTTTTTATTTTGAATTTGAGCTTTTGATTAAATGATATAGAGTCTCAAATTTTTTACATTTTAATATTTATTGGATTGGTTATTAAACTTGATAAAAAGTTTTTTAAAAAATTTATTTACCATGTTAATAAAGTTTTCAAACCTATTTATTTAGTTCAATGAGTTATGTTCATTTAATTGATTTTATATTTATTAAACGAACATAAATAAATTTTTACTAAATCCAAACACTAAACAATTAATTGAAATGTAAAAGCTGGCGTGTTTGACGACGATCATATAATGGACACATGCATTTGAATGCTCTTCCCTTGTGGAACGTTGACCGATCGACTTATCGATCTTCCAACAAACCAACAGAGGCAGTAGACCTGGGAAGAGAAGAATCAAATTCCTCGGATTAATTGTCAATTCCTAACGCCACTCGATATGAGAATTGACAAGGCCACTGAATCATCTTTTCTTCTGGGCGCACTGGACTGATTAAAGTCTGAAACTCAAAGATCGACAGTGATGCCCGAACAACTATCTATTAATTGGCACAAACGCTCTACAAGGGGTTTCGTGGTACTTTGATAGACTGTTAAAGGTCCTCCTTTGTCTATGGGGAAGGTTTGTTGCACCGAACCAGACGAGGACGGCATCAACGTTCTGGGATTCCTCATGGCGCTTGTCATCGCCATGGTGCTGTTGCTCATCTGCTCCCCTCCGCCTCGCCGTCGCGCCGTCATCGTCTTTCCCTGGCGCCGTTGAGGCGCGCATATATAGCAAAGTGTCACGGACGGTGATGTTCGAGTCTCGCGATCGTTCGAGCTCGCTCGAGATGGCCTGAGATGATGTGCGTAGCTCTTTTCCTTCCCGTCGTGGTCTGTTCGAGGCTTGTTAGCGATAATGAAATTACAAGTTCAGCTCGATTGTTTCATGTGTATTTATTTACCTGCAGTCTCATGTATTCATCTATAGCTCTCGGTTTGCAGATTCAGTTTGCTTTTGTGTAATGCTTTCCACTGCTTCTTCTTAATTTTATTAGGGAATTTACTAAAATATATCCTTGATATTTTTTGTTTTTATTTTACTGAAAATGGCCCATCAGTTTTTTTTTTCTTAAAAAACTTTCCTTTTTCAATTTATTTTTAGGTTTATCACGAGTCCTAAAAGTATAAAATTTGCACAAGATAATCATCATCATATATACCATCATTCATCTGTATATATATTAATTTTTTTAGTATTTTAGAATCATTAAATATTTTTAATCAAAACTATTTGATGGTCTTGACAATCTTAGATTCATGACAAATGTTACACTTTTATTAGCCTCTTGATTTTTTTTTAAAGATTTTCAGCTTTCGCCGTCATCAAACATTTTTAACTAAAAAAAAGATAATAAAAATAAATAAATTCATGCCAAAACAACGCCATTGCACTTTTATCGGTGCTTATATTCGTATATTATTATTTTAGATTGCGAACGACCCTCTTTTAATTAAAATTATATGATGACCTGAAATAACTAAATTTGTATTAGATCCACATCATTACTCTCTAGTTTTCATATATTTATGTTTTTTTTCCACATATATAACATAGTGATTATGACACGACAATACTTACAATAATGATACAGATCGATATTGGTGCAATCGTCCCAGGTCACAATTGACCAGGACTCGAGCTTAGCTCGAGAGATGTTTTCATGTTAGACAAAAACATATGACAATGTAATTGTCATGGTAAAGTCCAAGTCATGGGTACTTGACATGGAAAGTCCAAGTGGGACACTTGGCAATTTGGGAAAGTCCAAGTCTTGAGTACTTGGCACATGAAAAGTCCAAGCATGGGTCTTGACATGGAAAGTCCAACATGAGTTGGCAAGGGAAAGTCTAAGCTTGAGTCTTGACATTTGAGAAGTCCAAGGGGTTAATATTGGTCGCGTAAAGTTCAAGCGGGAGTCTTGGTCGCATAAGTCCAATGGTTGACGGTGTAAAGTCCAAGCGGAGTCTTGGCGGTGTAAGTCCAATGTGTCTTGGCTGTGTAGACTCGACTGGTCGAGTGAAGGCTCTATCAGTCGACTGATGATGTATCTGTTGGACTTATCTAACGTGGATCTAGCCGTTGTCTCACGACAACAGTGACATCTGTCGACTGATGGTCCCGACCAGTCGACTGATCGCCTTTTTTCAGCACAGGTTGAAGCTTTAAATGGAGCTCGTGATGGAGGAAATGAAATGTGATTTCTTGGATGTCTTAAGGCGATTTGCCGTTGCAAATCAGGGTCTTCAATCACGATTCAAACAATCAACAAGCAAGCGATCCAAAGGCATTTGTAATTCTACGTAATCGAAAAATCACGAAATTTTATACGTATATTACTTATAGTCAATACAATGGGTGAAAAATAATAGGAAAATATTTTACCCATGAAATACTGAAATTGATACAAAATTCAAAAGTGAAGAAAACTTCTAAGTTTTGGCTTACTTTGTATCAACTTCATCAATGGTGATTGCTATCAAAAGATAAACTTTATCAAGGTTTTCTAAATTGATTTTAAAAATATCTTTGAAAACCTATATTTGATCATATTCCTTGGGCTTAATGTACATGACTTGTATACAAGTTTTTCCAATGATCCACAATTGAAATAATATGAGTTTTAGTTCATCTAGATGCAAAAATTATGCACTTTGAACTTAACTCATATCCTAGCATCTCACATGTATCTAGGATGTATAAATACACATATATGTCAATTTAATGTGAGATGTGGGTTTTGGTTCATTTAATCTAGGGTTTCATGCATTTTTTAAGGCAACCATACTTGATTCCCTTATGAATGAGACTCCAAGTCATGTCATAGTCCTTAAATCAATTTTCAATCAAGTTAATGCATGAAATGATCATGGCATAATGATAGCAAAATAAAAACATGCCCAATGATCATGATGTCATGACATATGATATAAAACTAACTATACATGACATTAACTTAAAACCTAAGCACAATCATGACATATAAAATGATTAAAAGTAAACATGATGTCATGACATGACATATGACAATCAAAGCATAACATATAAAATATATAAGTATAGTAATACTTAAATTTTGATATTAATTGTCATTTATTGGGATTAAGTTCATTTTGTCATATTAACCTAAATTCTTCCAAATGTGCCAAAAACCCAAAATGACACATTAAGACCTCTAAACCTAAATTGTGTCAATTTAATTGATTTTTCATAATTTCAAAAATATATTGACACATCCTAAAATCTTTTAGGATATAAGATCAAACATATTCTCAAGATATCCATAACCTTGAAAATGACCTAAAATACCACCTTTACCATGGTTGAGTTAACTACCTATCCAATCAAGGTTGGCACACTCTAAACCCATCTTAGCGTGAATCAATCACGCTCCTAGGAACCCAAAATCTATTTGAGCTCATTGGGTTAATTAGGAATTCCTTAGGGATAACCTCCCTAGATACCTTCCTAATCCTAGGCTTATTAGCCTTGGTCATGGTGGTCTTACCTAGGTTGACTCTAGGGGTAACTCCCCTTGCAACCTTCTTAGTGGTTTCCCTAGGTTTCCTAGAAACCCTAGCCACTAGGCACTTACCTTTTTATTTTTCTCGAATTGTTGGAGTTGCTCCTCACTCCATCTCTTCTTCTTGAGGAAGTCACCCTTTGGTCCTTTTGGATATTCAAATCCTTTCATCAATATGGACCACTCATCAAAATCCTTCATCATCAAGAAATCTTCAATCCTTCTCTTCCAAGAATTGAAGTCTTCTCGTCCATAGAAAGAATAGGGAATTTGGGTGTTGATATTTCATCCCAATTGTTCTTCCATCTTCACCCTTTAGCTTCTTTGTCTTAGCTCCCGACGGTTAGTCCGTAGAAGAGCCTCGGGCTCTGATACCAATTGTAGGGGATTTGAGACCGCTAGAGGGGGGAGGGGGTGAATAGCGTCGCGTGATGGAATTCGTTTCTAAACTCATCTTATTTCAATTGTGGATCATTGGGAAAACTTGTATACAAGTCATGTACATTAAGCCCAAGGAATATGATCAAATATAGGTTTTCAAAAACATTTTAAAATCAATTTAGAAAATCTTGATGAAGTTTATCTTTTGATAGCAATCACCATTGATGAAGTTGATACAAAGTGAGCCAAAACTTAGAAGTTTTCTTCACTTTTGAATTTTGTATCAATTTCAGTATTTCATGGGTAAAATATTTTCCTATTATTTTTCACCCATTGTATTGACTATAAGGAATATACGTATAAAATTTCGTGATTTTTCGATATACGTAGAATTACTTATGATTTTCTAAAATATAGGCATTTGTTGTTGCCCTGGGTGGCAGTCGACTGGTAACTATCGGAGTCGACTGCCAATGCTGATTTCGGGAAAACAAGGTTTGTTTAGCCCGTGTTCAGCTGCAGTTAAGGTTTCTAATCACTCCTAACCCTAGGGTATGCTTTGGGAAGCATTAGAAAGGGTGAAAATCCATTGTATATGGATTAAGAGAGTGGTTTAGGGTTTGTATCAAATCTAAGGTGTGGAAAGTTCATGTTTGAACTTTGAATCTTATTTTTGATGGTTTAGAGTTCCTATTGGCTCAGGGACTTCCCAAGGACATTGTTTGTGTAATGGTCAAGGGAGAGTAAGCCTTTAGGGGGAGGAATTCATCATGGGATGATGAATGATATTTTTCCTCATGGGAAGGAAAAATGAGATTTTGTGTTACCCAATTTGGAAGTTGGGAGAGTGAATAGGATTGTCTCTCTTGAGTGATATGAGACTTATCACTAGAAAGATGGTAGACATCCTAGGTATTTTTGGACTAAGGAGGAGATTGTAAGATCTCATTGGGACATGAGACATTGACCTCCTTGGAGAGATAACCTTTTTGATGTTAGTCAAAAAGGGAGAGAATATTTGGGGGAGAATATTTTGGAGAAAGTTAAATTACCAATTTGGGATAATTGGTAAGTAGTTTTTGAGTTAGATGGTCTAACTCAAATGGTTTATTTGGTTTTTGACAAACATCAAAAAGGAAGAAATTGTTTGTGCAATCGGCCCAGGTCACGATTGACCAGGACTCGAGCTTGGCTCGAGAGATATTTTGATGTTAGACAAAAACATATGACAATGTAATTGTCATGGTAAAGTCCAAGTCATGGGTACTTGACATGGAAAGTCCAAGTGGGACACTTGGCAATTTGGGAAAGTCCAAGTCTTGAGTACTTGGCACATGAAAAGTCCAAGCATGAGTCTTGGCATGGAAAGTCCAACATGGGTTGGCAAGGGAAAGACTAAGCTTAAGTCTTGGCATTTGAGAAGTCCAAGGGGTTAATATTGGTCGCGTAAAGTCCAAGCGGGAGTCTTGGCCGCATAAGTCCAATGGTTGACGACGTAAAGTCCAAGCGGAGTCTTGGCGGTGTAAGTCCAATGTGCCTTGGCGGTGTAGACACCGTTAGCGTGACATAGTCGATGGAAGCACCTGAAGGCTAACGTAATTGATGAACAAGTCATGGATGACTTGGAGGGATCCGAGAGGCGTGAGGCTGATGGAGGTGGCTAGAAGGCTTAGGTCTAAGCTAAGGGTGGTCTAGCAAGTATGGGGAAATCATACTTGAGCTAAAATCTCGGTGCCATGTGATCGGCGGTGTCATGTGATCGATCAAGCCTGGTCGACTAGGGTTTATTGCGGAAGTGACCTAGCGATCATGTCGGAGGAGGCGGTCATTGGCTCGAGCAACGATCGGCGGTGCTCGAGAAATCGGCCACAGAATGGAGTCGAGACTCGACTGGTCGAGTGAAGGCCCTATCAGTCGACTGATGGGTTTGATCAGTCGACTGATGATGTATCCGTTGGACTTATCCAACGTGGATCTAGCTGTTGTCTCACGACAACAATGACATCAGTCGACTGATGGTCCCGACCAGTCGACTGATCGTCTTTTTCCAGCACAGGTTGAAGCTTTAAATGGAGCTCGTGATGAAGGAAATGAAATGCGATTTCTTGGACGTCTTGAGGCGATTTGCTGTTGCAAATCAGGGTCTTCAATCACGATTCAAGCAATCAACAAGCAAGCGATCCAAAGACATTTGTAAAGTAGTTTCTTTACGTGTATTGCTTTGTATTTCATTGTATTGGCTTGTATTGTCATTGTATTACTGTTGTATACATTGTACGAGGTTTCTCCACCTCCGGATTGTTTCGAGGAGTTATTACATAGTGGTGTGCTTGTGGCATCGCTAGGGCTTGTTTGAGCTCGATCCGTGGAATTGGAACCGTGCGGTTCCGAACCACGTTACATACTCGTGTTCGTGTGTGATTGTCTATTTCGTTATTGTCATTATTATCTATATTTCGTTGCGCTAACGAAATTTGTAGAGACGAACGCGAAACGAATTCCATCACGCGACACTATTCACCCCCCTCTAGCGGCCTCAAATCCCCTACAATCGATTCCGAAAGAGATCTAAAGATTTTTTCTGAATTCAAATGATCTTTACGTATCTTGATTACCACGTCAAGGTCTATAAAGTCTTCCGTAATTTATCTCCCTCACAATTACTATAAAATAGACCGATGGAGACTATTAAATTGATGATTTCAATTTTTTACCGATATTTTTTTTAGATTTTGAACAACTGAAATTGCAACCATCCTAATTTAATAAATAAAAAAAATAAATATATTTAGTACAAAAGATGATACCATTTACAATGGAGAAAGATAAATTATGATCTTTATATACTTGAAAATAATAAAAATAATAGTGTTAAAAATAGAACTGTCAAGTTAGATTGAACCCGTCGAGTTAGCCCGTTCTGTCAAATAATTTAAGCGGATTGAATTGAAATTTTATCAATCTGCCATTACGGGTCAATCCTCCGTGTGTACGGGTTGATCCGCAGGTTGAGAAATATCAAAAGATGGAATATGTGAAAATAAAATTATGTAAATTTTTTGACTAATATTTTAATATTAACAAGATAAATTTTTCACCATCACAATCTTCTTCTATTAGACCATCTCCAACCATAAAACTCATTCTGGTGTCATTGCAACACCAATTTAGTGTCATTCCAACACCAAATTTTTTCCCGACTCCAATCAATACACACCATTTCCTACACTAAAAGGAATATTCTTTTTTTATCTTATAATTTATTATTCAACGTACATATTAATATCAACATACATATTAATTTATTAAATATTTTTATTGTGATCATGATTATTATTAAAATTAATATTTTTATAATACATAATCTTAATTTAAATTGTATGTTGGCTATGTGTTATGAGCTATGTGTTATGTATTTTATATTTATGTATTTTGAAATTTTAAACATTTAATTGTGTGTTTGTTACGAAAATATCAATATTATTAATTTTAAAATATTTATAATCTTAGTAATATAACAAATATTTTAAATATTACTTATTTAAGTTAATAACTAATATAAATTTATAATATATAAAATTTACATAATAAATTCAATTAAATTAAATAATATTAATTTATAATATTTAAAAATATTTTAAATATAAATTTAATATTATAATATAATTATTTAAAATAAACTATATTTGCACCATTTTGGTGCAAGTGAATAGTGAAACACTAAACTTGCACCATTTTAGTGCAATTTTTGGTGTTCCGGAGAAGAAATGGTGTTTTTTTAAACTAAAATGGTGTAATAAGGTATGCATTGGAGATGGTCTTACACATACACCTCAACATATTATAAAAGAAGTTAAGAGGGAAAAATAAAAAAATATTTAATGAAGTACTCTATTTTTTTATACTCTAATTATTTTATATTATCTTGTCGCTATTATTCTAATTAATGTAGAAAATAATGACATATCAAAATCAAATAATTGCAAGGATTAGAAAATCTTAATTGAATCTCTATTTGGATGAGCAAAAATTTACATTTGCATATTATCAAGATTTGAATATTTTGGAATATTGGAAAGAAATACAAAACATCGGTACTCAACTTTGTAGGTCGATAATTAAATCTCAATTATAAGATTTTAGTTATTTTAAATGTTTATTTTTTAATCATGGTACCTCATTTCCTTATCGATTATTGTCTCACGCCCTCGATATCTCAGTAATTTTAGATATATTTTTTTAATTTTTTAGTCCATGGGTTATCTCGCCTAACCCGTAATCTGTCTTGGATTGAGTTGGAGATTTCTCAATCCGTCGAGATGACGAATCGATCCGTCTTTCCCCATTAAATATATGGATCGATCTGTTTGATCGCTCTAGTTAAAAATTAAATACTTTTAGGGAAAAAAATTTGATGGTTAGAAGATATTTTAATAAAAAAAAATGCTGTTGGTAAAATGCAAAATTTTATCCGTGCAATTTCGTGGAAACGAAGCAAACGCGGAATGCAAGCGAAAGATCAACGCGTAGACGCGGTCCCGCTCTTGTAAATAGAGGCCTCTTCTTCCTTCCTTCATTGTTCCGAATTCCCAAGTCCAGTTCTCTTCTGCCTTATTTCCAAAGTCGAAACCCTAATTTCTAGTGCCATGGCGTACCGGACGCTCGAGATCACCCTGATATCCGCCAAGGGCCTCAAGGAAGTCAATCTCATCTCCAAGATGGCCGTCTACGCCGTCGTCTCCCTCTCCTACGACTCCCGCACGCGGCAGCGCACACTGCCGGACCGCGAGGGCGGCCGCAACCCCACCTGGGACTGCACCCTCCGCTTCTCCGTCCCTGCCGACGGCGATCTCGCCCGTGCGCACTTCCTCAACATCCTCCTCCGCACCGAGCGCACCCTCGGCGACCGAGACGTCGGCGAGGTCCGCGTCCCTCTCTCGGAGCTGCTCTCGGCCGCCGGCAATGGTCCGTCGTCCGTCCAGTTCATCAGCTACCAGGTCTGCAAGATGAACTCCGGCAAACAGAAGGGCGTTCTCAACTTCTCCTACAAGCTTGGCGAGCGCGTAGCCGCACCGTCGGCCCCTGTTCCGGCGACGGGATATGCACCGCAGTCCGCAGCCTATCCGTATCCTCCTCAACCCGCGCCAAAGGCCGATAAGCCTGTGATGGCGTACCCCGTAGGGACGGGCTATAGAGCGCCGCCGCCTCCGTATCCGCCGGCGTTTGGCTACCAGCAGCCGCAGGCATACGGATACCCACCCGCCGGGTACGGGTACCCGCCAGCGGGATACGCTTACGGGGCGGCGCCGCCGCCGCAGCCGCCGAGGAAGAATAGGATGGGATTGGGATTAGGGGCGGGGTTACTTGGAGGCGCACTCGGCGGGCTTCTGATCGGAGACATGATATCCGATGACGCATCCTACGACGCCGGTTACGATGCCGGATTTGACGACGGGGGCGGTTTTGATTTTTGATTCTAGTTTCTAGACGCTTCTTCTCCGGCGTTTCTTGTACGCGTCTTTTGAAGACTTGCACAGTAGGTCCCGTAGGAATATCAGTGTACTGTACATGCTATGATGTATATTGGCTTTGTATGATTTCAGCAATTTGCCCTCTTTGATTATTGCCAATGAAATGAGAGGGCTACATCGTTAATTAAGTTGTGAAATATTCTGACCAGGGATTCAATAATTTAAATCATCAATATCTAACTAGAGGAAGGAAGATATTCAATAATGTCTAAAGCTTCTTGATCATCGCGGTCCATAGGATCCATTTTGATTTATCTTCTTTATAATCATCGTGGAATAGAACGATAGGGGTTACTAAATTGATGATTTCAATTTTTTATGGGAAAAAAAAGATCAAAGAGTTAGTCGAGTTGATAAGCGTAAAGAGATAATTTTCTTGAGGAGATTATGACTCTAGGCTATCAACCGTCCCCTTTCTTTACATTTGTCATATGAATTCTTGATTTATCTCCTCTATCGAGCAGTCGAAGAGGATCGCTAATGTGACGTTCTATTTTTTTTAATAATAATCAAACTTTTGCGCTATAATTTACATCGTGTGCAAAAAGATTGGAATTGTTAATTTAGCATCTCTCCTCCCGTGGAGGCTACAAATATGAGAGGGAGTAAATTACGGATGATCACTGACCTTATTGCATTGACAAATACGATGAAGAATGTGGCCTGACATGGACATTAAATATTCCGTTGACATGGGAGATCAAATTTTACTCCATGTATAAATTCTGCATCGTATTTACTAGCGCATCATCCTTGCAGAGATTTTAATTTGCATCTTATAATTAGGACATCACATTACAATGTCATTATTTGATTAGCTTGGACTATGATGTTAATGTGGAATCGTTGTGTTAGTGGTCTATTGAAGGAGAAAGATAAATTGAAAAGGTATTCACTATTAACTTTCTTGATTTGTCATCTATTTTATTTTATTTTAATAAATTCATCATGATCAAAATCCAATCGTTAGTACATAACATATCCTCTGTTTAAATGGGTCGTTTCTTCCGTAAAAAACTAATTATGCTCACGAGCCATGGATAAACTAGATAAAGAATAAAAACAAATGCAAAATGCTTTTGAAGAATGCAACTGTTGGTGCAATCGATCCAGATCATTATTGATCAGGATTCGAGTTTGATTCGAATGATATTTTGATGTTCGACAAAAACATATGACAATATAATTGTCATGAGAAAGTCTAAGTCTTAGGTACTTGGCATAGAAAGTCCAAGTGGGACACTTGACATTTGGGAAAGTTCAAGTATGAGTCTTGATAATGGAAAGTCCAACATGGGTTGACAAGAAAAGTCCAAACATAGGTCTTGGCATGGAAATGCAATGAAAAATCCATGCTTGAGTCTTGGCATTTGAGAAGTCCAAGGGGTTAATATTGACGGTGTAAAGTCCAAGCGGAGTCTTGACAGCATAAGTCCAATGGTTGGCGGTGTAAAGTTCAAGCGGAGTCTTGGTGGCGTAAATCCAATGTGCCTTGGTGGTGTAGACACCGTTAGCATGACATAGCCGATGGAAGCACCTGAAGGCTAGCGCGATGGATGAACAAGTCATCGATGACTCGGAGGGATCCGAGAGGCGTGAGGCTGATAGAGGTGACTAGAAGGCTTAGGTCTAGGTTAAGGGTGGTCTAGCAAGTATGGGGGCACCATACTTGGGTTAAAACCTCATGTTTGAGGTGTGTCAATCGACTGGTGTCATGTGATAGTCGACTGGACCGAGTCAACTAGAGTTTGACTGCGGGAAATGGCCTAGCAGTCGACTGTCAGAGGTGGGCAGTCGACTGATGGCTCGAGCAGTCGATTGATCGTGTGATCAGTCGACTGGTGCTCGAGAATTCGACCACAGAATGGAGTCTCACTCGACTGCTGCGGTTAGCAGTCGAGTGGAGGCTTGACCAGTCGATTGATGGTCATAATCAGTCGACTGATGAAGGATCCGTTGGACTTATCCAGCCTGGATCTAGCCATTGTCTCACGACAACAGTGACATCAGTCGACTGATGGTCCCGATCAGTCGACTGATCGACTTTTTCCAGCACAGGTTGAAGTTTTATAAGGAGCTCGTGATGGAGGAAAAGGTAGCGATTTTCTTGGACGTTTTGAAGTGATTTGCTACTGCAAATCAGGGTCTTCAAGTGCTAGTCCAAGGCAATCAACAAGCAAGGTTCCAAAGAGTTTTTGTAAAGTGTTCTTTACTTCTCTTGTTGTATTTCATATTGTATTTGCTTGTTATATTTGATTATTGTTGTAATCACATTATAAGGGGTTTATCCGCCTCCGACTTATGTCGAGAAGGAGTGTTTATCATAGTGGTGTGTGATTGACATCGCTAGGGTTCGTACGAACCCGATCCGTGGAGTATGAACCGTGCGGTTCCGAACCATGTTAAATATTTGTATTTGCATGTTGTATATTTCGTTATCATTATTATTTCTCTATTTCCGCTGCGCTAACGAAATTGTAGAAACGACACGCGATCGAATTTCATTTACGAACGGACAAACTACTATTCACCCCCTATAGCGGCCTCAATTCTTCTACAGCAACGATGATCGATAAATCATGAAGGTTTTTGGGAAAGGTTGAAAACATATTTAAAAAACATGATATTTGGTTTACGAATTAGATGCCCGTGATATATTATAATTCAGAGATAACTTTAACGATTTACCAAACAATGCACGTGAATTTAGAATTATTCAAACTGTATCTCATATTTTTATATTTACTAAATAGCATACTTAATTTCTTTTTTATCCTTCCCGCCAAATAGATCTGTATCACAGTGAAAATCTCGAACAATCCAAACGTGATGGCGAAAATTCAAATTTCAACACCACAGTAGTGTTGCAATCCCAACACCACAACTGTGCTATAGGAATTTACAAATTCTAGCACCACAGTGATGGTGTTGGGATTGTAATACCACAGTGGTACTGTAATTGCAAATTCTAGTACCACAATGATATAGGTCTGTTTGACGGGAGGGATAAAAAGAAAATTAAGTGCATTATTTGATAAATATGAAAAATATGAGATACTATTTAGACAATTCTAAAATTTACATGCGCTGTTTGATAAATCATCGAGATAACTTCCTCGAGTCCGCTCGTATGACATCATATACATCCATTTTATAAAGTACATGAAAAATCTATTATTATATAAAAATTAGAAGGATATCCTCATTTTTATTGAAACAATTTACTATTTTTAAAAATATTAAAATAGTATTTTATCATAAAAATATCTTCGTTATAGTGTTGTGTTAATATAGTAGCTATGATCAATTGATATATATATATTTTTTCAACTTAACAAAAATTATTATACAGGGATAACTTATTGAAATTGTATAAACTTAATTAAAATAGTTTCATATTATTTTAGCACGGTCATAGCCTTTTAATTTTTTGCACTTTGATATTTAAAAAATAATAAATTTTTAGAAAGGAAAATTGGTTTTTAGCCCGAGGATAATTTTTGTATAAGCAAAAATAAAAATAAAAAATGAAGGAGAATTTCCTTAACCTGGACAATAAGGGCGCTTCGGGAAAAAAAAAAAAAAAAACATCCGTGGGATCGGCCCAATCGAACCCGATCGAACCATTCAATTTTGCCCGAGTCAAATGCCTTGCCAAAACCAATGCTAAAACCCTAATCCGCCGGTTCCCTCCTCATCTTTATTCGCCGCTCTCCCAGGCGACAAGTATGCGGCGGAAACCCTAATCCTCTTGCTCTATCCATCCAATTTTTGTTTACCTATATATACCTATCAATGGTTGTATTTTTTAAGATGATCTTCTCTTCTTTCTCTTAGATCTGTAAGTTTTCTTGTTCCATCCCTTCTACGTTTTTTTTTTATTTTTCGAAGTGGGGATTGCCGTGACGACTCTGGAAAATTCAAGCTCAACAGACCGGATTGCAGATCTCTCATCGAGGGAACTGTATGTCGACTTTCCCGCTGAACTGAGCGATCTCCGTGTTTAACGTCTTATCTTAATTCATAAAAAGATCGTTTTCCCCATTAGTTTCTCTACGTCTCTGCATGATCGTTGCAATAAATCATCTTATGGAGGTTTCTATAGCAGTATAATCGGAAAAGTTTGTGTTTTTCCGCTTGTTTTTTTTTTAGCTTTATATAGTTGGAGAGTGATGCGATGAGGATAACAGAGCTCCCTCTTCTGAATTACGTCTTGTGGATGCTCGCTGGCAGAATCGAACCTATGACATATACGCCAACACTGAGCCTTGATCTCCAGTTTATTATTTCTAATATATTTATAGTAGTGTTTCTTTGTAGTAAATGTTTTGCATTATTGCGTTTGCTTTTGTCTATGTTTTTTGCAAGTCGAGATAAGGATGAAGTAAAATTTTAAATTATCCAACACTTGATCTGAGGATCTTTTGATCCGACTGATGCAGTTGTTCTTTTTACTTCTGAATCGTAGTTCACTTGTGATATTACATTTTAAAAATATTTGCCAATGTGTCAAATGATGAAATCATGAATATTATCTTAGGACACCTTCCTACACTTCCTGTATTTGGGTTGTGGATGAGAATAAAACGTTCATGCTGATGATATTGGTTATTCAGTTATTGGCCATGGTTTTAATTTTTCGATTTATCTTTTCTCACTGTCTCTCTCTCTCTCTGTGAATTTCTAAGTCTTAGCTTTTGATGATTGCTAGTAAATGTTGGAATTACCGGCTGATGTGGTTAAACCCACTCTCTGATGTAAATTCATCTGGCTTTCTGAAGCTCGTATCTCATATCTTCCCTCGTTAGCTTGTTTTTCCCCCAATTTTTACTTGTGTTTTCCTTCTATTCCTTAACTATGCCTTGTTAAATTTCTGGCACAGCTAGAAAGCATTATTTTGTTTTCATGACCCAATGAAGAAGAACAGGCCTCTTGATAGGAAGTGCCGTATGACACTCAAAACAGCAGCCTTGGCAACTAGTTACTGCCGCACATCTTCGTTTGCTCCATTCTTTTCATATTCTTCAAGAATTGAACTGTTGTGGATTTACAAATGAATGTTTTTGTGGAATGACTAGAACTTGTCACGGTTGTGTGTGTGATTTTAAACGGGTCTCTGAGGGTTTTTGTTTCGCGTAATCTTTGAACTGTTTTGGTTAAGGCCTGATGCCACGTCTCCAGTAGCGAATGCTTTGACTGGTGGTGCTATTGTCAGGCCGATACAAAGGCTTGTTAGGCATTTCGTTTGCTGATAGGAATCTGTGGATGGGTTTTAGTTTATCTACGGAGCCGTTTACTGCGATCACATCTTTTTAAATTGTTTGCTAATTCGAAATTGCGTAATGTGATTTGTAGATATTTTTGGCTTCTTTTTTTTCATTATGAGAATTTTGCAAGTGACGAAAAACATAGACAGGGACATCTGTACTCTTAAAGAGGCTGATGATTAGTTCTATGCGAAATGGGAATCTCTCCGATGCAATATTTTTTCTTTTGCGGAGTTCAAATTTTCCTTGTGACTACTTTGCCTATGATGCATAAATATGCACGTATTATCAGATTTTAAATGATGATGAGTATATTGTCACTACCACTGAGGCTTTTTTAGTTGTTGTTTTGTCCTCTTCGAGGGGTTTTTAATGTTTGCGAATGAGTTTTTAACTCCGATGATGATTAAATTATAAACTTTCGTTCTTCTGAGTTTACATGCGATGCGGAATAAACATGGAGACCTGAACTGAGGAGTATTCATTTTTGAAAATTTTGATTCGATCTGTTTTTCTCGCTTTTATAGCGTATCATTTTGTTTTTATGGTTTCATTCTGCTGCCAATGATTCCTTTAAATATACTTTGATCGAACTTTATGAAAAGATGTTTAATCTGAGGCACTAATGAAATTATTCTTGCTATTGTTGTAATTTCCTGTTTCGTTTTAAACTTAATTATTTTATTTATGCTTAATTTTTTTTCGGATAATCGACCCTTCTTGTGAGTTTTATTTATTGTCTTTGTCCGAATTCCTTTTTTTTTAAAAAAAAATAAAAATTCATTAAAACTAACCTTACCCACTAGATCTGCAGTCCCCTCTACCACTGTTATTATGATCCTTATTTGGTAAAACCTACGACATACACTCATATCAAGCGTTTTTTATTTCCTAAAATGTGGTATTACGATCGTAGGATTTTAGATAGTCTCATCGTCGCCGTAGTATTCTTATTTTCCTTTTTTTTTCTGTCCTTTTAAATTTTGAAAAAAAAATAGAGCTGTCTCCCTATTTCAAGGAGTGAGATTAATCTAAAAAGTATTTTTGCGGGAAGAAAATTTTATGAAGTCATCTTAGTTGGAATGAAAACAAAACTAGATATAATATGATTGTTACGATTCAATAAAAGATCGTTGTTAACCAACCTATCATTAGTTCATGAATAGCAATTAAAAGAATAGAAAAAGTTTTTATTGTGTCATTTAATTATAAAGGAATTCTTAACTTAAGATTTCCGAATATTGAGATCTTTGGCACCAACAATAATAACAACAAAGTTTTATCCTATTAGTTGGGGTCGATTATATGGATCTTTCTACGGATTTTATTTCCTATTATATCATTATTTATATTTAAATAAATTTTAGCTTGTTTTATTGTTGCTAATTAAATTTTTTTTTTGGTCTTATTAGTTTGATGTGTATATTTGATATCGTTTCACATCGTTTAATTGGAGCATTTATTGGTCGTCTAAGTGTATGTTTGTACCATCTTAAACGTGTCTTTCGAAGTTTTTTTTTAATAGATGCAATATCAATTTTTTTTCTAATGCTCTCAATTCTTATTCTGTTTATCCTCGTATCTCTGCACATCAACCATAACATCTTCATCTCTGCAATTCTTATCTTTTGCTCATATGTTTGAGTCGTAGTTCAACATTCAGTTTCATATAACATAGCAGGTCTAATCGTCGTGTTATAAAATTTCTTTTTAAATTTTAGATGTACTTTACGATCACATAAAATATTCAATATTTTCTTTCATTTCAATCATTCTGTTTGTATTCTATGTAGGACATCTCTCTCAATCTCTTCATTATCTTGTAAAAATAATCTTAAATATTTAAAGCTCTAAATTTCAAACAACTCATCATCTCCTATCTTAACACTTATCTTATTACGTCTAATATTGTTAAATTTAAATTTCATATATTCTGTTTTTTCTTTATTGAGCTTAAAACTTTTCACTTCTAGTGTTTCTCGTCAAAATTCTAGTTTAACATTTATTATTCACGTGTCTCTTTTACTAAAATAATATCATCTGTAAAAATATGCACCACGGTAATGTGTCCTGAATGTGTCCAGTGAGTTCATCCATGATTAGTGTAAAAAGATAAGGATTTAAAGTTGATTCTTGATGTAATTATATCTTTATTGGAAATGTTTTAGTTAATCCATCTGAAGTCTTCACTCTGGTCGTTACTTCCTTATACATATCCTTAATTAGTTCAATATATGTTACACTAAAATCTTTTTTTTCTAAAATTTTCTAAATTATTTCTCATTGAACTCTATTATAAGTTTTTTCTAAATTAATAAATACCATGTGTAAATTCTGCTTTTGCTCTTTATACTTTTCAATTAATTGTCTGAGAAGGTGTATAACTTCTATTGTCGACCTTCCTGGCATAAATCCAAAATTATTTTCGAGAATCATGGTCTCATTCCTTAATTTTTTTTTTATTATTTTTTCTCAAAGTTTCATGATATGACTTATTAGTTTAATACCCCTATAATTTTCACAAGTTTTTATGTCTCCCTTATTTTTATATAAGGGAATTATGATACTTACCCTCTATTAATCAGACATCCTTTTTGTTTTCAATATCATGTTAAATAATTTTGTAAGTCATTCAATATCTTTTTTCCCTAAACACTTCCATAACTCTATCGGAATATCATCTGGTCCAACGGCTTTTCCATTTTACATTTCATTTAAAACTTGTTTTACTTCTAAAATTTGAATTCTACGATAAAAATTTAAATTTTTATACTCATTTGACTTACTTAAATTACCTAAATTAAGTTAGTCTCCTAAATCTTCATTAAAAAATTGATAAAAATATTTATTCCACCGCTTTTTTATTTCTTCATCATTTACTAGTACCCTATTGCATTCATCTTTAATACATCTTATTTGATTAAGATCTTTTGTCTTCCTCTCTCTCACTTTAGCTATTCTATAAATGTCTCTTTCCCCTTCTTTTGTATCTAATTTTCGATATAACCGTTCAAAAGTTTCAGTCTTATCTTCATTCACTACTTTCTTAGCTATTGTATATTTTTTCAAATTTTCCTCATTTTTACAAATATTTAATTTCTTATATGCTATTCGTTTTTCCTTGACTTTCTCTTCAGACTTTTCACTGTATACGTCCCTTTGACTCACCGAGTACACTCTTAGCTACTATTTTCAATTTTGATACCATTTTATCCCACATCGTATTAGGGTCACTGTATATGTCATCTAATACTTATACTCCTACTTTCTTTTTGAATATATTTAGTTTTTTATCTTTTAATTTCCACCACTTAATTTTAGGGGTCGTGTATAATTTCATTCTATTAATACTATATTTGAGGCGTATATCCAATACTATTAACCTATGTTGAGTAGTTAAATTTTCTCCAGGAATAACCTTACAATCTTTACAAATCTTTCTATCTTTCTTCTTAACCATAAGAAAATCAATTTGTGATTTATTATTTCCACTTTTGAACGTGATTAAGTGTTCTTCTCTTTTCTTAAAAAATATATTAGCTAGTATAAGATCATATGTTATTGCAAAATCCAATATAGTTTTACCTTCTTCATTTCTTGTTCTAAACCCATAACCCCCATGCACCCTCTCATATTCGTCATTTTTCACTCTGACATGCCCATTTAAATCACCTCCTATTAAAATCATCTCATTTGACGGAATATTTTGTAATACTTCATCCAAGTCCTCCCAAAACCTTAATTTGATATTTTCATCTAATCTTATTTAAGGTGCATATACACTAATTACGTTTATAGTTTCTTTCTCCACTATTATTTTGAGAGCTATAATTCTATCCCCCTTTCTAATTACTCCTACAACTTCATCTTTTAACGAACTATCAACAATAATACTCACTTCATTTCTTGTTTTACTCTTCCATGTATATCATAACTTAAAACCCGAGTTCTCTATCATCTTTGCCTTCTCACCAACCTATTTTGTCTCTTGTACACATACAATAATAATTTTTTTCTTCTAATTATCGTATCTACTATCTTCATTGTTTTACCAGTGAGGGTTCCTTTGTTCCATGTATCAAATCTTAGACTACTAGTTTTTCTATAATATTTGTTCTTACTAAACCTATGGTGTGAGAACTCTTCCTTATTTAACACTACACCCAAGTTCTCATGGAGATGTAGCGGTCCTTGTCGATACGTTGCAGTCGGACCCTGCAACGTGAACTCTAGTATATTTTTCACTACACCCGAGTTCTGAAAATATAACGGTCTTTGTCGAGACATTACAATGGACCAGAAAACAACCTATGATCCATTCATTGAATATTTGTCTTAGTTTAACGCTGGCTGGCAACCTAACGCAACCCTCCTCCTTTATCCGGGCTTGGGACCGACCACGACAAGATTAATTTATCATGGACGGAGTTTTCTTTAGCACTAAGAATAAAATAATTTTTTAGAATAGTTATATTCATTGCGTTTTTTAACTTAAGAATAAAATAATGATTTAAAAAAGTTTCGAATGGTTTCCTATTCCGGCATTAAGTAATCGTTCCAATATTTATTAAAAGAGAAAGGGAAGATAAGGAAGAGGTAATTTTTAAAAAATAAGAATTTGACATGAATTTCGTTTTCATTTATAATCTCCTTTTCCTTTTATTTGAAATATATTTTAGATATTTCAATTGGGTATATTCAAATCAATTTCATTTTAATTTGTTTCTTTTGATGAATATTCTAAAATCCATTTTAAATAACCAATCCACTCTTAAGACAAAAAAAAAACTTTCATTAATTTTATCTAATCAGAAAAAGGTATCAAATTACATGTTAGGATAGATTTGATTAATGTATAGTTATAAAATAATTATTAGATTAGTTAGTCAGATAAGACTTATAATATAATAGAATTAGAGAACTTGCTTTTATTAAAAAGGGGAATTAGCAAGTTCCTTTTTCCACTTTGATAGGATATTTAGGGGCGTTTGGTTCGCAAAAAATTTTTTGTTTTCTATTTTCATTCTCTCATTTTTTAGAAAACAGAAAACAAGTTTTTTTTATTTTTCAGTTTTTCAGAAAATGTTTTTTATTTTTTGGAAAACGAAAATGAAAACAGAAAATAATTATTTTTCATTTTCCAATTTTTTAAAAAATGCTCATTTATTTTCTGGAAAATAGAGATGAAAAACACATACTCATTTTCATAGAAAATGAAAATGAAAAATGAAGAAGAAAACCGATACCAAATTTTTTGTTCGAGTTCATTATAAAGTACCTCGGTATGCCTAAAAAATAGACTAATTCAATAACTTTTTGTTCAATTTTCTGTGGAGTCTGATCATCATATTACGTGTCAAGGGAATGACTTCTTGGCTTCTGATTTCCATATAAAGAACATAACGGATCAATTTTTTACAAATGTAAAGGTGTCATTTTTCAATATGTTAATTATTAGTCTGAAGGGTTAAAAGTCTATCGTAATTTATTTTTCTTATGATGATCTAAAGATGGACTAGTAGAGATCAATCTAGATTGATGAATTTTAATTTTTTACATTAGATGATGAGTATACAGACACTCATTAATTTCTTTTCTGATCGATTGGATATCATGGAAGAGTGACAATCATATTGTTAGGATCTCTCGGTTAAAAGGGTCTGGGTTGAACCATAGATCACTTTATGATCTTGTTATACTTTTTGATTTACTCTATGGATGATATCCAAGGGACAAAGTCAATGCGTTTTATAAATAATCATGGCAAAGATTTAGACATTTAAATTATCAATAAAAAAATAAGAATAGATTGCGATACCAAAATTGAATATTTTGCATTGCAACATAGGCGATCTATTATATTTCGAAAAAATATGAAACTGTGTAACCCTCTTTTGTAAAAAGTTAGCATATATCAATCTAATGATCATCAGTCTATTCCACGATATTATAAGGGAGATAAATTATAAAGAGCACTATAAGTCTTGATTTAGTGGTCAAAATATATAGAGATCATCTGAATCAAAAAAAAAGATTTTCAAAAATCGATTATTGTCTTATCTACAAGGCCGTGCTTTAACCATTGCATTATCTCCGTGAGAACAATTGCAACCCTCCTCAATTGTCCCTATTGAAGTGGGGGAATAAGTATGCATTATCTCCGTGAGAACAATTGCAACCCTCCTCAATTGTCCCTATTGAAGAGGGGGAATAAGTACTGTAGATTGTTTTAGTAAATTTGATATTCCAAGAGATTAATTTTCAATTAAATAAAAATTCATAAATATATTAGAAATTTTCAGAATGTTTTAAGTGCACCGCAACAATGACTGACCAACATGATTGATTATGTAGGCCTTTTCAATGATTTGATGGAATTGGACGTACTGCCTATAATCAGTTGTCAGAAATTTTGATATTTTGACATTAATAGCCCGGGTTAATTTATATATCATAGTTATGTTTCTCGATGTTATTTTCTATTTTTTGTTTAATAAATCAAATATTAAGTCGATTCGTCGATATTACATGAGAAAATGAAGACAAACATATGATTTCCAAATTAAATAGAGATACTGTTTATCCTACTGTGCATCCGGCCAGTCGTTCTGCAAACTTGATATGATGAGCAGATCAAATCTCTGGAGGTTTTGAAGATTTATTATGCTCTTCTGACCCAAGCAGTTCGAACTGATGCATATTTACTGGAGCTCGAGGATCTCTCCCCATTGTACCTGAAGCATCAGATGAGCTAGAAATGAAGGTCGATGGCATCTTAATTCAGGATGGATATTGATATCGGAAATAACTGATTTAAGAATTAATCGCGTAGCAAACGACAATCAAAACTCTAAGTCATCGTATCACGATTCTATGGAAGGAAGGAGACCTAATAATTCGGTACATCCGAGTTGTATAAAGAAGTCGTCTAGGTCGTATCATATTCCGGACGTCCCACATCTCGACAATTGCATGCTATTTTGGATGTATGACTTCCGAAAGTATGTTCTATCTTATCTAGTCAAGTGACGTGACAGATATTCCTGTTCATATGATCCACAAGACAGTTCTTGTCAGCGTTTCTCTCCGACCAGAGAATATATGCCCATATTGATTTCCAAAGGCATGCTCATCAGATTAATGAGGAGTTGTCTTCTATCAATCACACGACGAGTATTAATTACAACATATGTGCATGCGGTATTTATGAAGGTAATGACTTCTATTACTTCTTAGAATAGACCTGAACACATTATGAAGTCATACCGTCCATTCCGATCATACTATTTGACAGAAAGATCCTCTTCTATATATAATCGTCCTAGGGGAGGATAAAAGGAGATTTGTGCTCTAAATAACTCTCTTTACTATTTTCACCATCTTTTCTGTTGATTCTTATTTTGAACGTCGGAGGGGTCTTGTCGAGATCTCTCTCGACATCTTTAACCGCGTCTGTCTTTTAGGATACTCTACTCGACTGCCTCGTGTCATTCAACTCCCGACAAACACATCGACTCTATTATCTAGGCTTTTCCTTCGCGTCAGCTATCCTTTCATTTGAATCACTGATCCTTTGCTTCGTTCGTCATCGAACACTTCATCATTTTGTCTAGGCGGACAACAAATACAAAAAGCCTTTTCAGTACCTTGAAGAAACCATTGAGAGATGGGAAGTGAAAGATCTTTTTTTTGGCTTGCGGGTAATCTTGAATCCTCCACCAAGGGAGGACATGCTCGAGAGGGCTGAATCCTGAAAGATCTTGTCACGGGACACGTGAAATAATTCAAACTCTGTGGAAAGATTTAAATGGGTACAGAAGCTTATGTTTGGCAACCAATGATTTCATAATCAAGGAAACTTGTCTATCAAAACTCGTGATGTTTTTAACTGTCGATTAACTTTCAATGCTTCCATGACATACATTCTTCAAAGTTATAACATTCTGGCCACAAGTATTCTTACCATATTGCAATAACTGATGACGAAAACACACGAGGAGCAAGCAATCATGCTACTATACTATATCGCTACCATTTCTCTAGATTGGGAATGAAGATTGCCTTCTCGGGTGTGTAAATTCCGTCGATAGTTGTATCGCCTAGCCCAGTAGATAAAGTTCAACAGCCCGAGCATTTGCATAAAAAATAGCAGCCAGTAAAAATAATCAAGGTGACTCTTATTCAAGTTGTTCCCCTCTATCCATCCTCTTCCACTGGTACCACGTCTACTTGCTTTATTTGCCAATTCGACTGTAATAGATCCCATGAAAGCAGCTAAGCCAACCACGCACCAAAAGATTGCTGTTCCTATTGATTTCATCCCTCTCGGTGCTTCGCTGTTGAAGAATTCCAGCATTCCTACAAAGGAAGTGACATCGACAACACCCAAGCAAAAGAATTGCACCAGGAGCCAGAATACTGACATTGGGACACCAGTCGTCATGTTTTCAAGCCCCTTCTCCTCTATAATTTTCAACCTTCTGTTCTCCACCACTGCTGCTGCGCACATCGCAAATGCAGCGAATAAAAAGCCAATAGCGACGCGTTGCAAGTGAGTTATACCGCCTGTGTACCCTGTGATCCTTCTCAGAAATGGCACGATGGATCGATCATAGACTACAAGCATCACAACCTGAAAGAATTGTGGGATTACAAAGAGATTTGCAGGCGAGATTCGAATGTTTCCGAGCCTGGTGTCCATGGTTGTGCCTTGTTGCACAGTGAGGCTTAGGAGTAAACCATTTGGAATGGAGCCCCATACGGAACTGATGATGATAGGGACCATTCTAAAGATAACTTTTGTTTCCTCCACTTGAGTTGTAGTGCATAAGGACCACGGGCCATTATCAGATCCATGCGCACCAATAATGGCAGCTTTGTCAAGGAACCTGCAGATAACATTACAAAAATATCAAACGCTAAATTATCATTAGCCAATCACCGACTAAGGAACTGATAAACTCAGAATCATAGAAAGTATCAATGCATTTACTGTAATCCTTGTGTGTGAGAAAGCACTTCCACTTCGTTGGTGCCTTTTTGAGGAGGTGTATTCAGGTCTTCTGGGTTTTCAGGCAGTGACAGATTTCTCTTTCTGAATGCTGCTACTAAAACCTATGATAAGGGTGTCAGGAAAACCAACAAAGGTATTCAGATCAAAGGTGAACTGTAATGTCTAGAAAATCAAAATGCCTCATATATTAGTGTTTAACCTGTGATGTCCTGGTCAGGGGACTTCCATCAGGTATATGATTGCGATAGAAAGGGAAACCACTAGCAACCACAAGCAATGATAGAAGAACAAAAAGAGCAGTGACACCAAAGCCAATATCCCAACCTTTGTTATTCTGAATCCATATTAGCAAAACTAGCCCTATTAATCCTCCTAGTGAGATCCCAAATGTGTAAAAATTGAAGAAGCTAGTTCTTTCTATTGCTTCGATCGGATCGTCACCATCAAACTGATCCCCTCCCAGTGATGGCGATGAAGCACGAACACAACCTTCGCCCAACGCTACCATGTACAAGCCAAGGTAAAGAAGGAAAGTGTTCCACCCATGGGCTTTCTCGCAATTCTCGCCTTGGTCATTGATGTTGCAATGTGGAGGATGGAGTGATGGAAGGTGTGCTTGCAATGCTAGTAATCCATATCCCTGAAATAAAAGACATGTAAATTGTTTTCAACTATGCCTGAGGTTTAATTGATCATGAAACACTTTTCATTTTAGACTGAACATAAAGTACAAAACAAATTCATTATCATCTGAACTGAGGCAGATCAGCCTACCAGGTTCACAGAATCAGATTGTACTCACATTAATGTTAAAAAGAAATATAAAAAACACGACAGCAAAAGTATTCCATCAATGAAGCAGAACAGTGTAGTAGCAGGTGTCTATTAGGTGAGGTTTTAGTTTTACTGGTTAGTTCTAGTAGTACCAAACAATTGCTACTTTTGTCTGACCTCGATATTTAAACCCTTCTGAGTAACTAACATAGACCTTTCATAGACAATTAAAAATTAAATGTATTCACATTTGTTGGCGCTCTGCCTCAGATGGCCCTTCAATAATTATTAGTATTCCATTACGTTATGTTAGAAAATCAGGAATGAAGCCAAGAGTCTTTAGTTAATTAGGCATGTAGTTCGAAGAACATGACCTAACACATGCATTTCTTTAGGAGATTAGTTTCTTAATTATAAGGATGTTGTGATCATATTATCATATATATTAAGCAGTTTGTTGACAATATTTATCAGATAAATTAAAAAAAAATCAAGATAAGAATTTTTTTTTGCAAGAACTATATGTTTTAGCCATTGTTTAAGGAGAAATAGTCTGAATAACTCACTTAAACCACTGCTTTAAATGCAACAAATATTTTTATAAACATTTCCACCGAGTGAAAAGAATAAGGGAAACAAAATTAATTAGGCCAAGAAAATAGATAAAATACATGTGCACGAACATATACAACTCTTATCAAAATAAATACACACTGCTAGTGATCATATAAACAAAAGAAGTATATGCCAGCGAAATCATAAGGAAACTTGAATTTACTTGTAGAATTACCATGAATTCAATAGGCCCAAATATGAGTATGGTCTTAAATCTTGTGATGTAAGAGTCAGAGATGAAGGCTCCCAAGAGAGAGAAGGCACAGGCTGCGCCACTAAGGTTATTAACCATGGTCGAAGAGTTTGCAATGTCCTCGTGCATGGTTCCATGCAAATAAGTCACCAAGTTCAACAAGATCGGGATGAAGGCAGTGTTCAGCAAAGTTGTTTGTGCTGCAAAATACATAAATATATATATATATAAATATATTCATGAATTCATTTCCGCTGAAAGATTCTACTATTCTCTTTTTCCAGCTTATACAAGAATCGATGTGAAGAGTTATTTGTACTCACTGCATATGAAGGACGCAGCTCGTGCACCACCATGTCGCTTTTTGTCGATAGGCTTTCCTTTCCAGTCTACAAAACCATGGATAGCCATTGAGCTAGCGAACTGTACTTCCCTCTGAGCTCTGCAATGCTGCTGTGCTTATTTATCTGCACACTAATCGAGGAGAAGAAGGTAACTTAATGATTGAGTAGGTGTGTAGTATGAAGGCGACAATGCTGACCGCAGCGTGACATGAACGAAACAATGCTTCGACTAATAATTTAGGATTTTACTGTTATTAGATTTTTTATACGACTCCAAATCGAATTATATATGTTCAGTCGGAGATTCTTTTTGGTCTTCTCATTTTCGGTCACTTTCGTCGTTGACGATGCAAATTGATCAATTGCAGAAACAACCCTTTTTATATGCCATGAATTTAATTATATATATACGTTAAAACTATATGCCAACCTTTTTCTATTATTATTCCGCAATGATCTTTGTTAATTATTCCTTCTACATTACAAGATCCATACAATTTAAGATTTTTCTATTTTTATTTTAAAAAATATATTTTAAATGAATTTAATAATTTAGCAGCCAACCAAACCAAATAAATCAAATTAGTTGAATATATTAAATACACGGACTTTGTTGGATAAATGAATGATTTGGATCGTCAACTAATTTAAGTGGGTGAGATAGGCACATGATAGTGAGATAAGAAGGACCGACCGAGTTGGATAGATTTGATGGGATAGAAGAGTCACGGAGTTCAACAAGGTGGGCCAATAGCTTGGCTATATGAGCTAATAATTCTAGTCAATGATTGATAAAAGTCAAACTAGTTGAGCTACCCTATTAAAATAAAGTAAACAGGACAAATAGTAATAAAGTAGATGGAATAATTATAAACTAATTTAATCAATGATTGAATGACTTTGAGTTAAAAATTCTTCGTGATTTAATTTTTTTTTATGATGATCAAATGACCGATAGAAATTGTTAAATTAATTTCAATCTTTTATCCAAAGAATACGAGTGGATATATTGATAGGATGATATATTGAATGTATAAGTCATGACAAATAGATTAGCATGTAGGGCAAGATCGATAGGATGATATGATATATAGTCCTAATGACGCTAACTGATATGATGATATGTGAGTTGGTAACTAACTTATTTCTCATTCAACGCTTACTATTTCCAAAGCTCGTAGATACTATGGATGTTAGTATTTCTGATAAAATTTCTACGACCAAAACCCAAGCAAGCAAAAGAATTGGACCAGCAGCCGGAATGCTGGCATTGGGATACCAATATACCATGTCAGTAGCCATGTCTTGAAGCCCATAGCATATGTATGTATACGTTACTGAAAAACAGCAGCAAATTAAATGATTTCAGTATTGAATTTGAGCAGAATATTTAAGGTGTAGTATTACAAAAAAAAATAAAAATAAAAATAAAAATGACAAAGTATTAGCCCCTTGCGATTAAAAATGATGAGAGCATTTCTATTGGTTGCTCTCTCCGAGAATCCGTATGTTATTTGTTCTCTACATCGTATCTTATCCTGGGGTCTTATTCAATGAAGAAGAATGGGCAACAAACCGACATGATCGTTGTTAAATGAAAGTCGGTGAGGCAAAGAAGATGAACCGATGGACGACATCTGTCTGATCTACCAATAACTCAGGGTTTTCGATTTTTGTGGGAGAAATATTTGGGTTTTATTATTAGTATCCGAGTATCCCGCAGGACCACAGTTGAACATTCTATCGACAATTTCCCTTTTGCCTGTCTTTTCACTGATCAGAAGTAAATGGTTCCAAAGGATGTGGTCAGGAGGACTTAGAACAAGTCTACTGTGCCGTCTCTTTCGTAACATCGCACGGCCACAAAGAGACGTCGGAAATGAACACTTTTTTCGCCACAATATGACTTTGATTCGGCCGACTTCGATTAAAAAAATTACTAATTAATTTGTAACATTACTTCTTTTTTTTTTTTTTTTTTTTTTTTTTGATTTACTAATTTGTAACATTACTGCTATGATCATGGTTGGCTTTGTAACACGGTGAGCTTTTTCAGATATTTTTATTAAATTTTGTGTTAGTTCTTTTTTATTTTTTTTTAAAAAATGCGGAAATAAAATTGAGAAAATATTGGCTTTGAATTTTCTATGATTTATTTTCCTATTGGATGATAACTTGGAGCGAATCTTGACCTTGCGATTGGCGTCGTGGAACTCTGGCCGTCGATCTTATGAGGCGAGGGACGATGGAAGACCTAGTAGCAGTGGTAGCGGCGTCAGCAGCAGCGGCGACGGCCACCGTGATATCACCGATTGTTGTTCCTCCATTTCCGAGTTCGAGGAGGCGATCTCCGTCCGTAGTAGCTCCGGCCACGCTCGATTCCAGCGCGCTCTCTTCGCCGCCCCTCTGGCTGTCACCATCTCTAGGGGCCGGGCGTGGTCCTGGCTCTACCTCCGCTGCTAAGCGCGTTCACCCAAGGCTCTAACCTTGGATTTCACCAACATCTCCCACCCTGCTATCGCTGCGCGTGTTATCAGCTCGAGCGCCTCCGAAACTGGTCTTCGACTAACTCGTCGTTCTCGACGTCTCTCACCGTTGACGGAACCTTCACAAGCGGAAATATCGTGCGGCCGCCTCTGCACTACGCCACACGTCGGTTAGAGAGCGACTGCTCGAGGACATGCTCAGTTACTTTTGGCTCGTGGAGAGAGTAAATAGGGTTACGTAGCCACATTTGTACTGAGTCACTTTTCCGGGAAGTTCGCTGGTGGTCATGGCTGACGCGGCGGAGGATATGCTCCAGTCCATCAGCGAGGCTTCCACCCATTGTACCGTCCAAACAGCGGCCTGCAACGATTCTGTCAGCCCGGCACCGGATGGGTTCTGTCATTCTGGAGATTCAAAGAAACCCTTCTCGGAAGCGAACAGCTCGTCTTTGCAGTTGTGGGACGAGAGTAGGTTCGACGTCAAGCTCCAGCTTTGGGCTTTAAGGATACCCCGGGAGCATTGTGTAACCGTCAGCCGTCTACTAAGCGGGTCAGTAAATCCCCCAAATCTCTGTATTTCTACGTTTTTTATCCTATCTAATTGGCCCCATCTGGAATGGTGTGGATGTGTCTTTTCTGGTTCATGGAATGGAAGGATGATAAAAGTAGCGTTCACGCAATCTATCAATATTATAGAGTTCAAAACATTAGATTGGAATACAGCGTCTTTAGATTGTATATGAGTGTTATATTAGCTATTTAATAAACCTTGGAATGAGAAAGTTGAAATAAGTTTGGAAAGAACTCTTGTATAGCTTAGATAGAAAGAAGCCAGCAATTTGATACGAGAGGACAAAGTATCGCTGTTTAGGGGTTCGTTATTCATGGCTTCCAACGATACTGTACTTTGAATCAACTTATTACTCTTGCTGATTGCTAGCTAAAGAAGCATAAAATAGCAGCCTGATGGACTCAGTTGTAGGTGCCTATGCATTTACAAGATGGAAAATAAGAGGAACTGATCGTGAAATATATACAAATATTAATCAGATGATAGATATGCTGATCATCATTGGTAATGCTTAAAGTATAAATAAGGAATGCCATTTTTTCAGAAATTAAGTGAATGAGTCTAGGGTAATCGCCAATGTATCTTTGAGAATAAATTGAAACTTGATATTCTTTTTACAGCTTTGTTTCAGAATGACATTTTCAGTGTGCTCCATCATGCTATTTTCTACTTGCAATGCCTTGGCTGGTTCAGTAGATCCAATATTGTAATTAAACCAACTGATTCTTTGATAGTGTTAATGATTTAATCATGAATTATCAGCCATGTACAAAAGGTTTCCCATTTATATGTATAATAACACACAAAAGGTATGATAGAATTATGAACTACATGGACAATAGCACAGAAATTAATTCTATGTCAACATTATGCCACCATGTAACATATGAAAAAAAAAATTCTTTACTTCATTGAACTAGCTGGTGACATTTTTTCTTGTTTATGCAGATACTTGATTGACAAAGTGCGTATTAAACCCATTGTTGAGGATCCAACTAGCGAGAAAAACCGATTCGTCATTCTATCTGAAAGTATTCAAAATCCTGGTGAGGCTTTATATCTAATTCAGCTTCATAATCCAGTCAATTTGCTTTAAAGTTTGTCTACATTTTTGTAACTGTATAATCCATTAGTATTCTCCTAGTTATGTTTTTACAAGACTTAACCTGATTAAACTGCTTTATTGTTTCATTTGGTAAAATCTTAGTGCTTTAGAATCTTCTACATTTAAATTGGTCTGGTCTGAGGATCCAGTCAAGAGCATCATATTCCTGGAATTTGTTCAAATGTTGCATATTGATTATATAATCAATCCAGTCATTTCTGTAATTTTTTTTTATCTATTTCCACTTGGTTTTAGTTGCACTTATAGCTCTAAATCTAGGGTTAGTACTAGATACAACTTGCAATTCTTTATTATTATTTTCTGTTGGCCTTGTATATGCATATATCCATGCCAGAACCTGTAGTTGTAGATCTAGATTTATACCCCAAGGTGGCAAATAGGTTTCAACTTTATATGACTATTTGTTAATATCTGTAGGGGTAATTATTTCATCATTCTACATATTCTTCGACGATACTTCTTTAATCATAACATCTGTCTTTGATCAAAGTGGATGCTTTGCTTCCCTATGTATCAAAGATTAATTGCCTTCTGTAGTTATCTACTTCATTTCCTTTCCTTCCATTTACATAACTTTTCTTTGTATGGTGGGCCAAAACACCTTGTGCATGGGTATCTTACTGCATCAAGTTTTCAAGGAAAAACAGTTACTATTGTCTAGTCCTAGGAATCACTAGTTGAGTGGCTATCCTTGCTCATTACAAGAATGTGCAAACTTTGGCTAAGATTTTTCCCGAATAAAAGATGAGGCTATGTTGGGTTTTCTTTCAACAACCATAGCTATTGTACTTTCAAGAAACAAACAACTGTTACAAATATGCAATCAAATGGTGGTTACTTTACAATTTATTTCTTCATTTACAACTGGTTCCACTATGAGTCTACTTGGTTCTGCCTGCAAATGGGGCTGTTGAAATTAGGATTTGCTACACATTGATTTATTTGCAGGCATTTCACGTCTGCAAATGACCTTCTATTTGCACATCCATTGGAGCTAGGACATAGAAAGTTGTTAATGCGACTACTTCTTGTGATTGTCATGTGTTGAATTTGCACCCGACAAGTAATATCATTCTCACGTTTCAATATGAACTTAATGACACCAAATATATATATAAAGAAAGTCTAAATTATTTATTTTTTAAGTTTGAGTTAATTTTCCTTATAAATTCAAGATAGTATAAAAAATATATGTAATACTAATATATAAATTATTAGTATGCCATTTTTTAACAAAATATTGAAATTACTACTAGTCTTGCATAGTATTCATGGAAGGATATGATTTGTATTGTAGCCACAATGATTAAGATTATTATTGAATTTAAAACAAGCATTCAAATATTTGAATATGCCATTTTAGCTTTGTTTACATGTTTCACATCAATAAGATGTTATTAAAAATATTAAATTAAAAGGTACTTTAATAGTAACAAAAGATCTTTTTTTTATGAAGATTTAAAATAACTGGCAAAAATATATTATTAGTTGTTATTATTACTATTTTTTAAAGACATGTTTATTCTAGCATAATGTTATAGTTTTTTCTCTTAATTTAAAAGTATAAAAAGAACAAGAATGCCAATATCAAATATCTTAATGTATTATAAGTTTGTCATATATGAGAATTCTCATTGCAAATATTAGTTTCATTTACATGCACCTAGACACCGTAGTTAATAATATCATTTACACCATTTTCTTTGCCTGCAATCGGTATTTGCAGGCATTACTAATTGCAGGCAACCTAAGGCCTTCTATACAAGCATCTTCTCATGAGTTAGAACTGACCGTTTTTTCTTATTTCAATTACAGATCTATCTGAGATTCCAAGTCATCTGCTGGATTCACTTAAGGACATATGCAACGTTGAAGCAGTGCCACATGAATTAACATTAGGATATTCTTATTGGGGTGCTGGTAAGTTACACGGGCCACATGTTTCTTTGGTAAAATCCTAGTTTTATCCTTAGTTTGTGATGATTGTTAATTTTAGCTTCATGTGTTTATTATATCTGTGAATACCTTTAAGGATTAGTGGCTTTTTCAGTTTTCTTGAGAAATGAAGAGAAAAAGATAATTTAACTTGGTTGGCCTAATTCGGATTTCAATAACAGTATAACACATTTACCCTGAGGTAAGAGCTTTGAGATCTTATTGTTCAAGTTGTGCTTTGAGATTATATGAGTGTATTTGTCATCTTCTTCCTCAAAATTTTGATTTATGATCCTCCTTTTTTTTTTGTCTGTAACCTTCTATCTTATATTTCTTTTCAATTCATTCTATACCATATTTTACAAGGCTGAACCCCTTGAAAATTCCCAACTGCTAGACTCCCATCTTGTTCTGTTTCAACAATGTATCATAAAGAACAGAATGAATATTCTATTCTTGTTATTTATTTTCCTATAATTTTTCAAAACATTTCACTATTGTCAAAATATCCCTAGGGTTTCCCTTCTCTCCTCAAAACACCCCCTCTTTGTTAATACCTAATGAACATATTTATGACAGAGGCAAGGGTGGTAGAGGCAGCATGAAGAATTTGTGCAAGTTTGAGCGCTAATTTTGCTACTGAAATTTTGACATCACATACATCTCAGGTGCTCTTCGTCAACCAGAATGTGCACTATGTGATCACAGATGACCTCCACCTTGTTGGCCACAGCCTACAACTTTCATCACACTCAATCACCTTTATCTATTCACTCCCCTTTGTCTGCCAATCCAATCCATGAACCACACAACCATGTGATAGGCACTGCCCACCACTTCACAAACTATGGCTGTCTACCTTTGCCCGTTCCCATCCATTGCTTGGTTTCCACCTCTCCTCACTCTCACTGCCCTTTATTTTCTTGGTCTCTCTCCTTTGCCACTTTGGCAGCACGTTGAGTGCACTCAACCTTTACTTGCAGTAGCTGTCACCCACCACTTGCACCACTACTGTTCAGTGTCTGCTTGCTTGCTCTGTTCCACCACCACTATCAATTTTGTGGTCCCTTATACTGGTGTTATTATTGACAAAATTTTCTCAATATGAGCTATTTAACTCATTATAGAGAAGACTCTTCCCAGCAATCCTTATAAGGTAAATCTTGTTATTTGAATAATTGAATGTACCACTGAACTATTGTAATGTAGTAGTGCTATGAAATTATAAGTTTGAAGAACAATGAATAAACAAAATCAATTGTATAATTTGTGCTTCAAACTTATATTAAAGATGAAAGAGATTGAGGCCATGGGTTAAAATTTCATGTTGCTTCTCCTGATATGTGTGAGGCATGTGGTTTCAGACTCACAACGTGAAGTGGAACTTTTTTCTAACTACACCATGTCAAATTCACCATTTTTACATTGCTAGTGGTTGGTCAAAAGCTTTCTCGACGAGGAAGAAAGTTTGACAAGACATTCCTAGTGGCTGGGAAGGATGGCAAGGCGGCTAACAACATCTTTAGCATGGTTGACCTCTGATGTAAATAGTATTTTCAGGCTAGACAATAAAAAGATGGCAAAGATATTAGGTTGACAAACATGTTAATATTTGATCCATTAGGTACCATCCTTTTTCATAAATATCCTTTTTGTTGTTGCAGTTTGGCATTGCCACTGTAGTTTCGAATTGGTTTTCTTTAGCTATCAATTTTTCAGCTTTAGTCATTCAACTAAATTTTGAAGGTTGAGAATATTTCTGATCATATCTTCTTCTTTGACTTCCCTATGTTAATTTTTCTTCTCCATTTGCAGATCACATTTTAAAGCAAATACTACCTTCTGGAGTGGAGGTGCCATCTTCTTTTGAAACAATAGTTAAGTTTCCCATAGCATAAACCACTCTACTTGCATTTGTTCAATTTGCAGATAAATGCCACTTCTAAAGCTGATTTCAGTAGATTAAATTTGTTTCTTTTCTACCTTCTTCAATTTTTTGTTATATTAACAATGTTTGTATTTCCTCAATCTACAGGACATATTGCCCATCTAAATTTAACGGACGACATACTTCCTTACAAGGATATCATCGCAAAGGTTATCTATGATGTATGTCTCTTGTAACTCAATTTGTTGTATTTATCCATCTTGTTTGGTTTGTACATGCTAACAAAGTTATCAGATTTGACCATGATACTTTGATGTGGTTGGCAATAGGATTTAAGTTAACTTACATGAAATGTGCAACAATCTAAATAGTGCACATAGAGCTCGTGAAGCTTATGTGCAACAATCAAGTCTTATCCTACTAGGTGTGATTGACTATATGGATCCTTCTACGTCACTGGACTATATTCCCTATTAATATTATATTATCATCAATATTTAAATAAATTTTATCTTGTTTTATCGTTGTTAATCAAGTCTTCTTAGGTCTTCCTCTTTCTCTTTTGATTTGCATATTTGTAATAATTTCATATCACCTAACTGGAGCATTTAGTGCTTGCCTAAGTACATGTCTGTACCATCTTAAATGTGTCTTGTGAATTACTTTCATTCTAATATTTTCATTTATTATTTTATTCATCCACCTTAACATTTTCATCTCTGTAACTTTCATCTTTTGCTCATGTGCTCGAATTATAGTTCAATATTCAACTCTATGGCTACGTTTGGTAGGACATAATGTAATCAAGGTGGTAATGTAATCAAGTTTGTAATGGAATGCATGTAATCTTGGATTACAAGAGATATTATATTCTTTTGTTTGTGGCGATAGTCGGCCGGCGGTGATCGACCATCGGCGGGTGGTGGCGACAGTGACGAGCTGTGGCGTCGGACGATAGCGGCTTCGGGCAACGGTGGACGACAACTTTTCAGATTACGACTTGTAATGTAATCGGATTACATAGGTTTTGTCTTGTAATCCAGATTACAAAATTTTAGTGATTTTTGTAATCCAGATTATATTACATTGCAACTTTAAAATGATAACAAATAAAATAATCAATCTTGTAATGTAATCTGGATTACATTACAAGGTAAATTACGGCGTATTAAACGTAGCCTATATAACATAGGTATAGCAGGTCTAATTGTCATTTTATAAAACTTCCCTTTAAGTTTTAAAGATATTTTATTATTACAAGAACACTCAATACTCTTCTCCATTTCAAATATCTTACTTGTATTCTATGTAAGATATCTCTTTCATTCCTTTCATTCTTTTGCAAAATTGATCCTATGTATTTAAAACTTTCAGTTATAGACAACTCATTATCTTCTAATACATTATGTAACTTTCAGTTACATAAGCTAGTGAATCTTATGTAATGCAAATAATTTGGTTTTTGCTCAATAGCTTGACAACATGAAACAAGGTGGATCCATAGGTATGGAGGATTAGATAGCATATAATCAGCTCATGAGAACTTCGTGCATTTGATGGATTAGAGACCTAACACGAAGTGAACTCTAGGGCATGTACCATTGAGTTGTCATGTTGCAGTCATAGAGATTTTGTGCTCAAGGCTCAATAGCCCAAAACAAGTTGAATTTGTAAGTATGGAGGATTGAATGACATAGCATGAGCCTAGAGAGCTTGGTGTGTTTGATGGATCAGAGGTGTGGAAGCTATAAGATATCATGAGGGAATTGTAATCTTGAGTTTTTTGTGTGTGTGTGTGTGTGTGGATGTGTTTAGCTAGAGATGTGCAGAGTGCAGACTACCTATTGGTTTGATTGCGAAGCCTTCAGCCAGGGGACTAGAAGGGTGTGTTCAAACAATATCCCAAAGTGTGATATTGACTGAAAAAAACCAACCACTGATGAGTGGCTAAGATGAATTAATAATTTTTTTTCTATTAGATATTATATGATGATACTTCATATATATAGCAGAACCAATCTCATTAGTGTAAGTGGTAGATTTCCTATCTCTGCTTTTATGCTGAATAGGACAAACAAAAATTCTTTTATCAATATATAACATGATTGTGTTACACATATATTGATTTTTGTTGCTCTATAAGAAGAGAGAAGACTAATTGCAATTGATAATTAAGATTAAATAATAAGTATTGCTGGGAAACTGGGACTAGATTGTCTTGTTAAACATTACTAAATATAAGCATTATCTTTGTTTGTGGGCTCCTAGGTGAATATTAGATGACAGCTATTCTAGTACAAAAATTGTCCATATAGTGAGTCAGATTAGCACAGTTTTGTCCTCTGATTCTGTAAGACTGTAATATACAAATGTTCTTTTTAGAAGCATTAGGATATTCCATCCTTCTTTCCTCTATTAGATGTGAAAAATCTTTATATTCCTAATGTTGCTTCCTCTATTTTATTTTTTGGCTCCACTAATTTCTTTGTGCACAGCTGCTCTAGACAAACTTGTTCTACAATGATATACCTTTTTTTATTTTTAAATTTTTCTGTTGCTTTGGGGAAAAAGTAATTTTTACTCAAGTTTTTTTTATTTATTCAGATTCTTTCTGACTATTTGCAGCCTCTCCTTTATGAGCTTCCAAATTTCAGTTAACCTAATATTTACTTTTACATGCAGAAAAATAAACCAAGAATTCGGACTGTGGTGAATAAAGTTGGGACCATAACAAATCAGTTTCGAGTGCCAACTTTTGAAGTCCTGGCAGGAACGAGTAATATGGTCACTGAGGTTAAACAGTATGGTGCTACATTTAAGCTTGATTATGGTTTGGTCTATTGGAACTCAAGACTTGAACACGAACACATACGATTGATTTCACAGTTCAAGAGAGGAGAGATAATATGTGATATGTTTGCTGGAATAGGTCCTTTTTCAATTCCAGCAGCTCAAAAAGGTTGTCTCGTTTTTGCCAACGACTTAAATCCACATAGTGCTAGTTATCTACAACTGAATGCTAAGATCAACAAGGTAGAGGATTATGTTTTTGTACATAACATGGATGCAAGAGATTTCATGCAGCATTTGATGACAATTCCTGGTTCCGAAGGCACAGAAACTGCAGGAGCTGTTTCAAATGCTGATCATGTTAATGCGCTATTGACTAGCCAAAAAGAAGGTTGAGTTATTGCTACAAATGACACTTAAACCATGATCACGTATGCATTTCCCCAAGTTTTCTGATAGTAATTATCCACCATTTTACAGTTGGTGCCAAAGAAACCCCTGATGCAGCCAATGATCATTGGAATTGTTTGGATCATGCTTCAAAGAATGAATTTTCTCCTAAAAGACAGTTTGATAGTACTGGTGAGGGTTTTTTTTATGAAGTTTATGGGGTATTTTTTTTTTGGTTTTGAGTTTTGCATAATTAATTTTTTTATTGTTGTGGAACATCAAGCCATCCTGTTTAACTGTAATTAGACTAAAAAATCAGCAGCAATGCCTATCAGCTGCAACTTCAACTAATGGGGTTGCTGCTGAGAGCCTAACACGTTGTTTTGACAGAGATTGCTATCACTACTTCCAACATAAGTGCAAGATAGTTTCATAAACATGGAGTTAGTTTTTGGTTTTTGAGAGGCATACAAGTGTGAATATACAATATTAAATTAATACCTAAGAATTACAGTTTCATTCCTCAAAGGATTTGAACATCTGTTCGTTGTGGCAATTGACGACCAACACAACTAATTGCATTTGTAAATTCTTGTTGAGTTTGTAACTCTACTAGAGTAGCAAGGGATTTTTTCCTAATGCACTTTCCTGAAGATGCTTTTGCTGACAACAGGATTTCTGGAAAACGGGAATATCACAAAACGAACGAGAGGCGTCCCTTTGACAGAATCCAGGCCATGGGTGCATGTGGATCATGTGATCATGAATCTTCCTGCTTCTGCTTTGGAATTTCTAGGTGAGTATTGTTTTTACCAATTCCTTGAGCATGAATTCAGTAGTGCACAGAACCTATTGGCGCAATATATTTCAAAGATCCTTAAACTTGGAGAGAAGTCATGTGTCATGCATATATATGTTTTCTATTCATTAACATGTCGAAGGCATTTCACTCCTGTGTTTCTTTTGCAGAAATATCTGATGGTAGGTTGATCTGAGATCTGCTTGTAAAGTTTGCTATTTTCAATGTTTCATGCATTTCTAGTTAAATGCTTCTTTCTTTTTTGTTTTTTTCCTTTGAAAGCATAAGATGGACATCTGTAGAATAGTGGAGTGCCAATCTCCAGTATGGGAAGGCTATGGCTTTAGATACGCCCAATGGGTATGGGCACGGAAAGTAAAAAAAAATCAGTGGTCACTCAGCCTATTGATACCCCTTGTCCCCTCACTTGAGTGTCGTGAATCAATTAGATTCTACTTAAGACCATAAAATTCAAGGTCTTGTTGCTGATTAGTGGCTCACATGTCAACTGTGCCCCAACCCTCAAGCAGTGGTAGTTGGCAATGCCCAAACATGGAATCTGGTGCATGTCCTATATGTTTGCCTCCATGCAAGAAGATATGTATAATATATATATGAATTCTCCAAGGCAAAGGGTGGTTAGCTGCTTGGATGATGACCTGTCTGCCTGACACATCTTCTTCATTACGCACTCAGGGTGTGCCCCTTCTCTGTGATTCTTTTGGAAGTGGTGACTGCATCTGTTAACTGACTGGATTATGCACTCTTTGCAATCGTTCCGTCACATGCCTCTTTTCTTGGCATTCTATTTCGCCTCTAGTTCCTCTCTGTCTACTACTACTATCACAGGGACCTTTATGATTACTCATGGTCTATCCTTTGAATTGATTGATATCCTGCCCATTCATAATTGAAACCCTCTCGGATTGATGGAGGTCTATTGGCTTCCCACTTAAATACAAGAATGAAGGGAACTAATGTTGCATGCTTTGTTAGGTTCTGATAGTACAAAAGTGCTGCCTCAGCACAACTTCACATTACCATCTCAACTTTATCTCTGTTATTCTCATAGGAATTGGTGGATCAACGATGCGAAGAGACAAGGAGCCCATGTTAGCATTATTTTATGTAGTTTACTTATTAGGTTGACACTCATCTGTGAGTTGTTTGTATTATGAGTGTAGGAACGCTGGAAAATCTTATGTATGGTTGTTTTGTCCATGTTGAGAAAGTTGTGGGGGTATTTAGGACTTAGGAGCCATGACAATCTGACTATTATTGTCTTTGTAATTGTTATTGTTATATTAGGGAAGAAATGCAATATAACACACTTTTGCTTGGCTTTGCATATTCTTTTCTTATACATATTCCATTGAGATCTTGAGTTCCCCCATTGACCATAGACTATGAATCAGCCACTGAATTGATCCACGACACCTTTTGCTTGTGATTCTTGTGTAATGTCTGTTGAGTTTGGGCAACACATTCATCGCATGCTGGCTAGGTAGTTTGCAAGCTATGGTGCAAACTATTTGATGTGGCTTAAAATCACATGTCATAGTAGTCCGTGCTATGTAACCAAGCTAATTATTCATCTGGGATTTCTCTTTCGGTGGCACATGAAAATTATGTTGTCTGCAAGTGTTGCCACTGTGCAGTTAACTTTAATGCTTCAAGCATTAAAATATGACATTGCTTGTTACTTTTATGAAGGTCTCCTGTTCAGAAGTAATGGTTTACTAGAGAAACTTGCAAGCCTACAGTATGTTGATTACAGGTAGGTACTATACTACTACAACAACAACAAAGCCTTATCCCACTAGGTGGGGTCGGCTATATAGATTCTTCTACGCCATTGGACTCTATCCCCTACAATATCATCATCTATATTTAAATAAATTTTATCTTATTTTATTATTGCTAATCAAGTCTTTTTTAGTCTTCCTCTTCCTCATTTGATGTGTGTATTTATCATCGTTTTACATCGCCTAATTGGAGCATTTATTGACAGTCTAAGTACATGTCCGTACCACCTTAAACGTGTTTCTCGGAGCTTTCCTTCAATAGATATAACATCGACTTTTTCTTTAATGCTCTCATTTCTTATTCTATCCATCATCGTATGTCCGCACATCCACCTTAACATCCTCATCTCTGCAACTCTCATCTGTTGCTCATGTATTTGAGTCGTAACCCAACATTCAATGTCATATAACATAGCAGATATAATCGTCGTTTTGTAGAACTTCCCTTTAAGTTTTAGAGGCACTTTACGATCACATAAAATACCCGACGCTTTCCTCTATTTTAACTATTCTGCTTGTATTCTGTGCAAGACATCTCATTCGATCCCTCCATCATCTTGCAAAAATGATCTTAAATATTTAAAGCTCTCAGTTCCAGACAACTTGTCATCTCCTATTTTAACACTTGTCTCATTATGTCTAATATTACTAAACTTAAATTCTATATATTTTGTCTTTACTCTACTAAGCCTAAAACCTTTCACTTCTAGTGTATTCGCCAAGATTCTAGTTTAGCATTTACTCCTTCACGTATCTCATCTACCAAAACAATATCATCTGCAAACAACATGCATCACGGTACTGTATCTTGAATATGTCCAGTGAGTTCGTCCATGATTAGTGTAAAAAGATATGAACTTAAAGCTGATACTTGATGTAACCCTATCTTTAATGGAAATGCTTCAGTTAATCTGCTTGAAATCTTTACTCTGGTCGTTACTTCCTCATATATATTTTTAATTAGTTCAATATATGTTACACTAACACTTCTTTTTTCTAAAATTCTCCATATAATTTATCTTGGAATTCTATCATAAACTTTTTCTAAGTCAATGAATACCATATGCAGATCTTGTTTTTGCTCTCGATACTTTTCAATTAGTTGTCTGAGAAGATATATAGCTTTTATTGTCGACCTTCCTAGCATAAATTCAAATTGATTTTTGAGAACCGTAGTCTCCTTAATCTTTTTTCTATTACTCTTTCCCAAAGTTTCATGGTATAACTCATTAGTTAATACCTCTATAGTTTTCACAAATTTGTATGTCTCTCTTATTCTTATATAAGGGAATTAGAATACTTACTCTCCACTTATCAGACATCTTTTTTGTTTTCAATATCATGTTAAATAATTTTATAAGTCATTCAATACCTTGTTTCCCCAGGCACTTCCATACCTCTATCGGAATATCATCTGGTCCAATGACTTTTCCATTTTGCATTCCATTTAAAGCTTGTTTTACTTCTAAAATTTAAATTCTACGATAAAAATTTAAATTTCTATACTCATTTGACCTACTTAAATTACCTAAATTAAGTTAGTCATCTAAACCTTCATTAAAAAGTTAATAAAAATATCTCTTCCACCTCTTTTTTATCTTTATCATTTACTAGTACTCTATTGCATTTATCTTTAATACATTTTATTTGATTAAGATTTTTTGTTTTTCTCTCTCTCACTTATTCTATAAATGTTTTTCTCCTTTTTTTTTTTATCTAATTTTTGATATAACCGTTCAAAAGTTTCAGTCTTAGCTTCATTCACTGTTTTTTAGTTTCTTTCTTGGTTATTGTATATTTTTTTAAATTTTATTCATTTTTACAAATATATAATTTCTTATATGTTGTTCGTTTTCCCTTGATTTTCTCTTGCATTTTCTCATTCCACCACCAAGATTCTTTGATACCATTTTATCCCACGCGTATTAGAGTCACTATATATTTTATCTAATACTTATACTCCTACTTTCTCTTTAAATATATTTAGTTTCTCATCCTTTAACTTCCATCACTTAATTCTAGGAGTTGTGTATATTTTTCTTCTATTAATATTACGTTTGAGGCGTATATCCAATAATACTAACTTATGTTGAGTAGTTAAACTTTCTCCAGGGATGACCTTACAATCTTTATAAATCTTTCTATCTCTCTTTCTAAACATAAGAAAGTCAATTTGTGATTTATTATTTCCATTTTTGAACGTGACCAAGTGTTCGTCTCTTTTTTTAAAAAATGTATTAGCTAGTATAAGATCATATGCTATTGCAAAATCCAATATAGTTTTACCTTCTTCATTTCTTGTTTCAAACCCATAACCCTCATGCCCCTCTAATATTCGTCATTTTTCCCTCCGACATGCCCATTTAAATCGCCTCCTATTAAAATCATTTCATTTGACGGAATATTTTATAATACTTCATCCAAGTCATCCCCAAATCTTAATTTGGTATTTTAATCTAATATTATTTGATGTGCATATACACTAATTACGATCATAGTTTCTTTCTCCACTATTATTTTCAGAGCTATAATTCTATCCCCCTTTTAATTGCTCCTACAACTTCCATCTTTTAACGAACTATCTATAATAATACTCACTCCATTTCTTGTTTTACTCTTTCCTGTATACCATAATTTAAAATTCGAGTTCTTTATCATCTTTGCCTTCTCACCTACTTATTTTGTCGCTTGTACACACACAATATTAATTTTTCTCCTAATCATCGTATCTACTATCTCCATTGTGTTACCAGTGAGGGTTCATATGTTCCATGTACCAAATCTTAGACTATTAGTTTTTCTATAATATTTGTTGTTACCCAACCTATTGTGTGAGAACTCTTGCTTATTTAACACTACACCCAAGTTCTCATGGAGATGTAGCGGTCCTTATCAATATATTATAGTCGGACCTGCAACGCGAACTCTTGTATATTTTTCATTACACTCGAGTTATGAAGATTTAGCGGTCCTTGCCGAGACTTTACAGTCGGACCCTGTAATGCGTTCCTTTTGGGGAACAACCTAATATTAGTACAATAGTTTGATCGATCTATTCATCGAATATTTGTCTTAGTTTAATGCTGGCTGACAACCTAACGCAACGTTCTTTCTTTATTCGGACTTGGGACCGGCCACGATAAGGTTAACTCATCGTGGGCGGAGTGTTGATTACAGGTACTATAATTACACAAAACAGCTAAGGTTCCTAACTATCATGAATGCACCAATGAATGGACCAATATTGAAAAAATTCACGTCCACTGAGATTATTTCTTAATGAAGTTACTTTGGCTTCTTTTTCGTGTTTGCTTTAGGTTATTTTAACTTGCTTATATGTGAAATATTACAAATTTCTAAGTTATACAAACTTCTTTAAATTTATGCACTTGGTGAATGGTCTGGTAGATGTCTTCAAAGGTCTTATTCAGAGGGAACAATGGAGAGGGCCTTTACCCTGGATCCACTGCTACTGCTTCATGCGAACAACTGAATCAAAAGAATCAACATTAGCCGTGAGTAGCCCCTTTCCATATGCAGTTCAGTTGATTACAAATTTGTACCATTTACTGCCATGCATTCGGCTATTAGGTAGGATTTAATTGTATGTGATTCATGAAGAAAGTATTAGTTATTTTCTATGCAGAAAGCAGAGGCTTTTTTGAGTACTAGAATACCAGATCCATTTTTTCATCGGGTTAGAGATGTTGCTCCTAACAAGGTATAATATACTAATGCTTTAAAAGTAGATCTTGGTATTATAGAGCATCTCTGATAACCTTGTAAGAAAGATCCATTCAAGCTGTCCCATGTAGTTTCATGTATTGAAACGACATTGTTGGATCTTAATATTATGGAATTTGGAACAAAAAAAAATTTGCTTTTTACATAGGTAATACCTGATTCAGGAAACCTGGCATGGAAGTCCTACCATAAAGTTAAGTTGAGGCGCTACTGCCCACTATTTTCTCAAGAAATAGATGTGAAGTTAATTAATGTAATTGTAATGGAAAACTTATTTTTGTGTCACATTTTTCATATCGATATAGACTTCACTAACTAGATATTACGGTTTGTGACTTCTGTCAAACCATTACTTCAATATTACAATATCATCTCAATGATTATTTTTCAAGCCAGAACAAGTGCATTGCAGATATGTTTACTACTATGCACTCATCTATCCATGTTCATGTTAATGTGATTACATTTAGGCTTTGATTGTTTATGCAAACAGAAACCATGACAGTAAAAGGGATTGGTCTAGGCTTGTTTATAGCCTTAAGGCTAACTCTTTTCTTTTTTTTCTGTTACAGCTGAGGCTTTCCACGTGCTTCTTAAAGTTGGTTGAGTTGGCCTTTTTTGCTATAGTTACAATTATGGTCCCAAGTAAAAAATCGTTTTGCCACTGTTATGCTGCTTGTGATCAGTGGTTTAATTATGTAATTGACTAATGTTCTAACCAAATGGATAATACGAAAAGCCTTATAGCCCTTGTCATACTCCTGAAATTTGTGTTTACTTAATTTGTTTCTGTTTTGACTAGAATGAAATATTTGATAAATTTTATCATAATCATGTAGATCAAATTTAGAGTGATTCTTGATTCTATATCCCTGACCCTCTCTCGATCACTATGACTTGCAAAATGCTCATTATCAGTCTTTAGGTCACTCTTTCGATTTTATAAGTTTCATATGTTTTAGTTGCATGACCTTTTCTTGCCAATTGTCATTTTCAGGTAATGTATTGTTTAAGCTTCAAGTTACCTGCAGATGTATGTTTCCTAGGTGTCAGTGGTACTTGATAGAGAGAAAATGCATCAGTCAGCTTTGACTTGCTCCATAATTTGGAAATTTTTGTAACTTAGATGACAGTGTATTACTGGTTTCACTCAACCAGAATGCGTCTCTGACTTGTTTTTATCTTTGGGAAGTTTTCTCGCAACACATGGATGTAAGTTTATGTGAATTGCACAAGGAAATTTCAAAACCTGCATGCTTCTGAGGCTATCACTGATTTTAATTTCATCGCCTTTTGTTAAAATGTTTTTGTGAAGAAAACGGGAGAAAAAAACTTGGGTACGTTACAAGAACAAACTACATGCCTCATTTCTTTATGTTATACAAAAATGCAGAGATATTGTTCAACCAAAGGTCACACAAGTTTCTGAATTGAAATATAGTTATAGACCCCGTGAGATCCACTTGTCGTAACAAATTGCTCTATTATTCTCTTCCAAAGCTTGACGTTTTTATTTACACTTTCCAAATGCAAAGTTTTACAGTATATCATATTAAAAGCGAAAAAAAAAAAACTCTCGAGCTGCAAGGGCATCGAAGTTTGAAAATCTTTCATCGGTATGGACTTCTATTCTGATTTGTCATATGTCGTTGACTTTGAGTTGTATTTCTAATGTACCTCCAACACTTTTGGAAGTGACTTGTGTGTCAATAGGACTCTGCAGAAGTTGGTTGTGGCCTTACAGAGATATCGGAAGAACGCGATCTATCATGGTAAACAGGTTCAGAAATCAAAATCAAAACAAAAGCTACCATGATTGCTGAAAGAACCGTCATTGCAATCCATGTCAAGCGAACATAATACTTCAATGGTTTGCATTCTTCAACAAGGATCTTGGAGAACGCATCGCCAACCAACCGACAATTTGCGAGCCTCTCCATGCGAGGAAACCCATCGAGTATATTCTGCATGGAGCTTGTGTAGATTTGCACTCTTGTGTACTCGGCGGATGATAGAAATTCTCCATGGCTGCAAGAACCGCCGCCTCCATCATCCGAGCACGTATATTTCTTCAAGATCTTGAAACAGAAAAAAGAAAAAAATTATATTAGTTTGAACTGGAGCAGTACACAGAATGAAAAAGTAAAACGTCTAGTACGTGGTAGAAGAACATTCGGAGAATATGCAAGAGAAAGAAATTACCTGAGGAATATCTCCTATTTTGATTGTGTTGGAAGAACAGTTTCCTGGTTGGTAAGAATACTCTGGTGGTCCAGTGAAGGGGTTACAAACATACTCCAGATCTGGAAGAGGCAGTGATTTCGCTGTCGATATGTTTGCATTTACCTGCACATTTTGCAAGTGTAATAGCTCTTAAGGACTTGATGATCCATGTTACGAGTTTGCATATGAATTTTTTGGTGCGTAACTTCTGTTAAGACTGTCGTTTACCAAAATATTTATTTCTTTAGTTGCTCAACTTAATTTCCCTTACATTACGAACTCTTGAGAAGGAGGAGCATTCGCAGAGACATTCTTTTAAGACCAGTTTACATGGGCTGAAAGTGAGCTGTCAAACGGACCAATTTCATTGGTCGTAAATTCAATATTTAATAAGAAGGGACGGATTGATCCGCCGTTTTGACGGATTAAGAAATCTCCAATTCAATCTAATCCAAGATAGATTGCGGATTAAACGGACCAATCTACGGGCCAGAAAAATAATAAAAATAATTCAAAATTATTTAAACGTTGAGGACTTGAAGTGATAACCGATAAGGAGGATAGAATACCATAATAAAAAAATATACATTGAAAGCAACTAAAATCTTATAATTGAAATCCTATTATCGATCAACAATATTATGTACCGATATTTTTTATTTTTTCAACATTCTGAAATATTCAAATCTTGATAATATGCAAATTCAAAATTTGGCTCATCTAAATATAAATCTAATTGAGATTTTTTCAGCTAACTGATTGACTCTTATATACTATTATTTCCCATATTAATTGAAATCGCAATGACAAAATAATTATAAAATAATTAGAGTATATCAAAAAAATTTATTAGAGCATTTAAATTAAATATTTTTTTTTATTATTTTCTTTAATTTCTCCAACACTTTGTGCTGAATTATATGTGTGATAAAAGAAGATTGTGAGTATGAGCTTGTTAGTATTAGAATATCGATAAAAATCTTAAATAATTTTTCTTTCAAAAGTTTTATTTTTTTTTTAAATTTCTCAACCCGCGGGTCAATTCATCTAGACTCGCAACCCACGTAGAATGATTCGTTTAGGCTCTTTAAAATGACGAGTTGATAAAATTTCAATCCAATCCATTTAAATTAAGTGGTGGGACAAACTAATCCAACGGATCTAATTCAATTTGACGGCTCTCTATCAAGGTAAAACATATTAAAATTTGTTACCTGGTCAATGGTATCGTGGATTCCTTGTCGGATATCACGTAGAAAAATATTAGCTGACAGTTGCTCACTGCATTGTAGGATTGAGCTTAAGGTGCTGTTTTGAGGATTTTGTTGATACTCCTCAATTGCTGCACAGGTATCACCAGAGAACCTGTAAACTTTGGGAAATTAACTTGATCGTAATTGTGGAAAAAAAAGAAAGTGCTCATCCACAGTATCATTGTTTTACGTACTTAGATAGGAAGAAATATATCCCAAAGAATACCCACAAGACAAATGTAAGTAGCCAGCAAATGATGATAGACCTGTCAGAGTAGAAAGATAATGTTGGATTTTAGGAGATCTTTATGATCTCTGTTATTTTACAGTGAGATAAGAACTCTTCACTTAGTCGACAACTAGTTAATTAAGTTTGCTTACTCACAGGTAAAAAGTCCGGCGAAGTCTTAGTCTCAGAGGCCTCAAGACTGCAACAAGGAAATAAAACAATTAGATATCAAATTAATGTGGTAAAAGATTAATAAAAGATGGTTAGCTCAAGAAATTTGCTTATTCACCAAGCATTGCAAGAAGAACTATAAGATTTAGCACAATGATGAAGATGGTCACCATTTTCCTGCAAAATGCACCATTGCAAATGTTATCTCGGACAACAATTTCAAAGTCATTAGGTTCTTTTTTTTTTTCTCTTTTTCTCTAGGTGAATACTTGAACCCTTCATTCATTTCCCTCTTTGTTCAGTGTTCAGTTCTTACAATATGCCAATTGCCCTGTCGACCAGGCGCATGCTCTTCCCAGTCTTCTGCTGCATGTTTGCAGCTTCGTCATTGAGAATTTGCGACCTGGAATTCAAATAGCTGGATCCTCCAAGGCTGCCATATTGTGCTGCAACGCTTTCCATGTCGCCTATAGCTTTTGTCACGTTGTTTATGGTTTGTGAAGCCTCTTGTGATGTTTCTACGATGATGTTCTTGATTGATCGCACTCTTGAATGAAACATAGAGCTTCCACCGAGCACTATACCGGATGCTACTCTGCATATTAACATTTTTACTACAGTTATTCGATAGTAAGATTTTCCTTTTTCTTTTGGATAAACATTCTCATTTCATAAGAACAGGCTTACATGGCGAGGCATGCCAATATGATCCCAAGAACCATTGCCCAGACATGGTGTCTCTTAGAACAAGGGAGTTCTTTCTTTTGCTTCCTTTCCATCTTGAGCAAAATAGTCCCTCGTGCCACAAGAATGCAGGCATACAAAAAGCCACTGAGAAGCCATATTGTGCCAATTATGTACCCGTATCTCCCTGTATAAATTGTAGACTGAAAAAGAAAAAGAAAAAGAAATCATATTTTTCAGTATCTGTTCGAGTTTATACAATGACTAATATGTTTTTAACTCGGACTAAAAATCATGACCAGTGATCGATTCATGACCCATTTTTAGTGCATTAACGTGACAGAGGGAACAGAGATTACACTCCAGTAATGCTTGCTTGTGATGCTGTAGCCACCCATGTACTTTTTGAAGACATCCAAAGGATCAACTCTCTGTGTCCTCGCTGACAATCCTCCTACAACTTCCGCATTGTTCCCATCTTCGATCAAAACTCTTTCTTTTAATAATAAAAGGAGAGGAAAGATCAATCAATCACCAGTATATGATAGATGCACAAATTCAACTCAGTCTTTTACGTTTGAAAATTAAAAATGAGAACATTCTAATATGAGATGCAAATTAAATCTGAACAAAGAACTAACTTACCTGTTTCAGTGACAGAAAGCACAACTGCATTCTTACTGCTGAAAGAAGTGGCTGGAACTGTTGCTTCACATCTTAACATTGAGGCCAAGGAAAACACAATCATCGTAAATTGGCACGTCATTGGCAATCCCATTCTATTGCTTTAAAACCTACATAAACCTGATCGAGAGTATTAGACGCCTACAATTCCTGACAGAGCATTATAAATTCCTTCTGAGAACAGGGAGAAACACTGTCAGTAAAAAGTGAAGAGGGCAGCGTATTAATTTACGTTCATGGCATAAACGTTTAAGGTCATTCTTATTGAGTGGGGCAACAGAATGTCATGAAAAGTTCACTTGTTGGGCTGCTTCAGGTGTGCAATAAACATGCAAATGCAAACGACAAAAAGTGAGCTTTAGCGGAAGTTTATTAACTTTTAGATGAAGTGCACCATAAAAAATTAAGCTAGTGCAGTAGGGCAGAACTGACCAACAGGTTTACAAGTTATGCGATGGATTACTATAGGGAGAATCAATTGTTTGATTCCCGGATTTTACCATTATTATCAGATTTTCTCAGCTCTTTGTTAGAGTTGTTTTGTAGAGATCAAATACAAGTGTTATAAATTGTGACGAAGTTTTTGAACCTGATAAAGAAAAGTCAGGAGCGGGTATACATTTTGAGAATAATTGAAAATGGGAAAAGCGGTAGGGGAAAAGCAAATTTCTGGTCATATAATTAACCAACAAATAACATACAAGAAATCGAATTGAAGTTTTTTTATAAAAAAGAAGTGATAATTACTCTTAAAACTATTTTAGAGGTTCAATTACAAGCAAGACGGGAGGGCCAAATGGCGTATAAAGCATGATGCAGATTTCAAGTATGTTGATCAAAAAGTTGAGAGAAATCAATCTTACTTACTCTCAAACTTCAGCCAGATTACCACAGTGATGAAGCAAACTTGAACCAGAAAATGAAACTCGCATAATTAATATCTCCTTTCTTCTTTCTTCTTCTGAGGAACAACAACAGGAAGAGGCAAAGCAAAGCTGCTCTCTTTCTCTCAAATCAACATTATCTACCTCAAAAGAGACAAAAAGCATTACAAGCCTTAACACCTCTTTTGCCACTCAAATCTATCTCCCTGCAGAATTCTCCTCATCTTTCAAGAGCTCTCCTGAAGTTTAAATGTCCAAGAGCAGAGACCTCGTCCTGCCTCTCTAGTGGAATGGGGCAATATGACAACTGACTGTAGTTCACCCAGTCAAACCTTACGAGCTAAGAAATTAACGAAGTCCAAACGAGTAAAGAAGTAGGCTGGAGCCCTTTGCAAATTAAAGACCCTTTTTTACCGGAGTGTTGTCGATGTGATTCTTTCCTTCTCTTCTCTGCAGCGTGTGAATTCTGATGCAAAAAGAATGGGAAAAAAGAAAAGTTGAGCTAACCTTTTCTTTCGGTTATGCATCCCTTCATGACCACTTCACTGGTGATAAGTTTCTTTTTTGTTTAGAAAAATACCCTCTACGTGTTTTGATGTCATGGCAGCGTATAGATAATAGCATTGTAATAGAAAGTGACCGTTTTGATGGAAAAATACCAGGACATGTGCCCAGGTGAGAGGGCTTTGTGGAGGATTTTTTTGACTGATCTTTTGGTTTGTGACCAAACAGTGGAGAAGAAGATTTCGTGGGGTGGGACATCAGATTGACTTTGATCAGTTCGGCAGAAAGATTGCGTTGAAGTCAAAAGTGTATGACTTTAAATTTGGGCTCAGTTTCTGGCTAAGTTTTTCTTTTCTTTTCTTTTTTTTTAAATTGATTAATCCTCTCTGCAGCTGTAGATGATTTTTTTTTTCTGATTTAGCTGCTGATAAATTTTATTTGGAATGTACTTTATATATATATATATATATATTCAGAAATTGGTCTCTTAGATATTCATTTTATTTGAGATTCAAATCTTCCTGATATATTTTTTTTATTGTTCATCTAAATGCTTTACCTAAAATTTTTCGCTGAGATTACACGCGCCTAAATTAGTTCGGCTACATGGACCTATCAAAAATATTTTGTGTAGGCATGATTCCTATGTTTCTTTAGATGAAAATGAGAGAAAGGAATATAGAAGGAAGAAAAAAAAAGAAGACTATTTTATTTTATTTTATTTCCAATTTCTCTGCTGGAAAGGAAAAGATTATTAATCAATACTGTTTCTTTTGATAATAAAAACAATTTAAAAATATTAAATATTGAAAGTTAAATATGTATAAATAAAAGGAATAATTTGTAATGAAAATGTTATACTAAATGTATAATAAGAATAAGAGACGGACTATCCACACCCCATTAATCACTAAATGCATTCCATTTTTTTCCTTAAAAATTATCCTAATATGAAAAGTCCAAATTATCCTTTTTATAAAATATATAAAATTTCTCCCTCTTCTTCGACTCCCTCCTCTGACTTTTCTTTCTTTCTCATTTTTCTCCTCTAGCTTTCCTTTTCTCTCCTGTTTTCTCTTTCGACTTCTCTTTTCTCTCTCGTTTTTCTCTCTACAACCTCTGTAACCTAATACAATATTTTCATTGCAGTATTAAGTCAATAATAGAGCATGAAAATTCAATTACGATAAATGATAGTACTGATATTAAAAAACCAATACCATCGTAATGTTGATCTTGCAAAACCAGCATCTCCATAATGCTGATATTCAAAAACTAGCACCATGATGATGCTTGTCTTGCAAGACCAGCACCACGCTGGTGTTGGTCTTGCAAGACCAGCACCACCATGGTGTTCGTCTTACAAGACTAGCACTATGTTGGTCTTGGACTTGCAAAATCAACACCATCAAAATCAGCACCGCATATAGTGTTGGAGCAAAATCAACACCACAATATTGTTAATATTTTTAACGTGATATTTTTAGATTCATATAAATTTTGGGACACTTCTGAAACTTGTAGCACTTTGAATGAGTCCAATCGAAACCCTCTAAATCCATCAATGGATTTCGATCGAAACTCATTGATGAGCTTAGGGGATTTAGATTTTTGAAAAATTTACATGTAATGGAAGAGGATAGATCAATGAAGGTGTTTCTATCTAATTTTGACATTTGTACAATAAATTTTTGAAGTGGTGCTGGTCTTGGAACATTTTAGTATTGATTATGCAAAATCAACACTATACGTGGTTCTGGTCTTGGAAGACTAGAACCATAGTGGTGCTGATCTTGCAAGACCATCACCATGGTGGTGTTGGTCTTGCAAAATCAGCACCACCATGGTGCTGATTCGGTAAGACTAGCACCATATATAGGGTTGATTTTGCAAAATCAACATCACAATGTTGTTAATGATTTCGAGCTAATATTTTTACATACATAAAAACTTTGGCATACTTCAGAAACCTATAACCCTTTGAATGAGTCCAATCCGAGCTCTCTAGGTTCATCAATGAGTTTCGGTCAAAATCCATTAATGGACCTAAAGGGCTTCGATCAGATCCATTCGAAGTGTTATAGGTTTCTGAAGTACCATAGAGTTTATATGTGTCCAAAAATATCAATTCGAAGTCTTTAACAGTGGTGGTAAGAAGGTTTCAAAGTTTATGACTTTAAGATAATTGACACATACACATAATTTATCGTAGATATGTCAAAACTAGATATAAACATCATACATACTTTCATTGCACTATTTTTTTTTCATTACATGTCAAATTTTTAAAAATCCAAATCCCTTAGGCTCATCAATGAGTTTCGATCAAACCCCATTGATGGACTTAGAGAGTTCCGATCAGACTCTTTTTAAGTACTATAGGTTTCTAAAATACTCCAAAGTTTATATGTATCTAAAAAAAATCAAGTCAAAAATCATTAAGAATATTATAGTGTTGATTGTGAAAAATCAACACTATATGTGATGCTAATCTTGAAAGACTAGCACCATGGTGGTGCTGATTTTGCAAGATTAGCACCACCATGGTGCTGATTTAGTAAGAATAGCATCACATATAGGGTTGATTTTGCAAAATCAACACAATAATGTTGTTAATGATTTCGAGCTGATATTTTTGCGTACATATAAACTTTGGGGCACTTCAGAAACGGAGGACCACATTGATCTCCCCTCAAGCCTATCCATCATCGAAGGACATCCTCTGTTTGATGTCCGATCCTCAACTCACCAGGACTTCTTGCCAACCTGCTCGTCCTCCCGACTCCAAATTCAACTTTGCCGCTTGTCCAAATTTCCGCCCAACCGACTTCCCCGTCTGGTGTCTAGTTCTCTTGATCCGGACATGAGAGCTCAACTTCCTTCGGTCGAGGTTCTTGACTTGACATGGACTATAACTCTGATACCAATTGTTAGTGCCTATAAGATTCACATATCTCAACAATGATATGATATTGTCCACTTTGGGCTCAAACTCTCATGACTTTATTTTTGGGCTTTATCCAAAAGGTCTCGTACCAATGGAGATATCTTTTCATCACATGATCTTTTCTATGTCTTACCAATGTGAGACTTTGATTATATTCCTAATACTCCAATAGATCGAACTCATTCTAAGTGCTATAGGTTTCTGAAATACTTCAAAGTTTATATGTACCTAAAAATATCAAGTCAAAACTTATTAAGAACCAATCAACACTACATGTGGTGCTGGTCTTGCAAGACCAGCACCACCATGGTACTGATTTAGCAAGACCAACACCATATATAGGGCTGATTTTGTAAAATCAACACTATAATATTGTTAATGATTTCGAGCTAATATTTTTACATACATATAAACTTTGCGGCACTTCAGAAACCTATTTATCTTTGAATGAGTCCGATCCGAGCTCTCTAGGTCCATCAATGAATTTCGATCAAAATTCATTAATGGACCTAAGGAGCTCCGATCAAATCCATTAGAAGTGTTATAGGTTTCTGAAGTGTCACAGAGTTTATATGTGTCCAAAAATATCAGTTTGAAGTCTTTAATAATGGTGATAAGAAGGTTTCAAAGTTTATGACTTTAAGACAATTGATACATGCACATAACTTATCGTAGGTATGTCAAAACTAGACATAAACACCATACATACTTTCATTGCACTATCCTTTTTTTATTACATGTCAAATTTTGAAAAATCTAAATCTCTTAGACTTATCAATAAGTTTCGATCAAAATCCATTGATGGACTTAGAGAGCTCCGATCGGACTCATTCCAAGTGCTACAGGTTTCTGAAATATTCCAAAGTTTATATGCACTAAAAAATATCAAGTCAAAAATAATTAAGAATATTGTACTGTTGATTGTGCAAAATCAGCATTATATGTGGTGATGGTTTTGAAAGACCAGCACCATGGTGGTGCTGATTTAACAAGAGCAACACCACATATAGGGCTGATTCAACACCATAATGTTGTTATTGATTTTGAGTTGATATTTTTGCGCACATATAAACTTTGGGGCACTCCAGAAACCTAAAGCCTTTTAAAGGAGTCCAATCCGAGCTCTCTAGGTTCATCAATAAGTTTCGGTCAAAATCCATTGATGGACATAAAGGGCTTCGATTGGATCCATTCGAAGTGTTATAGGTTTCTGAAGTATCATAGAGTTTATTTGTTCAAAAATATCAGTTCGAAGTCTTTAACAGTGGTGATTAGAAGGTTTCCAAAGTGTATGACTTTAAGACAATTGATACATATGCATAACTTATCGTGGGGAAGTCAAAACTAGATATAAACACTATAAACACCTTCATTGCACTATTATATTCCATTACATATCAATTTTTCAAAAATCTAAATCTCTTAGGTTCGTCATTACATATAAGACTAATTTTATAAAATCAACACCACAATGTTTTAATGATTTGGAACTGATATTTTTGGATACATATAAACATTGGAGCACTTCAAAAACCTATAACCCTTTGAATGAGTCAAATCCAAGCTCTCTAGGTCAATCGATGAGTTTCGATCAAAACCCACTGATTTATTGGGACCTGTGCGCCCGCTAGAGGGGGGGTGAATAGCGACGTGACCGTACGTAGATGGAATTTGATGGCGTGTTCGTCTCTATAATTTCGTTAGCACAGCGGAAATAGAAAAGTAATAACAATAACGAAATGAACAACATGCTAACACAAAGATATAACGTGGTTCGGAACCAAAACGGTTCATACTCCACGGATTGGATTCGTACGAACCCTAGCGATGCCAATCACACACCACTATGACAAATACTCCTTCTTGACACAAGTCGGAGGTGGAGAAACCTCTTACAATAAGATTACAACTATAATCAAATAACAACAAGCAAATAAAATGAGATACAATGCAATATAAGTAAAGAGAACGCTTTACAAATGCCTTTCGATTGTTTGCTTGTTGATCGCTTGAATCGTGGTTGAAGACCCTGATTTGCAGCAGCAAATCGCCTCAAAAACGTCCAAGAAATCGCTGCCAAAAACCCTCCCGTCGAGCTCCTTTTATCCTTGTGCGCGACCTGGATTTCCGCCTATCAGTCGACTGCTATAAGTCACCAGTCGACTGATGCCACTGTTGTCGTGAGACAACGGCTCGATCCACACTGAAAAAACTCCAACGGATCTCTTGGCGCTTATCGCTAACCGCGTAGTCGATCGCCTACCGCTCACGAGCATTCTCGCGGTCGCAACTAACTAGCAGCCGATCGCTTCTCTTGGCCGATCAGCCGGCCGACCGCGAGCAATTTCACTCTTAAACGGCAATCGAACTCGTCGACTACTAATCGACCTATAATGTAATGAGGTTTTAACCCAAGTATGGTTCCCCCATACTTGCTAGACCACCCTTAGCCTAGACCTAAGCCTTCTAGCCACCTCCATCAGCCTCACGCCTCTCGGATCCCTCCAAGTCATCCATGACTTGTTCATCCATCGCGTTAGCCTCCAGGTGCTTCCCTCGGCTATGTCATGCTAACGGTGTCTACACTGCCAAAGCATATTGGACTTACGCCGCCAAGACTCCGCTTGGACTTTACGCCGCCAATATCAATCCCCTTGGACTTCTCAAATGCCAAGACTCAAGCTTGGACTTTCCCTTGCCAACCCATGTTGGACTTTCCATGCCAAGACCATGCTTGGACTTTTCTTTGTGCCAAGTACTCAAGACTTGGACTTTCCCAAATGTCAAGTACCCATGACTTGGACTTTCCATGCAAAGTATCCATGACTTGGACTTTACCTTGCCAAGACCCATGCTTGGACTTTCCCTTAATCACATGGTCAACCCTAGTCAACCATCAAAGTCTCCCTCGAGTCAAACTCGAGTCTAGTCAATTATAACCTGGGTCGATTGCTCCAACAATCTCCCCAACATATTAACTGACATCAATGTCCAACATCAATGTCAAACCACTTTGTCAAACATCCTATGTCAAGCATCAAAACATTACTCGAGTCAAACTCGAGTATGGTCAATCGTGACCTGGGCCGATTGCACCAACATGATTTGCAGCAATGACCGTCCAGTGCGAGCCAACCCGCGACCGCGGCAAATTTGAAAATTGGCTTGGTGGGGCAATCGATCGATCTTGAGCAATGGGAGTTGGGAAACATAAAGGGTGATCGGCACCGAGTGGGAAATAGTGTTTTGATGGATCAGTCGACTGCTGACATTGTAGCAGCCTAGAGATTATTTGTTAGTCGGCTGAGCAGTCGATTGGTGGTGAGACAATCGATTGCTGAAAAGGTCAGTCGACTGTTAGAGTATCCATTTGGCAAATCCAACATGGGTTGATCCTTTACGAAACAACGGATAGGCGAGCAGTCAATTGGTATCTTTTGGCAGTCAATGCATGGGCACGAAATCAACCCGATGTAGGTTATAAAATGAGCAAGAAAGGGAGGATTTTCACATCGATTTTCTTAGATATTTGAAAGGGGAATTGCTGTTGCATTCCAGACTTTTCAAGACATCTCAAAGCAACTAATAAGTAAGCAAATAATCAAGTTTTGTAAAGTGTTCTTTACTTTATTTTCGCTTCATTCTTGTATTTGATTGTACTCTATTTTCTTATTGTTGTAAGACACTGTAAGAGGTCGATCGTGGATTCAAAACCACGTAAAACCTTTGTGTAGTGCTTGTGCCGTATGTTTTTATTGTTTGTGTTGTATTTCTACTGCTAACGTTTTGTAGAGACAAGCATCAATGAACGCAATCAAAAGCACAAAATCGAGAATCACTATTCACTTCTCTTTAGCACAATCAAGATCCTTAACAAAGTAGTTGACTGGTTTCGAATTTAGGCCAACAGAAACTTTTTGAATCGATTGTCCAATTCGATTGTTGTATTATTAGGTGATTGATTGCTAAAGACAGTCGATCGATGAGTTATAAATCAATTGATTGTAAAAGATAATAACAGACTAAAGATACCCCAGATTTAATATGCTAATTACATACATCATTGTGTGCAGAAAATTTCTTTTTCTTCTTCCTTACATCCACATGTTTCAACAAGTCCAACAATATAAAACGAAAGACAATAAACATGACAAATGCTCCATAATGTCAATTTTCTTTTTCTTCTTAGTTGCATAAACAAATAGTTGAGATTAAACATAGCCTTTGAAGTTTGACAGTATCGTGTAAACTATGCATTAAAATGTCAAATAGACAATTGAACTAAGCGTGTAGAAAGAAAGCCTCTAGTCTTTGTGACCCTTTACTCATGCACAATTGGATTGTTAGAACCTGTAACAATAAAGACAATTATTGACATCAATTTCCCAATCAATCAATCAACTACTATAGTTAAATACAAAGAAACTAGAAGGTTAAGACTATTATGTATGGCGACTAAATTGGGTTATGCGCCTCCTACAAGACAATTATGTGTGCATGCCAATTGATACAGAGGTTGAATTTTGAAATCAGGTTGTGCAAGACTATGCAAACCTTGAATTTGAGATCTTAGGGCAAGGTTGGACCCAGGGTGATTTCGCAAAACTAACGGACTTAGATTGGGTTGAATATGAGGTGGATAGGAGCATTAATGAGTTTTGGCAGAAACCCATTGATAGATCTGTCGGAGTTGAAATTCAGAATCCTTAACATGAATCGGTAGAGGAAGAAATATGGAAGATTTAGATGATCAAACTGGATTCCACACCAATATGGTGGTGCTGGTCTTGCAAGACTAACATTATGGTGGTGCTGGTCTTGCAAATCCAATACCATAGTAGTGTTAGATTTGCAAGACTAGCACCGTCGAATCCAACACCACGATAGTGCTGGTCTTGCACCAGCACCGTGGCGTTAGTCTTGCAAGACCAGCACCGCTGTGGTGCTAACCTTGCAAGATCAATACCACGTGTTGATTTTAATATGGTGTTAATTTTAAATCGGAGTTGAAATTCAGAATCCTTGACTTGATGGTGTTGGTGATGATCTTGCAAGAAAATTCAAAAAATATTTGTATTTGTATGAGTGAGAGAGTCTAAAGAACTCATTGGTGTGTACTAACCTGTATATTTTCGAGTATCGTTGGCGATAGTGCTCACAGTGGAGGGACGATGATGTTCGACCGAGAAGGTCGCCAACAATATGTTGCAGAAGATGATGTCAACATTGTATGAGGAGATCTGGTGCCAAGAAGAGGGACAAGTGGGTGAGGAGAAGAAAGGGGAGGCGACGGGGATCGGGAGGATTTGTGCGTTGAAGAAATGAGAGAGATGAAGAGGAGGGAGGGAAAGTTAAGATGCGTAGATAAAGAATTGTTAGAAAAGGTAAAATAAGAATATTATGGGGTGTAGTTAGAAAATTTTATAATGAAAAAAATTATTGAGAGATGTATTTAGTAAATGGGGTAATTTAGTGAAAGCTGAAGTGTGGATAGTCGCACTCTAAGAATAATAACAACTTGACAACGATCAACATTTAAATGTTTAAAAAAGCTAACAAATTTTTTTTAAGATTCCTCATGAGTCTACACCAAAGGCCGTGTTTGATACGGGCAATCATTATAATTTTAAAATTATAATATAATGTAATCTAAATTATAAGATATCGAGTTAAAAATTTAAATGTCAAATATATCTTTAATCTTAGCTCTCGTTTTTTCGATTAAATCAGCGACCACCGACGACTGATGACTGTCAACGATCATTGACGATCGACGATCGTTGACGACCAACGATCGTCAGCGATCAATGACTGCCCACGACCAAGGCCGTCGATGATAGACGATCGACAACCGATGATCGACGATTGGAGGGCCGACAACTGTTGACAACTGACAGCTGTTGGCGGCCAACCATTCGGGACGACGATGACGATGGCAATCATGAAGAATCAACTAAAATTTTAATTATATTCGAACTAAATTATAAAGATATTTTTATCATTTTATAATATATATAATATAAATTACATTATAAATTTTATTCTGTAATTTGATTACGTTAGCCCGTAATCTTGAATAACATTGAGTAGCATTCATCTCTCCCTCCAATTATATTCACTTTTTTTTACGAGATCATTTATGAAAGAGGTTTGCACGTAAACACAAACCTCTCTTCCTCCAGCACTTCCCTCTCTCTCTCTCTCTCTCTAAATTTGTATTCTCCAGATGAATTCTAGCGATTTTATCTTCGAGTTTAATGGACTAACAACTCTTCTCTGACATTGTCAGGCACAAAAGACTAAATTTGTTTTTTCTTATACGCAAGTAATTGAAGAGACTAAAATTTGTTTTTTCTTCAGCTTAAATCAAATAGATCTCTGATGTCTCTAATCATTTATATATATATAAAAAAAACACCTCCTTACTTCCCTTGAAGCAAACAAGACAAATATTTTGTTTTTTTTGTTTGGTTTTCGAAGAAAGACGTGTGTTCTCTTATCTCCGTGCCATGTGCTTTATTTAAACGCAGTGGCGCATGGCACCTACACGTTTTCAAACACAATAAACAATCCAATTGGAAAAAGTCATCACATGCGTATTGATCGACCATTCCCCACCTGTGGCCTGTGGTCATTATTCACCACTCGCCAACAAACAGTCGCATTTTCCTGCAAACACTTTGACATGAGTCATGAGATCACGGTTCCAGCCAGTGATCTCAAACTTGTTCTAGCATTCGTTCCCACGTATTCGAATCAAAACGCTATCAATCTGACGATGCATGCAATAAACTATTCTTCTTTTATCACTTAATAAAGTCGAGCATAAAACAAAGCAGATGCTTTGCTTTTTTATTTTTGCTCGCGCGCATCTGTTAAAGAAGAATAATTTTTAACGTTACATCTTCTGATAGAATTCGCAGTGAAAAATAATAATAATAATAATAATAATAATTCCGATGGTAGTTAAGAAATTATAGCACGTCCAACAACTCTTCAAAACGTGTGGATAAAAAAAAACAAAAAAAAAAAAATTCTTTTAGTGCGTGCGTGACGAATGACTACTTCCCCGTTCCCGTTGCTTTCCTTCCTCTGTTTCTATCAGATAAAATTAGTTTTGGACATGTGATTTCCACGTCCATATAAACAGCCACTTCGATGGATCGTCGCCGACACAATAAAAAGCGATATCGCCGCTGTCTTGGCGTTCTACAGCGTGGGGACAAATTCTCCGTTTAAAAATAGGTAAATATTATTCGATAATAATTTTTTTTAAAAAAAAAAATAGTTAATTTTCGAATAAAAAATTAATCGGTTTTAGTTAGGCTGTAAACCCGGCATAATTAATAGTCCACTAAGCAGCTGAGGTTTCGAAGATCCTTATCTATGGTCGGTATATGCTCCTACGCTACGCCCCGCGCTTGCCCATGCGGGAAAGACCTTCGTCGCCTCTCTCCTCTTCTGGTGGCTGCGGCTGCGTTCCCTTGCTGTTTATAGCCAGCGCATTTTTAATACACTACGTGATCAGCCTGCGTCCAACGCCCTCCACGCGCAAAATAACTAAAGGAGAGCGCCAACGGCTGCCCTCTTCCGCTCTGTTATCGTTCCTTTTGCCCTAATCCCTTCTTCGCCTCTTTCTTCTTCTTATTCTCCTCCTCCTCCTCCTCCTCCTAGCTACCTCCTTCCTTTCCCGCTGTGCTCGAAGCTGTCTCGGCGTTCTAGACAGCGATCGAGCGAGCGATTGAGAGTTGCGACGATGCCGGCTTCCTCGGAGCAGGTTATGAACTACCGCGGAGGTTCCGTCCTCGGGAAGAAGACCATCCTCAAGAGCGACCACTTCCCCGGATGCCAGAACAGGAGCTTGAAACCCCAGATAGACGGAGCCCCAAATTATCGCCAGGTTGGTTGCTTCATCGTTGGTCGTGCTCCTCTCTATTCTTAACTGCCTCCCCTTCACGTCGGCTTCGCTCTTTCTTCTCTGATTGCCTGGCCTGCAGGTGTGTCTACGATTGACCGCCTCGCTTCGCTCTTTTTCATGTTTATATCTTCATCTACATCCAAATCATGATGCCTAAAGCAGTGATAGAGTCATGACAGGTTGGCGGTAGAGCCCCAAGGGATTGTCATGGGCGGTTAACTGTTTGGCTGACTCGTGTTCATCATTCGCAACGAAGATGTCTATCCTCAACTTTTTTGTTGTCTTTAGAAAAATCAAGCTCTTGGTTCATTATAACCGCAATATTAAATTTGTCGAGATTGGTGGGGTACTTTGATGTTTAATCACGAGGCTGTCTATGCTGTTTTCTCGAATTCCAATTTCGTCTTCCACTGTCTTTTGACGATTTGAACATGTTTTCCTTAAATAACTATAATCATGTTTGTGTTGACAATCACAACAACTTCCAGGTTATTATGAATTCATATTTAATCCTTCTTTTGTCCAAAAGCTCTAACCTTGTTAGCTAAATAAAGTGGTAACAATTAAAATTGCATTAGTTTGTTGACTGAGGAACTTGGTAAACCTTAGAGAACGTGAGGGCAGACTGATATCTTGCAGCTTTTGACGTTTACCTTTTTCCTCATACAACCGCTATTGACAAAATAAGAATCTTCAAATAATAATTTCTGAGTTCTTGTTAGTAGTAGGCAACTTGACATTAAGTTTTATCATGTTTCAAATGTGAGCAATTGGCCATAATGGTTAATAAACATTGACCACTGTTGGTGCAACATAAATGTTCCTATTAATATGTCCACAGAGAAACTTGTATAATGTTTTATCTTCTAGTTTGAGAAGCAACTAGATTAAGAAAATAAATAACTTTGGTTCCATGATTCGAAGGCATCAAGTTTATGGCAATTATACATATAGCTAACCGGTTTCCTTCTATTGTAGCAATTTGAATCGAATAAATATTAATTTACTTGGCTAATTAGAGGATATCTCAATTAGATGATGCTATATAATCTTCAAAAATATCTTCCATGGTCACAAAGAGTTTAAAAAAAGAATGACTTTTCTATCTATATCGTGTTTCTAGTCTAGTTTTAGACACGTTGAGTGCAGACAATCAATATCTAATGCATGCAACAATGTAGTGCTTCTCTATGTGCATATTCTTTTTTTTTTTTATTTTTTATTTATTTATTTATTTATTTTTTTTTGCATGCCTATTGTACTAAAGGAGTTTGTTACTAAATCTCTCACACGGTCCAATATCTTCTGCATCATTATGCTACTCAGATTCTGCACATGTATGCCTTTTCTGGTACTCTTTTATTCTGATTAAGTGGCTGTTACCTTTTTAGGCTGGTTCCTTGCATGTTCATGGAGTTGCAATACCTACAATAGATGGGATACGGAATGTGCTTGATCATATTGGGGCAAGAAAGCAAACTAAGCAAAAAAGAGTACTTTGGCACAACCTCCGAGAAGAGCCTGTAAGATCAATTGATTATTTAAGTGAATAAGGGTGAAATATGAAGAGAATTTGCTGTAAAATTTTCTCAATGTAGGTCTCATTTTCTTAATGATCTTCACTTGTTTAACCAGGTGATCTACATCAATAACCGTCCCTTTGTTCTACGAGATGTTGAGAACCCTTTCTCCAATCTTGAGTACACGGTTTGTAAGAAAAAATGCATTGTTAAATGAACTTTGATATTTAGATAAATCTTTCTTTGTTGTTACTATATAATAACAATTATAGCAAGTTTCCTGGGGGACTTTCGTTGGTTTATAAGGTGCTTTTCGATTATAATGGAGCTATCACTTTGAACATGAATTATAATTATCTGATGAATCCTCTGCACTGATCTTCTAGCAATGTTTCTTCTGAAATGATGTCTAAAATGCCATACTATTTCAAGCCCACCTGAGCATGGTATATAACCTGATAGAACCATTGTTTGTTTGATGACATGCTACCTCTCCCTTCTTCTTTTGCTCTACTTTTGTACAAATTTGAGATTGATCGCTAGAGGCCTTTTTAGAAAGTGGAAACCAGCCAAGAAAAAAGAACAGTACTAACAAAAAGATAATTGCTAAACTAAGTTCTATTCTGGGCGAGATCATGATTTTCTAAACGTATCAGAGAAGTTCAGTATCCTGTTTGTATTATCTTCAAATCAGTTTTCATGAAATTCCAGGGAATCAATAGAGTGAGACTTGAGCAAATGGAATTTCGGCTCAAAGAAGACATTTTGGTGGAAGCTGCTAGGTATGCACTTAAATATGCAACCTTCAATTGCCTTGTGACAGTGATTATACAGTGATTGTATGAGTATTTATTTTGTTGGATATATGATAACAGGTATGGGAACAAGATCCTTGTAACTGATGAACTTCCAGATGGTCAGATGGTGGACCAATGGGAGCCGGTGATGCCTGACTCTATTAAAACACCTCTGGAGGTACCGAATTTGATATATGACGTGGGGGCATACATGATCCAGTCCTTAATGTTCTAAATTTCTTAGACGCTTAATATTCTTTTAGGTTTATGAGGAGCTACAAAAAGAAGGATATCTTGTCGATTATGAGCGTATTCCTATTACGGATGAAAAGTCCCCCAAAGAAGGAGATTTTGATGATTTGGTCAGTTACTATTTCAGCAAATTGGAAGTTACCAACTTGTTGCATGTCATTAAATATTCCCACTGTGGGCATATTCTACTGCTGCTATTGCTTGGACTATTCGTGATCAAGCTTTATTTCCCGAGCACAATGTTGTCTTGTTATTGATTTCAATGAATATTTATTTTTTTACAAATCAAGGTGTAAAATCTTGTTCCAAGCCATTGTTTTGGTCCCCGACCAAAACGAGACAGTTTCATGTCGTTTTGATAGTCGGGGTTAGTCATTCTGAGGAGGAGGAGTTGGTCCATACTCAGTATAAACTGTGATGTCTCTTTGATACCATTTTCTATTTTCTTTGCTCAATAAAAGTCACTGTCCTACCTTTCCTTAGAGGAGGAGAAAAAGCCTTCGCTGTCAGGGTTCTGCCCAACATCAACATAGATGTGGAATTTAGTTGAGATTTTAATCCAAGTTCAGAATCTACTATAATGTCTCTTTGATCAGCTACCATTTTCTATTTTCTTGGCTCAATAAAAGCCACTGATTATCCTACCTTTTGCCTTGAGATACTGTGGCATTGGTAAAACTGAAAATATCTTGAAACGCTTTAGCCCCAATATCAGCATGGGCGTGGAATTAGGTTGAGATTTTAATCCATGTTCAGGACCTGCTATGATGTCTCTTTGATCAGCTACCATATTTTCTTGGCTCAATAAAGGCCACTGATAAAATTACCTTTTGCCTGGAGATACCCTGTCATTGGTAAAACTTAAAATATCTAGCCATGCTTATCTTGGGTACCTACACCTGTAAACTTGTAAAATTGATTATCTATTCTATGGGTTTTCTGAAGCTTCACCTACACAACCCTACTGAGGTATAATGCTCCCATATGCAGTGTTTCTGAGTCTCTCAACGTGGATTATTTCAATAATAAAACATCACAAGCCTATTTTGTCACCATCAGTTTCTTCTGAACTTCAACATCCAAATTTAGTACTCTTATCATCTTTTGATTCTGGAGATTCCATCAGACACTAGAACCAGGTGTTGTTTCATATCATCATCTAATTGATTATAATCAGTCCTGGCATCTTGTTGAATGTATGCTCTGCTTAGGTTGTAGATGAGTAGATGCAGCAGATTTTGAATTCTCTCTAGATTAGGAAGGATTACATGGTTATGCATAACTTTCTTGGAATTCACCTCATGTATGTATATATAAAGCCATGATTGTCTAAGATTGCAAATGCAGCAGTTAGTAATTAATATTCTCTAACAAGGCTGACAGATTTACTTTGGTTTTATTTAGGCTTGTCCTTTATGTAGACAATGCATATATGTAACTATTAGATTTTGAGTAAATTGTACAATTACTTTTATGTACATATTATAAAGCATAAGCTACTTGGTGGAGGTCTTCTTTGTTGCTTCTTAAATATGACATATCTTGACTTCCGTTCCATTGAAAATAGGATGGTATGGTATTTAGGCCAACGAAAATCCCACTAAGGATCCTGTAAACTCTTACTATAGCTAGCATGCAGTATCTTGAAATTAATGCGTAAGCTTTAAATATCTTTACCCTGCATAATTGAATGTTACATTTATTTTCCTTTATGTTTGTTAGACAATGCGTAAACTTTACTATAGCTAGCATGCAGTATGTTTGTTAGACAACATTTATTTTCCTTTATGTTTGTTAGACAATGTGTAAACTTTACTATAGCTAGCATGCAGTATGTCTGTTAGACAACATTTATTTTCCTATAATGTGCACAAGGACTATATTTGTAGTGAGGGTTACCTAGGGTATGATTTTGCTTACGTCATCCTCCGTCTCTGTCCTCCTCCCAGAATGGGAGATTTGCTGGTCGCATCAGCTGCTTCTCATGTCTCCCAAATGCATTGGCTAATGTCTTCCTCCATGTGGGATTTCTTCCCGTAATTGGGAGATCTTCTGTTGTTGTCTTCCTCTCAGAAGCAGAGTTGCTGCTTCTAGACTGTAAGGAGGGGATCAGGGATTGCATAGCAGGCTTCCATAGTCTCTAGTTTTATGTCTGAACAGTCTCTCTCTTCTGAATCTTCCTTTTTAGAGTCAGATCTCTCTGTTGATCTTCCTCATGCATCTGAGTTCTAGCTGCTCGTAGCTCTTTTTCATGAAGAGCAGTTTCAATCTCTTTTGTCTCCCTTAATCCTTTTAAATATAGAAATATTTTCAGTCCTTGAGTCAAAACATATGCTTGTACATGTTTCTCTTTTCTTCATTATGATATTCGGTGTTCTGTTTTGTCTCTTCCAATTTGGATTTCAAATAATTTGTATCAGTGATTATTCTAGAATGAAATGTTTTTTAATGAAGAAATATTTTAATTTCAATTTAATTTTGGAATTGAAAAGTTCCTCTAGATTCTAGTACTTTTCATTTTTTTCGTAACAGTCAATATGTTATGATATTAAAATTGTGAAAATAAATCATATCAGTTTGGATTTGGAATGTACATATGAAATTCCACCGTGATGCAGGTACATAGTATGTCTCAAGTCAGTTTAGATACAGAAATAGTTTTCAACTGTCAGATGGGGCGAGGACGAACAACAACTGGTATGGTGATAGCCACTTTGGTATATCTTAACCGAATTGGAGCATCAGGTGAACATTTTTGTTGCTTTTTGAAATAACTTAATTCACTTGATTGTAACCTGTCAGGCGATTGTAATGACCTTCATCATATTTTAATCTTGATAATTGAGAAGCTTTCGTGAAGGCTGAAGTCTCTCCATGTTGTTATTGATGTCCTTCCTTTTATCTAGTATATATTAGTGCTTCTTACCTCTGCACAGTTTTTTCCTTTTACTAGTTAATTTTAAATATTTACGCTACTCAAGAATTTGATCCTTTGTTTGTTCAACAAAAGTTTTTTATTATTTTATGTGTAGTAATTGATTTTCAACAATAGGTATTTCACGGTCTACTTCTATTGGAAAAATCTTTGCTTCTGGTTCTGATGTCACTGACCGTGGCCAGAGCTCTGAAGATGCAAAACGAGGTGAATATACTGTAATTAGAAGTCTAATTCGTGTTCTAGAGGTAAATTGCACCTTTCTTCAGTTGGTCTATTTATGTGATTTGTCCTCTCACCAAATCAATCTTATGAGATGGTTGTCTTCAATGCTTTAGGGTGGTGCAGAGGCCAAGAAACAAGTGGATAAAGTCATTGACATGTGTGATTCTATGCAGGTATAGCTTGATTAATAATTGAAGATTGTTTATCTTGTTCATATAGATTTAGGTGCTTTACTTTGAAACTCATTTCTTGGTTTGAACTCGGTGTTATTGAGTTAGGAATTATTATGTGTTTATGGATCTTTAACAATAATAATTGACTGATTGACTTTTTCAACAGAACCTAAGAGAAGCAATTGCTACCTATGGGAATAAAATTTTTCGCCAGCCAGATGAAATGAAGCGGGAGGCATTACTTTCCTTTTTTGTTGAGTATTTGGAGCGCTACTACTTTCTCATCTGCTTTGCTGTTTTCATCCACACACAGAGAGCTGCTGTTCATTCCATTTCATCTGATCAAACGAGTTTTTCTGAGTGGATGAAAGCTAGGCCTGAACTCTATAGTATACTTCGCAGGTTATCTATCAGAGATAAATTGATAGATTCATTACTTAAAACTTCCTGATTATTGTTTACATTCTTGGAAATTATAATCTAAATAATCTTTAAGAACTTAATCATTTTAATTTTTAAACAATCCATGTATCTGCTAAATTTTGCAAGCATTAACGTCATATACATGTTTCACGTTAATGCAAACAAGATCTGCATTTGCTTTTGAGTTCAAACTAAGTCTCCTGTTAGCTCAATTTAGATTTGATCTTCACATGTTCTACAACATCATGTAACCATTTCTTCATACATCATTTTTTGCACCATAGAATCTCTTTCATTCTTATCTTCTTTAATTCTTCAAAGAAAACATAATTATAGCATTCGACTACTTCACACTTCTATATTACTAAAAAAGTTAGTTGGGAAGTGGGATGAGTGAGATTAAGGACTAAATCAATGTTACTGCATATGAGTTATACTGCCAAGATTTATTCTTATTTTCGTAATGACATTACACAAGGCAGCAATGAAGCACAGCATATACATATGTGGCTGAGTGAGCTTCTTTTTAAAACCAGAGGTTTGATAAATATTTCTGGTTAATTTGTACCAATAAGTTCATCAAGCATTCTATTCATAAGTCATGATGGTTAGTAGGTTTATTTTATTTTTTTATACTTATCTTTATTATAAAAGAAAGTTTAACTACCCAACATAGAGTAGTAGTATTGAATATATGCCTCAAGCATAGTGTTAATAGAAGAAAAATATATACGACTCATAGAATTAAGTGGTGAATATTAAAGGATAGGAAACCTAATATATTTAAGGAGAAGGTAGGAGTATAAGTAGTAAGTGAAAATACGGTGACCCTAACGTGACATAAGTTAAGATGGTATCAAAGTTGAAAATAGTAGCCAAGAGTGTACTTGGTAAGTCAAAGGGGTATGCACCATCAAGGAATCTTGGTACTGGAATAAGAAAGTATAGGAGAAAATGAAGAAAAAACAAACCATCTATAAAGAATTATATATTTGTAAGAACGAGGAAAATTTTAAAAAATATACAATAGCCAAGAAAGAGGCTAAGAAAGCAGTGAATAAAGCTAAGAATGAAAATTTTAAACGATTATACCGAAAATTACATTTAAAAGAAGGGAAAAAAGATATTTATAGAATAGCTAAAGTGAGATAGAGGAAGACAGAAGATCTTATTCTAATAAGATGTATTAAAGATAAATGCAATAGAGTACTAGTAAATGATGGAGAAATAAAAAACAGTGGAAGAGATATTTTCATTAACTTTTTAATGAAGGTTTAGGTGATCAACTTAACTTAGGTAATTAAAGTAGGTCAAATGAGTATAGAAATTTAAATTTTTATCGTAAAATTCAAATTTCAAATGTAGAACAAGCTTTAAATGAGATGCAAAATAAAAAGTCATTGAACCAGATGATATTCCGATAGAGGTATGAAAGTGCTTAGGAAAATAAGGTATTGAATGACTTACAAAATTATTTAACATGATATTGAAAATAAAAAAATGTCTGATCAATGGATGATAAATACTCTAATTTCCTTATATAAGAATAAAGGAAACGTACAAACTTGTACAAATTATAGAGTTTTGAACTAATAAATCATTCCATGAATTGTTAGGAAAGACATGAATTGTTAAGAAAGAGTAATAGAAAAAAGATTAAGGAACGAGACTATGATTTTCGAAAATCAATTTGGGTTAATGCATGGAAAGTTGACAATAAAAGTTATATATCTTCTCAGGCAACTAATTTAAAAATATCTAAAGCAAAAGCAAAATCTGCTCATGGTATTCATTCACTTAGAAAAAGTTTATGATAGAGTTTCAAGAAAAATTATATGAAAAATTCTAAAAAAAAAGAAGTGCTAGTGTAGCATATATTAAACTAATTAAGGATATATATGAGAAAGTAACAATTAGAGTGAAGACTTCAAGCAGATTAATTAAAGCATTTCCAATAAAAATAAGATTACATCAAAGTTCAACTCTAAGTCATCTTTTTTATATCCATCATGAACGAACTCACTAAATACATTCAAGACAGTACCGTGGTGCATGTTGTTTATAGATGATATTATTTTGGTAGATGAGACACGTAAAGGAGTAAATTCTAAACTAGAATCTTGGTGGAAAACACTAGAAGTGAAAGATTTTAAACTTAGTAAAGTAAAGATGGAATATATGAAATTTAAGTTTAGCAATATTAAATGTAATGAGACAAGTATTAAGATATGAGATAACGAGTTATCTGGAACTGAGAGCTTTAAGTATTTAGGATCATTTTTGTAAGATGGTGGAGAGATTGAGAGAGATGTCTTACATAAAATACAAGTAGGATGGTTGAAATGGAGGAGAGCGTCGGAATTTTTATGTGGTCGTAAACTACTTTTAAAACTTAGGGAAGTTTTACAAAACCGTGGTTAGATCTATTATGTTATATGACGCTGAATGTTGGACTATAACTCGAGCACATGAACAGAAGATGAGAATTGCAGAGATGAGGATGTTAAGGTGGATGTGTGGACATACGAGGATGACAGAATAAAAAATGAGAGCATTAGAGAGAAAGTCAGAGCTGCATCTATTAAGGAAAAATTCCAAGAGACACGTTTAAGATGGTATGAACATGTACTTAGACAACCAATAAATATTCCAGTTAGACGATGTAAAATTATGACAAATACACACATCAAATGAGAAAGAGGAAGATCAAAAAAAGGTTTGGTTAGCAACAACAAAATAAAATAAAATTTATTTAAATATAGATGATGACATAGTAAGGGATAGAGTCCAATGACATAGAAAGATTCATATAGTCGACTTCACCTAGTGGATAAGGCTTGGTTGTTGTTGTTATCTTTATTATAAAATGCAAGTTCTATCCAATGTTTTCACAGTAAATTTTCTACAACCTTTTGACCACAGAATGATACTGCATTAACAAGAGTATATGGAACATGTGATAGTATATAACAATCTATAATAATTGATATGCTCCCTATGTTTTTCCATCTAATTCCTTGCTTATAGTATATTATACTATCTTTTGATTTTGTCAGGAGCAAGTTAGAAGCTTTGAAATGCCCATCAACTTTATCCTCTAATGGTTTTCATGTCATCTTGCATTATGCAAAGCTATTGAATTCTTGAACTTGCCTAACCATGTTGACTTGTTAATGTGGAAATGAGTTATTTCAAATCTTTTTACATATTGGCTATTCTGATATGGTTACTTTCTTTGCAGATTGCTAAGGAGATATCCAATGGGTGCCCTTGGATATTCAATTTCGAGGCCTTCTTTGACTAACATTGCTGTATCTACTGACGGTTGCCCTTATGAAATTGGTATGGTTGCTGCTATGAGGAATGGAGAAGTTCTGGGAAGTCAAACAGTCTTGAAAAGCGACCACTGCCCTGGGTGTCAGAATCTTAGTTTGCATGAAAGAGTGGATGGTGCACCTAATTTTCGACAAGTTCCTGGGTTTCCAGTTTATGGTGTCGCAAACCCAACAGTTGATGGTATTCGAGCTGTGATTCAGCAAATCAGAAGTAAAGGTGGATACTCTGTTTTCTGGCACAACATGAGAGAAGAACCTGTTATATATATAAATGGGAAACCTTTTGTGTTGCGTGAGGTGGAAAGGCCATACAAAAACATGCTTGAATACACGGTAATTTATTGTTCTATATACGCTACATACAAAAACATGCTTGAATACTGGGTAATTTGTTGCTCTATATATGCTGCAATTTCACACGCTCAAAGTTATCTGTCTTTGTTGGATAGAATGGAAATGTTTATGGATATAAATCTAACCTAAGATATACTAGAAATGTCTGATAGGCCCATAAATTCAGCAGTTGCTTCCCTATTCTTTAAAAAGAAGTGCAAGCATTACCCCTATACCAAATTTATATTTAGTTCCAATTTATTACATATTTCTCCAGTCTTTTCTTCATCCCATTTTTGTTTTTTTTATAAATAAAATTGCTGATGCTGATAACAAGTCCTGACAAAAAAGGATAAAGGTTCTGTTAAGCCTAAACAATGAAATCTACTTCAATTTTTATATGTGGCTTTTCCTATAATACCAATTTATAATCTATTTCTCGGGTTTTTTTCCTCAACCTTTTTTGTTTCCTGTAATGCTGATCACAAGTACGGTTGGAAAAAATTGAGGGCGCGTTAAGCCTAGACTGACAACGTTAAAATTATCTAAACCTATAAATATATTCAAATATTAATAGTGATAAAGCTGAAACTTAAAGAAGGATAAGATTCATGTAGCTAACACCAAATAATTGCAATGCTTGATGATCATAATGATTTTATTTCTAGGCATATTTATTTTTTTCTCCTTTTGACCTCACCTATCATTGCATTTTGTTTCAGTTGATGAATTGCCTCTAGGTAGTTGAATGGACAAGTGGATCTTACATCGCCTCCTCTTCACCTTCTTTACTCTTATTTCACAACTACCCTGACTTATTTGTCCTTTGGAATTTGTTTAATTGGTTCAAACTCTATATGCTAATATTTAATTGCTTCTAGTTTAATTGATTACCATCACCAAACGGCGAGTATTGACCTTAATCTTGTAACTTTTGCATTGTAAATATATAACTTAACTAGATTGGGAGGACACAATTTAATCAGAGTATTGCCACATTCATCTCGACAATCTCATCTATCCAACATTCACAAATTGTCTGAACTTCTTTTGGGCTCAACTTAAAATGTTCAAGGTTTTGCGACCTGAAATAATGGACTTTCCTCAATTCAAACATGAAAAGGATGAATTTTTTACCATAAGTACCTAAAGTGTTGTCTTGTCAGGGAATTGATTGTGAGAGAGTTGAGAGAATGGAAGCTCGGTTAAAGGAGGATATTCTTCGGGAGGCAGAATGTTATGGAGGTGCAATAATGGTAATTCATGAGACAGTTGATGGACAAATATTTGATGCATGGGAACATATAGATGCTGAATCTATTCAAACGCCATTAGAGGTCTTCAAATGTCTAGAATCTGAAGGTCCAATTCGATATGCACGTGTTCCTATTACTGATGGTAAAGCTCCTAAAAGTTCAGATTTTGACAGAATAGCATCAAATATTGCTTCAGCTCCCAAGGCCACTTCTTTTGTGTTCAATTGCCAGGTATGCTTTTTCTGTAGTTGCTTGGATTTTCATGAGTAATCAAATCCAAATGGTGTTATTTTGTACAATAACCATGTTTCCAACAGATGGGCCGTGGCCGGACAACTACAGGCACTGTGATTGCATGTCTTGTCAAGCTTCGGATTGATCATGGAAAACCTATGAAGATGCAGTGGGATGACAATTGTGATGAACAACTGGATGCTGGTTGCTCTAGTGGTGAAGAAACAATTGGTGAAAATGGTTCACCAATTTCAACTTTTCTAAAATCTACGGATGGAAGTGAACCGCACCACAATTTTGGCATTGATAACATCCTTCTACTAAGGAAGATAACAAGACTCTTTGACAATGGGATTGAATGCAGGGAAGTTTTGGATGCTATCATTGACAGATGTTCAGCTTTACAGAACATACGTCAAGCAGTTCTTCAATACAGAAAGGTAATCAATCAACAGCATGTGGAGCTAAGAGTAAAGAGGGTTGCTTTAAATCGAAGTGCTGAATATTTGGAACGGTACTTCAAATTAATCGCTTTCTCAGCATATCTTGGAAGTGAAGCTTTTGATGGTTTTTGTGGGCAAGGAATAACTAAGACTTTGTTCAAAACATGGTTGCACAAGAGGCCTGAGATCCAAACCATGAAATGGAGCATAAGATTACGCCCCGGACGATTTCTCAATGCCCCTGTAAAAGACTTCGTCTAATAGTTAAATTAGATAATGCATGATTTTTGTGCACATGTATATTGAGTTGATGATTAGAATTTTCTTCTCATTTGAATCCAGGAAGGACCAAAAGCACTGTTTGGGTCTATGCATGGTGATGTAGTGATGGATGCGATAGTCAAGTCACGCAATGGGTCTGTCTTGGGCAAAGGTTCCATATTGAAAATGTATTTTTTCCCTGGACAGAAAACCTCAAGTTGGAAGCAGTTTAAGGGCACACCTAACGTATATAAGGTATGTTAATTGCTGAATTTTTTAAATTGAGTAATTAATTTCTTTTACACTGGCATAAACTGTTCCTCTTTTAGCTATTGGGGGTTAACTGTAGTTGTTCTTTTTGGAAATATATGTTAGATTTTTCCAAGGAATGCTTGTTGAGGTGTTCTATAAGTTCAATATCATGAAATTATGACAATTCCTCATTTATAAGTTATCGAGCTAATTCAAACATTTTTACCTTGCAACTTGTTCCAAATAACTGTCATTACTTGTTACCTTTAGTATGAGTGGGTTAGGCAGAATCGACGAACTTGTCTTGGAATCCATTCTTTTCATACTTGTAAGATTGCCTGTTATTTTGCTCTCATGGTTTTGAGTTTCATTCATCTGCTGATACTGGGCCAGAGGAACAGTTCTGTGGAGAATTCAGCTATCAAACCCTCGGTGAGAGATGGCAATGGATGTTGAAGCTCCGATGACAAATTAACTCACTTAGAGGAAGCTTTTGGCAGACAACTGATCCAATGAACTAGCTGAACCCTATATGAGATAAAGAGGAAGTTTTTTTGTAGCTCTGGTACTAGAGCCTCTTCCTTTCTGATCATTGTCAACTGACACCATCTCATATTAACACATGATATGATGGTCAGCATAGGAACCCTACTATTCTGCCAACCAGCTCAAAATGGACTTTGGTATAGGTATCTGAAAGTTTGGTTAAATGTCCACAATAACTACCTAAAATTCTGCAACAATGTTAATATATATGATTTAGGATCCATCATTGGTCCCCACGAGAGGACCAAGTGGCTAGCACGGAAAGTAAAATTGCCCCAAGGAGCAAGGGTCAATCTCCTGGAGTTGCAAAACTTTTCGGGGTGTCTACCCTCTTACAGTGTAGTTCTTGTTTGGACAAAAATGCTTCTCGTGATTTACCTCCCTTCATCTAGCCATAGGACCAACGATGAGGGACGCTTGAGGTGAGCGTATCACTTTTTGCCCCAAGGATCCAGCATTTATCAGAAACCTGGCTCTGAATTTGAAGCATCAGTCTGAAAAATGCCTCTTTAGACATTGGTAGTTTAATATGCTATCATGATTTCATAAGTTTTCTTAAACTATGTCTATGACAGTGGTTTGTACCTCGTTCAGAATCACCTCTTAACTAACAGTTGCACATGTATGCCAATTACGTAGGATATGTCTAAATGGACATAGTATACTAGTGGAATTTTTTGCTTGAATCTCTTTCTCTATATTTTATATTTTAATATTACTATGCAATCTTTCAGGTAGACGCCTATCCTGTGTACAGTATGGCAACTCCAACAGTTGATGGTGCAAGAGAAGTTCTGTCATACTTAGGTGCCAAGGATCTTTCTGCAACAACTCGTTCCCAAAAGGTCATCATTATTGATATGAGAGAGGAAGCTGTTGTCTATATCAATGGTTCACCTTTTGTTCTTAGAGAACTTGATCGCCCTGTTGATACACTAAAACATGTCGGAATTTCTGGTTCATTGGTCAGTGCAATTATGGCTCTAGTACTTATGCTTTCACGCACCATATCTGCATGGTAATTATCTTTCTCGTGCAGGTGGAACACATGGAGGCAAGGATGAAAGAAGATATATTTACTGAGGTGAAACAATCTAGTGGTCAGATGCTTCTTCATCGAGAAGACTATAACCCAGCTTCAAAAAGGACAAGTGTGATTGGTTATTGGGAAAATATCTCATTAGAATATGTTAAGACTCCTGCAGAAGTGTTTGCAGCACTGATAGATGAAGGCTACAGAATTGAATATAAAAGGATCCCTCTTACAAGTGAAAGAGAAGCATTAGCTGTGGATGTTGATGCAATGCAATATTGTAAAGACGAGTGTGTATCAAGTGATATGTGGCTTGCTTGTGAAATTTTATTTCTTTTTGTTATCTGCTGACTAGTTGGAGTTCATCTGCAGATTTGCTAGGTACTACCTTTTCATTTCACATACTGGATATGGAGGGGTTTCATATGCAATGGCTATCACATGTCTTGGGCTTAGTGCTGACAAGAAATTTGCTACAGAACAGACAGTTGAGACACATTTTGTATCAACTTCACCCATTGGGACCTTGCATTTTCAGCCATTTGGAGAAAATGCATTAAAACAGGGTGACTACCGTGACATTCTAAGCCTTACTAGAGTTTTGGTCCATGGACCACAAAGCAAGCATGAAGTTGACCATATCATCAATAGGTATCTGTCTAAACTCTTGGCAATTTCCAAAATGTGTTTTTTGGCAACTTGACATTGGAGAACTCGGTGTTAAAAGAATCTGAACACTTTTTCCTGAGCTTCTCAAGATTCATGAGATTCTTCATGCCTTCGTTGGTTGGTATGAGCTCTGTGTGGACTTCAAAGTTTGGATGATACAAACATCTTTTGTTCAACTTAGCACAAGTACTAAATTATTTGACCTAAAATTTTTTCCAAATAGTAGAGCTAGAGGAGATGGGAACAGATGAACATTCTGAGTAGCTATGGCTACTGTGCCACATGGATGCTGTGTAAAGGATGTTCTACTAGATAGTCATGGACTGAGTAGCTGACATCCTTGGCATCATGGTTTTGAAAGTCCTAGCTTGAGCTACATAAGCAAATTTTGAAGTTTACCTTGTAGCTACTGCATTTGATATATGCACCCTATATATGTGAAATTAATAAACTTTTTTTGCTTCACTTAAACTAATTTATGCTAAACTAAAATAACTTAAAATCTTAGGCTATTTTATTAGTAGTTTGTGATTCGTGTGTTAAATTAATAGTTTTGCAAGTAATAGATGCTTTTGATATTCTTTATTTTAATATTGATTGTATGTACTTTTGTAAAATGCTCTCGCATATTGTATGTGTGCTATGCAGTGGATCAAATGCTCAGTGCTTGCATATGATATATTAAATCATGTTTGACATGCTCAATTTTCCATAAAAGGTGCATTTGGGCTTGTCGTATCCATTGGACTCCATTCTTCTGCTATCAACCTCCTCCACTTTCATGAGAGCCTCTAGATAATAATTGAGTGGTTAAATAAGTTCTACCTATTTTGATTTTGCACAAGAAAGGTGCTATGGCGTGATGGGTCAATAGACATACAAAAATTATAATAAATTATCATTCAGTATATTCAATTCATGAATATTGTGTATTTATGAAGGTAAGGATAGTATCTATTCCTAAGTAATTCTGTTATATATTGTGATTTTCTATGCTTATAAATTAACTATGTAGTTGGTCAATAATTTATTTTCAAAGCAAACATTAGGTGGTTTTAACCTATCATAATTTTCCTTGAGAATTATTGTTCATATGTAACTACAGTGAAATTTGTAGGTTAAAATTGCTTGCTATTTTTTCAATCTTTGGAAATTGAAATTTACACATTACTAGAACACTATTCCAATTGGTTATTCACAGGCAAAGAGAGAGAATCATTCTAGAGACTAATTAAGGAACTATTTTTTAATTGTCAATTAGCACTGCATATCCTTAGGCATTCTTTGTTTTGTTATAGAATGAATAATCTCTCGCCACCTATGAATAACTTGGTTCTAACATAGTCTTGTTCATAAAATTGTTTTATCCAATCCAGAAGATGAGAGTTTATATGTGAATGAAATTGCCTAATATATATTGAATCCTACTCAAATGTCAAAAAATTTTGTTATACAATTCAAGAGAACGACTTTTTTTTTTTATCATGTTTAACTGTTCCACAACACCATTTATATTCAATGAAATAGAATTTTTTACATGCCTATTCATATTAGCCAATACAAGAAATAGATTGCACTTCAAGATGAATAAGATGTTATGATCAAATTTTTGGTGCACACTGAAACATCTGATGGGAAATTGCAAAATGGATGTGTTAATTTGGTTGCCTTTTTGGAAGTGAGTGACCATATAATTGGCAAATCTGTGGCATTAGTGGTGTGAAGGGTAAATGAACAGTAGCTCCACCTATTCCAGCGTATACATTAGACCCTCTCCAAAACTATGGGTGTTCCTGTCTTTCTTCCTTTCATTCTGTGTTTGTTTCTCAAATTCTCTCTCTCTCTCTCTCTCTCTCTCTCTCTCTCGTTTTTTTGCATGGCTATTTTCTTATGGGTTACTTTGGTTTTGTGTTAGGTGTGCTGGTGCTGGGCATTTGCGAGATGACATATTGCATTATAAGAGAGAACTTGATGAGTGTCCTAGTGATGATGATGAGCATAGATCCTACCTCATGGATATGGGGATTAAAGCTTTGAGGTTAGTCTTTTTCCCTAAAAAAAAATCTTGTTTGTTTTTTGGTGTCAATATTTTCTGTTTAGTCAGTATACCTTCACATTTCAATTGGACAACTCCATCCTAGACTAAGACATGAATTGGAATGTGAAATGTGGTAATTATTTTGATAAGATATATCACATGAATTCTCAACCGATGACATTTCTCAGAATCAAGCCTGTTCTCATTGTTCTCCTGAAGTGACAATGGCCTCAGGATATATGAGATTAAACTTCCATATAAAATTAAAGATAAATATTACTTTAACTAGACATTTCACGGCTTTTAATTGGCTTTTAATTAGTTGAATGTTACTGATTAATTGAGATATGAATTTTGATGCAATTTTATTACTTATCTGAAGTTAAGATATAATTTGTTCGCTAAATCTTCTCCAATATACTAAAGTAGATAACTAAAAAGAAGTCTGGTTCTAGATACTAGTTTATGTCGTAGCTGATTGATAATTGGACCATTATTGACAACATATGGTATGTTTCCTTATACTTTGATTTCACTTAAAATCATGTGGCATTCTCTTGCCTTTTCATAAAGCCAACCAACTTCCTTTGCATGCATACACATGGACATTGCTCATCGACAAGATTGGCAATACAACAAGATTGCTGCCTCCACCTCTGCATGCATACACATGGACATTGCTCATCAACACAATTTAGCATCACAATACAATGAGATGATGTTACATAGACTTAAAAGTTTATATTGATGACAAAATATCAAAATAAAATTAATACAACAATTCTAAACTTCTGTTTTACATAGAATACAAGCAAAATGTTTGAAATGGAGAAAAGCATTAGGTGTTTTATGTGATCGTAAAATATCTCTAAAACTTAAAGAGAAGTTTTATAAAACGGCGGTTAGACCTGCTGTGTTATATGATGCTGAATGTTGGACTACGACTCGAGCACATGAGCAAAAGATGAGAGTTGCAGAGATGTGGATGTTAAGGTGGATCTGCGGACATACGAGGATGGACAGAATAAGAAATGAGAGCATTAGAGAAAAAGTCAAAGTTGCATCTATTGAAGAAAAGCTCCCAGAGACACGTTTAAGGTGGTACAAATATGTACTTAAACGACCAATAAATGCTCCAGTTAGACAATGTGAAATGATAACAAATATACACATCAAACGAGGAAGAGGAAGACCAAAAAAGATTTGATTAGCAATAATAAAATAAGATAATATTTATTTAAATATAGACGATGATATAGTAGGAGATAGAGTCATATAGCCGACTTCACCTAGTGAGAAAAGGCTTGGTTGTTGTTGATTCTAGACTTCTGTTTTGGCTATTATAACTTGGACAGCTAATGTCTCGGCTTGACGTTTTTGATAATTTGCCTATACTCTGGTCCTCTGGCGTGTTAAAATCGTACTGTCACACTGCAACCACTAGTTGTGGACAACTCTAGAACTTGTCTAAGCGATGACTTTCTGGTTCATTGCTTTTATTTTGTATGGCGGACAGTATCCAATGTTGCATTCATTTCAAATTAGCCATTACTTTCCCGGCCAAAATTACTTCCAGGTTTTACTTGATGGTTTATTTAACTGATATTTAGGCCTAAACTCATTGCCTCGGCAACAGCTTAACGTTTTCATAGTCCAAAATAATGGCCTACTGCAGCAAAATAAGTAAACCTACAATATGGTAGGAATTGTTTTCAATGAAAATACACCATGATTAAGATAGTAGCCTTGGTTACCGACCTAAATGTTTGTTTGACAACTCAGAGTTTATCTCCTCAATGTCTTCACCTTGACTGTTCTTGCAAGTTGCTCCCAGTTTACCTTCTTCACATCATCTACTTGACTCTTCTTGCAAGTCAAGGTTAATCATATTGCCTTCGTACTTATCCTACCAAATAGTGAGTTCCTTAAGCATGGATTAGTATCCTAATTCGTTAGGTTGGCTATCACAATTCATTTGGCTTCGAATTTTCAACATCCCAATTTAACTTCACATGGTTTGTTGTAGGTTAATGGAGGAGCTTTATAAGTTTTGACAAATTAACTACTATTAACTTATCTAAAGCATATTGGGCTGGTTGGGTTTGACAAGTTAATAGGTTTAGGTCAATTCTCTCATTCAAGTGAGTCATCACAATTGATATTAGATATAATTGAATTCAATGCTTGCTAAGGCACTAGAAAGGATTGCATATGCCAATGGACCCCACATGTAGATGATTAGTGAGAATTATGGGCTATAAGTTGAGTGTTTAGGTTTGCCAAGATTTAAGTGGGGGAGATTGTAGCACCCTCAATTTAGTTCCACGTGATGAGTTGTGGATTGATAGAGGAGCGTTATAAGATTAGATGACTTAACTATCATTAACTTGGCTTAAGCATTTTAAACCTGTGGTTGAGTCCAACAAGATGATTGGTTAGCTCTCTCATCTAAATGAGCCCCCATCAACTATCAGGGAAATGAAAATTTGCAGCAAACCTGTACCATCAACTATCAGTGAAATGAAAAATTGTAACAAACCTGTACCATCAACTGTCAGTGAAATGAAAAATTGCAACCAACCTGTAACATCAACACTCAATGAAATGAAAAACTACTGAAAACCTGCACTATCAACTATCAGTGAAATTAAAAACTGATATGCAATGGCCTCTCAAATGTCCAAACTGCTTGAAAACTGAAGCAGATCTGAACGATGAATTTGCAATCATCCCTCAGGTGATCAAACTGCTTGATTTTTGGACTGAAGAGCTTGTATCATTGCAGCTCTTCTTGGATTTTTTAGGCTGAACTTATGTTTCATATCCTTGTTTTTTTATTGCGGATAGTTGGCCTTGAGGGTTTTATTTTTTTATTTTTTTTAATCTCCACTCAAACCTAGAGGGCGTCCAACAATCACACTTCCCTCAGGTTAGGTTGCCAGTAAGAGTTTCTCCTCATTGCTGGAAGCACTGGTCTCTCACTCACTTATCATGACATTGTTCCTGCAAGAAACTCATTAGTTCATGTTGTCAGCAATTCTTAACAAAGCAAGGCCATCTGTACAAGATGCATCTTGACGTTAGGGATGATTATTTTTGGAGTCATCTACTGAAGTGAATTGCTCCATTCCTAGTGTAGAAAGGTTTTGGTGGGCAACGGTTGGTTAACTAGTTGGAGTCCTATACTTAATAACCAGAGGGAGAAAAAAAACTTGTTGCTAATCTGTAAGAATAAAGAGCACATAAAAGTTGTTCCCTTTAAATGAATTAGGTTAATCAATAACACCATGACTCTAGGAAGTTGTAGTTGGACAAGAAAAAGATGTGAAGTGCAAGTTTCTAAAAAACATTGTGGTTTTATGGCCGAAAAGAGACAATAGAAACACCTTTTAGAAAAAGGACTGGCACAGGATTTTAATTGACTGTGAGAAAATTCTAAGAAAACTTCTAGACAGTTATTATGATGCATTCAGCATTTCGGCACCAGTACAGATACCTTTTATGATACGGATCAAAAATATGTCTCCGTTTTCTTTATATGTGATCCCTATATTTGTTACTTTATCTTTGGATGTCATTTGCTAGATCGGATGGTTGACTTTTAATTGCTCTATTAATCATTGATATTTTGTTGTGTAGGCAAGTGTAGCATGAGTTAGGAAATGGATATGTTTCTACACTGGCTATATTCTACAAAAAATTTTTCCAACAAAGAATTAATCATCTTCTAGAATGACTGTTGTCTTGATACTTTGTTTCTTTCTTCTTCCAGGCGATATTTCTTTCTGATCACTTTCAGGTCTTATCTTTACTGCACTTCTCCAACCGAAGTAAGCTTTTCGGCATGGATGGAGATGAGACCTGAGCTCAGACATCTTTGTGACAACCTGAGACTGGAGTAGTACTGTCCGAAGGAAGTTCCATGTAAAGCACCTTTAGTCATTTAATCAATAACCAAGAAAGTTGAGAAGGATAAAAGAAAGAGGGGGATCCATGTAAAGCATTAGATTAGTAAAATCTTCGGTGTCCAAAGCTTTTGAGTGTACAGTTGTCCTGTAAAATGCAGCTTGATCTAGGTTTCCTTGTGTACTTCTCATTGCCAATAAAAAACATGAAAGCCATTTCAGCCAAGCTTTTCTGCATATGCTGATGGATGGTTTCTCAGTATTTGGAATTTGGTTAATTACAATCCAGGAATTATTTATACTTTTTCCGTTTCTCATAGTAAAAACTTGTAAGAGCAATAGTTTTTTTTTTCCCATTCCTCGAGTTATTACCTTATTTTGTTTTTTTTACCCTTTTTTGGGAAAAGGTAGGTCGTTAATTTCTATGTTTATTTTCTAAAAAATAGATATCATTTAGTTGGAAAATAGAGAATTTTTAAAAATCGTTTTCCAAGAAAATGAAAAATACAGAAAACACGAAAGAAACAGCATAAACCAAACGCACCGTAATTTTTCATATGATGGAGGTCCAATATTGAATTACAGAGCGTGTAGACGCCAGATTTTGAGAAACAGGTAAAGAAATCCTTCTGTCTTTGTGAGAAGATAAATCAAAAGCCTAAGTGATAAATATAAATGAGAAGATCGATCGATAATCTAATTTACCAACTAATCGAATGGAAGGGTGATGATGCTATAGCAAGTGGGAACAACACCGCGATGGTTTGGGTGACTAATAATTTATTCGATTGCATAGATAATTATTTATTGTTTTTCTCTCTTGAAACAGATTGCCACATTTTTCTCGCCGGTTCCACTTTCTTCTTGAATCTGAGAGGGAAAGAACTCGTGCAAAGGCGTAGAACGGAAGAGGGAGGAGAGGGCGATCAGGAATTGAGCCTCGAGGGAGTAAAATAAGTAATCAATAATATATAATAAGTTCAAGCAACAGCAAGGCCCTGTTTTTGTTTTTGCAAAACAACAAAAAAGTTCCATGGGCCGGCCAATTCACTATTATAGGAAATTGTTAATACATGAAATTCTTTTCTAAATTCAGAATAGGTTTTGAATCTCCCATAAGTTGAAACAAAGCTTAAGCAAGTCACTTCAAAACTGAATAGGAACTTCAAGGATAATGGCTTTCAGTTAGAAATTCATATCCACACCAAATTAGAAGAGCATTATAATTGCTATTTCAACAACCACCCTCTAAAACATAGTTGAACCCTTGTATCAAATTCTTCCAACCAGAGTATTCCAAAGAGATTATTATGACTGATACCTAAAATACAATGGCATTTACTGGTAACATGGGCGGGTCTTGTTATTTGTCATACTCTTTGCCACTCTTTGTTGTTGAAGCATTAAGAGGTCCGGAATTTTCATCTCTTCTTGAAGCAAACTCCCCCAAAATCTGCTGCACCTCACCCACCACTCCGAGCCTACTAAACCACCTGGCTAAGACGAGAGATGCCTCTTCGGCAACCAGAATGCCATCGCGCTCTAGTTCTATCAGAAAGGAGAGTGCTGCATTCAAGTCATTCTCCCTTTCATAAGCACTCAGCATCGAGGCAATAGATCGGTCATTGGGTTCGAGACCTGCAACTCTCATGTTCTCCAATACACTGCGCGCTTTTACACTCTGCCCAGCAATGCAGTAGGCACTTATGAGTAGAGCACAGTGCCTACTGTCAGGAACTATTCCAGCAAACTGTATCGAGTCGAAAACCCTTTGAGCTCCACTGGCAATGCCTTTAGTGGAATAAGCTCTAAGCAACGCCTTGTAAACTTCTTTTCGTGGATAGATTTCTTGTTCCTCCAGTTCTTTCATTAAAGCTTCTGCACTCTCAAGCATATCAGCCCTGATATAAGCCATTATCATCGAGCCATAAGCTCGTTTGTCGACAGGTACACCAAGCAGTTCGATCTCTTCAAATGTTTCCTTGGCATGATCGAAATGTCCAGCCTTGCTGTACATGTGAATAAGGACTGTAAGGGTGACCTGATCACAAGGGAACCCTCTTTGTTTCATGGCACGAAATGATCTTTCAGCATTTTCTAAGAGATTCTGCTTTGCATATAGGCCAATCAATTTGGTATAATCACGTAGGTTGGCTTCAAAAGAATTTTCCAGCAGTGCATGTTCCATTACCTAAATCGATGCATATGGCAGATTAAGAGATACTTGATGGTAAGTTCTTATCATACAATTCTAAGATGAAAGATGTAACATATCCTAAGTGCAACTTGAGGTAGTAAAAGTTAGAAAGTAGATAGAGAGGAAAACCAGATGAGGAGAAGGAGAAGAGTGATACCGAGAGAGAATATTTTAATTCAGAAACTTAATATAATGAACACCAAATATTATGCTTATACAATATCTTTGAAACCTAAATTAAAGGAATAACAAAACAATAAGAATATTTATTTACCTACTTGGCTCATTCATCATCAATGTTGTGTTTGTCCTGACTTTCAACTCTTTGAAGTTGGTTACATAAATTTTATCCCTCGATTGAATTCGATACAAATTACAAGGCTATATGCCTATGTCACTAATAAATTCAAATCAATTCATTATATTATCCATATTTTTATTTAGTCTCCTCTACCCCTTACATTCCCACTCTAATTGATTTAACTTGTAGAAGAACACAGGCTAGCAGTCATTAACACATAAATGGGAAATGGTTGATAAGCCATCACATTGGTAAGAAACATCAAAATGATCAGCAGCATATGCCAACTTCAGTCCAATATTACTGAACAAAAGAGAGGAGAAATAACACAAGATATGTGAAATAGCTTGAAACAGGATGGTACAGAACTGACCTCAAAAAATAGATGATGCTCCATCCTTTGGATCTCTTTCAAAATTGACAACCAATCAGCTCGCCTAGGTTTCATGTCTTTCACCCAAGCAGCTAAGAGGAGGGATAAATTGTCTGTCTCGGCAGAAAAACAGATAATACGCTTCAAAAGGGCCTTGCAGCGGTTAGACATCTTTAAAGGAAGTTGGGAAATAGCTGCCTTCTGTGCTTCTGTTACATTAGACCCTATGTTAGTCCATTTAACCTTCGGTTCTTTCTTGCAGCAGTTATCAGATTCACCTCCTAGGCCAATTTCTGTCAACTGAAGTGAACATGTTGATGCTCGAAATTTCCTTCGATACTCCAGGACATCCAGATTAAAGAAATGTTTAAATGGGACTTCAGAAAATTTTATATCGTTTGATATAATAGTTCTGAAACTTGGAAGATGGATATTAGAAGGCAGAATTGGAGAAAGGCAGGGCATTATGCTGGGAAGGAATTTAGTTGAGTAATTGACAGAGATTTTAATTTCTGCCACAATAAAAGCTTCTATGTGGTAGAAAAAGGTAGAATTATACTAGTCAGGTGATGAATGAAATAGCCCTGCACCAGTTTAAACATAATACATCAAAGGTGCACTTTTAGATCTCGATGAACAATTCCGTGATAGTAACAAACTATGCAGCTCACTCTCCTAAAATACTTGGACCTGCAAATAAAATCAACTCTTTATTTCTCATAATTCCATTCTGTTTTTTTTTTCTAAGTAAAGATTGTCAGTTCTATCTTGAAAAGAACAAATCAGAAAAATTGTCATTTCTCATATCACAATCTTATCAGAAATGGCATTAAACAATCCACTATGAAATGTGAATTTTAGGATATTGTAAAAATAATGAAGCTAGAAAAATGCAGAAACATGTGAGCAAACATATTCATAACTTGATGAAAACATCATAACTTCAGCATGATAATATAAACGCAAACAGATCATGCTGATACAGATGGAATCATATCACTTGAGACTAAGCATTATACAATGCACATTCATGCTTTTAAAGTATTGTTCCACTTCTCTCAGTACGTTATGAACTCATTCTTGGACTAGAATAAGAACATCCTAAAGAAATAATTGAAGCTTCAACATTCAACTGACATATCAAAGGGAAACATAAGACTCAAATGGCTAGCATGTTGATTTGAAAATAAGAATGCTGCATTGAACAATGAAGAATAAATATTATTCGAATTCACATATAGACCTATAAAAATATTAGTTTTGCTGATATTTATAGGCTCGTTCATTTTCATTCTTCCTTCTAGATTGAATAAACGTTGAGGTATTTGCTTATTGGAAGAGGATGGTTGAACAGCTGAAACAGTAGGAAGAGACAATCACAGAAGTAGCTTGCTCAATAATTCTCTTTCTAGAGATGCAACAATTGAGTATGGTTGCTCTCTATTGGGCAAGAAAGATGATATGGCTACAGCAGAATCAGAACCGCCATAGGAGAACCATGATGGGGAACTTAACTCATCCATGTTCATAATGATGCTATTAACTGCGGGAAAATGGCAAACTACCTAGAAACTTCATCGACAGAATTATATTCTCTAACTTGTTTGAGTCACTGAGATCGAGGAGAATCGGTTGCAGAACCTTATGCAAGCTGCACGGCTGGCGCGAACAACACTGCCCATCACAGGAATTAGTACAGAGCCGCCGAGAAGAGAACAGTATAGAAGAACCGCCTCGCCCGCCCTACCAAGCCCAGATTCTTCTCGGTCGACGCTCACGCGCATACCCCCGCCATTATTTCCCCCTGTTTCTCGCCTCTCTCTCTCTCAGGCTAGAGCAGAAGAGAGGGACTTGGTCGGCAGCTTCGCCGGGACCTCTGTAGCCGTGTCGGAGCAGCGGCCGTCTCGGAAGCAGTCTTCCGTTGTTGGGCGCCCCAGCTGCCGGAATATCAAAGGAGGACGACGGGCAGAGGGACGGAAAGAACTGCCGTTCGGATAACCGGAAATAGGGTAGGATTTGTTTGTCGCATTATATATTTAATTCCTAAATTTCTCGATATACAAAGTTAGCCCTTCATAATTGTCACACTCTGCAGACACACAAGTCTTGTCTCTTGTGCATTCTGAGGGAGCAACTAAAAGCAAAGAACTAGATAAATATATTAAATGATCCTACTTATTTGAATAATTTTAAAAGTTTGGCGAAATAACTTAGAACATTTAAAACACAAAAAAAAAAAAATGAAAGGGCCTAATTTTGACATTTTAAAGCAGAGAAAATAAGCAACGTTATAGGTCCAAAATGAAATATTTGTAATGTCCAATTATCTCAACTTTTTAAAACGCAAGTTATTGAAGACAGATCAATATACGTTTTCAACATGGCGATTAAAATCTTATTACATGCAAGTAAAGAGAAGCTTATCACACGCAAATAAACCTCTTGCGATTAAAATCCACAAAAGAAAATTGCAAATATCTCAGTCATTTATCTCCCTAAGAATGCAACACGGTCTTTTTGGATCGCTTGAGAAAGGTTGAGGTCAAAAAGTTCACATCGGATCGGCATCTCCATCTCATAGAAAGGGTTCTTCAGAACATAATCTGTGTACAACTCGTAGATCACTTTCAGCAAAGCTTCCATGTGCAGCGTGCCAGGCTCACAAACAACGAAGAACTTCGTTCCTGGGATTCATTTTTAAGATAAATCAGTTAGACGAATCCATTCTCAAACAAATAAAGGAACGCTACATCACAGTAAACCTTTGTGCCTTGTAAATATGTCAGTAAATGATTTTGTGTATTAACGAAAAATAAATGATACTCAGAAGGCGCTAGTGTTCGCAGCTTGCTCCTAAAAACGAGCTTGCTGAACTGACTACCCTTTTATCTAAAACACCCTTGCGTACTAGATGCCACAATAATTAAAAAAGAATGACGGAATGAAAAAAAAAAAATCAAATCAAAGAACTTGCACAAGATCTTTTATATAAATCTCCATCATGCATATACTCTTTTATTGGTGCTCACACTGCATGTATAGCAAGGATTTTCACTTATTCACTGACAATTGTCAATTCATGTTACTAATTATGTGGTGGATGTACCTAGCCCAATCTCCACCTTCCACAATTCCAATACAGTCTTCACATTTTTCAGCATTGTGTCCATATTCAAATATCTTTATTTGCATCTGAGTTGTTCTCATATTTCACTATTTCTTGTAATTCAACTTCACCTGTCTGTGACAACTTGTTGGTCACGAATTGGACAATTTTACTATGTGCACGTAGACCAAGCACTTTCCAACTGCATCCATAGTTGCATGACCATTTTCCCTGTAAAGTATAACTAAAGTAATATGGTACCAAAGTCGGTCAGGAAGACATCAATCTTGACTCAGATAGCTCGAGTCAATTTCATGACTATGTGAATTTGAAAAAGTTATCACGGGAAATACAAAGACATTAAGAGTTAAATCTATTCTTACCAATATCAGTAATTCAGTATCTGTAATGCTCAAATTAATGACTATTTAGTTGTAACTTTAAGTGAGCAGGAATACTACTGCAATAATGCATGATCCCAACTATATAATTTGGCTACATGGATTTTATCTACCACTGAACTCTATGTTAAAAATATCCAAATCTTTTTATTAAGTTTAATTATGCTACATATTCTTAGATCTCGCTCTATCCTCACCGCTTGAACTTAACCAATTCCATTTATCCAACTATAGAATCCATTCACGAACAAGTTTGTATCCTCTTGATATATTTGTTTTCTTCTTAACATCACCTGAAGTTGCACCTAGTTACTCCTTAAAAGTAGTATTTTTGAGTAACCAAAGAGTTCAGGAAAATTATTTAAAGTAGTTAGGAAATACCTATACACAGATATACTGAATGGATAAAGTGAAATAATTATGATTAGTTGTATGAGAAAAGGCAGGGCAAGACCTAAGAAAATCTTGCTGTGATCTACACAGAAAGATTTACAAGCACTAAGTTTGATCCACTATTTTGTCCATAGATCAGCAAAAAGGAAAAGAATGTATCCATGTAACAATCATATAGTTAGGACTATCAAATGTTAATGTAGTTTCTAAAGACAACTATCAAGGAAACATAAATTTTTTGTTTCTGTGGCGATCACTATTAGATAAGAAATTGAATCACTTTTAAAGGGTACCTAAGACAATCATCTGTCCATTCAAGGTACCTAACATATTCATCAATCTGTTCAGAGATCAAACTAACTAGCTGTTTCTCTTTGATATTTCCTTGACACAAGATGATAAGATGACTCAAGATGCCATCGTCATTATCTCAGACAAACAAGTCCAAGGAATTTGTTGAGCACGTTTTCTGATCTTGTTTTTTGTGCTGTTTTACTCGGTAACCATCATTATCCTGGAGTAAAATTATCTTAGGAGGCCTTGCCCTTCAGTGTTTGAAAAAGATAACCAACATTTCCGTACAAACAAACACAAAGATCCAATAGAAAAACTATCTATACCAATTTTACCATACATATAGGTATTCCAAAAAGATATCACATATTACTGAAATGAACGCAAGATGCAACAAGCAAGGGACAACAAAATGGACGTAGGAATATTTAGAAGGTAAATTTGACGGATCTGACGAGTGTCAGTACCAGTGAGGGACTGAAAGCAGTGTAGATCAAAGGTATCGGCTTGCAGAAGCTCAATGCCGGAGCAACCGGTGATGGGCGACAGTTGCTGCGAGATGGCGTGCATCGAGTGCCACAAGCTCGCCAGCCGCAAGCTATCATTGGTGTCCATCCGCCCCGCCGATCCGTAATCCTATGGGAAGAAACGGACCAACAGCTAGTTCAATTATCAACAAGAACGAGCATACGACTTAAATCAAAAAGAAGGGCGGATCCTGGTGGATCTAGGGCTCCCACCCACCGACCTTATAGAAGATGAGACCTCCAGATTTGTTGATTATGAAGAGGCTATAGATCGCCGCCATGGAAATAGTACCGGACACCAGACTAACGAGGCGAAGAAGCTTGCCGCCGGCGATGACGATAAATCGGCAGTGGAGATCCCGGACACGAGAATGGCACGGGTGTGTAAAAGGGTTTGCATCTGATCGGAACGGACGAGCGAGAACAAAAGACGACCCGAGCAAGGCTTCAAGGTTTCAAAATATCGGACCCGGTTTACTGAAAACCCCCTTCTATTTGGTTTATCATATCATGCCTAATAATCAAAATATATTTGGTTTTACTGAAACACTCCCCTTTAATGTTAAAAATTCGTTCAAAAAAAATATACTTTTTTTTTACTTCTCCATTTTCATTGCTTATAAAATTAAAAAAAAAAACATAATATCTTAATTATGAAATTATTATTTCAACTGAAGATGTATTTTTTTTTGTTTTAAAATGTTACAAAATATTTTATATTAGATAAATAGATTAGAGTTAAAGGTGTGGGTGAGAAAAATCAGATCTTCACTCCGGGGTCCCACAGGAACTTCCATTCAAAAGCCACGTAGCTGATTTGACTTATTAGAGGGTGTGTAAATCTTCTAGGAGTTCTGCTATAAATATCATTCCGCTCCTCTTGCTCTCTCCCTCTTTCGTCGTTAGGGTTTGCGCGGCTGCTCCAGTGTTGTAGTGTTGTTGCGATGGCGATCTCCTTCACGGATCTGCACACAGAAACTGGCCTCAAAACCCTCGAGGAATTCCTCTCTGGGAAAAACTATGTCTCCGGGTCAATTCCTGATCACTTTTTCTGTTTTTCAGTTCTCTAATACTTTTTTTTTCTTTGGTATTTACAATAGTCACGCCCTCTGTTAGTAGATGAAGAAACGAAAAATAATTATTTTGTTGGTATTACTTTGTTTCTTTTAATTCAGGGATCAAATCAGTAAAGATGACGTCAAACTGTTTGCTGCCGTCGCAACGCCTGGAGAAGGGTTTCCCAATGTCTGCCGCTGGTATGCGAGCGTTTCTGGAGTTCTTGCGCCAAGGTTTGTTGCAACGGAGCTATTGTGAACTTAATTGTGTGAATTGCTGACTTTCTTCATTTTCCTCCTTTCGTTTTCGTTCTGCTGTAATTTTGGAGGTCCGAATATATATTCAATTTGTGAGTTTTGGTTTGTCAAATTTTGTCTACATATGTTCTTTAAAATAGAGAATTGTGTTCTCCAATATTTGCTTATTATAGTTTAATTTGTCTAAATTTTCTATGAGATACGTACTCTTCTAGATCATATGAGTTTTAATTAACCCCTTTTCATTGTTAATGTCTCTTGGTCTATGCTAGTCGCTGCACCCTTATTCCGTCCTTTGTTAAACAATTCTGGAGTTATTCTTTGGTATGGAGATTAGATTTGCAGCATGTGTCCTTTAGGCTTCGGCCAGGAACTTTTCTCATTGAACAATTCAGGATGCCATAAAATAGTTAAGCTGGATTTACTATATTGATCTCCTAAATTGCCTTATGCTTGCACAAATGTGTTTATTTTTTATAATTACTCTAGAATGATTTATATATTTTAACTATGTTACACATTCTCAATTAGAATATGATTGAAAATGATGAAGCTTGTTTATGAGTTTGACTGGAGAATTGAGTTCCATAAAGAGACTGCTATAGATTTGAGGAAATTTGGCATGAGTTACTGTTGTAATCGAGTTGTTGTCGATAGTGTAGGCAGGCACATTAAGATCTAAATCAGACAATTTTATAACCATCATAATGGCTATATAGTCATCCTTCTAATAGATGAATTTGATGGAGGCGGCAACCATAGTCCTCCAACAATCTCGATTTCTCGTCTTATTTTCATCTTAACCATTTGTTAATGGTGTGCTAATGACCATTTCTTTCCAGATTTCCTGGTGAAGCTTTTGGAGTTAAAATTGGAAGTCAGGCAGCAGTCTCAGCTGCTGCACCTTCTGCTGAGGTCTCAAAGGTTTGCTATTTTTAGTCCTGTCTTAGAACTGGGCAATCAACATAGATCATTTTTAAATCTAACTATTCCAACCATTTACCTGCAGCAATACTACCAATTAATTTAACAAAATCCACCCAGCTAGCTGTTGGCCCTTTTTTGAATCTGATCAGAAGGACCTGTTCCAAGCTAAATTTAGATACCATACGTTCTGGGTTTGTTTAGTAGGGTATACACAAAATTAACTGTTCATTTATGTCAGTCTTTGTAGTATCAACATATCTTCACCAGTAGGCTTGTCCTCTTTAAAGGTAATTTTGTGATACAAAGGCATTTTGTATAGTAGTAGCTCTTTGTCATGTATGGATTATAGTGCTCTATCAGCATGTCGCTACCAGTTATTCCGTACTCTTTCATTTTTTTCTTCTTTATCTATTCGTGCCATGCTAACTTAGGAAATGACTCCCAGTTCAACTTTTACCATGAGTTTTGAAACTGCTGTTTTCCTAGTCCATGAAATGCAAGGTGAAATATTATTTGGAGGGAATCTCAAAGAAATTAATAATTTCATTTATCATATATGTCTGTTATGATATTATGACTTGTTAGACCCTTTGCTACCTCTATGTTTATTGTTTCGTTTCTTTACAACAAATCCTCATAAATATCCATCTAGTACAAGTAAAAAGTATTGTAAAAGTTACAGTTAGGGAGCTTTGTAGGAGCATTGTCTCTTGTTCTTTGGAAGTTAACTTCTGTTCACATAATTAAGAAGTGTGGTGTCTCCCCATTGGGAATTTTTATGTGAATCTTGATGAGTTCATGGTTAAGTTCTTGTCTCACCTTCATGAATATGATTGTATTTTAGTATTCATATTAATCCTTGCACATTTCAGGAGGCTGCAGATGGTGATGATGATGATCTAGATCTCTTTGGCGATGAGACAGAGGAAGACAAGAAAGCAGCAGAGGAGCGTGAAGCGGCTGTTAAAGCCTCTTCCAAGAAGAAAGAAAGTAAGCCTTTCCTTTCAATTTCTTATCCTGTTCCAGTTAATTTTTTCTTATTGAATGTTCACTGAAATCTCAAGGTATGTTGCTTCCTTTCAGGCGGAAAGTCATCTGTTCTTTTGGAAGTCAAACCATGGGATGATGAGACCGACATGAAGAAGTTGGAGGAAGCTGTCCGAAGTGTTGAGATGCCAGGCCTCTTATGGGGAGCATGTAAACATCATTGTTGTCTATTTTTATTTTATTTTTTGGACAGTTATATCTTCTCATTGTTGTCTATTTGGCATTTTATTTTTTGGTGGTTAAAATTCTCATCGAAAACTATCCTTTTTTCCTTTGTATTCATCCTTGTGCATTTCTCTTTCTTGCAGCTAAGCTTGTTCCTGTGGGATTTGGTATTAAGAAGCTGCAAATCATGATGACTATTGTAGATGATCTTGTTTCCGTTGACAATCTCATTGAAGAGTATCTCACTGAAGAGCCGCGCAATGAGCACATCCAAAGTTGTGATATCGTTGCCTTCAACAAGATTTAATAGCAGTTTGCCCTGGCGTGGAACTTCATGCTTTATATTTGAGGTATTTAATGTATTGCCATTTATAAGATTTTACCCGCTTTGGACAACATTTAATTTAGTTTCCTTCTCATCTAAGCGACAGAAGAGGATGCGATTTGAGTCGTGCTTTCCATTATGTTTGACGACGTATTTAATGTAGGTTCGTTTACGTTACTTGAATTTATAGAGTTTTGAGCCTAGTGAGTTTTCATGGAAATGCAAATTGTCGGATTTATTTATATTCTTTTCCATTTTTTTTTCAAGTAGATCGAATTGGATAATGCGATCGTAGGGATGTGTATGCATTATTGGTAAATATAATATATATATATATATTGTTCCGATGCCGTTTCTTTGGGGCAAAAAGGTCAAATCCATCACTATGATGATCTCTATTGATTATTTTATAATGAAGAGTATTTTATCCAGAAGAGTGAATAATTTTGATGTTGTTTTTTAGGATAAAAGGTAAAATTTGTGTCATTGATCTTATAATCATGGTGAGAAAGATAAATTATAAAAGTTTTTTTTAGATAAATTATAAAAGTTTTTTTTTTCAATCCAGAATTAATATGACGGAAGGATTACTCATTGATTTGGTCGTGGGGATAATTCCGATGGCTTTTCTAAACCATGCAACACGGATATTTACATAGCATTGAAATCTATTTTTATGCAATATATAATTAAATTTATTTGTATGCAGTATATAATTGTAATAAATTTTAAAATCATCATATAATATTTACTAGCTGTCATCCAAACGATTTTCTTAATAGTTATATATAATCCTTGATACTACGATAGCTTGGAATTATATTTTGTTAGAAAATCATTTTTTTCTGCATGAGTAAATATCGCCTGTGATAAATCTTCGACATGAGCGAACGTCTACAGCATTGTTCGTCCGCAAAATTATCTTACTGGATTCAAGTTCCTGCTCTTCCATATTTTGTACTGGTTCGGTGGTTCATGACTGGCTAATTTTTCGAGTGACGCAGTATTAAAGTTTCAGAAGCACCAGTCTTCCACGATTTCTGATATAAATAGCGAGTGGCGACTGGTCATCGGCCTGCCAGTTGCGAAACGACGCGGAGAATGCAACGACAAAGGAACTAAACGATGATTTTTACGATCGCCACAATCAAATATATTCTCTGATTAAAATATCGATTGGACAATCCAAAACTAAAGGGGATCTTAGTGAACAATTAGAGCGAACAATTTATAAAGGATGAAATTGATTAAATACGCCTCCATTTTCTACGAGCATTTTTAAACGATAGCTATATTAATGACTCCTTCCCTAATATGTGAGGGGATCAAGATCTCAATTCACAAACACTTGAGAGCTCGAGACTGTTGAACTCCTGGAAATCGATTTCGTTTACTACATACAATCATTTTGCACTTCCAACTGAATTAATCTTTGAGGTTAAACTCGCATTAATGGGGATGATAAATAAACATGTTTTCAAAGAGAAAAAAAAAAAAAAAAAAGTCGGGTTCCCAAGGATAACCATTCCGAGGAGCATCATTCTTAGCGGCCAAGACTCCTCCGCGACAGACTCTCGGAAGAACCCCTGCATGAGCCTCAGGATCCACTTCCCCACACCCCTAGCGCCGCGAAAACACAATTGTCTTCGATAGCAAGCGGACATTTTTGCTACTAAAGAAAGGATTTAACAAGACTCACCTTATTTTGGGGTTCTGATCGGGGTTTTCGCATTGCAGATGTTGCGACGAGCGACGGAAAATGTGGTCGAGATTGTCAGAGATGCCATCGGACTCGGCCATCTCCTGCCGCTTCCTCCATAGGTAAAGCGCGAGCTCTTCGTTCTCGCTGCACCGACGGGACGCCGATTCTCCACCACCTCGATGATATTACGGACGGACAGAGTGGGAGAAGCTCGATCCGGCAGAAGCGAACGGGCTTTTCCTTTGCCAGTTCGTTCGACTATTTGAATTCTTCGAAACGGCGACCCCTTCATGGTCCGGGTCTACGAGGTGCAGCAGGGTGGCCCATTTGTTCATGTCCAAGCGCTTCGGCTTGCAGCCCACGAGGAAAGGCCCAAAATGTAGTCCAGTCAAATCGTCGAGAACTTGCCCCGTAAAATTTTACAATTTATTATTTCGCAACTAATTATTGATATTATTAGTTTATTTGACGGAATATCAACATGGCTCATATTATTCCTTTTAGAAACTATAAAATTTATGTTATCTTTCTCCCGAATTTCGAACGTAATTATCAATAAATATTATAATGTTTATAAAAAAAACACCAATGTGACTTATCATATAGCAAATTTATGTTCCCCCATCTCGACTAAAAAATATATCTTCTGTCTAATTTATCTTATCTATTATATCTTTATTCATTTATTGCATTTGATTTCAAGTATCTTGCTTGCAAGCTTTGACAATTTTGCACAATTTGTTTTTTTTTTTAAAGAAAAAAAGTTAGAACATTAATTAAATATAAAAAAATTTAATGATCTATTTGTTCAAGGAGAGAATGCTGGTCGATCCATAGGCATAGCTCACTCACACATTGCATATGGCATTGAGAAGAACATGAACCAGCATCAAGTCCACAAAATAATAGTGTCCCACTTCACCGTCGCGCCACCGCCTATTCGCCGGCTTTCGCCCGTAATGTACGCCGTCGTTGCATCGGTTATCGTAGTGCCACGGGAAACTCATGTCGAACTCGTCGATCACTCCTCCGGAGATCAGCCCCTTGCCCTTCAACTTCTCCAGCAGCACGCCATTGAAAGCCTCCATCTTGCTCGGGTTGAACGCGAGGTCCCTGGCGTACCCGCCGGCGGCGATCGTCGTCCGGTAGAATATCTTTGGGGCATTGACCGCGCGTCGCGTCACATGACCCATCACTTGCTCCCAGAACTCGGCCGCGTACTCGGCGCCTTGCGCGAAGGCCCGGACGCTCCGCCAGTAGATGCCGTCGTGGAGACCGGAGTTGAAGAGCATGACGTCCGGTGCGGTCGGACCTTGGAAGAACTCCCAGACGAGGTCCCTGAACCCCTGGTTTCGAAGCGACTGCAAGCCGAGGTAGTTCATCGACTCGTTCCAGTGCCCGTTGAAGACATTGGTGATCCTCACCGACTCCGAACCCTTTGCCGGATTTGTGAAATTGGCGTCGAATCGGCGGGGCACGGAGTCGATGTCTGCTCGTCCGAGCACGAAGTTGAGCAGATTGCGGATGGTGTCCACGTGATTGGAGTCCCCCCAGAAGAAGAGCCACTTGTTGCGTAGGCATCTCCATGCCGACTCCTGTGTAAATATCCTGAAACGGCAGTGAGAGGAGTAGACCCAGCCATTGCTCTCCAGTGCGGCCAATGGCCCCTCGCACCAGGGTACGGGGCAGAGGAGGCTAGGGTCGAGGCAGCGGTACCGCCCCTCGCCGTCCACGCCGCAGCTGCCGTTCTCGGCGTGCCGCGTCCACCGCCCAGACCACGCGGGCTGGGAGAAATCTCCGCTGCGGCAGAGGTGGAGCGGCGGAAGTGGAACGCTGCTTCGTCGGAACCGGATCTGGAACTTCCTCATCTGTCGATTGTACTTGAAGCGCAAAGGGGAGAGTTTGAGCCCCTCGAAGCTCCGGAAGAGGAGCACGATGGTCAGGTTATACTCGCCGGGGAAATCGGAATGAACTTGGAGCTGGAAGGAGTAAGAACCGTTTCCGTGGTCTACCACAGGCGGCCGCGACTTCCAGGAAGAACCAGAGAGGTCCGTCTCGAAGTAATCGCCGCCGACACAGCGCGGACGGCCTCCGTCGCCCAGAGCTGAGATCAAGAACTCGTGGGGCTCCCCGGCGGGCAGCTCGACGACGCCACGGTGGTCGAGGCCGGGAACGGATATGTCGGTGGTGCGGGAGTCGCGGCAAGGCTCGCCTCCCGGAGCCTGCCAGCGGGAGATGAGGGTGCCGGTGAAATTGGGAGTTGAAGCGGCGGAGATCCATCTGAGGAACTGCGAGCTTCGGGAGGCGACGGCGGCGGCGGCGGCGCCAGTGGCTGGGTGAACCGGAAGCGAAAGCCCGTCGGTCGCAGATGAAACGGAAACCAAGATGGGAGAGGAGGTGGTGGTAACGGAGAGCACGTCGATGTCCCAGAGGAGGAGGGCGACGAAGAGGGCGACGAAGAGGAGTTTAACCAGAGACCGGCGGTGGAGGCCGGAGGCACAAGCCTTTGCCTCGGACAGCATTCTTGGGAGGCGGGCAAGGCTGGCTCGGGCTTACAAGCCACGAGATGCGGTGGGCACTAGGAGCAACACAGGTATGTCTTTCCCTTTTTTATATTTCTTTATTTTTATTTTTTATATTTAAAATTTTTAACATCCGCCGTCGAGAGCTGTGCAGTTGGTATGCGATGGAGTGGGAGAGGGCACTGGAGATCGACGACGACGCAAAAAAAATAAAATAAATAAATTTATTTATTTATTTTTGCCCTTTTCTTTGGACTTCGGAGTAAAAATGGATGATTGCTGTTTGGCAAATGAAGATTTTGTAGAAAGAAAACATGCGTCGGTGTTAGAGGGAGAAAGAGGGGCCGCACGTGACCCAGCCTGGCAACCAGGAAGGCCCGCCTAACTTTGCGCATAAATGTTAAATATTTTAATTAATGTTTTTCTAAAAATTATTATTATTATTATTATTATCGTTATTATACATTTAAAAATATCAAGTTTAATACCATATTTTTATATTAATTAAATTTAAAAAATAACAAAAATTCCTTTTGAATATTTAAATTCCTTCAAAATTGTGATAATCTTGTAATAAATTTTTAATTTGAATTTTTATAGTCCATCTATATATTCGTGTTTGAAATTCGAGAAGAAAAAAAAACAACTATATAATTATATATATATATATATTGTGTTTTGAATTTATCTATCTATTATTTAAAAAAATTAATTTGAATTATTCAAAAGTCTCAAATGAAGCATTGAAGTCATCTTTAGAAGCCTATTTATATGCCTAAACACGTAATCATACAAATGTTAAAAACACGTCGTCAAGTCTTAAACGCCCAGCCTCGTCAATTTATTAAATAATTAAATTTGTTCCCTATTTAGTTCTTCTAGAGGAGTCACCAGAAATCGATAGCAAACAGAAATTACATTTGAAGATCCGATCATTAAAGACCACAAGATCCTACATTAAATTTAGCATCCAAACGCTTATTGCTTAGATTCAACAAATAATTTTAGATAAAAAATAAAAGGACGCCGACATTTTATACTAAAATATGAAAAAAAAAAAAAACTAATTCATTCTAAGGTGCCACTCTGAGTTATAATATTTCCGATCGATTTAAAATGAATTTAATTAGCATCGAAGTAACTTTAATAGTTTTAGTTTAAACCAAATTTAAGTAATTCCAATTTTAACTAATAATTTAAATTAATATTAGTACAATTATAGAGTACTTTTAGAATTTAGATGTATAGGATGAAATACCACTTAAATATTTTTGCCGCAGCACAGTAACACAGAAGGTGACAAAAAGAATAAAAGATGCACTTTTGATTTTGCTCAATAATTTTATTAATGCATGTTTAGGCCATCAACACCGCAATAATTTCGAGGGATGGAGCGTCGTACGAGAATAGAATTAAGGCAAAATTTCTCAGGATCACACTTTGACTGTACGTTTTTAGAAGACACAATAAACCAATGAAAACGAGCAATCTCCAACAAACCGAAACGAAAAATAAAAAATAAAAAGGGGGTCTACAAAATCTATTTTATACAATAGGTTAAAATAAATACAGGATAATTTTTTTCTGGCAAATCCACACTGAACGACATTTTGACGCAAACATCTTCAGGCTTGCACTTTCAACGTCAGATGAATCGAGAATGCATCTTTAAAACATGGGAATACCTGTTGGTAAATAAATAGAAGTCTTGGTTATGGAAACGTCAAAAACCCACCATCTTTTCTGACAAGTCAATACCAAACACACACCTAAAGTCCAGTCCATTTCTGAAGAGACTTGGAGGAACGTCACCAGTCAGGTTATTGTTTTCTATGTAGCTGCAAACAGGAAAACAAATAGGTAAGGAAAACAAGCAACACAGAAACGAAAGCGTGACATAAGGAGTTTATGGTTTAGTGAACAAGAATGGATACAATTGGATAGTTAGAAATTTGAACATTTGTCCATGGCATAACATGCATGAAAGTCAAGCTGCAAATCTTTCTGCAACCACTGCGTCTGATGACACAGCATCACAGCTAACATATTAGGCGGCTTCGATTCTAGTTCTCATTTGGTTGACTATGAGATAGTCCTATACTCCCATGGTGTGAAACAGCCCACTGGCCTCAGGTGTGAGTTTAAAACCCCTACAAGACAATCCTGTTTCTCCATGGTGTTTAAGTGTTGCCTACTGACCTGAGACATGAAGTCATGTCTAACCCGTTCGATTATAATCCCATGATCATCTGCTGATTCTTACCATCGAAAGGCAAATCTCTCCTCCTGAGAACCAAGATCATATCCATCAATAAAGGGGGTTGTGGATTTGGTGAACATAAGATAACCCACTGATCTTGATGCCTTCATGACAAACAGAGGAATTACATGACAACTATTTTTAAGATGGAAACTTGGTTTCAATTTCCATTACATGAATATCTATATAATATGTATACAGTGGCGATCTACCTCTTGGTCTTGGCATTCTTCAACATGAAAAATGAGATTATGGAAGCATTGTGGATGTTTAGGAGACGACAGAAGATGCAGTGGCAGTCAGGCAAAAATAAGGCACTCTGTCAATGGAGCATGGAGAGGTGATAGGCTTTAGGTGCAAGGAGATGAAGAATTGGTGCTAGCTCTGAGCTGATGGAGGCTGAGCAATTGACGAGGAAACCTTGCAGCGAGTGGTTGCTATGATGGCAGCATGGGCAAGCTCAGCTGATTAAACTCAAGGAATCCTAAGAGATTCTTGACATCATTCCCCTACTCAACCAAGGCGATTTAGTCCAACACAAAAACAATCAGAGAACAACCTTTGCAAAGGAGGAGCTCTTGCTGATGGCTCATAACAATTGGTAAGGGCCAAGGAAACGTGTTTTGCCAAGGGATGCAAGCGAGGAATAATAACGCACAACAATGTTTGCATCCACACTCACTAGAGTAGATAGTAAAGGATGGAACAAGTCACACAGGTATCATATCGGAGATGTTGCAAAAGGTCAGGTGGTTTCCAAGCATAGTGATTACTAATTAGGGAGGCAATAACAGGTAATTTACAAGAACAAAGAAAATTTTGAGACATCTTTTAATTGTAAGGTAAAGAAAAATAATAATACTGAGTTTTTTTTGCATGAAATCCTGGGTAATTAACCCAATTAGAGGAATAACACAATTGTGGAACCATTGTTACCTTTCCAATGCTATTATTTATATTGCTAAATTTTATGTTATTAAATTGTGTAATTACGTAAGCACTTGTTTATACGGATCGTCAATTTGTAATATTCAACCATGTTGTAGTTTAGAGGCTATTTGAAGCTACAAGGAATCATTTTCATTCGCTAGCTTGTCATAACATCCCAAACTTTATTGTTATACGAGCATTTCTAAACTCCCTATTCTGTTGTTTTATTTGTCAAATTTTATTGATTCAGTTTAGAGCTTCCATGCAAGCTTGTGAGCAAGAGATTGATCACAGTATCTGTTGGTGCGTACTCTGAATTTTTGGTGTAAGAACTGGTTTTGATTTTTCGTTTGCAGAGAAACCCTCATATTGTCTGTTGAACAGTTAAACCTTCTTCATCAGAGGGATTTTCACAAGATAGCTTCTGCAAGAGATATTGAACTGGGTTGAGGACTGACACAACTGTGGAACTTCTCTGAGTCTACTTGTTTGGCGCAGATAAGAGCAGGTTACTCCAACCCATGAATATCTGATGGCATACAAGGATCACCACTCCAACCAGGTGGTGGAGTAACAATATTTTCTCTGATTCTTTCCATTGCAATGACTGCAACAGATATACAAATTACAGAAAAGATGAAAATAATAGTAGACAAAGAACATGTAATAGAAGGATAGGAAGACATACCATCTCTTAAAAGTGTTAAATTTCCAACCGAGAAAGGACCAAAAACCTCTCCAAAAAAAAGTAATGGTGGACCAGGAGGAGATCCATGAGTCAATGTAACCATTGTTTTACCAGAGAGATTCCATTGGTTTGAAAAAACCACAAGGCCAGATGATGGCACTGTTAAATTAGAATAAAAACTGTAGTCATTTACAAAGACATTGAATGTCCTGGTGCTCTGGTGCTGTGAGCAAAGAAAGAGCAATAGATAGCATTTGGAAGAAAATTAGGATGACACACTGACACCAACGGTTACCCTTTGTCTGCTACCATAACAGTGTTAAAGACGGCTGCAGGTTGAAGATTCCAAAAAATCAGATGTTGGGATATTATGGGTGCTAGATTTTGCATGTGTACTATCAGAAAACAGGCTGCTAGTATCTGTCAAATCTGTCATCTGGATATCTACAAGCACATAAAACATGGTTCAACAGAAGAAATAGCATCGAATACACACACACACACAAATTATCATCCTTCAAGTGGTAAGTGGCATAGATGATAATACTTACTTTAAGTGCCTCACAATTCCATCAGCAAAATATAAGATTATTTTATAGTTTACTTATTTACTTACTTTCATTTCTAAATCAAAATTTATTTTAGGATCAATATAACATGAGAGCTTCTAGATAACATATGCTAGGTTTTACCTGGCAACATATGGAATCAGAGTTTAATATGATTGATTCAATATATAACTTCCTAAAATGAAGCCATTGATTTCATGTTGCAACATGTTAAATGCCACTGTGAAAAAACACTAATTGCCTTCAATTATAGTAGCTTATTTATATTTGTCATGTGTAGTGTATTTGCCTCTTATCTCTCTGTGTATGAGGCCAGATTTAATGAAATAAATCGATTAGGGTTTCTACTTTTTACTCCTAAATTGGGAATCAGGGCAAACCTAATGTCAATCCCTCCAACCTGATCTGATGGCATCCCAAATACAATGAGCCATATTGAGATTCAATACTGCAATTGGTTCACCCTCCTTCATTTCCTTCCACCATTTTTTCATCAGAATAAGAGTTTCACTTATCTCCAAGTTTTTTCTCCTTCATCCTTTTTGATTTTTTTTGTCTTATCCAATTTGATCAATTGATAGATTATGCAACACAATTTATACTGTGATTGTATATTTGGTGGCAACGATATCTCCCAACACATCCTTTTTCTCAAAAAAAAAAAAAAAAGTAAGGAACATGGCAAAAACTTTGATACTACGCATAGTACAAATGAATGTATTGTATTGTCTATATCTTTCTGCGCAAAGAGAGGTCAAATTAAATTTCGAAATTGGGAAATTAAGACAAACCTAATGACACCTCCCACCTCAACGACATCACAAATACAATAATGTGGCATAGTTAGATGTAATACTGCTATAGGTAACCACCTTCCATACTTTCCTCCCACAATTTTCGTCTGGATAAGAGTCTCACTCACCTAGTTTTTCCGCTTAAACTTTTTAATTCTTTATCTTATGAATCTGATTGCTTTATTAACGGAATTTGTACTAATATGACAGTAAATTTAGCAATAATATCTCCCCATTTTTTTCACAAAAGCAAGGAAACTGGCTAAAACGTTGTTATTATGCATATGCAAGTGAGATCGATAACTAGAAAGGACATTCATTTTACCTCATAATAGAACCAGCGGATCCGAAGCTGCAACTCGCCATGAGGCCCATGCGTACTTTCTGAAATCCGTGCCATTACAAACCGAATCCTCCAACACAATCATCTCCAGGGCGGATATGAAAGGAGCAGTGCCCTTGTAGCTGTTGGCGGCAACGCACACTCTCATATGCCTGCCCAGCGCCAAGAAGACGGCACGCCGGCGGCGTAGTCAGCAGTGGTGCTGACGGTGGTCCAGAAAGTCCCGTCAACGATCTGGTCGAAAACTAGGGGCGTGGAGCCGTTATCAAAGCCGCCATAGAAGTGGTGGTGCGGACGAGGTAGCGGACGCCGCGGTAGACTGGGAGGACGTGGCAGAACTTGAGGGGGTGTAGTGGTCGGTGCGGGACGAGAAGGAGCGGAGAGTGGAGAGGACGGGGACGATGCCCGGGAAGGTGAGGTAGGGCGGCGGAGTTGGACTGGGCGTCGTTAAGCCACCAGAGGCTGAGATCATCACACCTAGCCAACCAGAATGCGCTTCGAGAGTGGCGAGGTCGGCGGTGGAGCCGCAGTTGATGAGCAATCCCCTGGACAGCGATTGAGAGAGGGGGGAAGCCGAGCAGAGAGGAAGAAGAGGAAAAGACGAGGTCAGATGGCGGGGAAGGGACGACGCCAGAAAAAATAACAATACTTTTTTTTTTGTTTTATTAAAACTTTCCTGTAGATATCTTTTCTTAGTAAAAAAGATCGTTAAATTTTAGTTTCAAACATTATTTTCGAATTGTACGAATTTTATGGGACGAGCTAATTCATTGCTATCTTTACCTCTCGTGTAAAATATCGGAAAGTCAATTCAACGACCCAAGTGAACATGAAATAAAATAAATTACGAATGATCATTAATGAAGAATTTGATTCGATATGAACATTAAATAGTCTATTTACAGAGAGATTAAATTTTATTTCTGATATAAATTTTATATTGTATTTATCAACGTATTATCTCATTTTTACTCTTACTTTGACGGATAAAGTAGAATAACTAGATATTGCACAGTAGAACATAGATTAATTTTCGTCTGTGATGAAATTTTGATTTTCCACTATGTCGATAAGGTATCATAATTTATTCTTTTTCTTTACAGTTGGGCCGAAATGAGAGGAGGAATTTTTATTTTTTTTTGCACAGTAGCTATCTTTAACCCATCTGAAATAATATATTTATTCCTACCAAGTCTAATGTTGTATTTTTCTAAATTTAGATTTTCCCCTAAGAAGCCATCGGTTTAAAACTCACCCTTCACAAATTTATGTATATATTAATTTTATAAATCACCAACAATCCAAGAAACAACACCCCCAACTAAATAGTCACATTATAGTATCAAATCGGCAGTAGCAGTAACGAATCCCACGTTATAATCCAGTTGATAACGAATGTCACATTGTAATCCAGTTGCAGACCATTGGAATAGGATGCCTCAAAAAGGAAATCAAAGTTAATTAAGAACACAATATTAACAGCAATTGACTAAATGGCAGTAGAAATACACGATCTACTATGTTTGATATGGAAAGCAAAGCCAAGCAGCTCGTCTCGTTTCGCAGAAATCTAGATTACAGACTGTCTTCTGTTCTTGCACAAGACTCTCTGAGCTGTACCAAGCCTTCCAACAAGATTCCCACCCCTCAACACTTGATTAAACATCGTGTGTCCTTGATTCATGAAAGGTTTCGGTTGGGCCGGAGAGCCGACGATGACTCTCTTTTGCACACTGAAGCATAGCTTGTTTGTAGTAGGGTGTGCGCCATCCAAGCTTTCTGCATCGGTGGGGCTCGAAAGTAGTCGAAGCCTTAGGCGAGGTGAAAAAACAGTTGGAATCTTTGATTTGGGAAATGCTGGCACTAGAGATGGGCTTCTGTACTTGCTACTGGATGCTAGTGTGCTAAAGTTTGTCTTTTCTGGAGTAGTTGCTGCTCTAAGAGAAGTCTCTCTGATGGGAGTGAAGGTAGCCAACGACCTCCTATTTGGAATTGTAAGATGTGATAACTGAGTATTACCAGTGATGTTGATTTGGTGTCCCGACACTGGGAATGCTTGTGTTCTTTGTCTCCCATCTTGCAAAACTGCAACAGAGGACCTCCTCCTGGGTTGAGCTGGCACATTGCGGACTACTGGTGCCAATGTTATCCTTCTTGATTTGTTCAGAGGTTTAACTGAATCTTTCCCACAAGTTCTACTTGTCACCAGATTATTCTCTTTATCGAGTGGTTGCGCACTTCTATTTGTTTGATATCCTGAGGGTGGAAACTGATTTGTGATTCTCTGTAAAGGAGGCCTCTGTCTTAAAGGAGCAATTGGAGGTTTTAGAAACTTTGCAGCATCATTCTTGGTTTTCCTCTCAGCATTTAATTGATTTTCCAGTTCTCTTACCTGAATGGAGCCAAAATAAACAATATGGAAAAAGCAGTTGTTGCTTAGTTGAGGAGGAAAACTAAAAGTGATGTATGCTCTAATGGAACAAAGAGTACTAAATTTAAAAATAACCTTTTGCTGGTAATTTTTGCTTGTTTGCTCAGCTTCTCTGACCTGCACATTTGAAATATTCTGTTTCAAGAAGATTAATCTGAGAGAAGCTAAATATAGTAATGTATGGTGAAATAATAGAATTTTTTTTCTGGAATATAGAATAGATATTTAATTCATACTGTCTTGATTAGGAAGTAATAGTATGAACAATTTGTTCCCAAAGTCGTGTACAACTTGAAATTGTTTACGTGTTTGTACTGGTTTGGCTGAAAAATTGGGCGAGTGATTTTGGATGATAAGTTTTAATCAATTAGACGGTATCTGCAAAAGAGGATATCACATGACTACACCTTCAATTGACTAAATTTTATAATGTTTTTCACTAAGAGCAACAATTTGTGAAGACGACTGTAACTTGTAAAGGATCTGAAATTCCTGTTACTATTTTATCTTGCAATGTTTTGAGGATCTGAAATTCCTATTACTACCTTATCTTGCAATGTTTTGAAAACATTCTCCCGAGATGCGTACTTCAGATGCATCAGTTGCAAGCTTTCATTCAACCTTGTTATTTCTTTTTCGCTCTGAAGGAGCTTATCAGCCTGTACAATAGCTCATATTAGGCATCAATAACTCTGGAAGATACAAAACCTGTAATATATATTGTCAAGTAAAACAAAAAATTTAAAACTAACAAGAGCATAATGTTTCCGGAACAGACGATACCATTTGTTTAAGCTTGAAACTCTCTGCTAAATCTGTCTGTTTCCGGACAGGGCCATGCTCAATCCCTCGGACTCTGCTAGCAAAGTTTAGTGAGCATAATGTTTCGCCTAAATCTGTTGAACTTGGGCTAATCTGTACAAACATGAGCGTCTTGCAATCTCCTCCTATTGTGTTTACAATATATTAGTAATTTGCAATCTCCTCCTATTGTGTTTATAACATATTAGTCTAAGTAATGCATAATTTTTTTTTCTAAACAATAAAATTATGACATAATATAAACCAGCTATTGTTTTTGAAGCTAAACAACAAGATCACCAAAGCTAGATAATATTGTTTAGGTTCATTCTCACCTAGAGAACTTTGGAGCAAATGAGTTAGCTTCGAGTTCCTGCATAAGTACACCTCTATTTGAGCAAAATGAGTAGTTCAAACTTTTTTAGTTTTAATAGAGTAAATTAGAAGTACGTGAACATTAGAAGGAACCTATATGGAATATGAGGGTTCTTGGAGGCAAGAGCAGAGATCACATCTCCCAAAGCTGATAAAGACTTGTTGATGAATTGAGATTCCTTTAGCCTCTCTCCTTCCACTTCAATCTTACCAACACGTTCGCTGCCTGCTAAATCAACCAACCACAATCTACTTGTGCACTTCTGCCCATCTACAAAACTTTCACCCTCGATAGTTACCCTCACCAAACTGCGAAAAGCTTTAATATAACCATGCTGGTAATAATAAGAAATTTTTTAATTGATTTAAAATGACAGGCAACATCTTTCTGTAAATGAGAATGAAAAAGAAGAAGTAACTGTTTATTGTAGTCAAACAAAAAAAAACATGAATTGAATGGAATACAGGAAAAGAAACTCACGAATGAGAACGGCTACTCATTTCGTTAGCATTTGTTGACCCCACAGCTCTATTTCTTCCTCCATTTGTTAGAATTTCCCATACCTCATCTATGTTGCCAACTTGAGCTTGGGACAGGCCAGGCACATCTTGAGTTCCATCTGATGTTTGTTTTATCTCCAATCTTCATGCGAGCAACGAAGACCACAAATGAAACCATTACTCAGAAAGTGATATGAAAAGAGTTTCCTATAATATCGATCATGTGATTACAAATCCTTCTGGGATACTACCTCTTTGAAAGTTGGTCTGGGCCATCTGCAAGAAGATCTCTGATCTTCTCATTGTAAACCTCCAACATGCTGACATAGAATTCGTATCTCATAAGAGAGCTTCTCTGACCAGAAATATTGAATAGTTCTTCTAACGCTCTGTAATTAACACCTCTTTTCTCTGGAGTCCCTTCCATTGTGAAAGTTTTTCCGGATCCAGTCTGTCCATAAGCAAAAATGCAAACATTGAAGCCATCCAAAGTCGATTTCACAACTGGCAACGTCTCTTTGAATACAGCATCTGCAATCGCCAGAATTCTAATCATGAATTTGAACTTTTGTTAACATTTGGCACTCAATCGATAATTTGGCACCAAGAAGTCACCCTTTAGAAGATTTAGTTTAAACGCAGAACGGGGAAGAACAATGCCACAACAATTATACAGCTTACAATTTTTTTTTTAAGAAAAAAGAAATTCAAAGTGTAACTCTTTGAATGATTATATATATTTATTTATTTAATAAGACATGTGCGACTTATTACCTTGGTCATCTTTAGGTCCGAAAACATGATCAAACTTAAATTGCTTCTTGGATGAGTCGGTGCAGATGAGCCGGAGTTCAGTGTCCTGTGAGGAGTCAAAATCCACCGCACAGGAAGATCCTTTAGCAATCTCTTCCGAGCTCAGAGGCCTACACCTGCAGAACACTCTGATGTTGCCTTTGAGCTCTATGACCTCATTGTACAACCTCTTCCTCTCTTCACGCTCGTCAGTGTACTTCTTCTTCAAGATGTCGTATTTAGGTACGCATTCCTCGCAACATTTATTTCGAAGGCTTTGACACTCATCCCTTAGCCCGTGATTAGCCTCCATCAGCGTGTTGTACTTTCGCCCTGAAAACACAACAATGGAACTGAGCGGCGGCAAGGGAATTCCCGATTATTCGCAGAAGGAGGTGGATCATTACCAATAAGAAACAACGCAGACGATAGATCAGGGAGGGAGACCGCCTTGAGAATGGGAGACGGCAAGGGGCATTCATCTCTAATCGCCTACGAAAATTGGGTGGGAAAAATTAAAGTGATTGAAGAAAAAAAAATTCCGATCGAAGAAAAAAAAGATTCACCACATGGACGATATTGTCTATTGATTCTTGCTCCTTATTCTCCGGCGTTTCCTCTGCTGAAGCTTCACCGGGCACCATGGGAGTATCTTCTGGCATGGGAGAGCCAGGAGACGTGAGCGATAAGGGAGCTTCTTCTTCCATTGGATCTAGAACGATCGCAGATGGCGATTCGGACTCGGAGATGCGAAGAAATTGGGTGTGTAGGGTTTCTAACGGTTAGTAGATTCAGGAGCGCGTGCCACTCACTTCGCCCTTTATTGTTGCGGGCGTTTCGAAATTTGAATTTCTCTCGGGAGGACCGTTGGGTTCGAAATTTTATTTTCACCTTTACATGGAAAGGAAAAAATGAAAAGAAAAAAAAATGAAAGAAAACTTATCTTTTACCTAAATGGAACAGAATTTGAGGAAATGATAATTTGAATTTAACATAAATAAAATATTATTAATTTTTTCCAAAGTAAACAAAAATGGAAAAAGTGGTTCGAAGAAGTAATAGTTTATTTCCTACCCAACCGCCATTTAATAATAATATATAAATTATATTCCAGGAAAATTAATGTAGGAGGACTAATTACAGTATAGGGAGCCAACTTGCGTGGATTAATGTTTTGAAAATTTGATTTGAAGCCTTGATTGATCAGTGATTAAATCAGATAGAAGAAACAATAATATAATTAATATAAAAAAAATCTGATTAAATTAATTTTTGGTCTCGTTGAATCGAAAAACTCAAACATAATTAATATGATATTTTTTCCATATTAATCCAATCGCGGAACATACTCTTTTTTTTTCCCAATCTTAAGCACTGAAATCGTACTCTCAGAAACGATTTTACCTTTCTTCGCTTCTGATTTTCGTTTTCCAGGGGGGCAACATCGATCGGATGTCAAATTCGATCCTAAATTCCGATCACAGCCGAGGGAAATTGAGAATCATCGAATTAGAATATAGAGAATTTAACAACCAATGTGTCATCCGATTCTTCCTATAATAATTAAATTGTCAAACGAACAAAAGAATGGGAGCGTATCAATTACAAAATAATGTGTTCTGTATCATTCAATTCCTCGTGCTCCGCAAACATGGTTGTGCGTTTTAGCAAGAAGCTTGCCGAATCTGGTAAGATTCAGTTTGACATTTTGCTTATCCAGGTAGATCTTCTTCATCTCCAGCCATCCCCTGTCGGTGATGAGATTGGTGTTGACCAGGATGGGGTTGCGCCGATCGTAAAGCTTCGACAAGGTGCTCTCCTCGGGCGTGATATTGTAGGCAATGTACTCCAGCCCTAGCCGCCGCGCCGGTTCGCCGTAGAACTCCTCGGCCGGCTTCTCCAGCCCCAGCGGCACCACCTGTATGAGCACCGACGATGGGCGCATGAAGAGGAAGTGCGTCATGGCAGCGCCGTGGACGGCGAGCATAGCGTCGGCGGGGACGAGGGCTCGGTGGATCACGTCCAAGGGAGTGTCTCGCTTGGGCTCGATGATTTGGACGTCGAACCCGGTTCGCTGGCACGCCCGCACCAGCTCCCGCAGGTTCACCAGCACCCGGCAGCCTTTGCGCACGAACACCGCGATCCTCGGCCGCCGGCTGCGCGAGCACCGGCCGGTCAGTTCGCGACGCGTGGACCGGACCAGGGGCCGGAGGAACGGTGGGGACTCCGCCGGCGGCAGCGAGGGATTGGACTGGGCCATGGCGTGGTAGCCGTCGTGAAGGAGCGCATGGAAGTCTTGGATGCTATTACCTGCATGCAGGGTCATCCAGTTATACATTCCATTTTGAAAACTAACAAAAACCGTGAAATAGAAAGGGGAAATACTGAAAAATTAGTTCGTAGTCGGCAAATATACTTTTCTTAATTGCTCTCTGTCACGCAGCTAGTTCAATCTACGTATACATGTATGCATCTCGCGAACACACTGACACAGCTGGAGCCTGGAAGCGAGGACTGAATATTTTGTCCTACCGACCCGTTGTGTCCCCCGAAGGAGTGACGAAGTTCAGGAAAAGGGACAGGGTTGGTGCATAGAGAGGCCTAGAAAATAATCGATTTCTTATCCCTCGGTAAATGTCAGTCTTTTAGGTGGACTGAGTTTCTTACCGCTGCTACTGTCACATCACATGTTGTCTTTGCTACAGGGGAGTTATAAGTGGTGATGGTGTCTCTCTGTACCCGCACTACATTCCAATCCAATTCATCCCATTGATTAAATGAAGTGAGAGAGGAACCCTCCAGCTCATTTGCGCTGCTTTGCCGTACGGGAACTAAGATGAGGTGGGCAGACCAAAGCGGGGAGCGGGGAGGGGGCGTGACATTCCGCCGCACGCAGGAAATTATTTGGGTGAAATCTTTCTATGTGTGATATAAAAAGTTAAAATCTTCCCATCTAATATTTTCTATCAATTCATTTTTGAACTATGGTAAGAAAAATAAATCATAATAGGTCTTTGATCCTTAAGACTAATAATTAATACATGAAAAGATGACACCTTTACAAATATTTCTATTCCTAACCCTTATGTCGGTGTGCACAATTGACGGCACTGTTCAGGACCCGAGCATGTTCTATTCATGTAGAAATCGCATATGTTTTTTTTCCCCTTCAATTTTTTTTATTAGCATCAAAGCATCTTCAGAATGTCTCATCTACAATTGAACTGAATAAAATCGGAATCCAAATGATCTCCACCGATTATCAAATATAAATAAAAAAACACTCATAATTTTTTCATAGTTTAGTTCGAACTTCACAATCGTGTTATTCTTGAACATCGATTCAATATCAAAATCATATTCTATCCATCAGACAAATTTTTAAATCTTAAGATAATATGAATAAATTTTTTTTAAATTCATTATCAAATAACGTCACAATCAAAAAATAAAATTAAATTCTCTTATGAAATTTCTCGTTCCCTTCGTTACTCCTCTCCCCCTCTAACGTCCACAAATTGAGTCCAAATTTATTAAAAGCAATATTATATAGAGAGAGAGACAGAGAGTCCTTGAATAAAAGTCTACGCGTTTTGCTGGGTGCAGGGAGTGAGAAAAAAAAAATGGATGGATGGTAAGGAAGGAGGGATGGAAAAATCAAAGAGAGAATTTCTTTGATTTTGTCCACTTAAATAAGAGAGAAAGAAGAAAAAATATGAAGGAATTAACAAATTTAGCTTATTAATTGTCATTCCTGCAACATCCAAGATCAAATCCATCTATATATCATTTTTTTTCCTTTTTTCTTTCCTGCTTTTATCCACTTGTATAGAAATGAGGTCCAATTTGTTCTCTTCTTCTCATTTCTCTCTCCCTTTTCACTTGATTAGATATAGAAATTTCATTAGTCCCTCTTTCTTTTCATTCTACTTTGGCTCCCTCTATAGAATAGACATGTCTGATGCTTTGTTCATTTAAGGCGAGAGGAAGAGATGTAGGGGAGTAAAAGATAAAAGACAAGGAAAAGGAGGAACAAGTAAGAGAATTAATTAAAACTTATTTAGCAAAGGGAAATGAATACTACTAGTAGTTCCATTTTCATAATAATGTTGACAAAAAGAAAAACACAAAGGTTTTTTTTTTAATATATACTCTTTTACAACTCTATAATACTCACACAAACCACAACATAGCCTTCACCACCGTCCGTGTTTGAGCTTTTCTCTATACCCATGATGGTTAACTCACCTATAACTAATTAAAGCTACTATTAATATTCCAACCGCCGACCACCTCTCCCTCTTTGACTCAATAGATGTGAAAAATCCTAATTGGGAATATAAAGCATGTTCATTGATGAAATATAACTCACCATTGTGATCAGGTTTGTAGCATCCTATGATACTTGGATGGTGAGATATGAACTAACAGAATAGGAGCTTTATAAGTTTATAGGAGTTAACTAATTAATATTACCTTAAACTTATGCATTTTAAAATAGTATTTAAGGCCAATAAATTAGTATATTAATTATTTCATAAAGAATAATAAAGTTAGTTATGAAACACAGGAAAATTGTATATATATATATATATATGTGTAAGATATGAGTGTCATTTTCTAAGCTTTTCTCATCCTCTTTGATGGAAGTAATTGGTAAATCAAACTCTTTTATAAAGTTCAAACATTTTCTTCCGTACAATTTTCCTCGGGATAAACAGTGAAAGAGCAAAAAGAACCAGAAGGAGGAGCCTCAATCGATCTCACATAAAACCCTCTAGCACTAGACCAGTTTTTATCCACCATGAGTTTTCCCACGTTAAATTATTTCACGAAAATAGTCCTATGTACGAAATTATAGAGTACCTGATTAAAAATATACAGTGTTTCCTCCGTGATAATTTTCTCTAATAAATACTATAGTCAATCTCTTGAATCTATTGAGATCATAGTCGCTCTCCTTTTTGTCAGATCGTAGTCAAATTTTAATCCGATTATGGATACTAAGATTGAATTCCGAATGGATTACAATTGGAATTCAATCGTTCGACGACGATGCCGAGGCAATACGTACACAAATATCAGACGGAATTACTATCTATTCTTCAATACTGTGCTCCTCACGCAATGTATAGTAATGGAACACTAAACTAGTTTCCTCTATTTTGACACACTCCGAGTAGTTACAGCACAAAAACCCTTATTCGCCTGATCTAAAAGTCATTATTGCCTAGTGGCAATACATTCTCTGGCTCCTGATTCCCAATTCAAGATAAACCTCAACGGATTAAGTTCCTAGAACCAATTGTTTGCTAAATCGATCAAAATAAGCGCAATCAGAATTCTCGAGAGAGTTTAACGAGGAGGAGATGACCGGAAACTTACCGTTTGGCATCAGCCACGGGTCGATGATGAGCTCCCCGTGAATGCGCAGGCCGGCGATCATCTCGGAGAAGCAATGGACGCGCTTATCCCGTCTGAAATCCACCACCTGGTAATTGGTCAGCCGCTCCAGCAGGGGGCGGTACCGGGCCAGCCACCACGGCCGGTACTCCGCCACCACCAGGACCACCTCCCCCCGGAACCGCTGCGCCGTCACGTACAGCGGGATCAGCCCATCGCTGAACTCGTGGTACAGGTTGCCGGTGTAGCCGCCGTTGGAGAACAGCAGTGCTGGCACGCCCTCGTGCCGCACGTCACAGCCCCTCGGGCTGCCGCCGCTGCCGTTCCCCGGGCGGATCGAGATCTCCTGGATCGTCCTCGTGATCGTCGCGTCCCACTTCCGCGTGTACGGTCGAATCCTCTCCGCCGACGACTTCAGGCCGTAGACCAGTACGGACGAGGAAGCGGAGTCGGTGCGGATGTCGCCCCTAGCGTAGCAGATGTCGCTCCGGATGTGGCTCCGGTCGCAGCAAACGAACGCCGCTGCCTTCTCGTCTCTTATCACGGCGGTTCCTTCACGATCAATAATAAAGCAAGAAACAAAAAAGGGCACAAATCAGGGCGAATAAGTCGACCGAGAACGACGCCAGTTTTCCTTGTGAAATTAACTTTCTTTGAGTTTCGTTACCATCGATGAGAGAAGAGCAAGGAGGCAGCGCCGCCACCCGATTTTCTTCGTAGGCCTCCAGGCGGTGGGTCTCCGACGGAACATGCGTCTTCAAAGATTCCGATTCTCGCCTCGATTCTGCGGCAACTAGATAAGAAGCGATTGAAATCGGAATTCAAATTGGATTTGGGAACGGCATAATTTAGAAGCGGAATTTAGCAATCCTTACATGCAGAAGAAGAAGAAGAGGAAGAAGCAGCGGATGTCTGCACGAAGGAGGAAGGAAATGGGGACGAAAAAGCGAGTCGAACAACCGAAGCGAGCGCATAGAGCGTGAGGAGCAGCAAAGGAAACAGACGGTGGAAGGAGTTGCTCTTCCTTTCCTTCTCCGTCGTCGGCTTCAGCGGCGGCGGCAACGCGACGGCGGCGACGGTCCTCTGCTGGCGATTCATGTTCCTTCGCGATCCCGAGGCGGCGGTATCTACCCCTTCGCGCAGACATCCATATATAAACCGAACCCTTTAATTTGGATTCCGATGAGTCTAGCGATAGCGATGACGATGACGGTGGCGAAGGGAGAGGGGTGAATCAACAAGGTAGCTTCTCAGGCAGTTCAATTCAGGAAGATGTTCACAGATTGAATGCGTCTTACGCGATGAACTGTTTACCTACCGACAATTAAACCTGATGGGGTCGACATTCACAAGCAAACGGTAGAAAAAAAATGTGACAATCTGAACGGTTAAAACTGGAAAAGCAAAGGGGTTGCTTTCCCAAACTTTCCTGCCTGACTTCAGTGACCTGGATCGACTTTTTCCCAGACTTGCAATTTCGCGAGTTGAGAACGAGGGATTGGTTTGGAAGAGAGGCAACGAGGGCACAGCACATGCCACGCGGTGCGAGATGCCTTATTCTTATAAAAGGGTTGAGCCAGCGTATTCCGATCGATCTCATTAAATCGAATTGTGAAGCAGTTCGATTGATAAATCAATACAGCGGCTGGGCCTGGACGTTTTCAAAACCACTGCAGTTTGATAGGTGTGCTCGACCACCTTATGGACCTAATGCCGCATTAGCTGAAGGGAATTATTGGCGGTAGGTCAGCAAGTATGGGTTTTTAATAGCATTAGTTGACTCTGCTTTTTGTTGTTGTCGCTACGTTGTATTAAACGGTGATTTTATTTTTTATTTTTTTTTTTATTTATTTTTTTTTTTTTTGAGGAAAAGTGTATCCAAAAGCAACATCGCAACGAATTCAACTTGCGTAGAGATGATAAAAAAAAAAGAAAGAAAGCAAACAGATGAGAGGTCGGGTAGAGCCTCGATGATCGGCCCAAGCCCAAGCATAGCAATGAGACCATGTCACGATCTAGCTCGAGAAGGATCATGCGAGAAAGATAGACGAAAAATTAAGACAATGTTTGGGAGAGAAAATTTTTCATTTTTTATTTTTTTTCTTCAGAAAATAGAAAATCATTTTTTAGTGTTTTTTAATTTTTTAAAAAATATTTTTTTATTTTTTGAAAAATGAAAATTAAAACAGAAAATGATTTTCTAGAGTTTTTCAGTTTTCCAAAAAAACGCTCCTTTATTTTCTAGAAAACGGAGACGGAAAACATCAACCGAATATGTTTTTTCGTTTTCTCAATAAATAAAATTTTTTTCTCTACCAAACTTCGCCTAAAGAGTTTATTCCTTTTATTTATAATTCACATTTTTAAGTAAACAGAGCGCGTGTGTATATATATATATATAGTGTGTGTGAGAGAGTGTATATTTTGTTATCCTGTGTGTCTGTATTTGAGCATTTTGTGCACGATGAATGGAAATGCACAATAATCATGTCCAACAATCGCTTGATTTCGTTGACGGCGATTCAGTCGGAATCTAATTACGATCCGATCGAATCGCGATCATTTTTTACCACGATTCAGTTACGATCTGATCGGACTCCAATGCTGATCAGATCGCAATCGAAATCTGATTGGCCGCAAGCGAATTGTGACTGTGATTTCCATGCGCCTCCCTTGTGCACTAGCTGCGCGCGCGCAAGGGCAAGTCTGACGTGGCAATTAAATGCTAAGTTAGCCTTCCCCATGCACACACAGATTTATATATATATATATATATATATATATATATATATATATATATATATATATATATATATATATATATATAGTAAATTGAAAAAAAATATTATTCTATTTTAAAAAAATTACTTTGCATTTAAAATTAAATCTAAAATATTTAAAAGAGTATGAATATTCTAATATTGTACTGGTTGCAGGATATTTATTTATTTATTTATTGAGAGAGAGAAGAAAAAGGATTTGCACCGGAAAAGATCTCAATCATTCAACTGCTCTATATATATTTTTTTTAAAAAATCCAGAAGAACCTAACCCTTGATTTAATAGCTCTAGGAAGCTAAATCAAGTCAAATAAGTTATCATGAAGATGACTAATTGCGCATGTTAGGTTTATCATGAATCTTTGAATAAAATAAAAGTAGCAGATAAAACAAAATTCAATGGAGAAAATTTCATTTCGTCGATGTGATATATACATATATGAGAATTTTCCTGTGTGCGTCTGTTGTGCACGGTTTCGATGCACGAATGAGATCATTATACATTGCTACAATGATCCTGCGCCACATGCAATCGTGAACAAGTGCGAATTGAGCGTCGTGCAAGAGAAAACTTTTATATATATATATATATATATATATATATATATATATATATATATATATATATATATATATATATAATTTGATAAGTTATACATCACATTGTGCACAAATTCGTGCCCGTTCGAGCCAGAATCGGCATGGACAAGGGCAATTGGGGCCCAAGCTAAAGTCCAATGAAATTTTTTTAAAAATTATATAGAAAAAGGATCTATTTTTATGAAAAAATAATTTTTTTTTATCTATAAAAGATTTTTTTTTATTTCGTTCAAGACCCTAAAATATCAAAGATCGACTTTGGTCCGAGCATGCATAATAACAAAAATGCATATTGTTTCATCATCGTAGGAATATCATAGCCTTTGCCGTTCGACATCGTCACTGAACGATCAAATTTTGACCATGCTCTAGCCATGATTCGACTGGCATTAAAATTCGATAGAATCGCAATCGCATTACAATCGAAATCTACTGTGATTGTGACCGTAATTCGATCGGATTTCAATCAGATTGCAGTCATAATCGGAATTCGATGAATTGCGATAGTTAGTGATTGAGGCATTGGCGATAGAATTCCGACCTAATTGCGACTGGAATTTGACCTAATCGCGATCGGGCGTGATCCGTGATCGAGTCGAATTCCGATTTGATCATGCATGGAAGCGGTTCGGTCATCGTCGCAGGTCTACTGTCAGCAGTGAGATGACCCCGACGACCCCCACCAGTTCACATATTTGGCTATAGTGTACTTGACGAAAACACTATATATTTTACATTATCGTGCATCGTGTGGATTGAACGACTAAGGACGCATCGTGCATGGACATTGCATGTACTGATCAGTTGTGAGTCCTACACAACTCAACTCATCCGTAAATCTCCGTGAGCATCTCCATTATTCATCGTCCGATCTCCTAATATTCGTGAAGCACCCGTGAGCACCTCCATATAGCGAGAGAAATGTTATCATATACAATTCATCTGTGGACACTCGTGAGCATCTCCATTATCCACCACCCGATCGATTGCGCATTATAACTCAATCCTTAAAGGCTTGAACCCTAGAGGATCAAACGGTGAATAATAGAAATACTTACGGGTGTTTATGAATGGGTTTTGTAGGATAACATTTTTGTATATATATATGGTTTGATATCTTATGCGATACAATTTCAATCGTTCATCGCATGAAGATGCATAATAAATGAAAAATGTACCGTGTTTCTCTCCGACAACTCCATCCAAATTCTTCGTCATCGATAGTCATCCGATCCGTACTATAGCTTAGTCCTCGAATATGTCAGGATCATTGTCGGTATTCTTTTGGCTGAACTGCAATCGAATTTTAACAGAGCAACGATGGCGAAAAAACATCGTATATTTTTCGTTACGGTAGGTCAAGTGCATAGAAAATAAACGTACGGTATAATTCGTATACAGATAATATAGATAATATGTATATATATATATATAGTGGACCACAGTTTTCCATGCACATTGTACTTGTACTTTGATGAAATCATATGGCCGAACGCGGTCCGTGGGTTAGCTCACAGACCTGATTCCGTCCTCTGAAAAATAAATTTTGGGCCTTTTCAGCCAGAGCACAATCCGTTTACTAACGTCCAACAGTTTCAATTGGCTCACTCGTTACAGGTATTCAAGTACGCAGAGTTGAGACCTGTTTAGCACTTTAAAAAATACTGCTACTACTACTACAACAACAACAATCTTATGTCATATATGCAAAAGCTCAACAATATAAGACATGACATCATAATTTTCAAAAATATATATGTGTGAGATTATAAGACAGAACATTTACAAATACGTGTGACATTGAGATCGTTCTTTCGTTTGAGAGATCTCTCTTTATATATATATATAAACTAGAGTTCAGTTGACTTTAATAAACTTTTTAATTGATAATTAGCTTATTTAGGTGAAAACGATTAAATTTGATTCAACTCTTTGAGAACATTTGCCCGACAATCAAGCAATTAAGAGGGATGAGCCGTACGTATTCTTCTTCGATTATGTTCCGTCGTTCCACATGTTCGGTTTCGAGCTCATATCGGGACGATCTATCCTCTACACACCACCATCACCCCCTTCATTCCCGCTTCTCTTAGATTTGTCATCATTTACAAGCCAAGACGATGGAAGAAAATTAGCTAGTTGTAGGTCAACGGATCCCATGGCGAAGGAGAAGAGAGAGAGATGAAAAATTAAAGTAGAGAATGTTCAAGGACAACCAGCTCGTCAAGGCTTGGGAGTCCACCATCCGCAAGACTTCTGCTATCCCTCGCCGTCGCAGCGTCGCTTCGGCGTCCATGTCGATTCTCCACAATGATGACCAGCTCGATGTCTCTTCCAGCGACACCGCCCCGAGTACTCCCATGGGGAACGATGAGAAGGGCTCTATCTACCACGCCGAGCGTGTTCTCTCCACCGGCGACTTCTACACCGGCCAGTGGTTCGGCAACGTGCCGCACGGCCAGGGAAAGTACCTCTGGACAGACGGGTGCATGTACGAAGGCGAGTGGCACCACGGCAAGACGATGGGCAAGGGCAAGTTCTCGTGGCCCTCCGGCGCCACCTACGAAGGCGAGTTCAAGGCCGGGTTCATGGACGGCTACGGAACCTACATTGGCGCGCTCGGAGATACCTACCGCGGCACCTGGTCCATGAACCTCAAGCACGGCCACGGCGTGAAGTCCTTCGCCAGCGGCGACTACTACGACGGCGAGTGGCGATGCGGCGTGCAAGATGGGCACGGGCGGTACGTATGGAAGAACGGGAATGAGTACGTGGGGCAGTGGCGCTCGGGCGTTGTGGACGGCCGCGGCACGCTCGTGTGGGCGAATGGGAATCGATACGACGGCGGATGGGAAAATGGCCTCCCCAAAGGGAATGGTAACTTCAGGTGGGCGGATGGAGGGCTTTACATCGGGTATTGGAGCAAGGAGAACGGGAACCTCCAACAGAAAGGTGTCTACTATCCATCTCCGACGGCCTCCTCGCCGACGGCCCGAGATCCCTACGTCATCTTCATGGCCGGCCTCGGAGATTGCAAGGTGTCCAACATTGAAGACGTGTCTATTCTGCCATCCCAAAAGACTCTGAATTGGCCAGGCACGGAAGCTGATAATCTGGTACAAAAGCAAGCGGCCTGGCGAACCTCCAAGACGGGAGAATTGCAGGGGAGGCGTCGGCGAGCGTCGATCGAGACGGCGGCAGCCATCGGGGCGACACCGCGAGGGCACCCCGGCCACCATGCTAGCAATACCATAGGTGGGATTGGAAGCAAAAGTGGTTTTTGGTATGCGGATGACCTTGTGAACGGTTGTGACGGGGAGAACGAAGAAGGTAGAAGAAGTGAGGTCGGAGGGACAACAAAAGGTGTCGATGAGTTTCCTGGCGAGATGGATGATCAAGTGGAATCGAGGGGCGTAGGGAGGATCCTACCGACAAGGTTGCCGGCTAAGGAGGCAAAGAAGCAAGGTGACACAATATCGAAAGGCCATAAGAATTATGAACTGATGCTCAATCTCCAACTCGGAATCAGGTAAAAGGAAATTGAATGTGTATCCGGTATCCCACATTTGTTTGTTTGTTTGTTTGTTTTTTCTACTTAATTCATTTCATGATGTTTATGTCGTTTTCTGAAATATTCACAAAGAAAATTATCAATGTTGTGTAGGCATGCAGTGGGGAAACTTCCTGAACCCAAGTCGCTCGACCTCAAGGCAGCTTCATTTGACCCCAAAGAAAAGATATGGACAAGGTTTCCACCAGAGGGAACCAAACATACACCCCCACACCCTTCCTGTGATTTCAAGTGGAAGGATTACTGCCCTCTAGTTTTCAGGTTTGCCTCCCTCAAACTCCTTGAAGCATTTTCTCACAGTATTAATTGTTCTTAAACCTTCCATGAATTGATTCAGACAATAAGAGGACATGTGGATATATAGCTTGTGAGGTATACATATATAGTTCACAAGGACTTCAGTATCTGTTGAACTGATTTTTTTTTTACATTTAATAAATGTTCAGGACACTTCGCAAGTTATTCATGGTTGATCCAGCTGATTATATGCTATCAATATGTGGAAATGACGCTCTGCGAGAACTTTCATCTCCTGGAAAAAGTGGAAGCTTTTTTTACCTTACGAATGATGATAAATACATGATCAAAACAATGAAGAAATCTGAAGTAAAAGTAAGTCGGCACATTTTTAAGTTTTTATAAGGAATGTGCGTTTATGTAATTAAACCTTCCTTGGCAGATTTCTCATGTAGTAATTAATTTTGTGCCATTACATGGAATCTTTTATTTGGCCAAAAGCAGTAAGAACAAGATCCAATAGAAAAATGGTGATGGAGCAATTGTGCAACCAAAATAACACCATCAACTTTCAGATTTCAGTATTTGTTAAACAAGTGTTGTATTTTCCTCTATATATGGGTTTGTTGCAGGTTCTTCTAAGGATGCTTCCTGCATACTATAACCATGTTCGAGCTTTCGAAAACACTTTGGTGACCAAGTTCTTCGGCTTGCATTGTGTCAAACTGACTGGGGCTACTCAAAGAAAGGTTGGTCCTCTGAGTATATATACCTTTCTAATACATCGATAGATATAAGACTAATACGGGAGAAGCATCCTTGCTTCAACATTTCATTTGATTTTTCAATCAAAAAACACTAAACTCTGAAGCCAAAGTTGTTAATCAAGTTATTTTCCGATCAGGTTCGATTTGTCATAATGGGGAACCTCTTCTGCTCCGAGCATTCTATCCATAGGCGTTTTGACCTCAAGGGATCTTCTCATGGTCGTACAACAGATAAACCTGAGGCAGAAATTGATGAGAACACCACTCTCAAAGACCTTGATCTGAATTTTATATTTCGACTGCAAAAGTCTTGGTTCCAGGAATTTCATAAGTATTAACACTGTTCTCTCTCTCTCTTCTTCACATGTTCCTACTCTTCAATCTGTTTGAAGTATTTTTACACATGCATGGTATTGATTTTGATAGGCAAGTTGATCGAGACTGCGAATTTTTGGAGCAAGAGAGAATTATGGATTACAGTCTCTTGGTGGGAGTTCATTTTAGAGAAGCATCCGTCTCCCAAGAAAATGAGGGTTGCTAATTAATTCTTACAAAAATTACATACAAGTTTTTCTTTTAATATTAAAATGGAGCTGGTGTGACGATTTTCTATTGTTTTTATTTATTTACTATTTTCCAAACACAGTTTCTACTGAGGTAATTAACAACAACACTGGATCTACTCCTCGCCTTTCTAGAGCTGATATGGATCAATTTCCTTGTGATCCAACACGGTATATATATATATGTCTTGATGCCTATTTGTAGTAACCTTATGATCATGCATGTTAACAATGCAGTCGATTTATTGCTTTTCTATGAATTTTAATTTTTTTTTATTAAACTTTGTAAAATATATGGATTAAGTATCATTCTCAAAAGCTATTTAGTTTGATTATTTAGAATAAATACACTGTAAGATATGTACAGCAATCAAATGATTAATTACCTAAATAAAATTCGTAAAATAGATTTGTATCTAACTTTATTTTGCTTACTTTTTATAATATGTATGTAGAATTAAAAACAACATGTTAGTTAGTATGTTAATTTTAATTATATATGTGGCATTATATTGCAGGTGGGCATCTACAAAATTAGGTGCAAATATGCCGGCTAAGGTCGAATCGATAGTCCGAAAAAATGATCCTGAATCATTTCTGAACTTTGAACAAACAGGAGAGTTTCATGATGTGGTTTTATACTTTGGAATTATAGATATTCTCCAAGATTACGATATCAGCAAGAAGCTCGAACATGCTTACAAATCTTTTCAGTATGATCCAACCTCTATATCAGCTGTTGATCCTAGACAATACTCAAAGCGATTTCGTGACTTCATTTATAAAGTGTTCATAGAAGAAGACTAATCATTTCTACTTGGATGAGTTACCATATTAATTATCTTCTCAATCTATGATCTTTTTTTAACTTTACCTAATAATTTGTATATGCATGCAAATTTTACAGAGTCGAACGTGATTCGATATATACGTACATCACGTTCATCTTATAGAAAACCAGAGGTTTATTTATCTTAATTAGGAGTCATTGTTTTATTTATTTATTTTTTTTACTTCTTCTTCGTCGTCATCGTCTATAGATAATTGATGTTGTTTAAGAGAATTTAGCTACATTTTTTCTTTGTCTATGATTGTGTGAAGGACGTATACTATGGAAGTTACACTCAGATCGAGTTGTATATTTTTGTTTCAATGTTTAGATGTATAAGTTATTTTCAAAATCCCTTTAGCTTTATATATATATATATATATATATATATATAATGAATTTACTTAAACTGCTTATCGATCGACTATTGTGAATGCTTAATTTTATGGTTAAAAGTATTATTAATAATATTAATTAATCTATCGAAAGGTGTTATTAATTACTGATAACTTTTAGTGTTTGATTTTGGTAAAATATCAAACAAGAGCTATGTATAAGATTTCGATTGAATTTGACGCATAATAATATATATAAAACGTCGATTGTATCTTTAAGTTTGTTACTGATCGGTAGATAATGTTAAATTTTGAAGAAGATTTTCTTAATTACTAAACATAGATTCCAACCAAACGAGGAAGATTTTTTCTAAAAAAGGCAAGTCAAATGGCCCAGATGGGATCTACATATCACGTCACTATCAAAGTTTTTTCCGTCGGTGATCCACGAGATTAATAATATATACACTGGTTGACCATTTTTTTTTAATTATTATTATTATTTGCACATGTAAGAAATTAATTGAGAATATAATATGACATTTCTTGGATTTAAAAAACGAGTTTGATTCTTCTTCATTTGGAATGCCGACCTGCTGCTCTCTTTGACAAAATCTTACTTTTCTTCGGCCACTTGATATAGAAAATAATTAAACTTTGACCGGATTTAAAACGTTGGCCAACGTTTTCAGAAAAATGACGACTATCTAAATTGATAAAGATGGTGAATTGAAAATTATTAGGGCAAAAATAAAAATAGAAAAGACATTTACTACTATTATTTTTTAAAAAATATTAAAATAATATCTGATTTTATTTTTCATCTAACTATATTATTATTTCAGTACTACTGTACATCAACTTGGACCAAAACTGTTATAACACATGCTAACTTAATTCAAGTCCGTTACAATAATGATCATAAACTTTATTTAAAATTATATAAGATAATTTAATTAAAATCACGTATAGTGATTTTGATCGAAATTACGACTAGTACATGTCAAACAAAATTACTTATGACAGTTTCAAATAAAATTGGCTAAAAAATAATAAAAATAAAAAGTGAATTTGACTAATTAAAATAATTTTTAGTAATTCGGAGCAATTTTTATCGAGCTGAAAAAAAGATTTTGATATAGTAATTTTGATGGATAAAATAATTTTACTTTATATTGTAATAGTTTAATTTAATGGAAATTATTAAGAATGAAAAATAAGATGAGGTGTTATTTTAATAATTTTAAAAACTAAAATGGTATTTTAATAATAAAAAAAATAAAGTGATTGATTTTTAATTTTGCCCGAATTATTATTACTGTATTAACTTATTGAATATACCGGTAAATTTAGAAGTCGGTATAGAATACAATTTAGAAAAAAAAAAAGACGAATCAATGGAATACTAAACAATTGGCTGTCAGTTGACTTATTCTTCGTCACCGACCGGTAACAAAACTAACAGCCAACCCACGGAGAAGACTAGTCAAGTCAACTCCTCTGTGCTATATTTGCGGCGTTGGGTTAGATTTCTCCAAAGTCGCAAGCAATCGATATGGGGAACGCCGTTCAACGCCCCTCTTGCTTAACCTCGGCCTCCAAGGGCCCGATCAAGCTCGTCTTCTGGGGCGGCGCCACCGAGCTCCTCCACCAGCAGCAACCCGCTGGCGAACTGATGTTCCGGTTCTCCGACTGCATCGTCTGCCCCGCTGACGCCTTCTTCATCGGGCACCCGGTCCCTGCCCTCGACATCGACGACGACCTCCTCCCCGGCCGCACCTACTTGGTCCTCCCCCTCGACAAGTTCCCCTGCCACGGTAACCCGCTCACAGCCGCGTCGTTCGCGTCGCTGTCCTCGACGCCGTGGGCGCCATTCGACGGCTGCCCGTTTGCCTGTGTGAAGGGCGGCGATGGCCGGGCCATGATCAAGGTGCTCCCCGAGTTCATGACGAAGCTGGTCGTCGGCAGAGCGGACGACCGAAAAGGGCGGGGGGATGGAGGGAACCCGGCGATTTGCACCACACCAGAGCTGAGGAAGCATTTCGCGCAGCTGGTTGGGCCGAGGGAGAAGCGGCCATGGTCGCCGAAGCTGGAGACTATAGAGGAGACCAAGAAGAGGCTATTGCTGGCAGGAAGCCTATCGCCTGTTAGGTTGTTAGGGTTAACTGAAAAGAAAACTCGTTAATTAGGCGATAATTATGGTCGCTATAATCAATTAGGACTCGAATTTTGGGACTGTTTTTCGGATGATCCACAATAATATGTTTATAATACATCTTGTAGATATACTCATGCAAAGATTGTAAGTGATTAGCTACTCTTTCTTCATCTTTTACTTTATTTTTTTCTTCTTGTTTTGACAATAAAATAGCAAAAATTGCTTTATCTTCTACGGTGGAGAGTGCCAATTAATTAAAGGCGATAACTGCGTACACTTGCAATCTCGAACTCAGTCAATACGGAAGGCTCGTCGAATATATGCATGATAAGCCAGTGAATTAGAGGATCGATTCGATCTCGATCGGCCCAGTACCATTAATTCTATTTTTTCAGCTTTTCTCTTTAAAAAAATTGATTTAAACGTCGAAGGAACTTCGACAGATTCCTCCTTGATTCCCTCTCAACTCTCCTTTTTGTATGAAGATCAACTTAATCACAAGGAGCACTCCTTAATTCTTTGTTGCCTGTCGAATTAAAATTTTATCCATTCGGATAATAATTGATACGAGCGATCACTGATACAATAATAAAGTATTCGATGATGATTCGTTGGAAAAAATTTATTCAATTGATATGTATGTGAAAAATCTATTTAGTCAGTCCACTACCTACTAAATTCATTCAGAGGATTTAATCTATTCACTCAAATCGAATCAAGGGCAATTAATGCATGATAACTTAAAAGGGAATAATTTGATTAATCAACTACTAATCCTAACTGATTAAAAGAAATATACGATCTCTATTATGGTCTCCCTATGGTGCCAAACCAACTTACTGGAAGAAGCAGAAATATATGCGCCAAAATGAGATTTGATAAGTAATTAATACTTTGATGAAAAGTGTTTTTCGTTTTTTTGTTCTAAATCTTTTATATATATATATATATATTCTTGTGTAAAATGATATAAAGTTTTTTTTTTTTAAAATAAATTCGATACGCTAAGTTTTCGCCATACGAGATTTCAAGACAGAATTTATTATATGTAGTATTATTTTACTTCGTAAAAGAATTCGAATCCGTTATAAAATAATTTATCATTGCTCAAGACTATACTCTCCTTCGTAATTTTTTTTTGAACATATAAATCAAAAAATTATAATATCAGTGAGACAACTCACTTTGTTTTTTTTTTTGGGATATTTCTTACGGTAGTTTTTCATGAACATCTTTACAAGGTCTTTCAAAATATTTATGCGATAAAATTGGAATAAATCGATCTAGGTCTGTCGATCATCTGCAGATAAATATCGTAAGAGAGATAAATCACGATGAATTTTTGATTCTTGAGAGAGACGAAATTCGTTTTTGTGAAGGATTGACCGAAGAAAAAAAAATTATCTACTTTATGAATCGTAAGAAGAAAAAAGTGTATTCACGTGCGATGTACAATTTCTCCAAACCGCGAAACAAGGCGTCAATGAATTGAAAACTTACTTTTAATAAATTCGGGGATGACTAACGAACAAAATAGAAAAACTGTTTCACACAGTCCACGCCTTGTTCACGACAGGTTGCGCTTCTCTCACTTTCCACGTCGCGTCAGTCGTAAAGTGGCCACTCGATTTTTTTTTTAAATACTAGATAATTAAATTTTGAATCTGATTAAAAAGATATTAAGTAATTTTTAGGTTCGAAAAAAATAAATTTTCAATCGACTCAGAATCATCTATCCAAAATTTATCGAAATTTAAAATCGAATTTATCTCAAGACCCGTGCCACTCGAGTTATTCATAGACAACGTGTATTGGTTATAATAACTCTCTTCCTATGGCTTTATATTTTCTTAAATTTTTTTTCATTAGTATTATTTTTAAAATTGGGATATCGCATCAAATTGCTTGCTTTCTCCCGGTAGATTCTAATGGATGGGCATGTCGTCGATTGGAATAAACAATCCCTTTAATTTCGGATGGGTAGGCGATCGCACCTTCCGTCCGATACATCAGCACAGGTACACGAAAATTAAATTTTTAATTTTTATTTTCATTTGTGTTGGATTGGAATTTTTTTTGTTCGGATCTTTGGGGATAAGAATCGTTTCGCCATTGATTTCGATAGGAGAAGGCGTTGAATGAGGGGGTTGTGGGCATTGAATTATGATGTCTGCCCAACAAGAGTTTTACGACTCCTGCGCTCCTCTCGGTTGGTTCCTTTTTATTTATAATTTTCTGTCGTAGATCTTCTTTGATTTCGTCAGAAACCTTTCCTACATGAACCCTAATTCAAAAATTCTAGAAATTTATCATACGACCATAGCATATCTTTATAGATGAATTTTGTATGCACAATCTACACAGTCGGTGCAATAATATTATAAGTATCTCGATGAAGAGATTGATTTAAGGAAATATTCTGTTTCGGTAGTAGGATTTTGTGGGTCTATCTGTCTTGATCCTTCCCTCAAATTCTTTGTTTAATCTTTGGCAGGTTCGCCGACTCCTCAAAAAAGGCTAGAACTTTTAATGAATCAACCAAGCAATAGACACTGTGCTGATTGTAGCTCTCCAGATCCAAAATGGGTGTAAGTATTCTAGTCTGAGTAGTTTATAGATCTTTATGATTTTCCTTTTACAACACAAGTAGTTTTTTTTACTATTGTAATTGCCTCTTGTTAGATGGGAAATATTCATAATCTCACTGATCCTAACTCCTATATTTAACATGAAGTTTGAAGTATAAAGTACCAATAGCTGATGTTGCTGTCTAAGTTGATCTCTATGATACATTTGCTACTATTGTCAAAAACTATAAGGGTGCGTTTGGTTCAAATAATCATACATAACCTTGGTTATGTGATTACCAGGGAATAAAACATAACCTTGGAATAAAGTATAACCTTAGATAAAAACCTTATTTGGTTGGAGGTTTTAATATATAATTTAGTTTAACATTTTACTAAATTATCCTTTGTCTTTGCTCAATCAATTCAACAAGCGGCGGGCGGCGCAGCGTGGCGGGCCGGCGCGGCAGCGCCCGGCGCGACGGGCGGGCGGCGACGGCGGCGGCGGCGGCGACGGTGGCGCCCGGCGGCAGCAAGCGGCGACGGCAAGGCGGCGTGGCGGCAAGCGGCGGCGGCGGCGAGCGCAGCGGCGGCGGCGGCGAAGCGGCGCGTCTGGCGGCGGCGGCGACGTGGCGGCGGCGACGCAAGCGGCCAAAGACGGGCGGTGACCGACGACGGATGACAAATCGATTGAGTTTTGACAAATTGACATTTAATATATTGCTTGGGGTAATATTGGAAAAAAGTTTCCTTAACCCCGGAAATCAACAAAAACCTTGATTCTCTAAGGTTTTCCGATTCCCCCTAAAAAGGTTTTTGTTCATAACTTGGTAATGATCAATTACCAGGTAATTGTTTATAACCCAAACCAAACAAGATTTTTGTTGATAACCTATCAAAGTTATCAATAAAAACTCCCAACCAAACGCACCCTAAGTTGAATGTTAAAATGTCTCTAATTCTCTGTTTCGCCATTTAGTAGAATTAGCTAGGACTAGTATGAAGCTATTGTTCCCCTTTACCAACAATTTAAAATTGTATTTATGATTTTTTTTAAAGACAATAGTAGTATAGTTCATGAACCACTATCTTGTGTATTCACATTTCTTTAAGTTGAAACCTTAATTTATTGATTTTCAACTAGTGGTTAAATTCTTTTTTTTTTTGGTAATCATGTTCGTACTAGTTGACAATACTTTTTTATGTACAGATCGCTAAATCTAGGTGTATTTATTTGCATCAAGTGTTCTGGAGTCCATCGAAGTCTTGGAGTTCATATCTCTAAGGTAATAATATGCACGAGTGACTTAGAGTAAATCTCTGTTCTGTTGGTTTAGCTTTATCTTCTAAATACAGTTTACATCTTGTTGAGCTGTAACATATTGGGAGGGCTTTTTATTCAAAATTATTGATCATCTTTACTATATTTAGGTTTAAAAATAATTGCTAGAGTGAAAATGGACAAAACATACAAAATATTTGCAGTGATATCTATACTGAAACTCCCTTTCTTTTTCACTTCTAGAGAGGGCAGTCAGCTAATTTGTTGCATTCAAGATTACTCAAATATATACATTTTGTGTAGTTTGGTAGCGTGTGCTATGATTGATTTGCTAATCATTTATCCTCAAAGCTCGAGCTATTAGGAAATAAACTAATTTGTATAATGCACGATCACTCTATCTAGCTTCAATGTGCTCCTTCACGCGTGGAGCAGTCATAGGGGGTCATTAATGTAGTGGTACTATATTTATTTTTTTCAATGCGCTCCTCCACACTCATCATGACTTTGAGGAATAGCCTAGTTATTTTATGTATTTATTTTTGGTATTTGAATGGTAGACCTCCTGCTATAGTATTAATACCCTATAAAGAATTGCTAAACCACTTACCCCAAAACCTAGAGTCCTTAGGAAAGGTACTAATTTCTATGACGTCATTTGTTCATATGTGACTAATGGGCGTGGAGCATCATAGCTTCAACATTGTGCAATTGTATTCATATCGCATATGATTCAGTTTCAAAATGATCCAGATATTGTATATTACTATATTTTGCATATTGGAGTCCTAAGAAATTGTCCTACTGAGAGATTTTAGTGACAACCTAACTCTATTAAAATTGACCAAGTACTTACAAAGAATACACATGAACTTTGTTCCTTTTGTTTAGATTAGGGATTTTGGAAAGAACTCAATTAGATACTAAAATACTAAATGTCGAGTTTCAACCGTATAGAAAATGTTCTGGACTGAGAATGGAAACAAATAAAGCCTTCCAATGTTCATTACACTGAAAGTTTCATTTAAAAAAAAATCACTAAACTATGCATACTAAATTTCTGAAATGATTCTGAGCTGATAGGTTTGGAAAATATACTTTTAATAGGACTTTAGTAATAGATTGACTCATTTGAGATTGACCATTTGCTTGTAAAGGTTACACTTTATCTTTGCTAAATTTCATGACTTGTATTGGTCATAGAAAAAAATTTCCATCTAAATATTTATATTTGCTCCTTTAAAGGTAGTGAGATGTTATTGTCTAGTGAAGTTTTAACACACTAAGAGATTTAGATAAATGGGTAATTTCCTGAAATGAGGCTAACATACAACCATAATAACAAACAACATTCTGATCGTCCCTGTAGCCTAATACAAAACTCTACAATTTCAATCCAAGTTTGGGATTCAGATAGGTGGTGTTTTATATCAATATTTGTGCCTTTTTCTTCAATCACCTTCTTCTTTGTTTTTATATGTTCCATTATCCTTTAACAGATCCTCTCAGCGAAGTTGGATGATTGGACAGACGAACAGGTTGATTTTATAATTGAGGCGGGTGGTAATGCTACTGTGAATATGAGATATGAAGCCTTTTTACCAGAAAATATTAGGAAGCCGAGACCAGATTCCTCTATCGAGGAACGATCTGATTTTATCAGGTCTGCTTCTTGCAATTCTAGTTTTGCATTGTACTTTGACTTAATCTAAATGTTTATATAATTATGCTCAGGAGAAAATATGAGTTTCAACAGTTTTCAAGCTCAAATGCACAGAAAGAATATTCGATGTCTAGTTATAATGCATGTTTGCTGCACCATGGTCCAAGTAACAGACACCTTGAGGAGCAACAAACTGGTATTCGCCATGGTCTAGGTCACGCATTTCATAATAGCTGGAGAAAAAAGGATACTGAACATAAATCCATAAAGAAAATGGTATGAATTGCATTGTTAGAATAAGTATGCAATTCTTGAATGTATCTGATCAAGTGGTATGCTATAACCAAAGTAATGTTTTCTAGATTGGCATGGTAGAATTTGTTGGATTAATTAAGGTTGACGTGATTAGGGGCACCAACTTAGCCATTCGTGATATGGTGAGCAGTGATCCATATGTTATCCTAAGCTTGGGACACCAGGCAAGGCATTTATCCTTTCAGTTGGAAGATTTGAAATGCTGAGTTCACTTTAACAATTAATTTTTTTGCTTCGTTGTTACAGTCAATGAGAACACGAGTGATAAAGAGCAACTTGAACCCTGTATGGAATGAAAAACTAATGTTGTCAATCCCAGACCCTATCCCACCTTTGAAGTTGGTAAGTAGAACTATGCAGTTGCTCTAAAACGTGTAATTTTTTTTATAGATGACTGCATTTTTTTTTTTTTTGGGTCTTTCTTATACCATGTTGCATTAAAGTATTTTTCTTGCTTGATGAAATGACATATTAAATTTATATCAGGACAACCATTAAGTTACAACTATATATATATGGTTGATGTTAGATAAAAAAATATTACATTTTTGTTAGAATCTACTGATCATATATATTTTCATATCTTTTTTGTCCTACTACTGTGTTTTTCTTTTACTGGTGCCACAGCTATAATAGTCTTTGATTTTTTTTTTCTAGTAACCATTGTATTTTTGTGTATGAGAAAAAGTTCCTTTTGTTTTCTATTTTAGTTCGTTACTGCATCAAACAGCATAAAATAATCTTGTTATCGCTGTTTGATGTGTAACAAACGGAAGAGTTTTTAAGAATGCAGCTTGGTGTTTCAGAGTTTAGCTTATTGTCGCATCAATAACTCGGATATCGAGTTGGTTCACCATGGAAAAGTTTAAAATCGATGCTGTACTATTAGAACTTCTCTGGATCGTCAATGTTGAATGCTGAAGATAGCCCATCTTTGACCACTTTATTTGGTTTCTACTTTGAATTTTGTTAAACAATAAATACGATGCAAGTTAATGTTTGGAAATTGTTTGCAAGGTAAAACTTAAGGTAGCTGATGCTCTTCGCTCCAAAACGTCAAGTGTTTCTTCTATTTTTTGATTGAGTTATACGGATGCATTCAGCCGACCAACAATTCATATTCAATTATGCAAAAGGTACAAGCTGACAGTTCTTTTCGTTGCAGCAAGTGTACGATAAGGACACTTTCTCGACTGACGACCAAATGGGGGAGGCTGAGATCGACATCCAGCCACTTGTAGCAGCAGCCAAAGCATATGAAAACTCAGGCATCTCAGAATCTATGCAGCTCGGGAAATGGCTAGCTTCGGAAGACAACACCCTGGTAAAAGATAGTGTAATATCCCTTGACGAGGGCAGAGTAAAGCAGGAGATAACCTTGAAACTTCAAAATGTAGAACGTGGTGAGTTGGAGATCGAACTTGAATGTGTGCCTCTCAGTCAATAAATTGGAGAAGACTTGGCATGCTCTTGTGGCAAATTCTTCCTTCTTTTTCTCGAGGGACATCCGGAGTTGATAGTTGGAGCATCTCCGTACGTTGTTTAGTGGTTATATTGTAATATATCGCTTTTTTAGCTACCCTGTTTTCTTCCCTTCTTGATTTAGATCCATTAGTTCTTGCTTTAGCTGTTGTGATGATTAGGGATGAGCAAAAATTCAATTAAATTGAGTAAACTAACTGAATCCAACTTTTCAATTCGATTTATTTAGAAATTTATTTTTTAAAAAATATCAATTTAATCGATTTATTCGATTCGTTTCGATTTCAAAACGAAAATAATCAATTAAATCGATTAGACTGAATTAGAGTTCATCGGTCGACTGATTTATCATATTAGTCGACTGATTAATGTAAATCAGTTAATTAATTGTTTCGAGCTCTACAATTTTTACCATTACCGATCGACTAATATTTTATATTAATTGATTGACCACGATAAAAAATTCGGTTTGTTCTGTTTTCAATCTAATTGATTGATTTTTTATCGGTTCGGTTTATTCAATTTTGTCGAAAAATTCGGTCGGTTCGATTTGTTTAAAAAAAATCGATTTATTCTATTTTGATTTAATCGGTTTGATTATTAATCGATTGTTCACCTCAATGATGATTAATCAAAATGGAGTTGTCCTCACGGAAAAGTTTTGTGACTAGCACGGTAATAGAATTGTACAAATGAGTAAGAATCAATCCTGGAGGGTTGCAAGTCTTTTGGACTGCTTATCCTCCTGTCACATTAGTCTTGAATTGGATAATATATTTTTCATGATTTATTTTTTTCGTATTGAATATTGTGAGACGAACTAACAAGACACTGAAGATGAATGACCTTTTGAACCAAAATGGAGCTCCATCACTGCTAAATGTTGTCTTCACCCTCCAAGATAATTTGTCGATTAGGTTTATGCAAATTAAGCTGTTAAAATTGTTTTGATTGGTGGAAAAGAATTTAATTGAACATCTCAGTCCTCGTTTTCCCCATTGTCGCGGATACCTGGAGGTGTTAATTGGATCATACCGTGCATGCCTAAACAAGAGTCTCATGCTAGGCCTCACGAATTACGCACTATAATTTTTCACTTCCTTGAGATTAACTCTCGCTTGAGCTCATTTTGAAAGCTCTCTCTTTCTCAGTTTAATTTAAATATTGTGTTAATTAATTAATTAATTTTGTTTTAATTATCAATCTCTTTCCATATCTGCATTCAAGAGTAAGCAGGACATCCTCGTAATAACTCTTGCCTCCTCTAAACCAAGGTAAGAATTTAGTCAGTATTTTTCATTTATCATAATACCAAATTCTCTATCATCTTTATTTGCAAGACGGATTTAAAGTACCTTTTTACAGGCCTGAATGTGCTAACACCTGCAAGGCTACAAACTTACATCCACAGAAAGTTTTACCAATCCTTAATCAGTATGCTTTACAGAAGCACAGAAAGTTCTCAGCATCCAGTTCCATTTTCCCTGTTGTCGGAGTGCTAATTCGCTGGAATGTTGCATGCCATAATATGAGTATGAATATGAATGTGGCAAGGCAATCAAATAAATGTAGCTTATTCGCTGGAATCTTTTCGGTGTACTCAACAAAACCATGAATACGATTGTCTGCACAAAACACTCACAATAGCTACATTTACATATCCACAGAATGTCAGCTAATCACAAGGGCAGTGGTACTAAAAAAAAAAACAACAAAAAGATTTTAGAAAACTGTGTTGGGAAACATGACGAGCTAGGCATAAAGCCCCCGAATAGAAATTTTGCTGGTGTGCGTTTCAGCGTATCATATGTAACTGGAGAACCTTCTTGAAACTGCACTGTATGCAGTGTAATATCTAAAAGTCAAAGAAGAAGATGTCTGAGGTACACAAGGGAGAACAAACAAAACAATTTTTTGAGACTCACAAACAAATTTGAAGCTCCTGGGACCTTCACATTTGCAAGAAAAATTAAGGATCAGTCTGGAAAACAACGTAACAATACAATTAAACTAGTGAATCACAGTAGTGTAACATGAAGTAAAAAATGCATAATGGTGCTCAAATTCGTAAGTAGGTAATGTTTTAAAACTAATAAGAATTAGTTCGTGAATATATTATTTTTCAGAGTCACAACCTATGCCGACCATTGTCCATATACATGCATGTTGGCATAGTACAATGCCGGCTCAACCCCATATCCATTTGCTGATACTTAAGTGGGTACTAAATGGAACAAGAAATTATTTATTTTTCATTGTTTCAAAAGTAGCACTTTCTACATCCACAACCATACATGAAATTAGATTACGAGTTCCAGATACGATTAGCGATAAGCAAGATGGTCATGATCAATGGATCAAGAAGATGAAAGTTAGATTGCAAACACCATGCTAAAAAGAAAGCTTATCTGAACCTTTATAACTACCCAAATTTGTAGATTCGTTTATCAGAAAGAAGTCTAAAAATTTGTCTTCTTTGCTGAAGGAGCTTATCAAAACTTGAAAATCATTATTTTAAATGATTAAAAATAAGATTGAATTGAAGGGCTGGAGTATATATTACAAAGGGAGAGGAAGGACGAGCTCTCTATCACTCTAATATGGGCAAGCAATGTGAAAAGGTACTTATTTTAATCCCTTGTACGTTTGAAACACCACGTGAAAATCAAGCTTTCATGGAAATGGATTAACTTTCCTTCTCTATGAGCCAAATGTGGTCATGAATCTTCACCAAAGTGCTGGCTATAGGTTTATACTACATAGTATATAGCAACAATTTCCTGATTTAGCCTACTTGGAATCCCGCCATGTTTGATGCAGAGGCCTACTCAAGGTTGTACATATGGTAAAGATGGAGGGAAATGATCTTAATACAGATAACAACTACGATTTGGTGGTTACTTGCTCAGCAGGATGAAAGTTTGATTTCCGAGTCCGTAGATCAGAGGATAATTGACCAAAATTTGAACACTCGAATATGATGCCGGAAACTAGTTCCCAAGCCCTTGAAATACACTGGCATGCTAAAGATTTCTCAAGAGGTCCCTGACTGATTAGCATAGCAAGATACGAGACAAACCTAATATTGTTTGCTTACTTCCAAATTTGAAGCCCATACCTGCTCTCTCAAAAGTTATTTGTAAATATGATCACCAGTAGTTAGCATCTATATAAAGGCAACATGAGAGTAACTGAATAAGGCTGCTAATCATACAATCTTTTTTAGTCAGCCACATAGTGTGGTAAATTTATTTCTGAAAAATTTGATCATCAGTAAGGAGAAAAGTTTATAATGATCGTGATCCTCCTATGTTATTTAAGCTCACAACATTGATAATTAATGCAAATGACAGTTTGATTATTCATGCCTTCATGGATGACTATAACTTGTTTATCCATTAACTAAATCCATTGTCTCCAGAAGTAGAAGAGTGATAGGAAAGGTTGTTTTTTTATGCAGATAAACCAATGGAAAAGCTAACAATGTTGGAGTATGGAGAATACAATCAAAGTCTCACATTAACAAAATATGGAAAAGATCATGTGCTTATAAGATCAAAAGATATCTCAATTGGAATGAGGCCTTTTGGGTGAAGCCCAAAAACAAAACCATGAGGACTTAGATCCAAAGTGGACAATATCATACCATAGTGAAGATATATACGGGATCTTATAAGCACTTACAATTGGTATCAGAGTTAGGTTCCATGTCAAGCTATGAATCTCGAATGAAAAAGGAGAGCTCCCATGTCTGAATCAAGAGAACCACATTAAGTCTTGATGGGTTAAGGATCGGATGTCAAGCGGAGAAGTCGCCCGAGGACATATAGGCTTGAGGGAGGGGCTCATTATAGTCCTTCGTTTGAGAGGGGGATTGTTGGAGTATGGAGAATACAATCAAAGTTCCACATTGACAAAACATGGAAAAAATCATGTGCTTATAAGATCAAAGGATATCTCAATTGGAATGAAGTCTTTTGGGTGAAGCCCAAAAACAAAATCATGAGGGCTTAGACCCAAAGTGGACAATATCATACCATAGTGGAGATATACGGGATCTTATAAGCACTTACAAACAATATTTAGAATCTAATCTTGAACAGTTGAACCTAATGACATTTGATCTTTATAGCCACAGTATCTATCCGCTTATAAGACTAATGCCAACTCTTAGTACGAAGAGATGAATAATCTAACCATTTACAGTGAATTCTCTTTGAGATTCAAAAATAGCGAAAACAGGCATACTCAATTCTTCATTGGCCCTGTAATTCGGCACCATGTTTCTTTTTCAAATAAACAGACAAGTAGTGTTCGAGTAAAAAATCAGCATTCGCTCTATCATCAAGAGCATCTTTTCATTTAATATGTCCTCGATTGGATAATGATGGCTCAGTATGACTGTAAAGATGGAAACACTCACAGAAAAATTTCTGGATCTAAAAGTAGGAAATGACATTATGAAATTGTACAAATCACGACTCATGTCGTACCAAATTTATGGGCACAAGTCCCTGGTGGTGGTGGAGCACTTGTCTGCTACCACTGACAAAAATGAGACAACTTTATCTAAAAAGGTCATCTTTTTCTTTGAATAGCCATAAGAACAGTGTGAGACTTTGAGAATTATAGAGCTGGAATATGGCTGTGCATTGATGTTATTGTAGCAACTGGTCAACTAAAAGAAATAATTGAGCCTTTTAGTTATGGACAATCACGCTCAAGGTCTCGTTGCCACCACAATTCACTAAGACATTATACAAACAAGAACGTAAAGTTGCTGCACAGGCTACCACAGTATTTTCTTGAGGGAAAAGTCAAAAAGGTTGAGGCAATCGTTTCATTCATTAGATTTAACTTTTTTGCTTTAACATCAATTTACAATACTTCTCTTTTGGCAATACTGATAAGTTGAAGGAACGATTGATAGCACAAGATAATAAAATGCAAACGTTCCCAGTTCTAACAACAAGAATCGCATGCTTGCACAATGAACACAAACAAGAAAGGGAAGCGGGCACGAAAGGACCTCGTCGCCAATCAACCGACAGGCAGCGTGCCGATCTCGCCGGACCTGAGGCCGCGTGCGATCTCGTCTGCAACCATCAAACAAGTGGACACCCACCCGTTGAGAACCACCCACACCATGCCCATCACGTAGATGGCCAAGCTCCAGGGCATGGCCATCAATGTCAGCTCAAAACCCTGCCTTCTTTACCCTGCCGCCTTATAGATCACAAGACGAGGCCATCAGTTCCCCGAGATGAAGAGCAAACATCCGTAAGGAAGAGAGGGGGGAAAAAGACGTCTGATCAAGAAAACGATCGCTGACCTGGTGAGAAAAATCAATTCTTGGCCTCGGCATTCAACATCCGCACCATTCTTGCCGTAGAAAAATCAAATTTTGATTGAAGAAAAAACTGAAAGAGAGAAGCCAAAGAGAGTTCGGTGGGACTTCTTCTTCGGTTGGGAGGTCGCAGAAGCAAGGAATCGCACTTTCCCCTTTTAAAATGTCTCGGTGGGCAACAACAATTATGAGGAGTTTTAAGTTCTCCAGATCAGTTCGTTGGGGAGGATCGTTTAAAGCAAAGTAGGCGGTAGGCTACAGAATCTAGTGGCGTTGATTCCGTCACTGCAAAGTCAGCGCCCGGCGGATTGTAGATTTGGACGTTCGATCTAGCGGCTGAATTCATTGTCGGCAAATCGGCACAAAAGCATCGTCAACTGGGCCGTTGGTTAGAGCAGAAGGGCAGAGTCATTTTTGATACAGAATTTAAAATTTTTATTTGAATTAATTTTTTTTTTTACTTTTTTGATCAACGAGTATAATTTTTTCATAATTTATTTATTTTTATCATCCGAAACATCGACAATCAAAAATACTGAATGAGTCAACAGGTCAACTTCACAAATTTACTCTTAAATTCATAAAAAAAAAAACTAAATAGATGGATGAGTTAAACTGTAAAATTATATATTTTATATGATAACTAAGAATAATTAAATAAATTTATATATTTTATTTGTTTAATTTGAGTTATTTCTGTAAAAGAGTTAAACTTGAGAGAAATAAATCAAAACGGATTTTATAAAATTTAATATGATGATCAAAACATATGAAAATTATTTCTATAAGCATTGTCATATTTTAATTATCATATTTACTTGACTAAGAGAACTTAAAATCACGCGCCCTGAGTGAATGGAGATGGAACTCGGACGAGATATGAAAAATGGTTATAAATAAATAAATCGAATCAAAGTAATTTTTTGTTCAGTATTCTTCTCCATAATTTCGTATCTGGCTTAACCTAAATCAAATTATCGATTTTTTTTTAATTTTGAAAAATCGACGCTATCTGATTAATTTCCTTCCGTTTCTAATATATTTCTTGAATACGTAAAATATAATAAAAGATATGATGCTTAGCTGCTAAGGACGATGCCGGATTCCCAGTGTCTAGGGTTTGTCTGAGATTTCTCTTCCTCTTCATGGCATCGATGACCTTCGCCACCTGCAATCCGCTCTCCACTCGCTTTCTTGCTCCTCCTGTATGCCGTAAGTCCAGGGCTTCTACTTATCTTTCAACAACTACTGATAAAGCTCTCGCCTTCCTCGGCACCTCCTTCCCGAAACCCTTCTACTTATCTACGATGCAGTTAGGGTTTGCTGCTAAAATTGAGCGGCGAATTCTTGTCTCCGCATCCAGCAACGAGGGAAGCTCGGAGCCGGAGACTGCTCAGTCCGATGATGCTAATCAGGCGAGAGGACAGAGCACGTTTCCGGAGAGGTTTCGTTACCTCACAAAGGAAGCGCCCGATCGCCCAGTCAGGTGGCCATGGGCTATTGGTATGTTAACCAGATAAGAAAGTTGCTGTGTTTCTCTTAGGGTTTGGATTGGTGTTCTTATGATTGCTCCTCCTGATGTCGTGCCAGTATTTGTTGGTGCTTAGAATGTTATCAAAGATCGAAATTTTGAAGTAAAATTGATGCTATTCTCCCGAGGTTTTCCATGGTCATTTATGCATTATCATCTTCGCGAGGAGAAAAATATGAACTCAGTAAGGTTATGTATTAGTAATTATGAGGATTTTCTGCTTGCAGTTTTGGTGAACCATCATATTTGTGTTAATGAATTCTGTATATTCAGTTTCATCTATTGGATGTTTTGAATTTCATCATATGGTTCAGCAATTGTTTTATGACTCGATGGTTAACCACCATACCAAATATTTTCTTTTTATATGGAAATTCAGAAAATGGATAAGCTAAATTAGTATGTAAGAATATCTGTATCTTTGCATATGAGTGTACCTATTTTTTGTTGCAATTTTAACTCAGATACTACGAATGCAGTTCAAAATGCTTATAATTTATACTAGATATAGCATTTTTCACATTTCAATAACTTCTGAAAGTTGCCATGCCAACATGTTTGTAAACAAAAAAAGATAGAGATATATGTTGTAGAACAATCAAAATGAATCCTGTATAATATTATAAAATCTTAATTATTGTTAAAACTGGAATATGCTTAGTTTATAAATCTACAAACTAGTAAACAAGTTCTTACCTAATTTTATTATATTGCTCAGTTAAAGGTAGCTTGTCAAATTTTTTGTTCATTAACTTATGGATATATATTTTATGCATCTTGACCATCTGGACGCTGAAATGTACATATAGTGATTGCACAATGTATGTTCTCTGTAGTCTCACTTCATTACCCTGGTATAATTCAGATCGTGCTCTCCCCTTGTATGGCTTATCTTGAGTATTTGATAAAAAGTCTTATAAAAAGATACGAACTTGGTATTTTAAACTTTGGTATTTACAACTAATAATTCAATCTTATTCTGCGACATTGCTGGGTTTGAACACTGATACCATTTTTTCAGAATTTTTATTCTTGTTGTGCTTCCAAATATGCTTGATCATTTTATATTTATTGTTCTTCAAATTTGCGTATAACTCAGTTTATAATTGTTTGTGTATCAGATATTCATTTATCTTATTGTTTCTTGCAGCACTGGTTTTTCTTGTTTATGCTTGGCGAACTGCATTGTGGGAACTTTCAAATTGGGCAAAGACTGTGTTAGCTGTTATAAATTTTCTCGGTTACTCAGGCAAACTGCTCCTTGCTGTTGTATTCCACTACATTGGTGGTCTTGTTACGGAAATTATAAGAAGCCTCGAGTTCTGCCTCTATTCTGCAAAGTATGTATATGGCAGTGTTGTGGCATTTGCTCCTGTGCCTGAATTGATGAGGATAATCTTGTTTACTACAGCAGTATTAGCCGTTGCCGAAGCTACAGTACCAGATTCTGTAAACAACCAGATGCCCTTGCTTACATTTGCGGCATTTATCGGTTTTGGGGCAGTGAAAAACTTTATTCCAGAGCCACTTTTCTGGATGTGCCTCTGTGGACTCTTTTGCTACTCGAGGTTTATTGCAAAAAAGGATGATGTATCCGCAGTATTGTCATCTGCTGCTGTACTTGCTGCTGTTGGGGAGCCATGGGTCAGATTTCTTGTGATAGGTTCTTACTTGGCCCTCGCCGTCATCCAGCATTCAAAGGTTTCGAAGGAACCTACAAATGAGGAAGTTCCTGAAACGAGTAGAAGACTTCCACTCCCACTCTTACTCTCTGCTTTGTCTGTCGGAGTTCATCTTGCTGCCAAATGGGTTCGATATCGTCACTTGACATGGATGATCGCTTGATTGTTTTGTATTCGTAATATATTTTGAAGATCCTGTCAAATTGCAATCCTCTTGGAGGTAAGTTGTGTCGTGTAACGTCTATTTTATTCTTATTCATTGCTCAGAAATTTGCATTTCAGAAAGCCCTGTTTCAATCAGCTATACGCTATAGACCTATCTCTGATTCCTATAATCCGTCCGATTTACTGAAGTTCCTCTCATTTCTTGAACATCGAAAAATATGTTGCTTGGTAAAATTTCCATCATACGCATCCATAGCTTGAAAATTCCAGTTTTATGAGGGAGCAACCTTCTTAGATGTTGTTCATACTTTATATTTTTTGAGATGCAAGTTTTCATGTGCTTTGAGTAAAAACACTATTGGAACTCGCATGTTGAACGGGTACCGGCGAGAACAAAATTTTTTTTTTTTCCGAGTTGTATAACATTGTAATGGTGGTACCATCTGATCTTTTCAGGTCTGTTGGGGTGAGAACAAAAATGTTTACCATCATAAGTTCGACACATGATTCAATTACTTTGCATTTTTTTTTTTTTATGATGTCCGAGCTTATGGCTCGATTAGTTCTAGGGGTGGCGATTCTATTTCTGGGTTGTCGTATGTCAGATAAATCACAATGAAATTAGCATGACTTTCACAGTTCAATCTAAGGGCACCGTGTCCCAAGGGCATGCATCTATTATTATTGGCCCCACATAGATGTCGGAAAATACAGTGTGGCACTTCTAGAATGAGTATAGATTAAATTCCGTGTTCCCACGGGGATGGCGGGTTGGTTAAGGCAAGAGGGTGCTTGCAGATGAGGCCGGGATTTGATCCCTGGGGTGACGGGATTAATCCTCCCCCAGTCGTAGCAGAACTTCTCCTCTGCTGGTACCAGCCCGTCAAAGGGTCATAGGCTCTGCCCCGTGATTTACCCCTTCGCGATCTCCTCTTGGGACGGGGGCCGGAGGTCGCTAGGTTGGCGGTTTCAACCTTTTTACAAATGGATTAAATTCCGTGATCATCAAAGTAAAAATATCTATCCTGAATAATACTCTCCAGTGTCTGTCATATACGTTAAGATCATAAATCATTGGTGATTTACTTTCCTCAAGATTGGTGATTTACTTTCCTCATGACGATCTTGAAGTGGATTGATGGGGTGCTCACTGTTCTTATTTTTAATTTTCTATAGAATGTATTTATTATTATTATTATTATTTTGATTAGTACCATAGTATTCGAATTTTCGATTCGATTAATTTCTGAGAGTGATCAGCTTTGTCCCACGGATCTTCATGATGCCTTGTCAACAGTCGAGTCGGATAAAGTCGGAGCTCAAGCGACTTCCATTGGCTACCAAGAGTAAATAAGAGAAGCGCTCACAACTTTTTCACAGTTTAATTTGGATTTTCTGATTATGTTATTTACGAGCGATGGTCTGATGTCATCGTACTTTCTCCACTGGACAAATTCCTGGCCCTAGAGTGTCATTCGAATAGATTTTTTTTTAAATTTGTCGTCGAATAATATCGTAGTAAAAGATCGAACTGTATTTTTTTATGGAATGTCTTTTCATTTTTATTGTTGCATCGTGTCCCGGAGACTAGAATGCATCTATTATTATTATTATGGGATGTTACCTAGTAAATGAGAAACCCACTTTAGATGAGTGAATCGAGAGGGTGCCTGACAATTTGTATCCGTGATAACTGATATAAAACATAATGCATGCACTTCTCTATCTTGGTCAATTGTGTCAAAAACAAATGTTTTTCATTATTTATTTCTCTTATAATGACTGTAAGACAGATCGATAGGGTCACTAAGTTGGCGATTTCAACTTTTTTACAAAATAAAATATAATGCATGCGGAAATAAAAAAATAAATACATCTGTAAAAAGTTGGAACCGTCAATCTAGTGGCTCTCATCGATCTGTTCCACGATCATTATGAGAGATATAAATCACGAGGTCAATGTGTCTATGTGGTGTCGATGGCAAGACACGTGAGAATCATCTGAATCCAGAAAAGAGTTTTAGACCTAATTCGGAATCTATCTATGTCATATTTGTAAATACCGTCGTACCTTAGTCACTATATCATCCCGGTGGGGATAAGAAAATAAATACATGACTTACGGTGTTGATGGTGGGGTTGTGCAAAAGTACGATTGAAATTGAAAGTTCGATTCGATTTTAAAATGAAAATAGTCGATTTAATTAATTAAATCGAATCGGAATGAATGAGTCCATGGATATATCATATCAGTTGATTCATTTATGTAAACAATCAATTGATTTTTTCAAATCGCAAGTTTAAAATTACGAATTCATAACTCTATTTCATCTATAAATATCTAATTTTTAGATTTTTTTAATCGATGAATTTATTAGTAATATATACTAAATTAAAAATATTTATTCTTCAGTTATTTTTTTTTTATTTTTATGAATTAATCGATTTATTATTTATTTGATGGTTCAATTAATTCAAAAAATAATTTATTCGATTTTGATTTAACCGATTTATTTTCTTTTCACAATAGCTCGGTTCGAGTAATAATCGATTGCACGGGGATGTTTCTTTTCACAATCGCTCACTAATTCTTCAATTTAAAAAAAAAACAATAGAGAAAATTTCTATAATTCAGGCGTAAAAACTTCACCCTCTATCATTCAAAGGTAAAAACTTCCAAAGTTAATCTCACTATCGTGACTTAAGACCACTATTAAATTAACATTTAACCGGGCCATCTATAGAAAAAATATAATCGCAAATTTATTTTTTAAAAATAGTCAAAATTCGAGGAGCATTTTATTTTATTTTATATATAGTAGAGATAAATGTAATATTCGAAACAAAAATGAGTAAAATAAAAAAAGGGAAATAAATTATGAAAAATTTCTTCCCAGATTATATTACGCACGCTCCCACTGCTGCCTCCCGTAGCGTCCCAAACTCGACGCCGCCGTTCAAGTGTTTCGAGCTTACCCTGTCGGAGAAATTTGTCCAAAAGAGGGAATTCATTTGGCTTATTGCTCCTTCCTTCCTCGCGCAGCATGAGCCAAGTCTAAATGGTATCACTGTGCAGTTAGAGGTTAGAGAATCGCGAAGAGTTTGGACTCAAATGGAGCGAGAAAACCCACGCGTACCGCGAGGATCGGAGAAGGATGCTTCCTCTTGTTGGAGACTACTCGAATTCTACAGTGGGATCGGCGCAATGGTTGGTGGTGGATTGTTTCGTCAATCCCTGCGTGTTCCTTAGCCTCGGCTTCTAGCATTGACTAGGGTTTCATTCTTTCGCTCATTGCAATTTTATTTCGTCTATATATTCATTTACGCATTGATCCTTTCAGAGGTACTCCTTGATGCGCGCTGGTATTCCAGGATGCATAGTTGAAGCATTCGACATCAACAACATCGCCAACGACGTCTACGAGCACAACTTTAGCCATCGCCCCTTCCAGGTTCCTCTTATCTCCTTCTGTTGCTTATCCTCCACTCCAGAGAAAGAGAGAGACGCAAGTTATAAAGAGGATACGAGAGTCCTTGTTTTTTTGGATTGCCTTTGGTTTGCTGTATAAAATAAGTAGATAATCGAACTGATGGGAAACACGACTAGACGAGAAATGAACTGAACAAAGGACGATAACGTTGATCCATAATGTTTTCCCCCAACTTTGATAATGATAAATTCATATTCGTTTGATCATCTTTCTCCTCTGTCCAACGGTTATTTATCTAACTATTCAGAAGGCTGCCATGTGTGTGCAAGGGGCCATCAATTTTGAAGGCATCGACTGATTTCTAGCTTCATTTTGTTATGGATATCCCAGTAAGGAAAATTGATATTGGAATACTGAGGTGGTATATAATCTTAAAAAGGATTTGGTTTAGTTTACCTTATCAGGACTTCTATAGACAACTGTGTCACCATACACTAAAAGTTCATAAGGACACATTTCGATTCTGTTTGGCTTTTGCTTAAGTATACAATAATATATGGAAGAGGCTCTTGAAAATATTTGGATGATTCCAGAGATAACGTGAGGGTTATTCTTATAGTTCCAATTCATCATTAATGTATCAGGTCGCATTCCATTGCAGGGAAACATCGAAATTTTGTCACCTACTGATTTAGACAAGTATGAAGCACATGCATGGCTTCTTTCTCCTCCATGCCAACCTTACACTAGACAAGGTTGTATTTTGAGTTCTACAAACTATATTCTCAATATACTATGATTCTTTCTCATTTATGTTTAAGTGTTTAAGTGTTGTTTTATAGGTTTGAAGAAAGACTCAACTGATGCTAGATCATTTTCATTCATCAAGATCCTTGAGAATATGCCACATATGAAGCATCCTCCCCTAATGCTATTCGTGGAGAATGTTGTCGGGTTTGAGGTTTCTATTTCAAAATCTGCCCTTTTCTCATTTTCTCCATGAATTTCCTCAAATCGAATCCTTGCATTGTGATGCAGACTTCAAATACACACAGGCATATGATGGGAGTGTTGGCAGGAATTGGCTTTGTCACCCAAGAATATATTTTGAGTCCATTACAATTTGGAATCCCATACTCTAGACCTCGGTACTTTTGCTGCGCCCATTCAGAATCAAATATTTTACACTTACTGTTGCCTGAAGGAGTACGTATATTTATGTTAAAATTGGTAAATAGTAGCAGATTTTGTTTCAACATTTTAGACGATTACCAACCTAGCTTAGTAGTTTCATTTTTTTCCAGAATGCTTTCCTACTATCGGGCTTGTTTGTTCAAATGTTTATTTTCACATAGGTTTAGAAAACTTATCTGGATAATTAATCGACATGGAAAGAAAAAGGATACAGATACTAATGATGAATTTATATCTTCCATGCATTTGTTTTCTATTCTGAAAAGCTATATTTTGCAGGCTAAAAGAGAACCTTTTTCTTTTGGGAATCCGTGCTTCAATAACTCAATTCTTTGGACACCATCTCCCTTCATTTTGTCCAAGGATGCTTACTCCACAAATAATCTTGATGAAGCAAATATAGACCATGAAAACGAGTCTCTTTGTCAGCCTATCATGACCTTTCTAGAAACAGACTTGTTTGCTCAAAATCAACAAGAGCGCACGAGAGAGGTTGTTGTTTCCAAGATGGAGTCTGCATATGATACTGATCAAACACCAAGTACAATTAAACACTTGCAGACCACTGATGTTGATAATGTTTATGAAGAGGCTGAAGAAGGTGAAACTTGCATAAATTCATGGAACACATATTTTGTTCCACCAAGTTTGATCGAAAGATGGGGAAGTGCCATGGGTATCCTCATAATTTGTCTCATTTATTACTAAACACTACATTTACAAGGTATCTTGACTATTGATTTTCTGCAACAAATCTTTGACAATGACCAGATATCGTCTTCCCGGAGTCTAAGCGTTGCTGTTGTTTTACCAAGAGTTATTTTCGTTATGTAAAGGGCACAGGGTCCTTATTGGCTACTTGTGGGGTATAATGCCCTCTTTCTCCCTTTTTTTTGTCTAGTACTTGATAACTATTGTTCATTTTTGACACTTTGCCATTAATATTTGCTTTCCGATGATCTTTCTCCTTATTCTTTGAAATAGCATACTAACTCAAGGCTTGAAGCACTCTCCTTGAAACAGCTTGGACTTCGTTATTTTACGCCTCGAGAGGTAATCATTTAGTACATAATTAGTTGATTAGTACCCGTGCCAGCTTCTATGGTTTGAAAATTTTCAATCTATTTCAGGTTGCTAATTTTCATTCTTTTCCGCTGGATTTCCAATTTCCATCACATGTAAACTTGAGACAAAGGTGAGTTTTCTAAGGGCTTGTGTAGTAGTGACTTTGTATTGCAGTAGTACTATGAGATCAGACTGTAGTTTGCCAAGATTTATTTTTAAAATACATGAAATTCAAATGTACTTTTGGATAAACTGGATTTATAATAATTTATTCGTCACTTCTCATTTGCTATCGAACAATTAGGAGAAGAGTAGGTTATGTCAGCGTTTTGTTGTTTGATAGGTGGATCAGGTCTGGTTTTTCTCAAGGGTTTCCATTATTAGATCAATATATTACAAGATTTCTCGAGGGTTTGCATTAGATACTGGGTCAGTGTTGCCAATATCGAGTTGATCTAATAAATTCAACCATTTTACATAATAAATATAAGCCGTGCCTAAAAATGAAAAGGATTTGGTTTTGCCTGGATATAAGCTCTTGCTTTCCATATTGAAATGGTATTTTCATTGTTTCTATGGTTTCTACACTTCGTAATTGCATTTTTGTGGTTAAAAGTATTTTTGTATTCTACAAGGAGTCGATTTTCCTGCAGAAAGCCTCAGTTGTCCTAATAGCAATGAAGACCACATACTTGTATATATGCGCATGGTAAAGTGTCTTACTGCAAGCTTATTTTTCTGCTAAATCTCATGCAGGTATGCCTTGTTGGGAAACAGTATGAGTGTTGCTGTCGTCGCTCCATTACTTCAATATCTTTTCAGCGAACCTTCATAATATAGTCGATGTGCACTTATCTGGCATTTACCCGTGCGAAAGATAAAAATCATGCTTATTACGGTATCTATCATTTTATTTATTGCTTTTAGGTCTTGTTCTACCTTTATAAATTGAAGAGTTGGTCAGTTTGTTTTTAAATTTCTTCAAATTCTTGTCGAGTTTTCTTTGGCACCTTGGCCCTTTTGTTCTGTGCTACTGGTAGGGTATAAACGAATCAAGTTACGAGATCAAATCGATATATGACAAATATTAATCTTACGTTATTATTTGGAAATAAAAAAATGCTGTAAAAGTTTTTCGTTTTATTGTGAAAATGTTCTCCATCTCATTTAAGAAATGAGTAATTTAAGCAATTATTTAAAGATGGAATAGATATTTTAGTTTTAAAATGGAAATGTTTTATTAGTAAAATAAAAGTTTAAAAGGACACTATGATGAACTAATACGAGCCACCTATCACAACATTCTTTGGAGGAATATTTTCTTATTATTTCTTTTAATTTGCATTGTCAATTAATGTTTAACTCAAACAAAGATGGAAAGGAAAGGAATTTTAAATGGAAAAAAAAAATGAATGAAAAGGAATTCTTGAGAAAATAAATAAATGGAAGAAAAAAAATGTTATTCATCCGTTGGTTGTTTTATTGATCGGCGATTGATGATCACAACAAGCGACTGTGGTGATTAATGATTGATGATGACAGCAATTGACGATTGATGACGATAAATGATCGATAGTTTTAAAAGTAAATTTTTATCGACGGAGAAAATAAAAAAAAAAAGAGAGAAATATTTTTCATCGATTTGAACATTAAAAAAATAACTGAAGTAGGAAAAGTAATTGGATTTGTCTGTCTATTGAAAAAATAAAAGAAAAAAATATTTTGTTTTTTCTTCAAAATAAGCCAAGACAAATTTTATTTGAAAAACTTTCCACGATTTCATTCCTCTCCTCAAAGTAAACGAAGCATTAAACAAACAATGAACTAATGATAACATTGGGATGTACTGGCTTATGACTCATCGTTTTAGTTTTTATTTCCTGAAAAATCTCAAGTTTTATCCTTATCGGGTTACACGATACATCAATTAATAATCCCCAAGATCCGAAAAAAAGGTTGAAACCGAGCTAGTTTCGAAATGTAATTGTCCTTTTTGTATTTGGTTTCAATTCGTAATTAATAACAGATCTAACTATAATATGGCAACAAATTTCTTTGTTTTTTTTTTTAAATAAAAACGAGTTTACAGAACCGAAATCTAAATTCGAAACGGATTGATTGGCCAATTCCTAAATTGGTAAAAAATAATTTCGAATTGAAAGTTTCCTAGTTACACTAGAATTTGCTGTAACCAGTTAGAGATTATTCAGGAACGCGGAGAAAAAAATTATTCTCCATAAGCGACGAAAAAATCTCCAGAAATCTCTATAAAACCTCAACTCCATACGCTGTCTTTCCAAAATCTAATCTCCTGCCATCATTCACAGCCATCGCCCACCGGCGGCGCTTCTCATCTCTTCCCCTCCTCCCGTTCTTCCAGTCGCAATCGCTCTCCCGATTCCATCTTCCACCCGGCCAGGCGCACGATGGCGTCGGGGCGTTGGGAGTTCGCCGCCGCCCTGTTTCTGGCGACGGCGGCCGCCCTGTGCTTCGCCGCGGACCCCCACGCCTACTTCGATTGGAACGTCTCCTACATCACCGTCTCTCCTCTCGGCGTCCGTCAGAAGGTAGGTGCCATGCATGATGCATGCAGAGTAAACAGGGATAGGAACTTCTTTCTGCGTTCTGATCCTGAATCTTTACTATTCAAATCGATCGTCAGGTGATCGCAGTGGCGGATCAGTTTCCCGGCCCGGTCATGAACGTGACCACCAACTGGGTCGCAACCGTCAACGTGCACAACAACTTGGACGAGCCTCTTCTGCTCACATGGTCTGCATTCATCCTAGTTTTGTTGTCGTCGTCGTCGTCATCATCTGTATATATATTTTTTTGTTTAGAATAATTGTTGACGTGAAATTTGATGTGCGAATCAGGAGCGGCGTACAACTGCGCAGGGATTGCTGGGACGACGGGGTTTTGGGCACCAACTGCCCGATCCCGCCGGGGAGGAACTGGACCTACAGCTTCCAAGTCAAGGACCAGATCGGAAGCTTCTTCTACTTCCCCTCGCTTCTCCTGCAACGCGCCGCCGGCGGTTACGGCGGCATAATCGTCAACAACCGCGCCGTCATCCCTGTTCCTTTCGCTCAGCCACACGCCGACGTCAACATTTTCATCGGCGATTGGTACACCAAGAACCACACTGTACTGCTCTTGCAACTCCATAACCGAATTCTCAACGCTCCTATTGCATGCATTTGCTATAACACTATGATTTTATTTCTATAGGCGTTGAGGAAGATGCTCGATGGAGGGAAGGATCTCGGCATTCCTGATGGTGTTTTGATCAATGGAAAGGGGCCGTATCGCTACAACGCCACGCTTGTTCCTGGTGGTATCGACCACGAGACCATCAATGTTGAGCCAGGTGACCATCTCGCGCTATATATATATATATATCCTTAGAACAATTCTATATATGTTTACGAACACAAATCAGAATAAATGTTCATGTTTCGGAAATGTTAATCTATATAGGAAAAACATATCGATTTCGCGTCCACAACGTCGGCACATCCACCAGCTTGAACTTCAGGATCCAAAGTCACAACTTGTTGCTTGTGGAAACTGAGGGAACATACACCCTGCAACAGGTCTACTCCAACCTCGATATACACGTTGGGCAATCTTACTCTTTCTTGGTCACCATGGATCAGAATGCAAGCACCGATTTCTATATCGTGGCTAGTGCTAGATTTACTACGAATGGATCGCATTGGGATAGAGTTACTGGCGTTGCAATTCTGCACTATTCCAATTCTAGAGGAAAACCATCAGGCCCTCTCCCAGATCCTCCTAATGACTTCTATTACAAAGGCTTCTCTATGAACCAAGCCAAGTCTATCAGGTTTCTTGTTGTCCCACTGATGAAGTCAGTTATCTTCTTGTAGATTCTGTTGCTTGTGATCTAACTTTGTCTAAATTCATTTGTTCAAGGACAAATCTAACTACTGGTGCTGCACGCCCGAATCCTCAAGGGTCATACAAATATCATACGATCAATGTGACTCATGTATACGTGCTGAAGAACACACCACTTCAGATCATCAATGGAAAACTCCGAGCTACAATCAATGGCATTTCATACTCGCCGCCAACGACGCCATTGCGCCTTGCCGATGAGTACGACAAGACGGGAGTTTATACGCTTGACTTCCCCTCTGTCCCCGGTGATAAACCGCCTCGAATCGGATCGTCTGTGATAAATGGAACATACAAGGGTTTCATAGAGATCATATTTCAGAATAATGATACCAGAATTCAGACTTACCACATGGATGGCCATGCATTTTATGTAGTAGGGTAAGTACGAGCAGTCGGTGCATGCACACATCGCCTTGCAGTATTTTTCACTTTTCATCAGTTTCTTTTTCTCTTAATTAAATATATAAATCATATATATCCTAATTGCAGAATGGATTATGGAGACTGGACAAATAATTCTAGAGGATCATACAATATGTGGGACGCTGTTTCTCGCAGTTCGACTCAGGTGCTTACTTTTTCTTCCAGGACACCTCTTTCTTTGATCTTTTCGATTCACTTTGCCAGCATTCCACACGTAGACAAGCCCAAAACAAAACAACTAAACCACGTCTTGTTGCTCTGAATCTCAACTTTCATGCTTCTCCAGGTTTTCCCTGGTGCATGGACTGCTGTGTTGGTCTCTTTGGACAACGTCGGAGTTTGGAACATCCGTGCGCAAAATCTAGATACGTGGTATCTTGGGCAGGAGGTCTATTTGAGGATCGTCAACCCTGAGCCTACCAACAGGACCGAACTACCTATGCCTGATAATGTTCTCTATTGTGGCATTCTTAAAGATTTTATAAAGTATTGTCACATTCCTAAAGCTGATTAAATCCAATTGCTTTTTTTTTTGCTTTCTGAGTTGATATTTTATATTACTGGAATCTAAATCTGGTTTCGACTTTGAATCTTGCAGCCCTGATGACTACGCAACTGCAGAATCCTCAGCTTCTTCTCTTGTAAATGCGGGAGGCATTCTAACCAGATGGATTATATTCTTATTTTCAGTTATTCTGTTACGATGGTTAGATGTGTAGTAAAGGAGATTTCTCATAGATATGTATAGGGAAGGGCAGTTGGAACCCAAAGGTTATGTGGTTGACTTTTAAGCCTGCCAGTCTTTGTGATCAGAGTTAAAAGTTCTCTTGGCAGTTGTTTCTGATCCTTGTTGTCTTTTTTTTTTTTTTTTTTTCCGAAATTCTTACAGTAAAGTATCCCACTGTTAATGATTCTTTGATCATCTCAAGTAGTTTATACATGCCATTTTTATATTTACCTACACCTAATTCTAGCACTTTATTATGGTACAGAGACACCAAAGGTTTTGAACAAACTACACGATCATATTACAATCTTTAACCATTAATTTACATATACCTCATATTTTGGACGTAACTTGGTATTACAATATAATTTGAAGGTCTCCTGCACAGCAAATATTCAACTTTACAACTTCACTTTAGAATTCTCTTTTCATATGATAAGCACCTTTATTTTTTTATTTTTTTAAAAAACATCAAAAGGTATTGATACTACAAACAAGCATACCACCAAAGTTTATTCTGTTTCTGAATGTCACCTTCTCAAAAAGCAAGCTTTCTTCTGGTGGGTTGGAAGAATAATCTTTAGCAATATAAGTTGATTCTTCTTTCACACTTTCAATGGATTTAGCCGACTTCTCCAAGTTTTTAAAGTAGTTTCTGATTTCATGATCTCCAATAGATCCAATATGTTCATTTCTTATTTCATAAAGTCCAAGGGATCCGGTATGTTCATCTCCATGTTGGAAATAAGAGTTTCCCCTGCGTGGAATATAGAACTCTGGTAGATCATCTCCACCATTATGATGAACCAGATCTAGAGTTCTATCAATACGATGGTTGATAATTGTCGAGTCAGATACTGAAGAACTGTGTGAAGGCCTATTATCATTGTCCAAACCCTGTGAGGAAAACATGTTTCTTAGTGTTTATTTTTTCTGAACTAAACAAAAGATGTTGCTTTCTACATGGCAACGATCATAATGGTAATAGGATTATGTTGCTTTCAACATGGCATTCCTATCAAAGAAAGTGATTATTACTTGATCAAGTAATTATTAACTTGAGTTGTAGTCAAAGCAGTTGCAACTAATATCTGAAGTAATAGCTAGTGCATACTGTCAAAAGAAAAACAAAGTCCGTGGATGGGTTTGAATCTTGGCTGGTCCTCCATAGTAATCTCTATCCCAAGGAATGTAATCACCTTCCGTAATGTTTAGTTTTCTCCTATCAATAAATGTGAAACCTAGTCTGGCTAATTTCCTATGCTATACAATGAAATCAATCACCACCTTGCATCTTATACCGATGAGGTAGAGCTTAAAATCCACTTGATTGGAAATAAACCTCAGCTGTTTTGCCATTTGAATCTGTCCAAATCCAAAAGCTGAAATTGTCTGCAGAGATAAAGGCAGTGCAAGGAGAGGAGTATGTAATTTATTGTCCATGGGTGGGTTTGAATCTGGCTGGTCCAACTGTAGTAATCTCAATTCCAAGGAATGCAATCACCTTCCATTAGGCTTACTATGCCCCAACCAATCAATGTGCAACCTCGTCCAGCTAATGTCCTATGCTACACAACAAAATCAATCACCCTTTCACATTTTGAACCGATGAGGTAGAGCCTAAAATCCGCTTAATCGGAAACAAGACTCACCTGTTTTTGCCATTTGCATCTGTGCAAATCCAAAAGCTGAAGTTGTCTGTAGAGATGAAGGCAGTGCAAAACAAATGCGAGGAGTGTATAATTTATTAATTATGAATTGTTTTCCACCCTACTCAACAAGTGTGCTAGTTACAGACTACTCCATGACCCTTCAACTGGGCTGCAATTGTTGGGCTTCATTCATTTGGTTTTAATCTGGACCCTTGGATTGTGTTGATGATCCACCAACTGACACAATGGTTCACCTAATCCTATCAGATGGCACTGTTTGTACATATCCATTGATTCAAACCCATTTGAGTGCATGGAGGTCCAACCTTGGTGGAGTGATCGACACATTAGCATGGTGTCTTACAGGGTGCAAAGTGCACCAAGAACTGCTTTATGGCATGTGAACCTCGCATGACACATTTATATCTGGTGAGAGCCATGTCTGCACCCATAGATGTGCATGTTGACCCCACCACATGCTCCACCAGTTCTCCACTATTCAAAACCCTATACAAAAGCCTCTATTTATTTCTCCTTCTCTGGACTAAACACCACATGAAATCTCTTCTTCCTCTCCATATTCCCTGTGAAACCTTTTGCTTTTGAAAAAATTCCAACAGCGTGTGTTAAAATTCAAGTAGCCACAAATCTTACACTAAAGCCGTATTAGATAAATCAGAAAAAAAAAATAGGTGAAAAACATGGTTTAAGAAAGAAAGTAGAGAAGCAATTTATGCAAAAGCCAACCAAATAATAAATCGCATGATCAAAAACAAACCTCATGATGTTCAAATTGAGCGATGGGGTAATCTGATACAGCATAGCTTGAACATCCATTTGAGAGAAACCTACTATTTCTTGTTGAAATGCTTCCAAGAGTAGAGTTTATTTGATGATCCTCTTGTGAGGAGAAATCAGAACCATCAAATGCTGACAGTGAAACACATTCATCAAAATATGTCATTGCTTCTTCTGCTAGACGCCTAGACATCTTGAGTCGTTCTATGCTTGCCTACAACCATGGTTTGAGAAATTAAGCAACACTATTGTAGTGAAGGAATATAATTAATGGTTTTCTTGCATTAGTCCCTTAGCTATTCCTGTTTTTGGCTCCTAAGATATTACATAAGTTGCTACCACTTAAATTATCTTATGCTATGCAAATTAGAACCTTCCTCTAGTTCAGGGATGCTAATTTTATGCTAACCTAACTGATGGGAAAATTTTGATCCCATTAGTCAAACTCAAATTAAAGAAAAAATTTCCCGAGAAAATAAAAAAGGCAGGCATGTGTAAGTTGTGACTACATATCGAAAAGGCAAAAAAAAAACACAGAAACATCCAATAATATTCTACCATGATTGAGTTTCCTAACATTATGAGGTCATTATACTTTCTTTTATCATATTAACTAAATGGACAAAAAAAAAAGACGGAATGAATTTAAGTTGAGGCACTAAATAACCAAATGTCTTTGAGGGAATAATTATCATAAAGAATACTATCGATTCATTGCTTGTATTTGACAAATCAAGCTTGCCTTTCTTCTGATTTTAGATTTGTGTGTACTAGAGATCTTTGGCTCAAGCACAATGTTGTTCAATATTCTGCTTAGCTCCTGCTGACGTTGCTCTTCAAAAGCCAAATCAGCTTGTAGTTTACTTATGCGTTCTTGGGACTGCATATTTTAGAGGCTCAGTACAGTAAGAGGATAAAGAATCTAGATTAGAAAATAATATGAATACCTGTTCAAGCATGAACGTATATTCCCTTTGGATGTCAGGAACTAATTCAATTTCATCCTGATCATCAACCAACTCAGGAAGGACGTTGTCAATACTGTCTCCTGGGACCTTTCTCTTGATAACCTGATGTCCAGGTTTAGAGTGGGGGACACGAGTTTCTGAGAAATGCTTTGCACAGATAATTGTAAAGAATGAAAGCTAGGGATCCTCACATATTTTTCATAATGTCATTCACATGCTAATTTTAGTTCTTGGAAGTAGAATTTTGAAGCATTCAAGAGTTAAAATATTTTTTACACAACTCACTAGTATAATGTTGCTAAAATGCTAAATTGGAAGAAATGTCAAGCGCCCACAGAAGAAAAGAATTTTATGAGAGGAGATATGGCAAAAACTTGGAAACAAGATTTTTATTGCTTAGAAGCATACTGCTTTCTATATGCAATCTTCAATTCATCACCCAAGGATTTAAGAAAAAAACATTCAAATTTAAGCAATCTAATTAGGGACAATGTGGATGCATATAATATATTTCTGTGCTCATGAGCAGCAACACAGTAACAAGGCCGTAATAAGGCAATGTTAACTAAGACTCCCCAGGTCAGTTGTGATTTCAGAAACTGCAGAATGTACTTCTGATCGAACCATTTCATAAATTCCACCACTTTCCAGATCAGGTGAAAAATGCTCAATTTGATAGTACTGAAAACAGTTAAATCATCAAGAAACATCAGGGAGACAATCATTTAATCACCTAGGACAGATATGAACATGAAAACATGCTTGCAGCCCATATAGACATTGGGAGATGAAATGCTAACGAAAGGAAATGAAGGATTATATATTGACCTACATTTCTCATGGATGACTCTGTTTCAGAAAAGTAGTCTCTGGAATTTCTTTCCTCCCAATGGCAGTCCTGTTGTTCAGGGGAAAAAAAAAATCCAATCATATTAACCATACCACGTGTAACACCTTCAAGCAATTAACCATATATATATATTGTTTACACACATGCCGCATGTATCATAGAAGGTCAGCTCACTGAATGTATCTGTTCCAACTATGAGAAGTAATACTTTTTGTTATCCAGACATTAAAGATACATTCTCTTGTCATTACAATTTGAGAAACAGCATGAAACAATCGAATTCTGAAAAAGGAATTTGATCAAACCTTAGAAATATGAGATTGCTCCCTCGAAAGAGACCAAATTCGAGACTGCCTGACTATATCTCTGGATGAACTCCTTTCCCTCGTACTACTACATATACTTTCGCTTCCGAAATTGGAGTTCTTCACCAAGGATCGCCCTTTTCGACAGTTCAAGACATCACTTTTCATAGCTTCACTCAAGCACTCAGCTTCTGGCGATGACGGTGACGAACTTGTACAATCAAAAAGGGGATTATCCCTTGTGTTAGCATAGTCTAAGAAATGTTTTGAATCTTTTGATGTTGAATTTTCAATGCTTCTCGGAGACGAAACGATGCTTCTTGACCTCCGAAGAGGGATCTTCTTCCCTGAATCCTCTATTGGCCGATCCCTTGTCGATGAAGATGTGGTAGAAGTTGAAGCATAGGTGCCTCTCTTAGATGAAGATTTGAAGACCGAGACGGCCATTCTGCAATCAAAACCAATGAAAATCAATCACTTTGCCTGGGCGGAGGAACCATTGCAAAGATGAAACAGAAGTAAACCAGGATATAAATTGTACATCTATCTTCGCATGCTGACTTGATCTAAACTCGAAAACAAAGAAAATTCATAGAATGAGCTAAACGACATACAAATATGCACCAGTATCACTACATCAACCCCAAGTCAAACAAGATTTGAGGATCGTTCAAGACACCTAGTGAAACCAGGTTAAACAGCGCTCCATCCAGAAAGTAAAGGAAAGAAGGAACAAATCCTGCCTTACTATCTTAGTCGACTGGAAGAAGAAGATCCAGGAGCTTCGCTTCCTCCGTCAGCGCCAAAAGGGCGAGGGAGAAGTGCGAGGTGGGAGCCGTAATCCGAGCGAAGTCCTTGTTTTCTCCGAATCAAACGCGCCCTGGAAACTCGGGCGTTTGGGGAAGCAGGACGGTCTGATCCACAGTTAACGGTGGTTGATCTGGTTGATGGTTAACAATGACATAGCTTCTAGTGTTTTGAACATTTGAACAGTAGCACTAATTCAAGATCTTGTATGTGAACTGGTTCAACTAATGCAACTTAGACTTGGCATCCTAATTTTATGGAAAGAGTCAGACTTCAATTATGTTTATCACTCTTTTATTATTAGTTTAATTATATTACCAAATCACACTTTTATTATTATTATTAGCTTAATTATATTTATTTTATTTTTAAACCAAAATTATATTCCAGTATTTAATTTTTACAAATCATGCCCCATCATTATTTCATTTTTTTTTTTTGAATTACCTAAATGTTTCACATTAGGTTTGAATTTTGTAATTCATTTAATATGATCTATATACACTCATCTGCAGATATTATATGTCCAAGAAATATTGTACACGAAAGAGATATATGTTTAATTTAAGCCTAGACAACCAATGTAAATTGTCTATATCATTGCCGAATCTCTGCACGCAAGTGCAGAATTAGCGTTCGTCAAATACGTTCCCAGAAGAATTTCCCCGAACCGAAAAACTTTGTTTATTTATTTATTTTATTTTATTTTTTAAATTGAATTATTTAAATGTTCGATTCGATTAATTCTGAAATGATCCATTTGATCTTATAAAACTTTTTCATATACTGTTCAGCAATCTAAGATTCTAAGATTTATCCTGCTATTCGAAGAAAAAAAAAAAATCCCTACACAGCGAATGTGGCTCAGGAATTCACAAGAATTAGAGCTTTCAAAGTAATAACAGTTACATATGGTATTGCATTTACATATGTTTTCACTACAGTTTTAATTACGTCTCAGAGCAGCAAAAATAACTGTTATTTGCATTTGCCACTTCGCAGATTCCAGCTCAATTTATGTTCAGTTAACAAATACTACATTGACGATATCTGGAAATTTATCTTAATTTGATGGCAGCATTGATGTCGTTCGCTGTAGAATCTGCTCCGACGTACCTTACACTGCAAACCCCATGCATCATCGTCTACAGAAACCACTTCGATTCCACGTACCTCCATAGTTTCTGAGTTTCTGATAGCAGGCCTAAAGCTATCGAAATGGTTGTTATTTACTGCCGGAAGCGGCATGAATAATAAAGATTCAACGCCTGGTAATTATATTAATTAATTCCTCGTGTTTACTGCTTCTGGTGATTTACTGATTCCATTTATTTATTTATTTATTTTCATGTTCTAGCATCATATAGGAGTATTTCTGATATATATATTTTCAAAACGGGTTATTTCACGCTCAGAAAACCTAAATCAGATGCAATTACCAGCCAATGACCTATTCGAGTACCGCCCCAAGAAATGTGAGAGGAAAAGAAGGCTTCGACGGAATGAAGTAGTCGTCGGCTGTGACAGAGACTCCCATTTCGGCGAAGAGGTTTTGTTGCGAGGAACGAAGAGAACGGCCTGAGCCTTGCCCCATGCCACGCCCTCCTTTCCTGGCTGAACTTCCTCTCCCTCTACCTGCTAGCTGTCGTTGCGGCGGAGAAGCGCTAGTACGTACTGGCGCCGACGAACCGGCGGATGGAGCCGGGGGCGACCGCAGAGGAAGGGAGACCGAAGAGCAGGGCATTCAGACTTCCGAAGAGGCCAGATCGGGAATGAAAAAGTCGATCGAGACGAAATAGCCGTTGAGCCCTCCTCCGCCAGCGCCGACAGAGGCCAAGTAAATCGTGGGGAAACGGATGACAGCGCATCAAATTCCCACGCGTCTACTTGGGAAAGCAAAAGGAAGAGGTGGCGGGTGAAGACGGGAGCGATGAATTTTCCATCGTCACGTGTAAATCGGCCTGGACTTACTCGATGCGCCACCACTCAGTAAGCTTCTCGACGCGAAATGCAATTCCAGTAAAAGCAGACAGAGGCAGAGATTTTTTTTTTTTTTTTTTTTTTTTTTTTGACAAACAACGTCATCTGTAGTTATTCATATTGTTATCTGTTTTTGTTGATTATCCGATTGGAGTTTCGACTCGTGTTGGAGGAAAAATCACGGTGGTAATTACCTCAAGCTTCACCAACCAAGTTTTGATGCTTCTCTCTCAAAATCCACCGCCGAACAGCCAACCTTATCTTGGACGCACTCCTTCCTCTCTTAAGGGAAGAAAATGCACGCACGCCGTGCGTGTTTGAGGCGGTTCCATGAACTGCACACCACCGCCGAGCAGCCAACCTTATCTTGGACGCACTCCTTCCTCTCTTAAGGGAAGGAAATGCACGCACGCCGTGCGTGTTTGAGGCGGTTCCCACTACCTCGCGCTCGTGGAACCGCCACGAACCGCCACATCTCCCACTCGCCCAAGGTATGTCACATGACAAAATGATCACACGACTATTTAAGAAAAGGTGTTTAGTCACATAAATAAATCAAATATCAAATTAGAAAATGGTTCGTGCGAACAAGCATTGAAGCGTTAAAATGCTAAGAAAGTTGTTCACTTTACATAATCGCCATAGGATGCATGCTAAGAGAAGTATCATTCTCCCGATGACATAGAGTCATCTCCAGGTGGTACGAAATCATTTATCTTATGACACACAGTCATTCCCCAGGTGACACACAGTCATTTTTCAGATGATACAAAATCATATTTTTGGTGGTACATAACTGTTTACCTGAAAACATCCATGTCTTGCTTTTTACCCAGATTAAATAATCTCATTTACATCAATATGAACATTTCTAATCCCTTATATTGACCATTATGTCAAGAGCATGTCTCATATTCCAAATATTCACAAACATTTCTGTACACAACAGAAAAGAGTCGACTAGTGAATAATACTCATTAGATGTAAACCTATTTAATCTTCCTTTTTAGTATGAATCTATTCATTTTAATCAATTGTTTTCTTAGTCATGTTCCATAGACCGAATCATACATAGTCATAGGTAGACATGCTAAAGTAGCAAATCTTGATTAAAACTTCAAGTAGACACCTAAATAGTCACAAAGGGCAAATTTTGAGATCGACATATAATCTCAAAAGGCTCACATAGTAGAGAAGCAGGGATTCATTCTCCTACTACCCTCAGTGTCGTCTTAGCACATGTGGTATGATTCACATGCTACGATGTCCTTCCTCTTTACCAATAAAGAGCGCATGTTTTTCTCAAATTAACATCGTACAGATTTCGATCTAGACATTCCCAATGTCTAATCCAGAATTCAACATATGAATTCTAATCTGACTCAAAACAGGTATAGTAAATGGTGGGTTCATTTACTTCGATCATTTACCACAAAATGATCTTATCTTGATACAAATATCAAGACGACCCTAACTTATAGGAATGTAACAAATTTTACAGCTTCCGAAGCTAACAACCACATAGGCTGACCTATAAGCATCGGTCTTACCTCTATTCATACACAACAAATAAAGATGATTGTTCATGTGAGAGGACCAATCACTACCTGCCAACATGCTTATCGAGATCTTATCACTAGAATGTAACATAACATACACTGAATAGATTATGGCCGGCATTTCAAACAATCAAATTATAATATTCAATTGTCATTGCAAAACCTGTTACATTCTACGAAGTCTCATGGACTTTACATGCTCATTAAATGACTCTCTAATCATTGGCTTAGTAAAAGGATCTGCAAGCATAGCTCGTGTAGGGATATACTCAAGAATCACCTTATTTTTAGCAACAATATCTCTTATAAAGTTGTACTTTATAGCTATATGCTTGCCCTTGCTGTGATATTTGAGATCCTTTGAAAAAGCTATCGCAGCTTGACTGTCACAATAAACGGTCACTGGACTCCCACTGTCCATAGCAATCTTCAAATGCTTTAGGAACCTCCTCAACGAGACTACTTCTTGCACAGCTGCTGAACATGCCACATATTCAGCTTTCATTGTAGATAAGGTCACACAGGCCTGTTTCTTGCTGTTCCAGGAGATGGCGCCACCATTCAACAAGAACGCATAGCCTGATGTTGATTTTCTATCATCCAGGTCTCCAGCCCAATCTGCATCTGAATAGCCCTTTAGGCTCATATCTGATCCTTGATAACAGAGACAATAATCTGTCGTCGCCTTCAGATATCTGAAAATCCTTTTTACTGCTTTCCAGTGTCTCGATCCTGGGTTTGACTGGAACCGACTTACTAAGCCCACTGCATAGCTGATATCGGGACGAGTACACATCATAGTATACATTAAACTACCTATGACAATTGCATATGATTTTTTATTCATGTCGGCTATTTCAGTTGGAGTCTTAGGACTCATACTTTTGCTCAAAATAGTACCTCTATAATAGGTGTGCATTCCTTATTGCGATCAGTATGTTGAAATATTGTAACATCTTAGTTATATAAGACTCTTGTGACAAACCCAAAAGTCTCTTTGGTCGATCTCTGATGATCTTTACTCCTAAGATGTATTCAGCTTCTCCCATATCTATTGTGTCAAATTGTGAAGACAACCACTTTTTGACTTCTACAATAAAACCTATGTCATTTCCTGCTATTAGCATATCATCAACATATAATGACAAAATGACATACTTTCCTTTTTCCTTCTTTAGGAAAACGCAATGATCCTCATTGATCATTTCGAAACCATAAGATAAAACCACTTTGTTAAATCTTATGTTCCATTGTCTTAACGCTTGCTTCAGCCCATATATAGATTTCTTCAATCTACATACTTTATCCTCTTGGCCTAAAGCAACGAAACCTTCTGGCTGAACCATATAAATTTCCTCGTCAAGCTCACCGTTAAGGAAAGCGGTTTTGACATCCATCTGATGTAATTCCAAGTCATAATGCGCCACAAAGGCCAAAATAACTCGGATTGACACAAACTTCACTACGGGAGAAAATGTCTCTTCAAAGTCAATACTCTCTCTTTGGGTAAATCCTTTTGCAACCAAACGAGTCTTGTATCGGTTAATCGATCCATCAGACTTCCTCTTTATTTTTAGAATCCACTTATTCCCAATAGCCCTTCGGCCAAGAGGAAGATCGACTAACTCCCAAACTTGATTCCGAATCATTGACTTCATTTCTTCTTCCATTGCACTTTTCCACTTATCTCTAACCCTACATCCCAACGCATCCTCAACTGATTGAGGTTCATCTTCGTCAACTGGGAGTGTCATCATTGTCTCATTCTCAATGTCAAACCTCCTTTTAGGTATGATCTTACGAACACTTTTTCGTAAGTTGGCTGTTGAGAAGTCACCCCGTGATCAGGCACATTACTCCCACTCGGTTGATTAGGCTCAGATATCTCACTAGATACACGTCTTGTTGATAACAACTCATCCTCCTCAAAAAGAGGAACTGTCTTATCAACTTCACCCTTTGTTGGGAACTCAGTTTCTAGAAAAGTGGCATCTCTAGACTCAATCTCAGAGATTGTTCCATCTTGTTGCTCACATATAAAAACATAACCTTTTGAGGTCTCAGAATATCTTATAAAGATACATTTCTTACCTCTATGTCCGAATTTTCCATATTTGTGAGAACTATCATGAACGTAGCCAGCTGACCCCCAGGGTCTCAGATTGCTCAAATCTGGTTTTCTGCCCGTCCAACGTTTATATGAGGTCGATGGAACTGACTTTGAAGGCACTTTGTTAAATATATAGGTCGCAGCTAGTAATGCATCTCCCCAATAGGAGACTGGCAAACTAGTCTGCGCCATCATAGACCTAACCATTTCAAGAAGAGTCATATTTCTTCTTTCAGCAACCCCATTTTACTGTAGAGTTCCTGGGATCGTTAGCTGTCTAATAATCCCCTTATCATTACATGTCGTCTTGAACAAATCAGACAGATATTCACCCCCACAGTCAGTGCATAAGGCCTTAACCTTACGTTTCGTTTGATTCTCAACTTCGTTCAAATAACGAATGAAATAATCCAACGCTTCAGATTTTTGAGAAATCAAATATACATGACCATACCTAGTGAAATCATCAATAAATGTAATGAAGTAGGAAGCTCCATGCCTAGTCTTCACACTCATCGAACCATAAATATCCGAATGAATCAATTGCAATGGCAAGTCTGCTCTAATAGCTTTTCCAAATGGTTTCCTAGTTGCTTTTCCAGCAAGACAATGCTCACATATAGACAAGCTAATCTTAGCACGAGAGCCCAATAAACCCTCTCTAACTAATCGATTCATGCGATCTTGTCCTATATGTCTCAATCTAGCATGACAAATCTCATCAGATATATCTGCATTACTAGTAAGAGCAATGTTCGAAAAACAACTATGAATTGCATAATTCACATCAGACACCACATCTAGTACCATAAAATCATTAGATAAATAACCATATCCGATTGACACAGAGTCAATCTTAAGTTCTACACAACGACTGAAAAAATTTACAGAGTACCCCAAATCAAGAAGACAAGTATCGGATACAAGATTCCTTCGAATCTCTGGAGCATACAAGACATTATGTAGAAACAAAGTACTTCCATCACGAAGGTTAAGTTTGTAAGTGCCGACTCCCTTGACTTCGACTCTTGCATTGTTTCCTACATATATCCATTTGTTGCAGTACATATAGTAACCGCTCTCGAGCTACATGGTTGGTTGTTCCCGAATCTATAATTCACAAAGGATAAGAATCAGCCATCAACACAGTACTAGCAACAAAATGCTCAGAAGACAGACTATAAGTTACCTTCTTAGGCTCAGTACACTCCCGAGCAAAGTGACCCTTCTTGCCACAATTAAAGCAAGATAACTTGCTTTTAGGTTTCTTCCTTGTCTTCTTCTTCTTGATTTGATCATTCTCAGCAGCAGTAGCAACCTTCTTATTCTTTTCCTTTCCCTTCTTGTACCATTTTTTCTTGGATCCAGATGATCCAGCAGAGCCGGCAACCAAATAGGCTTGGCCAGAAATCCTCGCGGATTCTACTCTCTCAGCCTCCAGCTCAACATGGCGTGAGACATCAGCGAAAGTCTTAACACTCTCACTGTGAGTTAAGGTCTGCTTCATGGTCTCCCAAGAATCGGGAAGAGAACGAATAACCGCCTGAACCTGTTGTTCATCGGTCAACTCATGACTAGCAGTTTTCAGCTCTCGAATCATATTTGACATCTCCTTGAGATGTTGAACCATCGTTGCATTCGGGCGTTTTTTGTAGCTGTCGAACCTGATCGTCACCGCCGGCTTACTCACTTATTCCAGTATCTCTCTAAGGGCTACCCAATCGCATGAGTGAAGGATATGACTCATACTCTAACACTAGGTCATCCACCATCAACTTATCAATACGCCCTAGTAGTGGAATCCTTCCTTTCCATACCTTATAGGCATCAAGGTCACGCGTCATCTTGTGTTGTGTTACTCTCAACAGGTTCCAACATAACCTGATTAACAGCCTCTAGGACTTCCTGTTCCTCAAGAACATACTGAATCTTGAGGTGTCATATCTTATAGTTATCCCCATTCAGTTTTTCACCTTTGTCATTCGGCATGATGTTTTTAGTTGCCATAACCTAACATAAATAAACACATTATTTAGTTACTCTATATTTTTATGTATGTAATCTCAAAATAAACTCAAGATAAATCGATCAGTTTACAAAATCAAGTGACAACTGCATTATCACTCATCATTTGTATGTGTCAATCAGACTTATATTGATATATTTTATTACATACATCCCACTTAATGATATTAATCATTATTACAACATGATATTACACATTAAATGAACATATCATTATATACTCATTTGAACTAATCAAGGGCATATACAATAATCATGTATCATGTAGAGTCAACAGCATTAAATGAACTAATCATTTTAAATGAACACATCATTAAAATAAATATGTTATACTGTGTCAACAAATAACAAACTCTACTAAGAATGTAACAGATTACATTCTTCATACTCATAAGCTAAAAACAACTCCTAATAGACTAGAAAAGCGATTACTACTCCCACTAGGACAAGCCTTAGCGCAGCAGTAATCATGACATGTCCCCTCCGTATGGACTCAACTACAGTACTCTCTGTTGGGACACTCACATGCAACACATGCTGCCCTGATACAGAGTCCTTTAAAGACCTCACTAATCGAGAACCAAAATCCTCCACAGGGTCTTCTTCAGGATCCTCTTCACAGTCAGCATAGTTAATCAGCTCTGTGCACAACTGGGTATATGAGACGCGTCCTTCATGTAACCCCCAAAATTGGCGTGCCACGTTAGCAAGATTATCAGGCAATGAACGAATCAACGCCCAAATCCTGTAGTTGTCTAATACTGGAAACTGCTGCATTTTGAGCTTCCAGAATAGTCTGTCCAGCTTTCCAATGTGTCCAAGGACTCCATGGTAAGGGTCATAGTCCAAATCTTCGATAGCCTCTCTATACCGATTGCGCAACACATCGCGTCGGGTCATAGTGGTATACATCCGCGCCACCTGTAAAATTGAAATAAATCATGTCAGTACATAACCGACAAAACCAAGACAAATCTGATATTTCAATTAATCAAGGCATAGAACAAATACACATTTATCAAGAAGAACTAAACTTCTTGAATTTTAGGCTACATTTAATTGACCTAGTGATCAATCAATTTTGACCCATAGACAGTCATAAACTTGTTCTATCTTTAAGTTATCCACGTCAGATTTCAATTGTTCCAAAATAACCCATCTAACCATTGTTATGAGTTTAGTCGACCAAAGTCAACTTTACACAACACTTGTGTGGACTTAATTAGACACTTAGCTTTTGTTGGAATCAAATTAATTGAACTCATGTCCAATTAAAAACTCGATTCAAAGCCCATTTAATTCGGCCCAATTAAATTAGATTAAATTTGACTTTACCAAACAGATTAAAAATCTGAACAAATACAGATTTAGCACAAATTAAAATTAGGCTAATTGACTTTGCCGTAAGGTATCATTGATTAATTTTTTTTTTTTATAATCATGCGCAAAGTCACATCTGACTTTTCCTTAAAGCCGATGGTTCACTGGTCAAGCTTCGCTTCATCGAAATCGCGCCAGCGTCGCGATCGCGCTGCTTCCAAGCGATCGGCTAGGCGTCGGCAGGCGCCGCCTCCGGCGACCATCGGCCGTCGGCGGCGCGCCTCGATGGCGCCGACCGCGCCGGCGTCGGCGGCCTGCTGCCGCGTTAGGCGTCCGCGTCGCCTCCGAGCGATTTCCTTACCGTCGGTGATAGCGCCGCCTCTGAAGGTCGCCGATTCTGATGGTCACCGAGGCATCAGCGGCCACGCCGCCTCCGAGGCAGGCGCCTCCGAAGCCGACTGGGTGTTGGCGAGGCGCCGCTTCAAAGGTCGCCCTCGCGCCAGCGGCTGCGCCACCTCCGAGGCCGTCGCCTCCGAGGGACCGAGGACGCGTCGGTGAGGCGCCATCAGAGGCGCCTGATACCAATATTGTTACATGTTCTTGTTGATTACCCGGTTGGAGTTTCGACTCGTATTGGAGGAAAAATCACGGTGAAAATTACCTCAAGCTTCACCAACCAAGTTCTGATGCTTCTCTCTCAAAATCCACCGCCGAGCAACCAACCTTACCTTGGACGCACTCCTTCCCCTCTTAAGGGAAGGAAATGCACGCGCTTCAAAGCGGCGCGGTTTACAATTCATTCATCTTTTGAGATGGATACAGGCCACCAAACCCTATTAGCTACCACCCTATGGCAGCACTTCCGAGCCATACTCATCCTGCAGAGAGCCATTAGCAAGATGGTCACAAGCAATTAACTACCGTATCAAAAATTTTAATGATCTAAATTTAATTTTAAAAAATATTATTAATAAATTAATTTTTAATCTTATAAATTAATTTTGAGGTTCTTTACAAAAATGATTTAGACCTTCTAAATCTTAGATCTCTTGCCCAACTTTGGCATGCAAAGGCTAAGGCCCGAGTTATGTCTTTTTTTTCAGAAAGTAATACGGATGAGTATACCTTCTTACTGAAAAGTCCAAGGCCAATGATTTAAGCACCTATTCTTTTCAATGAATATGATAGTTATTTAAATTTCAATTTAGTTTCGTCACTTAATTAGATATTTATATTGTTGAGAGCATGAAAAGTTTAAATATTTAGATAAAATTGAGTGTACTTGGAAATTTTTATCCAATATATAATGACACGCAAGTTGTAAAATAGGAAAGATATTTTTCAATTGGGCGCGTACAAATGTGGGCAACTAAGATATGATGAGGCGAAGGGATGGAGACGTCCATTAGCCACAATTAGAGATCTTTCATAGGTAAATCCGACATTATTACTCTAATCCACCATCTAATAGGATATGTTATCATGAAGCAACCTTGTAAAGGTAGGCTGCCCTTGAATAGGTAACATAATCAAGACCGTTTGTTTATGACTAGTTTTCGAAATGCGTGGATGGTTTAACAAGACTCCACCAACAAAAAGTGCACAAATGTATAAGTTTATTGATGATGTAATTATCCACTCCATTATAATTAATTTATAATTAAGCATGCGCAATTTAAAATACTCGAATGCCACTAAACAGTATAGTTAGCAACTTGAGCAAGTAGGATCCATGTTGACGAGAACATTCACTTGCTATTGATATTAGTAGTTTAGAATTAGAGATATAATCTGTCTGATCAAATCATAAAATAATTTTAAAAATCTTAAGAGAATAAAATTATATTTAGGGAGACGATACATTAGAAAGAATAAAAAAGAAAATATTTTAAATATTGAGAGATTTTTTTTTATAAAATAAATTCTCAAAAATGGATTTCCTTGATTTTCAGAAATCTGAGAATTTATAATACAAGAAAAACTATTGCTAATTAAATCTACCTTTAATTTCCATGCATGTTAAGGTCTACTGTTACGGGTGTTAGCGAACAAAATTAAATGAAATGGTTATTAACCAATAAAAATGAATATTGAGTGCTTTAGCAATTTTTTTTTGGGTAAATTAAATATTTAGAATAGCTCATCGTCAATCAATTATAATAAAAACAAAGTTGGTTTTTTTTTTTCCTTCGGAAATGACAATTACAACTTTGACAAATACTACTAAAAAAAAGAAGAAGAAGAAGAAGAAGAAAAATATACCACTAGAACTGTTCCTGCAACCAAATGTCTTCAACGCTCCATAGACTCTCCGTCCACATGCTCTGGTCTAAGTCCGGCAACGCCAGGTCATCGTAAACCGATTCCGACCAATTGCAGTTGTCCTCTGCGCCCTTCGCCGCACCGCCGTCCTCGTAGCTATCGGAAACCGGAGGCGGCGAGAGCTGCATCCCGAATAACGAGTCCGAGGGACTCATCTGCTTCGCGACGGCGGCAAGCGCCGGTTCCTCCGCCCACCCCGGAACAGAGGTTCCCCCGCCGCCGGCGCGGATTCGCTCGACGAGGCGGGGCACCCACAGGTAGCGCATGATGTCCTTGAACTGCTTGCTGTTGACGTCGCACTTGAGCTGCTTCGCGTGCTTCTGCACGCGCGTCCTCCAGTAGTTCTTGATCTCGTTGTCGGTCCGCCCAGGCAGGTGCTGCGCTATCTTCGACCACCGGTTTCCCCAGCGAGAGTGGAGCTCGAGGATGAGAAGTTGCTCCTCCGGCGTGATGTTTCCGCGGCGGACGTCGGGGCGGAGATAGTTCAGCCATCGGAGCCGGCAGCTCTTTCCCGTTCGCCTCAGCCCTGTAATTAATTCCATAACGAATCGATCAGAATTCATCTATTAACGCTTATTGATATACAGCAACAAAGTCAATTAATTACCGGCGCAACGAGCCAAGGAATTCCATCGGCCTTCGCCGTGAGCCGTGATATAATTCATGAGAACGAGGTCTTCCTCCACCGTCCACGGCCCCCTCCTCAAGTCCATCTCCTCGCCCTGTACCTCTGTGAAGGAGCTACAATCGATCCCCTCTTGGAACTCCATGATCGAAGAAACAAGGAAACTGGATGTGAATGGGAGAATTTGAGTTTGGAGGCGAGTGATTTGGTAGCAGGGCGGGAGGGGAATTAGCTTATATATATATATGTATATATATATCAGTTGAAAGGCACGTGGAGCATTAAGATTTCTCCGAATCCTTTAAAAAAACTCCAGTGGTGGCCTAGCGACCTTTCTATTTCAAATACCTCACAGCTAGCTACCGTATAAGACCTTTGACTTGTTCACATTTCATTTCTTTTTCTCTTTTATTGTTTTTTTAAGATCGCATATTGTAACTTTAATCGGCCCAACTCAAGATCAGACATTTATTATTATTAATTTATTATTGGGGAAAAAAAAATCTAGTTCATCCACGGATTTACTGTCCTTCTTCAATTAATCTCATCGATCCCCAAAACCTGGGAACTGTCAGATCCTCTGTCGAATAGGAAATCTCACAGTAAATCTCTGCCCTGTCCTCTGTTGCGGCTGCAGACTTTGCCTGGCTAATCATATGCAGCAGCTCGTCGAAAGCCACAGATGTCAAAGATCAGAGAAGAGGATTGGTAACGTAGGTCGGTTTTTCACGCCTAAAAGTGAGAAATTAAGGTGTGGCTGCCAATTTGCATTTGATCAACTAAATCAAATAGAAAAGAAAAATGAATATCACCACTGTAAAATTTGTCCTTTCATTTATCATGTAGCTGCAAAAATTATCATTAATATTTTAAAGGTCGAAGGAGAGTACGTGGAAGGCGGCAGACAAGAGGGGAGAAGAAATTAAAACAATCATGAAAACGAACGAACCGAATAGTCTTTTGGTTCACATTTTCTAACGCTGCTGGATCCATTCGAGTATGTCAAAATGATCAAGCTGGAAGTTTGACAACATTTGCGCATCACATGCGGCCGAAAACTATAAACCGTACTGCCAATTATGAATTCGCCAACTCCATATGTCTTCCATCAAATTCCTGGTTAAATTTTTCATGCACAAAATCACCCATCAAATCATGGAGAAAATACGGAGGACTACACGCAATTGGCGATTAATGATCGATCGACTGCATCGAAGTCATTCCGGCGTTTCTTTTACAGGCTCTTAGTTTAATTACCTGAGAGAAATGCTAAATGATCAGCACTGAGACGCGTGAGCTTTCACAAAAGTGGGTGCTAATTAATACACAAGTTTAAGAATGTTTCATAATTAGGATGAGGGAGGCGTACAAAAGACATGGTGATGATGACGTTTTTAGTCTTTGTTTTTTTGTATAATGGTGGTGGTGGTGGAAGATGAATAGGCTGGCGAGTGTGTCTTTCTCCTTTTCCGCGTTCCATCTCCAAACAGAGTTGACAGAAAGGAAGTTGAGTAACGTCAACTACGATTTGGCCTTCGCCAATACAGAAACCCAATTTATATATACATATATATATATACATACATAAAAGCAACGCGGTAATAGAAAGAGCCGAAAAGATTAGCAAATGCTTTCGATAAAAAAATTGGTTCTTTCAACAATTAAACATGTTCTTCATATTACTTAATCAATCCGCCGCAGCCATGTGGATCGATCTCTTTGTTTCCGACCCACAATAAAGTAAAGTTCACATATGTGATTCAACAATCTGATAATGAGGTCAAATGAGATGAGATAGAAACAACCTAGTGACCAAGTGGCTAACGTCTGCACAGCAATAGTGGAGGGCTAAAAGCCAACGATAGCGATCTGTATATCGGATAGAATTCAACAGAGTGCATGTCAGTTTGAAACTGAGCATAATAGAAAAACCTCATTAATTTAATCCTTACATCCATTTAAATCGATTTTCTAATTAATTTCCGACTATATATATATATTAATTACACCGACAGGTGTATATGAATTTATAATGTGTGTATTGCCAGGCTACCTACCATGCATTAGTTTCTTCCCACAATCGCATCTACTCATGGCTATACGGTCAACCCAGGCCGCTTGCAAGTTGTTAAATATTGTCCATATCTAGGACGTGTATGCAGATGGTTGTTACTGATGTTATGTACTTGAATGGAAAGGGAAGGTACATGGATGCTTCTGGGGATCGGTGGCAGGGAGCTCGTGTGTAGTAAGGTCAACGCATTATGGATTGTCAACTGCAAGAGTGCAAGTTGTAATCTGAAGGAGAATCTATGGATGGATTGGTCAGGCCTCTTGCACTAAGTCCTGTCCTACTCGACTGTGGCTTTTGGATGAAAACGCACGGAAAGATTTGCTTCAGATTGTGTTGAGGCATCCCGATGGATTGGATTAGTGTTTTTTTTTTCTTTTTTAGTAATCCAAGAGTTTAGGGTCTTCATCCCATTAATCTAGAGGTTAGAGGTAGATGGCTTTGCTCTGATTCCACCAGTCTAGAAGTCGATCTCTAAAATACTTATCTTTGAAATTCAAACGACCTTCGTTTACTTTTGACGTACAAATTATAACTCGTCGTTAACACTGAGAATTGAAAACGTCGAACTTAAATCAAATGTTCGACTTTCTTTCATAGTTTACATGAGTAATTAATTTTGTAATGGTTTCAGATGACAATTCGATGGCTAACCAATTGACTTTTTGTCATCCACACAATATTAAAGAGGAGGAAAATCCCCCCCCCCAAAAAAAAAAAATCTTACCACAGGTAGTGGCTTATCTTAAATGCTAATTTCTAAATTTTCCATTTCTTATTTTCAATAAATATTTATATATGTTTTCCTTTTGGTGACTTGCTAATGAACTTACATTTTTAATTATAACTATTTAATTATTTTGAAAAAAAAAAGCACTCGCGCGGCATCTTAGGTTAATTTAATTTTGAAGTTAATATATTTCAGTGTTTTAAAAGATATTGATGCTATAATTTATTTATTTTTCGTTGATTATTATCTATCAACTTTAATAAATAAGTTTTAGGTCATAATTTGTTCTCAATTCAAATTACCTGAGCAATTTTTTTTTAAAAAAAAAAAGAATTCAAGTCAACCACCTTCTCTGTTGCTAAAAGAAGTTTTCATGTTCATTTTCTTTGGAACATGATCCGCGAAAGGTCGATTCATTTGTCTTTTTCTATTTATTTAAAATGAGTGAATTCCCTTCCAATTTCTATGTAGACAGTCACAGATACAAGAATTTGACATTGATGGGCCGAATAGATAGAGGATGAAGCAATAAGATGCTTCTGCCATTGGAATAGATGGGAGAGGTTCAAGCTCCAAATTTAGAACAACAAGGTCACCAACCAGAGCCATCGGAATAAGAACAATTTAGTTTATTGATGATGCCATCGGAATAAGAACAATTTAGTATAGGAATGCAAAGCTAAAAACTTAGTAAAACAGAGGAAGGGATTTACGAAAACAAGATGCATGTTCATTCACTCAAATTCATCAGAACTATATTTTTCAAGTGATAATGATTTTTTGTTCTTAAAATTAAAATAAAAAAAAAGGAATTAGGAGATAGCCAAGGAGAAGATTATCTTGAACATTATGGAACAAAATGTGAAAGTGATAATTTTCTGTCAAAAATACAAACTGAAATGCATTGTCTGATAAATAAAGGACACATTACGGTATATATGATGCCCAGAAATATATGTGCGATGATGCAGCAGCAAAGTGGATCGTTGACAATTGCTTTTTAGCTTTTCAAACTGGCTTTTGCTACAGTCTCATTGGCGGAGAAGACTTATTAATCTAACTGTATGTACAAAAGTTTAGTTGAAAGTTCTCTCGAGTCCCTAAACTAAAGAAGAAAAAAAGGGGCACATGGTTCTTGCTTTGGGGTCAATGAGTGTGAGACGGAAGGAGAAATGAAGAAAGAAGCAAACAAACTTGAGCTTCTTTTATTGACGATGAGCAAAAAAGGGCGAGTAAAAGTCACAAGGAAAAGTGAGAAAAATATTGGTGGCCATTACCTTTTTATTTCCAAAGCATATCTTTCTCGTTTACTTTTTTTTTTTATAAAAGAAAACCTAAGAGTTTTCTTAGCGATGTCAATGTTTTCATAACTGAATCCAAGATCCAATAATTGAGACTTATCTATAATTTCAGATGAGTTGTGGACTTGTAGGCGGACGGTGATGTGTTTGTCGAATATGGTGATTAAGACATATGAATGTCATCTAAATTTAGAAAAGAGTTTTATATTTCCTTCGAAATCGATCCATATTTTATCTATGTCATTTGAATTCAGAAAAGAATTTTATATTTCTTTCAAAATCGATCCATGTTTTATCCTTCAGCTCCGTCGTTCCTTAGCTATCACGCTATTTTTATGGGGACTGCTAAATTAACGATTCTAACTTTTTGTGGATGCATTTGTCAACTTGATAAAGCAAACAAGAAGCAATGCTAAGGTGAGCTTGGTTAAGCTGCGGTTCATGACCCCTTTGGAATAAGCATCTCTAGAATTTTGCGATCACTGTAATAAGATAGGGAACCATGTCATAGCAAGTAAACGGAGCCTATAAAAGAGATTTTGTTCAATAAATGATTATTTCTATGATCCTTTACGATAAATTATATGTTTTAGGTTATTGTATCTTTTTCTCGAAGAAATTCTTTATTTTTTTTCCTTTTTGGCGAAACTGACGACCATATCAGTCCAATTTTTTTTAGATTATTTCTTTCGAGATAGCTCCTAGGCAATAGAAATAAAAATAAAAAATGTTCTTGTATGTGTTGGCTTGCAACTAATTAGCTCACTTCATTTAACTATTTATTTAAACTCACTGAGAGTGAGTTTAGCAAATTTGGTACAAGAAACTAGGATGAAACGAAGTTTGATATGTAGTGCAAGGTTACGATCTTACATTACGAACAAGAAGTCCAAATCAGTCTCTCGCCAAACAAAATCGTACCATTGTAAGATATTCCTTCACTTGAAGGTCCGATTAGATGCATTTGAGTGAAAACTAAAAGGGTAAACTGAAGAGCATTACACACCACTCTGATCAGAAAATCCAGAAATATCTCATAACTATATACTAGCAATGGGGAATATCTTTGAACGAGCGATAAATAAAGATCTCAGGCCCTCGCTTCGTATTCTCCAGATCGAGTGAGGGCTCGAAAGCCTTTGTAAGGTTCACTTGGTGTATTCTTAACATCTAGTTTGTATATTTGCAGCCCTGAGAATGCAACCCCCATGATCCTGAACTCGACTCTAAAAACAGGAAGACGTGCAATTTGTCCAGACCTGCCTCTAGAACTAAATTGCCTGAGAGAGATGGTGATTTGTCTTTCGGTACTTGTCCAATTGACCAGCAGCAAGTCTGCAAGAAAGAAAGGCAAGCACCGTGATGTAAACAGAGAGAAGAAAAATCCCAGATGAGGATATTGGTGAGAAGATTTTATAATGTATCATCCATGTGCTAGTGTAGTGTATCCAAGGAAAAAAGTTGAGCAATAATGAAGTTCGGACAACTAAATAGCATTCCACTAAAGATGACGACTTCATCCATTGTTCCAACTAATCTGACCAAACTGATCATTCTCTTTGCACATTCGAGCATTCCAACATGTACTCACCTTGTCCGCTAGAAAGTTCAGTGTGCCATGATTTGGGGTTAAGTTTGCTGATGCAACACAAAGTGGCAGCTGAAATTGCACTGTTATAGAATCAATTGCTTTTCCAGGATCATTGCGTATTCCTACCAAAACATTAACACGGCAATTTCCTGCATCAGAAGTCAACTGTGGCTTCACATAGATTGGCGTGTTCATCAGTTTTTTAACTCTGACCAAAGACAAAGCACTAGAATTGATACACAAAAGTAACAAGGGAGAGAAAAGTTTATTTAATGCATCCCCACAAAACCAAAAATAAGAACCTGTAACTCATCAGCCTAAATTCCCCATCAGGAAAAGAAAGGATTTGATCTGATTCCCAAGGGCGAAAACGGACACATGGATGGAATCTTATGTCATTTAAGATTGAAGGGTTTGAAAATGATAAAGTCAAATCAGGAAGACCTGGGAGGTGAGAATTTACTTGAACTTCACCATATATCTCACATTTCACCAGAATCCCTTCCTGAAGATGCAAATGGAACAATTAAAATTTCCTCACTGTTATTATAATCTGGAAGCGAAACTTTCAGTACAAAGACAACTTTAGTGTCTAATAAAAGAGAATGAACAAAAGACTTTCAGAAATATAACAACTTGAGAATCTCTAAGACTTTAAAAACATATCTTCATCCTACAAATAGAAAACTTCAATAACTAATAGTTCAGAGTTGCTATTGAGCTTCTCTCATATACCAAACAAGCTCTAGTTAAACATCTAGATTCCAGAATGAAACAGTTATTAACCTATGAGTTGCGTAGACTTAAAATATTAAAATTAATGAATGATTATAACCTAAGGTCAAAGGGAAAGAGATGTAAGCAACTTATGAATAAAGAAGTCTCTCAGACAGAGATTAGCAGTTGATAGTAACAAGCTGACAACATGACAAGTCCAAAATAATGAAGAACAGTAGAGAGATGAATTCAGCATAAGAACCTGTTAAAGACTGCATCCATCTCCTCAACAAGGTTGACATAAACTTCATTACTAGAATGCTTTGGGTTAGTTTTCCTCCACGGGATACACGATGCTGTAGCATCAGGAAGTTTAGCGCTGACATTGGAATTTTTACCAGTCACAATGCTCAACATTTTGCTAACAATATTTGGTGGGGTTATCATCTCTCTCAGGATATTCGGTTCTGTTGTTAGAGGAATACCATTATCCATCATTTCATCCAGAATCTGAAATAATAGCAAATATACCTCATTATTTTAGCTAAAAATTATTTATTATTGACCAAGAAAAAACCCAACTAATGAAGATTATTTTGTTCAATAAGCTTAAAAGTAGCTTTGGGTTGCAGAACAAATTAATGCTAAAGTCCAACATTCTGTTGCATTATTTAAATTGATGCCCTTGATTAGATGTTACATGTTCAAAAACCAAATGAAGTATACAATCGGAAGTTTGATCATATGCCGTAACAAAAAAATACTGGTCAAAAAAAAATTGGGAAAACCAACTTGAAAGTATATTTATCTTCAAAAATGTTATTAATAAATTCTAGCTTGGCCTGAAAATTAAAGCTGTGATAAAATGGAAGCAGATATCTGGTAGTCCCCTATTAAATTCAGCAATCAAAGGATTTAACATACACTTTTTTTTCACCAATGAAAGTTAAGTCCATATTCTGTTTTAAGGATTTTATTTGCTAGGATTTCAGGCAAGCCAATTTAATAGTTGTATAGTTTATAATTTGTTAGTGCATTACTGTGTTGGAACTCAAAGCACCCTAAGTCCTTGTTTACATTTAAGTGTTACCTCCCAAATGTTCCCCACCTAGATCATGCAGGGAGCAATACGATAACTGAGCCCAGGCCCATCCAACACAAAGAACTCAAGAAAACAATTCAAAGTAGTATGTACGATGAAAAATTCAAATATAAACTAAAATAGCCCTTAAGAATATCTATTACTTTGATCCAAAGCATCTAAAAGTTTTGGAAATAGGTTTCCATGGCTTTTAGAGAGTTTGCATACGAATGTATCCATTTATCCATGTACGCATAAAACCAATCAAAAGCATTTTTAATTGCTTGATGCAATGGTTAGTTTCAACTTCCAGTCTTAACTTGGTATCCCAATTGGCAAATCTTGACAGTTAACTGTAAATTAGTTATCTGAAATTTGTATACAACTTGCGAAGGTTATCATACTATTTTGAAACATCGAAGAATTTTTTTGCTATATGAAGAGAAACTATAATGAAATATCAGACTGACACCATAGTTGTTTATGGAAGGAACTCAGGCAATATACCTCATATACAATTACAAAATTATCCTTAATCACATCCTCATTTAATCCTCCTAGATAATCAGTCAAAACATCTGCCACTCGGCAAAGGAACTGCAAAAGTGAAAAAAAAAGGTTACTCGAATAGCTGTTCTCAAATAGAGCATCATACTTAGTACGCGATATGAAGCACTGTAAACAAATTTAAACTGAGATATTTAATATGAATACACTATAAGAGTTAAAGTTATTCATCTGGCAAGCAAACAAGGACTATCCATCCAGGATAAAAAGTTCATAAAGAAGATTTTTTATGTTTGTGATTGAAATAAAATTCCTATTATTTTTTTCCTTTATGAATATTCTACAAATATCCAATTTCAGATGGAAGCTTTTTTAATTGACAAGATCTCAAAAAACAATGTGGGCACATAAAATTAACATGCAGCTGGGCCATAGGTTCGCATGAAGTGAAATAAATAGTTCTTAGGCTAGGGGAAAAACCTTAAAATCAAAAAACACTGCGTGTCAAAACTCCAGACAAAGTACTACCTTCATCAACTCTTGCAGTCATAAAACATATGTTGATTTTTTTTTTACTTTGGGATTACCATTTTATAGGCATAAAAAAGTCTTGAACTTTGTCTTTTCAGAAATATATCTCTTTCAACGAGAGCAGTGCCTTAACAGTTAACTCATTTAAGTCGATACCTGCCTAACTTAATCGAGACATGTCAAGGAAGATTGACATATAGGTCAGAAGAGGGAAACAACACTTATGAAATTTGTAAGCATTTGACTTAGAACTACATAAAATTGTAATATGCCTTTGTGCGATACTATGAGTGATCCATATAGTTGAAAGAGATACGCACCTCGATACCCATTAGTGGAGGCATTTCGACCTGAGTACACGCCAAAAAGATGATCCCATCTCGAAAATGTTGAAAGAGGTAGTGTGTTGGAGATGCAATCACGGGAAGAATCTAGTTCATCACGGAACAAACATGTGTATGAGCAACAAGGAAATCGTAAGGAAAATATAAGAAAACAAAACAACCATTTTGCATTGCAGTAACCAAAGAGCTTAATCCAAATTTCAAAACGGTTGGCAGCCAAATGCAAAAATAAAAATAAAAAAAAATAAAAAAACATTTTTTGACGGATCTTTATTATGGTTCAGGTTTTGCTTTACCATCGAGGGATCGCCGCCTTGGGATAGGACGTAATCCCAGAACCAAGCGCAAATGGAGCGATCCACGCAGTGCCCGGCCATCTGCTTCTCGAGCATGACCTCCCTGCAATGATCCAACTGCGCGACATCAGTCTCCAACTCAAGGTCAAGTGGAAATTGGACCATAGACGAGTAGCCACTAGGTGGAAACAAAGCTAGGGCATCTTAACCAGAGGTCAACAGCAAATATAAGGGGAAGATTACCCGGTGTCCGAAAGGAAGAATATACACTGAAGCATCTTCAATCTACAATCCTGATCTCCAAAACTCGAGATGGAACAGATTCACAGCGGCGGTACGGCGGCGACGCCGGGGAAGAAACTGACGCGTCGTTTTGAGTTTTAACGGGCCGACCAAGGCCGATCTGCTGCGTCTGTCCCAGTTAATGCGAAAATCAATTTAAATATGTGCATTTTATTCTTTAGGAAATAGAAAAAATTACAAAACAGAATTTAATCATTGTGACTGGTTTTAAAAAAAAACTGATATATGATTTTATAAGGGTTTTTTTAAAAAAAAAGATTGCAAAAAAAAAAACACGCGCGCAGACAAATTAATTAAATTCTCAAAAGTCGCACTATATTTTTTAAAATTACGAAAAAATTTAATTTCTGTATTATTATGTCTTGTCAAAATTGATATTTTTTTCATTTTATTGTGTGTAACTCTTCTGTTTCTTTTTAAATTAATTTTTAAATAATAATTTTTAAACAAAAGATGATGCGTTTTATTTTAAATATCTCTCATTCAATCAATTAGATAAAAAAAAGATAAATTACGAAATATATTTTTGCTCAACTAAAAATTAATATGGTAAAATGATAAATATTTTAAAAAAATTTGTAGCTTTGAAAATTGACTTTTATTCCTTGGAATAATTCTATTATCCATATTAGTCTTTTAGTCTTTTTCGCGAGGACTAAAAATTAACAACCTAATATAGTGTTGGCATGAGAACTCATTTTTGTACTCAAGAGTTTATTTTTGATTGATTATTTAATACTTTGAAATTATCAAAATAGTAATATAAGATAAATTTTAATTATAATCTTGCAAGATATTTATTTATATATATTTTACTTTAGCCACGATCAATTATTAAAATTTTATTTTATTAATATTGATATTTAGAGACCAGCACTAACACCATGTTGTATTGTCAGTCTCTAAAGATCAACATCACACTGTGGTGTTGACGCTAGTCTTAGTGTTGATTTTTAAATATCAATATCATCTTGGTGTTGGTATAAATTAAACTAGTATCATTGTGGTGTTTATTTCAAAAAATCAACATCACGGTAGTACTGATGTGTGTCAATTGTTTATTTTCAAAAGTGATAACTTCTGACTCGGATATCAGAACGAAGCATAATTTTTTTAATCGAAGTTCATTCATATATATACGTTTGTTACTAGATGAAACCATAGTAGCTCAATTTCAAGTTAAAAAATAACATTTAAAGTCTTTTTCAGATCAATCAAGAGGTTTCAGACAAAATCTACTGATAACAATAAAGAGCTCCGATCAAATCAATTTCATGTGTTATAGGTTTCTAAAGTGTCTTATAGTTTATATGTGTCCAAAAATATTAATTCAAAGTATTAACAGTAATGATCAGAAGGGTCCGATCGGAGTTCTCGAGTACCATCAATGGATTTTAACTGAAATCTATTGATGGGCCTAGTGAATTTGGATTTTTGAAAAGTTGACATAGAATATTGCAGTAAAGGTATTTATAATGTTCATATCTAGTTATGATATTCTACAATAAATTATGTGTATGTGTCAATTGTCTTAAAATCATAGACTTTGAAAACTTTTTTATCACTACTGTTATTTACTTTGAGCTAATATTTTTGAGCACATCTAAATTATAGAGCACTTTAAAAATCTATAGTACTTGGAATGAATCCGATCGGAGTTTTCTAAATTCATCAGTGGATTTTGACTAAACCCCTTTGATGGATCTGAAAAAACTTTAAATGTTGATTTTCAGACTTGAAATTGGCTATTATGGATTTCATTTGGTAACAAATGTACATCTCTAAATGAGCTTCGATTAAAAAGAATTACGTCTCATTCTGATATCTGAGTCAAAAGTTATCACACTTGAAAACAAATAATTGACACACATCAATACTACCGTGGTGTTGATTTTTCGAAACTAGCACTATAATGATGCTAATTCAATTTATACCCGTACAAAGGTGATACTAGTATAAATTGAATTAGCTTGGTAATATGATTACTAGATAATGTATGTATGGGGAATGAAATATTATCAAATATTATTTGGTTCAATCCGAATAATACAATTAAAACTTATTTGTTTGGAGGTTTTAAAGTATCACATAATTTAATATTTTACTATATTATTCATTCAATTATAAGATTTCGTTTACTTCGAAACATATTCTGTTATGGTTGTATCGATCGAGACGATCACCTTATCGTCCAATGAGTTGGCAACGAGCAACCACCGATAATTATGACAACTGCGTCGACAAGTAATGGTGGTGGTCGCAATCGACAATCAATGACGATGGTTGGTGCTTGATGACGATGACAACGATTGACATCGCCGACAATTGACGATCGACATTAGCAACGACGACGATCGACCGACGACCATCGACGGCGATCGGCCAGTGACCGACGGTGGAAGGTGACTGAAGACTACCGATGGTTGGCGATCGATCGGAGGCCGGCGATCGATGACGACGGCAACGGACAACCGGTGACGGGGGGCACCCAGCGGCGACGAACGCCCGACGGTGGCGATCGATCGGTGATCGACGGTGGCCGATCGATGATCGACAGTGACCGACCGACAACCGACTAGATTGTTATTTAATAAATTGATAAGGATAATTTTGTCATAAATGGTAAAAATCAGAAGATATTTTTGAAAAATAAAATCTATAATCAAAGAAATCAAGAAAAATCAAGTTTCTTGGAAGTTTTTCGATTTCCCATGCATAATCATTTTGCTGACGTGACATGACATGTCGGATCCATCATAATTTGGTAATTGTTCAAATTCTAAATTAAACAAAAAAGTTTATTGATAATTTTAGATGGATAATTAAAGTTATTAATAATAACTCCCAACTAAATGCATTCTAAAATAATCATAAAATATTGTTTTTGTTTTTTATTTTATTTTATTTTATCAGTACCATATATTTAAGGTATTAAACCAGACTAATCCTAAAATAATTAATTGGATTCTATATAAGTTTCTTATTGATTAGCAGGGTACATCGAAAAGTCCTGCATTATTGGTTTACCACCTCGTTCAGAAAAAAAAATTCGACGAATTATAGATATCTAAAAATCAAATTGAACACAATCTTACTGAGTAGCTGGAAAGCAAGCGAAAGGAAGCAGCGACCACGTCACATGTTGACTTCACGCTCCCACGGTCTCTTCTCATCTAATCTCGTATCGTCGTCCCTTCGATCTCTTCCCCGATCGCTAGGTGTTTCTTCCTCGACGACGTCTCCCGCCTCGTTTCCCTTCCTTACTTTCCCTTCTACAGCAGCCGTTCCTGTTTGTCAGGGGAAGCTTAGTTTGTACAAACAATCAAATTCATTCCTTTTGTGTTTTTGCAGCCAAAGGTGAGGACTTTAATTCAGTGGTTCAGTGCTTGATCATCGGTGGTCAAAGTTGGGAAGGTTGACGCTGTGTCTTTGTTCTAGATTCGCGTTCTGTGATACCCTAATTTCTTTGCGGCCTTTGATGATTGTTTTCTCATGTTGTCCTTCTGTCTTCTGAGTTTATGAATCTTTGTCATTCTTTCTTCTTTTTTTTTCGTTTTGGATGGAAAGACCGTTTTGCTAACTTCTTAGTTCTTATCAGTTCTTTTGTTAGATTCGTGTGCAAGTGCAAACCACCTCTTCTTTCTTATTTGGTTGGTTTTATAGGTAAGTACATAGTTGACAACCGCGAATTCTTATATCGTATAAACAATAGCATATAAAAGTACGAGCAGTTGATTATGCGAGGGAAGGCAGAAACACAGTTGCTTTTTTTTTCCCCTCTTCACTCTTTCTTTCACTTTTTTGGATAAGGTCTTCACTCTTTCCTTCACGTTCTGTTCCTTAGTATATATCGGTGAAGAAAACACACTAAGTTCAAAATTTGGGATTCCGCTGATCGCTGATGCCTCTTGCTAGAAAAATTCTCATTCTTGATATCTAGATTATCTGTTTCTCTGTTTTTGCATTTTCTTGTATAAAGTAAAATAGCACTCCATTCTCATTAAGAAAGGATTAGGTTGTTTGTCGACCTAGTTGCTCATAAGACGATATGCTCGACTCTTTAGGGATATACAGTTTTTCTCCTGACATAATTAAAGATACTTCTCAAGTCAACTTCAAATTTTTCATGGTTTTTTTTGTTTACTTCCCTTTTGCTTTGTTATTAGATTGCAGTGGCTAGTAAATTTGTCTGAAGAAAGTTGTTAGGATTTTGTTTCTGGTTTGTAGACCTTACAAGATATTTGTTAAATCAAAGTGAAATGCAAATGCTATTTGGTTCACCTCATCTAGTCTGATCTTGTAGGTTAATTTAATCTGTGCAATCAAGAATTTTCATCTACCAGCAGAAGAATAAAGACTTCATCAATCAGCCTTAACCAGAGATTACTGGAAATGGGTTCGAAGGGCCTTCAGTAGTAGTTGTTCACATCACTGGATTTAAGAAATTTCACGGTGTGTCTGAGAATCCCACTGAAACTATTATCAGAAACCTGGAGGGGTTTACGCAAAAGAAAGGATTACCTGAGGGTCTTGTTCTTCATAGTTGTAATGTTCTTGAAGCAGCAGGAGAGGGCGCGCTTCCTGAACTTCTGGATTTTTTTCAGCATGCTGTGTCTTGTAAAGTTAATGAAAATGTGAATAGGGAGCAAACCATCTTGGTAAATTACATTCTCTCTCTTTTTCCCAGAGAAATTTAAGGCAGAATGAATTACTTGTGCCATTGTTATTCCAAAATGAGATTTTAATGCTTTTAGTAGATATATATCTGGTTAAGGAATATAATATGCGTGTTATGTTTTCTTGGATTCAAAATTTCCAAATTGAGACAAAGTTATACATCTTTCTTATGCACATTATTGAATGCCTATTTTGTAATTGTACACTACTAAGATTATCAAAGTAATCCACTTGTACTTTTGTATTTTGTTGAATTGACAGTCTGGGGAATTCCATTTGAAATCCAAAGATATGGTCACTTTTAGCACCTGTTTAGCTTTGAAGCATGACCTCTTTTAGTATTAGATCAGTTGATTGGGTTGTACAGTTGCACATTTAAATCAGCATGCATTTTATGATCAAAGCCATGATCTTGACAAGAAAATCAAGACTTACAAGATAACCAAGATCTAACTTTGATATATATATATAAGGGACTTATATCCTGGGCGCACACTGTGCGCGCCCAGGATGAGCTGAAGTTTGCATGTGCACAGTGATTTCATTGTGCTGTGCACAGAGATGCTCATTCTGGGCGCACACAGTGCGCGCCCAGGATTATTTGATAATTCATGTAATTTTTATTAGCTCATTAATAACCCAAAACTTTCTGATTTTGACACAAAGGAACCAGTGGTTGTTCAATACATAAGTATGTAATTGTGTTTGTTATGAAGCGAATCATCTTGGGTAAGATATGGTACCTAAATTTCTTCTCCTGCATTACAAAGTTGGCGTGGATGCAAATGGAGATTCACTTCTTTTTCGAATTAACTCTCTCTTTTTACGCAAGTTAATATGTATATGGAATGTAATTATGTGTTGTGAAGCAATCCAACTAAAAGACGACTTGAAACATAGAACTTAGCTACTGAATTACATTGTTGAGCTAGAGTTCACGTATGTTATTCAGATAAGTCTTATCTCTCTCTCACACACACTCTTTCTACATGTAATATGTTCGTCTTTATGATTTGGTATCTGTTTCAGTATGCCTTCTGAAATGCATTATTATTTGCATCAGCTGCATCTTGGAGTAAATAGTGGTGCTACAAGGTTCGCTATTGAGAATCAAGCAGTAAATGAAGCTACTTTTCGCTGTCAAGATGAGAAGGGATGGAAACCTCAGGTGATATGTGCCATACCCTTTTGATGATTATCATTTATTTGTTATTATACTTTTAAAACTCTTCCATAAAGAGAAAGAATGGCCTTTTAACATTAACTTTGCAGAGAGTTCCCGTAGTACCTTCTGATGGAAGCATCTCAACAGTCCGAGAGGTATTCAAGCGTCTGTAGTTCTTAGTTTGATAACTTTTGACTAACTGTTTTAGTTTAAATGTTTGTTTTAATATTTACATTTAATTTTCTTAAAGAAACATTATTAGATCATTCTGATGTCGAAGAATTTTCTTAAAGAAACTCCGCCCATAACGAGTTAACCTTGTCATGGCCGATCCTAAGCCCGGATAAAGGAGGAGGGTTGCGTTAGGTTATCAATCAACGTTAAATTAAGGCAAATGTTCAATGAATTTGTCCATTTAACTATTGTGTTAATGTTAGGTTGTTTCCCGAAAGAAACGCGGTACAGGGTCCGACTCTAATATCTTGACAAGGACCACTGCATCTTCAGAACTAGGGTGTAGTGATAAATATGCAAGAGTTCACGTTGCAGGGCCCGACTATATCATATTGGCAAGGATCGCTACATCTCCATGAGAATTTGAGTGTAGTGTTAAATAAACAAACAAATGTTCTTATACCATAAGTTGAGTAAAAATAAATATTATAGAAAAATTAATAATTTAAGATTTAGAATATGGAATATAAGAACCCTCACTGATAAATCAATGAAGGTAGTAGATACGATGATTAGAAAAATAATTAGTATTTTGTGTGTACAAGAGACAAAATGTGTAGGCGAGAAGGCAAAGATGATAGAGAATTCGGATTGTAAGTTGTACACAGAAAAGAGTAAAACAAAAAATGGAGTGAGTATTATTGTAGATAGTTTGTTAAAAGATGAAGTTGTAGGAGTAGTTAGAAAGGGAGATAGAATTATAGCTCTTAAAATAGTAGTGGAGAAAGAAACTATGAATGTAATTAGCGTATATGCACCTCAAGCAGGATTAGATGAAGGTAACAAATCAAGGTTTTGGGATAACCTAGATGAAGTATTACAAAATATTCCATTAAATGAAATGATTTTAATAGGAGACGATTTAAATGAACATGTCAGAGTGAAAAATGAGGAATATGAGAAGGTGCATGGGGGTTATAGATTTGGAACAAGAAATGAAGAAGGTAAAACTATATTGAATTTTGCAATAGCATATGACCTTATACTAGCTAATGCGTTTTTTAAGAAAAGAGAAGAATACTTGATCATGTTCAAAAGTGGGAATAATAAATCATAAATTGACGTTCTTATAGTTAGGAAGAGGGATAGAAAGATTTGTAAAGATTGCAAAGTTAACCTTGGAGAAAGTTTAACTACTCAATATAGGTTAGCAGTGTTGGATATACGTCTTAAATATAGTATTAATAGAAAGAAAATATATACGACTCCTATAATTAAGCGGTGGAAGTTAAAAGATGAGAAATATAATATATTTAAAGAGAAGATAAGAGTACAAGTATTCGATAAAATATACAGTGACCCTAATATGACATGCGATAAGATGGTATCAAAGTTGAGAGTGTACTTGGTGAGTCAAAGGGGCATGCACTACCAAGTAAGGAATTTTAGTGGTGGAATGAGAAAGTATGGGAGAAAGTGAAAGAAAAAAGAATGGTCTATAATGAATTATATATTAGTAAGAACGAGAAAAATTTAAAAATATACAATATCTAAGAAAGAGACTAAGAAATCAGTGAATGAAGCTAAGAATGAAATTTTTGAACAGGTATATTGAAAAGTGGATACAAAAGAAGGGGGAAAATATTTATAGAATAGTTAAAGTGAGAAAGAAAAAGACAAAAGATATTAACCAAATAAGATGTATTAAAGATGAATGCAATAGGGTACTAGTAAATGATAGAGAAATAAAAGAGCGGTGAAAGAGGTATTTTCTTTAATTTTAATGAAGGCTTAGATGATCAACTTAAGTTAGGTAATTTAAATAGGTCAAATGAGTACAAGAATTTAAATTTTTATCGTAGAATTCAAATTTCAGAAATAGAACAAGTTTTAAATGGGATACAAATTGGAAAAACTATTGGACCAGATGATATTCTGATAGAGATATAGAAGTGTCTAGGGAAACAAGATATTGAATGACTTACAAAATTATTTAACATGATATTCAAAATAAAAAAAAAGTCTGATTAATGGAGGGTAAGTACTCAAATTTCCTTATATAGAATAAGGGGGCGTACAAACTTGTGCAGATTATAGGAGTATTAAACTAATGAGTCATACTATGAAACTTTGGGAAAAAATAATAAAAAAAGATTAAAGAAGAAGACCACGGTTTCCGAAAATCAATTTAGGTTTATACATGGAAGGTCGACAATAGAAGCTATGCATCTTTTCAGACAACTAATTGAAAAGTATCGGAAGCAAAAACAATATCTGCATATGATATTCATTGATTTAAAAAAAGTTTATAATAGAGTTCCAAGAGAAATTATATGGAAAATTCTAGAACAAAAAAGTGTTAACATAACATATATTGAACTAATTAAGGGTATGTATGAGGCAGTAATGACCAGAGTGAAGATTTCAAACAGATTAACTGAAGCATTTCCAATAAAGAAAGGGTTACATTGAGGATCAGTTCTAATTCTCTATCTTTTTACATTGATCATGGATGAACTCACTGGACACATTCAAGACACAGTACTATAGTGCATGTTGTTTGCAGATATTATTATTTTGGTAGATGAACACGTGGAGTAAATGTTAAACTAGAATCTTGATAGAAAACACTAGAAGTGAAAGATTTTTGGCTTAATATAGTAAAGACATAATATATGAAATTTAAGTTTAGCAATATTAGACGTAATGAGACAAATGTTAAGATAGGAGATGACGAATTGTCTAGAACCGAGAGTCTTAAATATTTAGGATCATTTTTGCAAGACGATTGAGGAATTGAGATTGATGTCTTACATATGATACAATCAGGATGGTTGAAATAGAGGAGAGTATCGGGTGTTTTATGTGATCGTAAAATACCTCTAAACTTAAAGGGGAGTTCTACAAAACGGCAGTTAAACCTGCTATGTTATATGATATTGAATGTTGGACTACGACTCGAGCACATGAGCAGAAGATGAGAGTTACAGAGATGAGGATGTTAAGGTGGATGTGTAGACTATAGACATATGAGGATTGACAAAATAAGAAATGAGAGCATTAGAGAGAAAGTCATAGTTGCATCTATTGAGGGAAAACTCTGGACATGTACTTAGATGACTAATAAATGTTCTAATTAGGCGATGTAAAACTGTGACAAATATACACATCAAACGAGGAAGAGAAAGGTCAAAGAAGACTTGGTTAACAATAATAAAACAAGATAATTTATTTAAGTATAGATGATGATATAGTAGGGGACATAATCCAATGACGTAGAAGGATTCATATAGTCGATCTCACCTAGTGAGATAAAACTTGGTGGTTGTTTTGTCATCGTCGTTTGATGTTGAAACACCTCTAATAATACAAAAAAAAAGCTTTCCATTTTTTTTATTGTACGAATCCATTGTCGATGGAATAGTTTCTTTCAATGTGAATGTAGCTACATCATTTGTGTGATGTCTTCATAAACCCATGCAACCAATTAATTATAAAACAAGTTGATATTTGCATTATGTTTGAGAAATTTGGTTGATTAATTTGATGGATAATACCTTTTAAAATGAGTCTAGTGGGGAAAATTATTTGCTTTATTCCCCTAGGTAGGTATACCATCTTATGTATTTGCCTATGTACAAAGATGTCCTTGACACCTCAAGCTGGTTTAAAATCCTATCTTATTGCAAATATATTCAACTCTGTTACTTTTTAAGGACCTAGTAAATCTATGAACTAATCGTTGAAAAAACTTACAAATGGTGTTAATCTCTTAGTATTGCAGCGTCTCCTTGACAAACTGATAAATGTTGTATATAAGTTCCATGTTTTTGTGAAATACGAAGTTGAAAACAATCTGCATGACAACTTTATTGGGACAATATAACTTCGTTACCTAGTAGGAGCATTGCCTAATTCAGTCATTTGGTTTTTGAACCATATAAGCTCCCATGTAGCTAGTGTTATAACCGTGTATTATGCCTTTACACTTGACCTAGTCACTAGAATTTCCAAGATATGAATTTGCCTTCCCAAAAAATATAATAGCTCTCCTATCTATGATAGAACTTTCCCAATATATATCTATGTGCCCTGTAATCTGAGGATGGTCAAAATCACAAATATAATAAATCCTTTCATAGAGCATCCTTGAGGGACTATAGAATCTTTAGATTTCCACTTTCCTGATTCATAATATCCTTGCATTAGTCAGGAATTTGGTCCATGGGAGGTGTCAACTGACTTAGACATACCGAATGGGCGTCAACCAATCTTTATCATGTAAATTTTCAGCATGTACAAGTAGTATACTGCTGGGACTTTTTCACAAGACTATCGGTATACTATTGCATACCTATGTTTTGGCATCTCAGCTCTTGTAGCATAAAATTCAAAGATTGGGTTGGGTTGTAAAGCAAAGCAAGGAGAGGAACAAAAATATGCTGAAATAGAAAACAACTTAAAATTGAGATTAAGAAATTAAAGGAGTAGACTAAGTTTGTGGTTAACTCAATGACTTGATTTTTTTTTTAACAATGTTGAGATAATTTGAGGGAAACATTAAGATAGATGGACTGAAAATTTATAAGTTTGGAACCATGGCTTTGTCATCAGGATAAAATTTTTAAAGAATCTAAGAATGATTAAAATGTACAAGAGCTTCTAAGGCTTATTAATTTATTTATTTGTGATTGCCATGCACATTTAGTTGTAAGACCAACCAATCTTTAGAGATTGTGGTGTTGCTTTTATGGGTTAGCATGTGCAGTTGCTTGGTACGGTAAACATAGAATAGGATTGGTAAAGAAAGGTAGCCCAGTACACGAAGCTCCCGTCAATGCAGAATCCCAGAAAAGGGTCGGAGCATATTAAAGCTATTGTACACAGCCTATAGAATAAGATTGGTAAGGAAGAAAAAACAATAATCATATTAGCAAGCTATAGTCTATTGTAGATTTGGTAGATAGAAGAGAAAATAAGAGCATTAAGGCAACTTCAAAGAAGAGCTACAGGTGTTCTAGTTAGGATAATTGAAGCGATTAGGATGTAATTGGATATAGTTAAAGAAAAAGAAGAATAAAATTTAAATAAATGCAGTATAATTACAGATATGAGCACTGCACTTGGTTGAATTGCAAGAAAAATTCATGTAGTCAACAAGGATTTTGGATTCTCAACTTTCTATTTCCCTCTTTCCTTGCCTGCACAGTATAGCTCCCAACTTATCCCTTATATTTAGTTAAATTCAGATTACAGTTCTCACTAATTATCCAGATTGTCTTGACTTCTTGAGAAAACAGAGGTGTCAGCTAGCTTAATGGGAAGGGTCTATCGCTGAGGTCACGGTGCCATTCCTGCCTTCACCATGGTGGTTATCCCTCCAGTATATGCACAATAAAATAAGAACTACTAAACTGTCATACTTTCATTTTACTAAAATGCAGGATCTCCATGACCACGGAGCGCACTTGGAATTTTGGCTCTCTTTTCTGATCTTTGGGCTTACATAGAAGTTAGGATGATAACTCATAATAAATGATTTACTGAGGCTAAGTGCGATCTGCATTTTCTATCTAATATTTTAACTTTCAACTCAACATTTGATTCTGTAGTAATTTTGCAAGACACATACTTAGATTTTACTTAAAAATGAACATTCATAATATTTATGAAAATTCATGATTTCATAAATAATTAACTCAGGACTTCCTTTTACTCATTCTTCTTTTTGATCATGATTGATTATTGATTATTTTTTCTAGGCAATCAAATTGACTTTTAGTGGCTTCCTTTGTGATTGTTGCAGACTACTCTTCCTGTCGATGAAATAGTCAAGGCCTTGTCAAACATGGGATATGACGTTATGCCTTCCGATGATGTTGGTCGATTTGTATGCAATTTCGTGTACTATCATTCTCTCAGGTTTGCAGAACAAAATAGAATGAAATCACTGTTTGTCCATGTTCCTCTGTTCTTGACAATAGATGAGGAAACCCAGATGGAGTTTGTTGCTTCCCTCTTGGAAGTGCTTGCCTCCCTGAACTAGTGCTGTCGCTACTATTTGAAACCTTTTGGCATGCCAAAGTGATTTGAACAGTTGCCTCAAATAGCCGTGCCAAATAAATAAGATAATTCATCCTAGGGTCATGTATTGCAGGGTGGATTTGTTCTGTGCGTATGAAAATATCGTAGATGAAATCCATGAACGTTCGCATGGTGTGTAAGGTTATGCCCGTGTTCATGGTACGATATTGCTGTTAAGACATGAACCATGTATTCCCTGCGATAAATCTAAAAGAGATTGCCAAATGGTAGACAATTCCCTTTCGACTTTATTCCTTCTGTTTTTAACTCTCTGGTGTACTCTTTCAAACTGAAATGGACGACATGAAATGTTGTCTTGCAAAAGTACGATTCTTCTTTGTTAGAAGCGGGAGGAGGAAGAACACAGCTTCTAAAACAATTGTTAAACGTTATCATAGATCACGAATCCTGGCCGAAATATAAAGTAATTATTTGGCATTCAGGACGAGACAAAATTCAACCTCGTTTAGTCCAGACCAATGCTTAAAAATGCATACTTGCAAAACTCAGCCGACCAATCCATAATTGACAGACTATACGACGACCAAGTGACCAAATCCACTGTGATCAATTTCTAACACCTAACAATTAAAGAATTTGGATTGAAACAACTCGAGTATAATTATACAGGACTCAAGATTACAACTTTGAACTACAAAATCTAACACAACAAATTAAAAAACAGAGTACAACGTAGTCCGAACACCAGTTGCATGCAGCCCCATCGCTCAAATGACAATCCATCAATTAGAAATTTTGAATTCATGATGTCACGATTCATTCCATACAAGTAGTTAAGTCCTCAAATGGCCGTCTCCGATCCTCGTGTCAAATAACTCTTGGTGAATCCATAGTTCAGATGCTAGCCAACTCACCAACCTCAGTGGAGTACATCTTAGATCTAAACGAGTGGATGCGGCTTTAAACTTGTCCGTCAAACAACTTAAAATAATCCCGCAAATGAACTTTGTTTCCTAGCATGTTCTGGTATCAACTTCGCTGCTACCTCTAACGGTACGTCCTTCAATTCTAATTAACAAGAAAAAGCATATTAATACCTGTTGTAACTAAGAGATTGTTGCCAATATAGGATTTGCAAAAACTCACCATGAGGCTTGAAGTTAAAGAGAGGAGGCAGAAAACGGCCATTTAGTAAGCGGGCATTTGGATCCCGGAGCTCGTCAAAGAATGGATGAACTAGTGCTTCTACCTGTACCAAAGTAAAGAACTCAGCATATGCACAAGCCGCAGTATGTAATGCAAATAAAAGCAATGGCTAAACTCACAGCAGTGCATCTCAGATTTGGAGAGTACTGTAGAAGTCTAGATACAAGATCAACAGCTTCAGGAGGCATTCGTTTATGGAAGATCTGATTAAAGATAATGCGTTTAGAATGGGAAAATAAGAGGAAATGTTCAGTAAATGGGGAATCCAATGTGAAAATATACGGGAAGAGATTGTTGTCACCTTGTGCCAAGGGTGTGCCTTTATCTGAGGAAATTTAAATTCTGTGTAATTAGGATTCATGCATCTAATTTCTTCTCTTGTTGGGGTACCTAAAACCTGGAGAACAATTAAATATAAATATTGAACTGAAGGATGGTAGTATACTACAAAAGCAAGGCCTGAGACTAATTATGCACCTTAATTATTTCAACCAGCTGGTCAACTCCGTTTTCACCAGGGAATATAGGCTGTTTGGATGATAAATCAATTCATTTAATAACTGTAAAAACAAGGAGAAAGCAGACTGACAAGCTATGTATTATTCATATGAATACTATCATAAATACCTGTCCTAGCAATAGTTCAGCAAGAACACAACCAGCAGACCAGATGTCAATTGCTGTTGTATACTCAGTTGCCCCAAAAATAAGCTCTGGAGCTCTGTAGTATCGAGAACAGATGTACGATATGTTTGGTTCCCCTTTCACCTACGAGGAGTGCATGATAAAATCAGCGTTCAAGTTACTAAAATATGGAGAATCTGCAGTACAATTATAGCCACAAAACAATTACCAAGACTTTTGCACTGCCGAAGTCACATAGTTTCAGCTGATGAGTATGGGGATTGACCTGATTCAGAATGAGTAGCAAGATTAGTAAATAGCATCACTTCTAAGTATCAATGGTTCAAATATATTATACTGATAGCCAGTTAAAAGAAACTAAAAAAAAAAAGCAAATATACACTCAAAAAATTAAAATAAAAAGAAAATAAATCTGGTACTGTTTTCATGCATTTTAAGTGGTTAAAGTGGCTATGAATCACAATAAAAAGGCAGAGACCAAAATATGGATTACAGGATTAGTACACACCAGAAGATTTTGGGGTTTAATGTCTCTGTGGCACACCCCAATACTACCATGAATGTATGCCAGTGCTCTACACATCTGTAAAACAGATTAAAGAAAACAAGGTTATATCACAGATGTTCAGCACCTAAAACAAGATATTATGGCAATACTCGGTAACCATTTGATTTCTACTGTATTAAGTATCAATCAAACAGTAAAAAATATGTCCTATCAGTTCAAGCTTACCTGGTACATATAGAGCTTCACATATATTAGTGGCATCCGTTGATTCATCTTGTTGTAGTGTTTAAGGACCCTATGAAGTGTCTCTCGGTACATATTCAAGTACCAAATTGAGATACAGTTCATCCTTCTCAGTTGTTGAAAAGAAGCAATGCTTCAAAGAGATAACATTTGGATGATCAAGAAGGCGCATAGTCTGCAGCTCCCGATTTTTGTACCTCTTATCTTGGAGAACCTTTTTTATAGCTACAGTTTCACCTGTCTCCAAGCATTTGGCCTAAGTGAATGGGAAAAAAAACAAAGATTAGAGAAGCTCATAAGCATGACCAAGAAAGCCAGAGGTGTATGGGTAAAATAAATTTAAGAAGCACTAACTTGGAAAACAACTCCAAATGAGCCATGACCCACTACACGCTCAGCCATGTAACTTATTTTCTGCAATCAAATTTTGAAGTTAGTGGAATATGTAAATAGTTCAAAAAGAACGGAATTTCAAAACTTGGGAAAAAAATGGAAAAAAAAAAATGGATAAAGAGACTTCAAAACTCTTAATTCCTTCTATTGCATCCAGGCTACCTTCTATAAGACTAAATATAGACTAGGAACTTTAAAACAGAGAGATATTCTAAAAATTATTTCACCACTAATCTTTGTGTTCATATTTTACCTGCTTTGGATTACCATTTTTCCCATTGATAGAAGTGACAATTATATGACCCGCTTCTGTCCCATTTCCATCAACAACTGTAGCTTCTGCTTCCTGGAAAAAACAAAAAAATTAGATTAGGCGCGATACCTCTTGTTTACTGTCTTAATATTGCAAAGGTAATTTCTATTGACATAAGTGTAAACTACAACTACAACCCGGTGCACGAAGCTCCCGCCACGCGGGGTACCGGAGAAGGAATCCATTGTACACCGCCTTACCTTGCTTTTTTGCAAGAGGGTGTTTCCAGGATTTGAACCCGTGACCTCTTGGTCACAAGACAGCAACTTTACCGTTGTGCCAAGGCTCCCTTCTTCTATTGACATAAGTGTGATGACCAATAAATACCATAAATTACTAACTAAAACAACATTACTTATAAAATACCTTATCATCCCTTATCTTCATATCCTTCATCTCCTCTGGGAGACTATCAACACGAACATCAGAGCCCTTTGATTTTTCCAAACCAGAAGATGGAGCCATGTTCATAGAAGCCATACTCACAAGCATCTGATGACATTAATCACAATGTATCCAAAAGATTTAGTTTTCAGAATGAAGTGAAAAACATATGAAGAATCTCAGAAAAGCCAAACAGACAGGAATAACTGAATAATAAATCACAATATATCTACATCATTGTGTCTAATTGCTCTAGAGGAATATTAAGAAATATTTCTATCTCTACCGAAGGAAGTTTAGAAAAGACATGGAAAGATTATGTGCAAGCTCAATGGAAAGAACGCATTGATATACATATAATTTTTTTAGCAAGTTGGTTGCATCAAGTAATCCATTGATTTGTCCAGCTGCTCCAGTGAGTATGACTATCTCTGAGATAAATCCAGCATAAAATTGCAATAGAATATGGAACAGTCAGAACAGCTACAATGAGGGTAGCAACTAGCAAGTTGCATGGCAAACAAATGAAGATGCAGATTCGAGCAATACAAATGCAAAGACATAGCTAAAACCTAACAGCTCATCCTCACAAGATTCTCTTTAAATCACAAGATAACAAGGGATATAACAAGCTTTGAGCCACAACAAGATATATAAATATTGACAAACAGAAAATATTTAAATTCCAAGAGCTTCAATCCAACCAAAATTGTCAAGGCACTAAGGTGGAGGATTTTTAAATGATTGAGCACGCTTAGGAAAATAGCATTTAGCAATGTATGACTAAGGGGTGGAGCTGCTTCCTCTGCTTTCCTCTTTAGCACCTTTGGCATGTGCTTTGCCCCATCGATTAGCTTTGATCCCATGTTAAAGTACATGAGGGAATCTATAAGATACTTTGGTGAACATGTTTTGGTATTTAAGCATACTTGCGAAATATTTTACTTACAAATGACAAACTAAATAGAAATTTTATCTCTCAATTTTTCCCTTTCTACCACCTTTACATGTGCTTTTTAACATCTATCTCAGATGCATTACCCCAAATTTTACTTTAGTCGTTGTATCATGGTACATATAGGCACGAAGAACAACAAACATTAACTGTCTTGATAAACCAAGAAGCCTTTTATATGAACCCATTGATAAATCTGAACGCTGTTATGTAAAAAGAGGAGAAAAAACCAGACAAGTAAAGCTCCACAAGGAATGCTAGCTCAACTCCCTATCTTACCGAACTTGTGCGCGAAACTAACACCTCCTAAGCATGGAATCCTTCCAAGCATGGATAAAAATAACCCTCAACGGCTCAACCATCACACATCTTATCCTTTCAGGAAAGGATAGGCATCGACCGCTTTGTTGGCTTAGAGTCCACCAAAAATAGAATAATGACTGAAGAAACCACTGGATTCAAAGTATCACAAACTCCAAGTAAAAAAAGGACCCATTTTCCCATACCTAAGATATCCAAAGATCCACGCTCGATTTGTTTCATACGACAAAACCCACAGAATACGAATTTCCTCTCCGTTTCATGAAATCTCTCGTACAAAACCACTCTACTCGCAAGAGACGACGATAAACTAGCATTTGCTGGAGAAAATTTCAGATATGGAAAAAAAGGACTAGAACGATCATTCTCGGCACGAAAATAACACGACTAGCACATACCAAACCAGTCGGAGAAGGAAGCCACAGGCACAATTGCAAAAGAGAAGGAAGAGGCAAATGGAAACCAAAAGTCCAGATTCACTCCACTCCAGGCAATCTCCTCCTCCTTCTGGCGCTATTTCCTCCCACAGACCAGACCAGATCACGGACGGAGGGCTTTATTTAATCTCCCCCTTCTCTTCCCCCGATGGCAGTCAAAGGCAACGACAGCCTCTTCTTTGACCGTTCAAACTCAATTCCAACACATCTCATTCTTTATTATTTTTTATCATATAATTAATTGTTAGGCATGCTTTTCCTCAACATTGACCGGTAAAACTGACCGGTCCATAGCCCAGGAATATCCCATCCAGACCGGACTCCATCACCTAAAACTACCAAATTACCCTTAGTTCCCTCACGAATTCACAAGCCCGAATCTCAAAAATATTAAAGCAGGGGCATTATCGTAAACTCCGATCGACAGGACGAAATGATTGGCTTCGACTCGCGAACAACTTGTCGCTCGCTAGACGTCGTTGCATTATTGCCCCACTGACATCAGTGCCGGGACCAGATTTACTCATATTAATACCTAATCCTTTATTCGTGGATGGCGTGATTGGTCAGGAGGTGAGATTTCCGAGTAACTTCGGAGCTGGGTCCCGGTAATATTTTGCGGAATTGATAAACAGGGGCAGCTGGGCTTGGAGATAAGCTCGGACGATTCCTGAGATCCTGAATTTTAAATGCAGGGCAAATCAGCGCCGGCTCAATAGGACCGGTTCAAATCCAGTCGTGGAACACGATTGATCGACCGAGTCGTTTGTGGGGATGCAAGAACGGCCTGCAATCTTTTTTTCCTCTTTTTTTTTTTTTTTTTTTCTATTTTTTCCCCGATAAAATATCAAACCTTTACGATTGGTCAAACAAGGCACGTTCGCCCGACAATTGAGAAATTCAGTCACAGGAATCTAATCGAAAATTAATAAACGCCATGCTCGGTCATAAAGAACCTCACTTATGACTCTCAATTGACACGGTCGATTTGGGCACTAATAATAAGATCGTCGCATCCTTGAATGTACAAGAAATATTGGTTGCTCTTGTAATTTTTTTGCGATATGGTAAAAACAAAAAACAAAAAACAAAAATTCTCTCTTCGAACGAAGGCAGTCAAAAGGTTAAGAAATGTATGTGTACGAGTAAAGCTGGGCCAATACTATTATACCATACAATGTATTTCAGTCGCATCCTTGGATGACCATTCGGTGGGTTTAGAACTCGGTTTTTTAGTTAGGTTGGAGGATTCCAATCTTAGTTGCACAAAAGAATTCAATTTTTGCATCATTCCGTTTATAACGTACATTAAAGTCTGAGAATAAAAATAAAAATAAATTTCATAATAAAGTGAAATGAAAATGAATATAAACATTTCAATAAATTGTTTGGTTTATAAGTTAAGAATGAAAATAAAAATGATGTCAATGTCGATGTCATTGTCGAATCGTTGATCATCGACGGTCATCGATCGCAACCGCCGCCGATCGTTCGTCGTGCGTGATCGTCGGCCACCGATCGATCGTCGATTATCACCATCGATCGTCATCGTCACGGCCGTCGTCGTCAATTAGTGCCGATGATCATCGGTGTCGATTGTCGATCGTTGATCGCTCATCGCTGACGATCATCGATCGTCGATCGTCGATCGATCACTGACCGTTAGTCGCTCATCGACCGTCGATCACTGATCGTCAATCGCTCGTCGATCGTCGCTCATCACCCGTCGTCTGTCATCCGTTATTCGTCAATCACCGACCGTCGATTGTCAACCACCAATAATCATTTATTTGAAAATCATTCCCAAACTCGCCGTTTAAATCGAATTTCATTGATTTTCAAATATTTTCGAATCATTTTAAAATCTCAATCTCAATTTCATTAACTAAACATCATATATCATTCTCACGTTCTAAATCCTCCAATCAGACGTCACTTAAAAATTATTACATATGTCCTGGCGTTCTTAAATGCCGTAGAGGAAAACAATAATTCTATTTTTGAATAAATATTTACATTTCCAATAATAGAGAATCCAAGAAAACATCGTCGTCAATACTATAATAATGGCTATTGAATTTTGAAGGTACGTAATGGTCTAAAATAACATTTGTTATATTTCGAAGTAAATCGAGTTAGTTACGATCAATTATTTCAAGGTAGACGCAGAGCTGCGCCGTACATCGCACGGCCACATTTGCGGGCCTAATCTGTTTCGTATCGACTCAAATTGTAGGCCCATTCCGAGACTTCTCGATCAGAAGCTTAGGCTCGAACCAGGTCTAACTCCGGCCCATTGGCAGCTCAGTCGCCGTTTCCAGAGGGTCAGACCCATGGCCCACTGATTGGGCTTCCGACCGGGTGTCCCGAAAAAAAAAACAAAAAATCACAGGGATCCAATTCATCGACTTGGATCTAAAAAAAGAGAAGGAAAAAAAAAAAATCTGTGGTCCAAGTTAATTAATTACTTGGCAGACCAGCTGTCTCATTGATGAGCCACCATTGATAGCGAAACAATCGTTGGCTGCCTCAATTTAAGTCGGAGCCTGCAGCAGTGATTCCTCGCATGCATAAAATGGAGTCCACGCGTACACAAACTCAAAATATATTAATTATAATACAGGGACATTTCAGTCGAAGACCGTACATAGCTACGTAGATGTTGTACAGTGATCCATATACCATTACCAGTAGCATCATCAAAATAGATAATAATAACTGGGGTAGCAGCGAAATTAAAGATGACATATATATATATATATATATATATATATATATATAACGCGATATATAGATAATAAGGATCGATGATCAAGTGACAGCGGTTTCGATTCGAGTGAAGCGTAGGTACCCTTTCTTGGATGGCAAATCCTTGACCTCGAAGCCCTGCGGGAACATGCGCTTGGCCTCCTCGTCGGAGACGCCGGGCGAGATGACGACCGGGTCCCCAGGCTTCCAGTTCACGGGCGTGGCCACCATGTACTTGGCCGCCAGCTGCAGCGACTGCGCCACCCGCACGACTTCCTCCATGTTCCGCCCCGTCGACGCCGGATACAGCATGCTGGCCTTCACCTTCTTGTCCGGCCCCACTATATGCAGAACCCGCGAGGGCAGCGACTTCCCCTCCGCGTCCTTCTCCTCCGGGTCCACCATGTTCAGCTGCTTGATCGCCTCCCTCTTCGGGTCCGCCGCGATCGGAAACCGCACGTGGCTTCCCGGCTAAATTTACAACGTCAACTACTTTTCATTTTGCTGGACGCTGGTGGTAGGCAAAGCATGCATGGAGTTAAGTTTATCAAACAAAGTGTAATTAATAAAGCACCGTGAAGGCCTCCACGTCCTTGATCCATTCCTTGTGGGACTCTACGTCGTCGCATGAGAAACCGAGCAGCTTCACGCCGCTCTTCTGGAACTCCGGCGTGCACTTCGCCATCCCACCCAGCTCCGTCGTGCACACCGGCGTGAAGTCAGCTGATCAATATATGGATGTGCAAAACTTAAACAAGACAGGCAGAGTTTTGTATAGCTAGCAATTAATAGGAACACTGATTAATCACCAGGGTGAGAGAAGATGATGCAAAAGCTGTCTCCGACGTAGTCATGGATCTTGATTTTGCCATGGGTAGTCTCGAGCTCCAAGTCCGGAATGGTGTCGCCGATGGTGAGCCCCGGCATCGTTGATATGGAGGGGCGGACGGGCGCGATCTAGCTACTGCCTACTAAAGTAAACGCCTCGATGACGGCCTTGGCGGATCAGCAGGCGCACTCACTTGCTAGGCGAGCATGCAGCTGCGATCGTCGGCTTAAGAAGACGAAGGAATCGGGCGCATGCAGACCACGTGGAGATGGATTTGGTGACTGCGCTAGCGACGTGTCGACGAGTCTCCACTCTCTTAATGTTTCTAAATTGATCTATATTTTTATAAATTATATTAATAAAGGGATAAATATCATGAATTATTAATGGATGTATTGTTTTATCACTCGTTGTAATTAATCGAGCTTTTATGTTTAAGAAAGATTAGAACAATTTCCGGTCAGGTGAACAATAAAATTATTTTTATTTTCCTATTAAATTTCTCTAGGATTTTTAAGATTAATAAAGAGGTTAGCTCCAGTTGTATTTTGGGGTGGAGAAGCAGATTTTTTAAATTGAATCAATAAAAAATATATAGAATCTGATCGAGATTTTCTAATTGCCACCGGACCACATTGACTGAATTTGTCAGTGACTGGTAAATTAGGCCGTCGATTTTATTCCTTATATTTTCATGATCTTATATTAAGGTAATGCTAGCTAGCTAGAGTTGACAAACAATATAATGTTAACCAACTTTATCCCTCAAGGGCGATCAGTATATTTTGCCCATCTAGCTGAATGAATACAGAGCAGAAAAGAGAGGCAACAAAAATTAAAAGTATAAACTGGAAAAAAAAACAAACAAATGGTTACTTTATCCCAAAGTTTGATACAGCGTGACGGATAAAATATAGGCTGAAGCTCCAAAAAGGAGGGGGAAATGGGCTATGTTTTTTAACATACGAGTCAAAATTAATTAGAGTCAGCAGCAAACATACTGGCCCATTATAAATCGCAGCTCATAGAAGGCATATGCCACAGCCCACAGGTATATCCTGCTCTGCAAAACATGCATCAAATATACAAGTTTTGTGCATCACCGTACAATAAAGAAAAAATAGAGGAGTGGATGTTGACTCTCCTCGCCTTAATGATCGAAATTGTCATTTTAGGCATATTCCTCGAAGTTGCCATCCTCGTATACCTTTTTTAATTAGTTTTTTTTTTTTTTTTTGGATTTTACAGCTTTAGGGCCGGACTCACGGGTGAATGCCTAATTCAAATTTGTATCAGGTTCGACCGACAAGCCGAACCATCATCGCTGAGCCCAACCACCGTCAAGCGCACAATTTATTCCTTTGCAGATCATGTCAAAAATGGCCGATACGAAGCCAGATCATACAGTATCGTGGACAACCCACCCAAGCCAATTGACACCTCTACTAAATCTCCTCTCTCATTGTTAATTCAACTAGTCAGCACATGTTCCAATTGGTAATATCTTCGTAGCATGTTTACAAATAAAATATACTTGAAAAGATTTGCTACAAAACCGACTAGGGAACAATATTAAATCAGTGAAAAGTTTAAATAAATCGAGATTTTTAAACACAAAAAAAATGTAACAAAAAATAATGGCATAAAAACAATTAGTTCAATCAAATAGTAATTTTTTGTTCAATGAGAATCACAATTTAAGTAATGCGATGCAGCCCATAACGACGTACACTAGTCATTTAGATGACAAACTATGAAAATTTCAACACTTCGTATTAATCCTAATCCAATCAATATGATTGATGTCCATTAAACTCCAGAATTAATCGAGAAAAATTTGAAACAACAAAAAAGAGCACCACGGATGTGATACAATGCGAGAGTGTTCAGAACAATTAAAAATGTCAAAATTCAAATCTCAATAAAAATAAATATTTTAAAATTTGACTTTTGAAAGTTCATAAATTATTATATTTCAAATTTGTATAGTAGGCGAATAAAAAAAAAAGGCCATCCACACTTTAAAAAAAAAAAAGGGTATACAGGAAAGAGAATAAATAATATAGAATTCAATTGGCTTCTCAAGTATGCATGTCCAAATGGTAGAAAATATTGCATCCAAATAATCGAGAAAAAAGTATCCACATCCACCGCAGGAATGATCCATGATTGTACTCTAAGCAACCACAATACAACCGCATTACAAGATAGCAAAGGTGTCAGAAAATCTGCTACAGGTGGCAAATGGCAGATTACCTCTCTATATATCACCAATCTAGGAAACATATTTATGATCACAAAAACAACGCAGGCATCATGTACAGGAGAAAAAGAATTACTACAAAGCATTCATGACACTTGAGTTTCCACCACAGAAGATACCCACAGAAAATTAGGTGGATAGTAATTTCCTTCCAGTCGGAGCTGGAGGTGCTAATCCAGGTATATCTGGAATGCTCTTGTTGTTCGGATGCACAATCTATCGATTCCATAATAAAACAAGTAAAAGATTAGCGAGCTGTTTAACAAATAAATCAGGGGCATGAGTGGATCAAAATGTTGGGAATTATGAGGGTGTCAACTAGCACAGTAGGTGAGGAGTTTGAAAGTTACGCCAAGATCTCAGGTTCAAAAACTTTAAGTCTTCCATAGTACTCAAATAAAAGGATTTAATACATGAGGTATTCAACAAAAGAATTTAACTCATGTAGCCAACCATAAAATATTTGGGACTGACATGGTTTGATGCTGACAAATTTAATGTGGCAAATATTCACTAGAACTCTGTTAGCAGATATGCAATCTTCACCAAATCTTAACTGTTTAGTTGAAAAGATACAATTGTAATCATAATTTTCTGTGAAATTTTATTATTAACTGATATGCTTAAAAGGGAAAAGATCTAGTCACTAGATAATAAAAATATGGTCCAGATGATGATTGAGACTGCTACAAGTAAAGGTGAGATAGTAGTACCTTTACAATGATTACTGCAATTACACCACAAACTATAAGTAATAGGAAGAACATGATGCACTTATCAGTAGCAACCTGAAAATAGAAGAATTTTCAATCAAGATAGGAACATAATTACATGGAAACTAGTGTTAAGAAAAAAGAAACAGAGTTTGCAATTAGAATGGGCAAGCAGAAAATATAAGAAAGACGAGGGGAAAAGCTAGTGCATGGAAAGTCAAGTGACAAACCTGTCTGCCAATCTCTTTCACCAACTGAGAAGCCTTCTTGATTGAGAATTGGATAGTGTCCAGCTCATTAACAATTCGACCCATTTGTTCTGTCTAAAAATAACAGGATTAAATGTACAGTAGACAAGATAAAAAGAAGATTTCAACATCCAACTTTTAAATCCTATGCTGCAAGATTCACTTGCTTATGTTTAAAGCCATATCCTGTACGCACCTTCATGATCACCACAAATAAAACCGTGGGAAAAATTATCCATCAGTAGAAAGTGTAATCATAGGCGGAGACAAGTTCATTAATTAAGACAATTACATTAGTCTTTCAGAACTTATATCTATGCAGAAGTCCCAATCTGTATTTCACCCAAAACAGCTTCCAAGAAACTATTTTCTGCATAACGGCATTTTTGGTATTTGGTAGACAAAAAGGCATCAGTGAAATGGAAATACTTGGTAAATTCATTTTTCTCTTATGCATTGAGAAAAGATTGTGATTACTCTAAGTCAAGAGACACAACTATATGCCAATATTTTGAAATTAACTATTGAAATTTTTTTCCAATAGGTTCTCCGTTATTTTGAATCAGCAAATCTAACTCAATGTTGACATCATTTTGATATCCTAAATATAAGAAAACATTTTAAAGCGAAAATGAAAATGATTCAAAACATATAAACATTAGAAATAATACTTTAAACTCAATAGTTGTAGTATATTTAAATTAAGAATACAAAAAAATAAATGGACCCAAATTGACCATGAGTAAGTAAACCTGTATAAAATTACAAGTAGTTTGTAAGGGATGGACTATTTATTATATTACTGTTATTAGAGAAGTATTACATGATATATATAAAACTCTACATTATAACAAATAACTAAAAAACTTAATACAGGACTAGACCCACAACACAGTTGATGACCCTAACAATTCTGACACTCTAGTTCAAACTAGGGCAGAAGTACCATGCCAAGTTGCCCCCATAGGTGTGATGCAATGGCAAAGTATTCAGATAAAGAAAGTTCGAATCCCAATAGGAATGAATATTCTAGAGATTGACTTCTAATTCTGCATAAGTTATGCTCCGGATTTACCAGTAGATGAACCAGAGGGCAAGAACATCTACCTAATATATAAAAAAAAATACCAGGCCAAGTTTATTATATAAACTAAAAAATGTCTCACTAAAAAAAAGAAACTAACTTCGCATTTGACGATGACCTAATACTAGTGCCGCAGTTTAAAAGCCTAGTGATGCACACTCTAGGTCTTCAAAAAGTTGTGGTTTGATGTTCGAGAGAGAGATTCAAAGGATGAAGTTGAAGAAGGTAACAAGATTTCAAAGTTTATCAAGATGAGATGAAACCTTGCAGAAGTTACAGATTGAAAGGCAAAGATTAGGATTCCAGCACCTATTCTTGAGATGATATTAATTCAGCAAAGACAGTAAAAACTGAATTACTCAGAGATATGAGGATAGCAAAGCAAAGACTATATAAATTTGGATGCCTACTCGAGAGAATGAGGAAATTGAAAAAGAAAAAAGAAAAAGATAAATCCATCTTTGGATGTTCTAATTCATAAAGAAAAGCATTAGACATAAATGAATTTAAAATTCCAATAATTTACTGTGCAAGGAGAAATATCAAGAGACTGAGTTTCCAATCATTTTGCTCCAAAAGAGGGAGTAGATGTCAGAAAAAACTATGTGATGAGAATACAGTTGTCAAAAACAATTAACAGCCACAAATCTCATTTTGAATCAAGCATACAAAACTAATAAAGGATGGTAAGGTAGAGCTAATGGTAACCAACATAAGACAGAAAAGAAGAGAAAAACTTAAAAATAATGAATATCCATCACCTTTCTCTCTCTCTTTTTCAATATGCATTTTTATAATACCATTCTCACCTCTCTTTTTTTAAATCCAATCATCCTTTTTTGTCTATCATTTTTTGTTTTCTCTTTAATTCAATCCTCCCCTTTTTTTTTAGTGCATCCACTCTCTGCCATTTCTTCTTAATAAAAAAACAAAATTACGACAGCAATGGCAATCAATCTAGAGATCTTCTAGGACAGTTGTCATTACTGCCTCAATGCCCAAGAGGCATCAAGAGGCAATGCAAACAGAGGTTTGGTGAAGGTGCACTTTTTGCACAAAATGGAGCGACCATGGAGAGTATAGGAGTTAAAGAGGTACTTATTGCTTGTGTGAAGGTGCAATCTAGGTGTTGTAAATTTGAATATATTGTTAGAGATTGTAGCAAAGGATGAGACACTAGTCTGTCTTATTCACGGTCAAGTGCAGCACAAGACACTAAAGAAATTTTGGGGGCTACAGATGAGAGCACAACATATACTCTTAAAGATAATCAGTAGATTAGAACATAGCAAGATCGATCCCTAGGAGAGATGGTCTTAAAGATTTCTGCAAATTAGGGTTTTGGATCTTACATATTTGCGTCGTGAACCACATCATTAGAAATTAGTTTATCTCAGCCTTCATATGCATAACTAAACAAAAAGGAAATCTCTTCCAATGAAATGATACCTGCAACAAAATATTTGCTGAAAAACAAACTCACCCCCGGGCTAGAGGTGACAATTTATATATCTAAATTCACACAAAGATAAATGAGTAGAGGAGCTTTGAAAATATAAACGATAATTTTAATATTCCGGCAATGTTAATGATATGTAACTTACTTGGCCTTTAAGATTTGCAGCAGTTTGGGTGCCTACTTCAATAGTTTGCTCAACAACCTGTGAGAACAAATTATATATCAAAAAGGATTTAACAAGTTAAGAAAACTTTTATGAAGGTTAGTGTTTCACCATCTTTGAATGTTGAATAACTTGATCAGTCTCATCCATCTGCTTCCTTCCAGCATATATGAGTTCTTGATTAGACATATCTGTAAGAACCAATATATCACATAATAGGAAAAAAAGTTCCCTGAAGCATAGCATCCAATCAGGGCCTCTACTTCTTCCACCATGCCTCACTGTTGCCACCATAACAGATGTCTCATTCTGACGAATGAGTCTTTTGCTCAATTTGGGTGAAACCAAAATGAAGGATAAGAGGGATTCGTATCCATCCATTTTTCCTTCTCAACCTATCCATCCATATCTAACCAAGTACAGAACAAGAAGGATGGAAAATTTTAAAAATCCTTCTTTCCCGTAATCCATCGACCCTATACTTTTGTTTCTATAAATAGGTAATAGATACATGATTTAGTGAATGAATAAATGATTCTCCATCAAAATTCCCCACAATCTTCTTTCTTCTTCTCCTTTAGTTTACTTTTTTCCCCAGCAGGTCGGAGTCAAATTGTTTCAGATACATGGATTGGGGCAATAATGATGGAATCAGTGATAAGAAAATTAGAATTTGCAGACACTAAAAAAAATTAGAGCAATATAATGTTGATGTACCCTTGATGCTTCACAGGAAGAAACTGATTACCTGATGCCATCTTAACATTCTCATCAGCCACAGGATCACTGGTCCCGGCACCCATATCAAAAAGTTCAACTCTTTTATTACCAAGGTTACTTTGGTACCTAAAAATTCAGTAAAAAATGGAAATCAAATCAAGAAATGATGTAAATAATTAGTCACTCAAGAGATGTTTTACTGATTAGTGATTACTAATGTAATATTTTATTACATTGTGTTTATATTTCTCTCAAAGATCAATTTATTCTCATTTGTTCTCAACATCTAAAATCTTTGGTTAAATTAAAATTCAATCATCTCACATCAAAGCCTTTGTGAAATTTCTGTAGTTGTCATTACTTTCTTCATGTCCAATTTCAGAAATGCCCTGACCAAAATAACCATCAAGTTTCTCATGCACGTACAACAACAGTTTCTAGTATATCTACAGCCGGATGCCAAAGGCTTCTTTATTTATTATTTACATCAATAATGAAGCTACAACTACAACACTGTCCATATTGTGACACTGAATAAAAATCAAGCAGTCATCCTTGACATCAAACAAGGTGAGACTATTTATTCTATTTAAACTAAGACAGCAAAACAATGGATATGTTTTTTCTCGAAGCCATAATGTTGAGAGGTTAAAGAAATGGGAATTAGGAAGAAAAACAACACGAACTAGAACAGCCTTCCAAAACATACGTTTTCCTCAAGGCCACATATGAGTTGAGTTCCTTTATCTGGAATAAACGAGCGCAATTAGTTACAATTAGAAAAAAGAACATAAACAGAAAATGCAAAACAAGATTACTGACCATGGTCTGCTTCTTCTCATTGAGTTTTTTATTAACTTCTGGAGGATTCCGGTTCTCTTGATCCTTAAGTTCTTGATCAAATTCTTTAATTAACCTGTAAAATTAATATGTTAATTTCTAAAAAAGACTACTGGTGATAAAAACAGAATATAAGAGTATGTCATGAACATAACAAGATATAGGGCAATAACATTAAACCGTATATATGTGGTGAGATCTTAAAGTCGAAGCAAGGCAAGTCACCTACCGCTTGCATTCCTTCATCTTCCCAGTAAGCTCCTCCAACTGTTTAGACTGTCTATTAGGGTCTTTAATCTTATCCAATTTCTGGAATCCATTCCTGTAAAATAAAAATAAAAATCAAGAGGAAAATAAATTGTTTACACCGCTCACTTCTCCAAAAGGACCTTCCCAGATTATGCCTATAGCATGGATAAGCTATATGCACCAAATGGAATGAGCTTAAATAAGCTATAAAGAAAATGTAGGTAAAAGTGTAGGTCAAGATGATAATCATATTGAAGTATGGAAGAGCTTAGAAGATCGAGATATAATTTGATAAACTAAGTTACTCAATAAAATTTTGAGAATTAAGAAAATGCTCAAAGCATGAAGGAAACTTTTTCTAGTACTTATCTATGAGAATAAAAAGGTAATGTATAATGTTGTTCCAATTAGAGAGATTTGAAAAAGAGTCACTGGAGGATAATAAGAAATGAGAAAATTATTTCCAATAATCAATGTTGTTTCATGTCTACAAGATCAACCATAGGCATTATTTATTTAACAAGATCAATTTGCATGTTATTTCCATTGATTTCAGGGGAAAAATTATAATAGAGCTTCCAGCCAGCTATAGCAATGAGTTTTTGAAGGAGAAAATAATATCCAGTTATAGTGTTAGAGCTACTTTCAAGTGCGATAAATAAATTTTCGCTGTAGGTTTACATTACAGGTTCATTCAATATCCAAATTTTTTCATATTAATACTAGATGAACTAATGAATCATAGTCAAAACAAACACGCTAGATATATGTTATTTGTAGACTGAAGAGTGATTAGATTAAATTCAAAACTTAAATTGTAGAGAAAACTTAAAATTAAAGGATTTAAAATAAATAGAATAAAAGCAATATGAAATGTAGCTTCCATAGCAACAAAAGAATGATGGAATTGTTAAGATAAATAGAAATCAAATCCCTAAAAATAAGAATTTTTAGGAATCTGATAAATAAAAAATCAAGAAAAATAAGTTAAGATGATTTGGATATATTTAAGAAAAATAAATAAATTCTATAGTTCAAAGAGTTAAATCTATTCAAGTGAAAAGTGTAAAGGTAGAGGAAGACCAAACAAATACAAGTCAATGTAAAAAAACAATTTAATTAATTTGAATACTAATGATCTAACCTCGCATAGAGCTCAGCTAGGGATGAGAGGCATATAGAATATCTTAACAGCAAGATAAACACAAATAAATGATAATAATAATGATGACATCAACATAATCCTTACATTGAATTAAGCATGAAAAGGAAAGGAGTTCCATGGAAAAGGGAATGGGGATTATTCCAACCTCAATCAATTAAAATCTCAAAGTGACAACCTAAAAATGTAGGGAAGGCTAAAGAAAATATGTGCACCCCCGAGAACACACCCCTAAGAACAAGATAAAATCATAGATGAAAAGAATATTATACAAATATTAAGTGTTTAATTGACTAACCAAAATTTATTTGTATCCTTAGCACTCCTTGTTGGTATATAGGCGGGTTTAATACTATCAAATAGTCCAACCACAACACATGAACTAATAGAGAGTTTGTTTTTCTTTTTGGCATAGGTAAGTATTGAACTTTGGACCTAATATTCTAATACCATTGCTCCTTTAACAAGTTTTGAACTTAGCTAACCGCTGAACCTAAAAACTCAATTCTTGGGAAAGGAATCAATTACATTTATATCTTTGATATTAAGCATGAAAAATAATGCAGACAAATGAGAATACAAGATGATATAAAGATATCTAAATCTGAAATTAACATTCAAGAGCAGGAGCTGTTATTGGGTGACAAGATTAACTTAAGCCTAGCATATACGTGATAGCTGTTTACAAAGTAAAGGCATAGATTTTGTCCAATACCATCAGCACCACTTTTTAAACAAACTTTTTCACCAAGAAAAGGTTTCTTCCTGTATATGATCTGATTTGAGACGTACATAGAAAAAAAATGTAGGCAGTTTTCGAACCTTTCTAAACATATTGCTATAGAACTGGAGTTTTTTTCCCACAATCTACAAGGATTTTTTTTTATAATTATACATTAAAACTTCAACCGCTATAATGACGAAATAAGAAAAAAAAATCAAATAAACAAGGGAAGTTCATGTCCTCCAACAATTTTACGAGGGGAAAAAATCCTGCATATCAGAACTAAATGTCGAACTTCTGGATAAATCATGAAACTATAAAAGAAATATATTGGCACTTACTTTTTTTCAGGATCAATATACAAATGTTGAACAAATAAATTATAATCATTGAATTGAATGTTTATAAAGAACAGCTATTCTGGTAGAACCACAATTTGGAACCAAAAGGGGGGAAATTTGAAAGATTAATATCTCAGGCGTAAATTTGAGCCAGTTTCTACACAAAACTAGTTAGGCATACCCCATAACCAAAGGGTAATTGGGTACGTGGAATATATGTATAAGTGGGTGTAAATATAAGTGGATGAGAATGATGTATATAGCATGGGAGGAAAGCACTAAGTTTGGTTCATGTCTTTTCTCCCTCTTCCCTTCGTCTCCTATTTTTCCATATATTCTTCCACTTGGGAGAACAAAAGTCTTGATATTATCAAGTATATTAATGTTTTCAAAGAAGGTTCAGTTGGTGATAGGAGGCTATCACTAGATATTTCAACTTTGTTGGGGCGATTTAGTAACGTGGAAGAGTAAGAAGCATACAACAGTACCAACAGTTGAAGTGAAGTAAAGGATCATGTTATGGCTCATACTGTCAGTGAGTTTGTGGTTACATTCTCTTGCACACGAACTCCTCTTCTCCTCAATTGATCCTATGCAATTGTATTCCAAATAATAATAATAATAAAAGACAACCTGGTGCACGAAGCTCCCACCAATGTGAGGTCCCGGAGAAGGATATATTGTACTCAGTCTTACCCTACTTTGCAAAAGATTATTTCCGTCATAGTTTAAAATCTTGATCCATTCCAGGCGAAACGAGTGGAATTTATCGTTCCGCCTGCTATCCGGCACCGGTACCGGTGGCCGCAGGGCCTCGCGCGGTCGTCGTGGCCTCACGCACTCTGCGGGGGCCACCGCAGCGTCGCGCGACCTCCTCCTTGGCCGCAACAGCGTCGCGTGGCCTTTGCGTTGGCTGCAACGGAGTTGTGCTGCCTCCACGTTGGCCACACGACGTCGTCGTGGCCCCCGCAGAGGACGCGCGAGGTCGTTGCGGCCTCCACCAGGCCCGTGACAGCGTCACGCGGGTGCGGCGGCTCCACGGGGAAGCATGGCTGGCTCAGCTCGGCGATAAGAGTTAGATTTTAATAATCAACTCCCCAAACTATAGTTCAACTATATGAAAAAATAAATAAAACAATTAAAATTTAATAAATTTATCCATAATTATTTTGCTTATTTTTAATAATTAAATTAAAATTTTCATTTTTATATTTAAAAATTATCAAAATTTATCGATACAACACGATACGATATCGAAACCGTATCATTCCGATCACGAACCGAAACCTCGATGCAGATCGAAATTTTAAACCTTGGTTTCCGTGAGTCAAACGCATGACCTCTAAATCACATGACAACAACTTTATCATTGCGTCAAATCTTCTCTTCAATTGTACTACAAATAATATGAAAAAATAATCATATTGAGGTGGATTATGATTTTATTTGACTATGTTTGAGATGCACCACAAATGGAAAAGTTCCTACCTTAAATGTAGCAACGAATCCATCTTGTGGCAAACTTAAATTTGAAGATATCTGTGCTCCCCGTCTTGTGCAAGAAGTGTATGTTTAGACTAGCTATGTAAATTTGAGACTGCTTATCTAGAAAATTGGTTAGGAGGAACCAGAATTCTCCACTAGGATATAAATATAAGTAGGTATAAGCAGCGTGTCTAAAATATAAACTTGGGACTAAACTCTAGGTTTAACACACCCCTTATCTTCCACTTCCCATCTGCCTCCCATTTCTCTCAAACGCTTTCCCTTTCTATGTTATAAATTGAATTCTATAATAGACAACTTTATGATAAAGTTTGTGCATATAGTTCTTTATTGAACATTCTGTAAGAAGATTTGTGTCACACTATATTCTCAACAACATTGAGATATTGTTGGCATTAATTGTCATCCTATACTTTTGGCCCTAATTTTGAATCATGATGAAATCTATCTCCAAGGTGAGGAGCTTCTCAAGAAATCACTCATTCTAAAATTGTTCCACACTAAGGGCACTTAACTATGGAGTTTGTGTGGAAAATTAAGCCCACTATCAAAAGGTGTCTCATTATTGAGGGGGCATACTTAATTCATTTAAGATACGTTACAGCTATGGTCCAACCATACTTTCCTTGCTTTAGTGCGTGTTTCAGTTCGTTGTTACTCCATGCATCCTAAAAGTCAGCGAGAAGATGCACCTTGTCTGTGTTGCTTGCTCACTTCCTGCCCACCTCAAACTGAGTCGTTATAGTTCCACTAGCTTTTATTGTTATATCCTTAAACCATACACTCAGTAGGCTTTGTTGGTATGTCTCATGGTGAAATTTGACTCCAAAGGGAGGATCGTCATCCATCTCAAAATTGCTTCACTCGGAACATGATTAACTAAGGTTTATTACAAGAATTGGGCCAATTCCACCGAAAGGTGTCATGTTATTGAGAGTATTTTTTTTCCAATTTAAGGCAAGTAACACATATGACCCAATTATACTTCTCTGCTTCAATTTGTATTTCACTTCATTCTAGCCCATACATCTTAGAAGCTTGATAGAAGTTGCACCTCCCTGTGCTCCTCAGACAAGGTCATTACAAGATCTTAGCCAATCTTGATATTTGTATGAATGAATGCAAACTTGATTTGAAGTTTCTCAAAGAAGTTTCTAAGATATGATATCATGTTTGTTTTGGAATTTCAAGGAGACGATTTCTTCCCTCGGGTTTGACGAACACATTATCAAAATAAGAAAAATCCCGAATTGAAGAGAATGAGGTTCGTTCCTTTACAATAACCACTTGCATCTAATTTCCTGTGAAGAGTACAATAAATAGGTCGATCATGAAATATAACTTACATATGCTTGTTATCTGTTTACTTATACCTTCCTGGCACCATATTTTTTTACTCTATCTGCAAAACTTTCTAAACTATCTCAATTAAATCCACTGCAGCTGCACTAACAGCAAGTCCCCTCCATACAGATTTTAGTTTACTTACTGTTTGTTAGATATCTTACATTTTATATAATAAGATTCACTTAGCTCCCACAAACTTCTACTATACTGTGAACATATTTTAACACCAACCAAATTTAGGTTATCTGTCGAATGAAATATCATTATGCTTTTCTTTGTTAAGTTATTAGGGTTTGCCTATTATAAAGTTTGAATTATGGTGTTCTTTCATAGTTCTAGTAGTAATATAGCAGAACCTGTGATGGAACTTTACCCCAATTCCCCAGATACTGTCTATGTCAATCCCTGTTGTAGAACCGGCAGGCTATCCACTCAATCCTGATTTTAGATCTCAGTACCCCTAAATAAAACTAGAGTCTGCAGAGGGTGAAGGACAAAGCATCCGAAACAGATCATCGTCCAGACAGATAAAACTAATTCCTCAATGTACCTTAAATTCTAACCCACAAAAGTTATCAACAACCAGAGATCTATCCCAATTATAAGAGAGAAGAAGATTCCCATATGATATAATCTCATCCATTGACAAAGCATCTGCAGTTTAAAGATGGAGCAAAAGAAGGAAGGCGAATCAACATATAAACGCGCAGGAACTCCAAGGTAATCAAATTTTACTGGAGTGCTCGGAAGATGTCTTGGATCTTGCCATCGATCTCCTCCAGCTCTGAACTCATCGGTAGATCGCTCGTCATTGCTGTCCACGAGTAATCAAAATCCCAGCGGCGAAGAGTTGTTCAAGATTCCAACACCTCAGATCTGACTCGAGAGATCTCTTCCTCAGATCCAAACCGCCTCCAACAAAAAGCGAGAAGAGCTTCAATTTCAAACATCAGACGAAGATCGCCAATCCTAGAGAGAGGGAGACGAGGAAGAGGGGAGGGTTGCTAGGGCTCGCTCACTTCCTAGTTCCCTCGAACTCCAACTCGAGTCAAATCCGATGCATTCGTGGCACGAAAACTGGAAGAGTGCGTGCTACGTAGACTTCGTTTTTTTTTTATAATTCAAATATTCAAATTTTATAATCCGATTAAATTCAGCATGAATTCAAACATGGTCTAATTTATATTGCATGATTTTTTTTTATTTTTTTTTTACCATTGCACCGTGACGTGACTGAAATATCCGTATTATTATCCTAAAGAGACGACGGGAAAATGAATAATACTAAACACGGAAACACGTGGCGGAGGGCGTCCGGTTGACAGGGTGGTTGAGGTGGACGCCAGCTGTTTCGTGGGGCCCATCTGACGGACTTAGGTGAGCAGCTGGTGGTGGTGGGTCCGCCTTGGAAAAGGACTCGTCCACACTGGGGTCGTTTCCTGCGGAAATTGGAAGGAGCAAATTTGGATCCGCTATTTATTATCTGCTGCTTACCTCAGGTGAAATCGCGGTGGGGAAGTGACCAAGTGCCGGGAATCAAATTTGAAGCGACAATCTTCCACCAGAAACATCCACGTATGCAAAGGCCAAAAGTTTTACGTGCCTCCTCCAAAATAATATGAACAATTTTATAAAAATCATACTAATGTGAGGATAAAGACGACTTTCCAATTGATCGAATCAGATTAACAGACAAGCCATAGTTCCTAGATAGATCTGATTCAAATAAGACTCAGATCAGCTCGAATCCTCACGGCGGTTTAACGGTCCATTCCAATCTAATGCTTGAGTTCGATAAGCTATCTCTTCATCAGATCGGATGTCTCGACAGACTATTTTTTCATCGAATGTTTCGGCATATTATCTCTTTAGTGGATGTCTCGACAGACTATTTTTTCATCGGATGTTTCGGCATACTATCTCTTTAGTGGATGTCTCGACAGACTATTTTTTCGTCAGATATCTCAACAGATTATCTCTCCATCAGATGTCTTGACAGACTATCTTTCCATCAGATGCTTCGGCACAATATGACACCTCTGATTTATCTCGCTAACACATGCTAAGTATATCTATGCGGTCCCCCCGATGAGGTATATCTTACCATATTCATCGTGTTAATGGTCCTATCATACACCAAATGATTATTATTTTGTATTCATGGAGTTATATCTTCCATTTTCCATAGCATTAATGAATGTATGATTGTCATTATTCTTTTTTAATCATCACGTCGTTGTTAGAATGTCATTATCCGTTTCTATACAAAGATAACAAAAGGAGAAGGAAAGAGAAATTTTCTGATATTTTTAATACTCCTTCACGCTACTGGTTCGTTACACTTCTCCATTTTTCTTTTTATATATTCCTAATTTGAGCATCGAAGAGATAACGTTGAGACATCTTTCGACGTCCCCTTCTTACGGTCTTATGAGTTTTTCCTATGCTCTCTTCGTCAAGGATTCCATTTAGTTGAACTCTAGAAGGTACACCCATATGTAGAGAGTTCAACTTTGTCATAGTTCTCCGCTCCAAGCCCCAACACAATTCAGAGCAGTTCTCCTCCCCTTCGTCAAGGATGCCATTTAGTTTAATCCTAGAAGGTTCACTCACCTACAGAAAAATTCAATATTATCTCAGTTATCCACTCCCAACCCTAACAAATACAATTACAAAAGTCGAATTGAGTTGTCGAATTGAGAGCATTTTCGAATTTATCCAAGTAATCAATAGAAACTTTGTTTAGGAAAATTATCAGCCCCTCGAAAAAGATTTATGAAATTGAGCTAGTCACTTTTAGAATTAGTGTGACCAAAAATTCGAATATATAATGCTAATAAAAACAAATTCACGCGCTGCTAGCCACGTGCAATATTTTTGAAATTAAAAGTGTTATAATCTTTTTATAACATACGCTATGAATGGATCATCATACGTTTCAATATAATTTACAAATTCTATGAACCAACACTGAATTAAATATATTTTTAAAAATAGTTTAATGAATATGTAATCAATTAAACCTTCTAAAATATTAGTTTAATTATTTGGAATTACTTTTTGTTCAAAGTTTATTTAGGTGTGCTCTACCTTTAAATACGGGAAAATCATTTAGCACTTGCTTCCCTTAATGATCTAAAGTGAAAAAAAAAAAAAAAAAGTGGTCTTTGATCATATTGTTTAATGATGGAAATATATATATATATATATATATATATATCTGTCGAGATATTTGAGAACACATAAGTTCATGTTTCTATTGTTTGGTCGAAGAATATAGAACAACTGTTTAGGCCAGTGGACAATTATGGTTTGTGTAAGCAATGTTATTAGATCATTATATTTTTTTATTTTAGTCGTAGAGAAAAATATTTGATATTTTTATATTTATAAATTTGAAAAATATATTTTATATATTTTTTTTTAAAAATAAAAATCAAATATTTCTCGTTATTTAACATATTAAAATTGTGAAAATTTATTCTTCAGATTCCATTTTAGAAAAAATGTCCTCGATTATTTTTTCCACTTCTCAAAATTTATGCGAATTTTTTTGAGGCTTGGAGCTCTCGCTTACAAACTACGTTGCATTCATTGATTTGACACCTACAAGTTCAAAGCATAGCTGTGGAAGCATACATCCAAACCAAAGGCAATAACAATAATAATATAATGCCAAAATGAAACATCTAGTGTCGTTAATATATATTGGATGACAAATACCCATCGAGAAAAAAAGAAGAAAAACATATGTTTTTCAATTTTTACTCCCTTTACTCTTTTCCACTAATCACATATATATATATAATGTAAAATGAACATATTTTGTATCGAGAATGTAGATTATGTATGCCTAAAAATTAAGTTGATGCTCTCTTTTATTAAGCATTTAAAACTCTCAAATCATAGCAATTGTCAAATTTATCTCAACTACCCAATAAAAAAATATTTTCATTTATATCAACATGATAACATGTATTTTCAAATCACTCGTATTTCTACCACTATTAAATTATTTAAAATTTGATAGATTTTTGATAACTTGTATAATAAATATGTGTCTTCTGTTCCATATCCTCCGATCTCTTTTATTAGTTCGCCATGTAATATTTTTTTTTTATAATTTAGATATTCGACTTCCCTCGATTAATTTTGAAGATAAATAATTTTCTTCTTATCTATATATCAAATAAATTTATAACATTATATATATATATATATTCAGAGGTTAACTTTTAAAAATATTCATTTTAAATATGATTTGAATCCTGATTCGAATGTTTTTGGATTTTTATGCTGTTAGTGTATCACACCAGCGAAGACATTCACACAACATTCGCTGCAGCTTTCATTAATCGTCGTCACGTTAATATGATGATTTTTATCGCATCCTTCATTACGGATCGGCTTATCTACTGTTAGCCAACACGGATCGCAACTCTCAGATTCCAACAGTGGCGACGGCTGCGCGAATCGGTTAACAGATCGTTCCAGTTCAAGGGCCCGGCGGGTACAATCCAATGTCAACTGCTTAAAAGGGGCACGCCGCATGGGGCAACAGGCACAAGTGGTGCGGCTGCCCAAAATATTCACTTTCCTGGATCACGTGCTGCCCCTTCATGATGAGCGTCGCGTCACCGCCTCGGCCCCTCCATGTCATGCATCCGACGGTAGATCAACGTTCAAAGAACCAAATCCCCCCGGGATTAGTAGATAACATCCTAATCCTTCAACGTTACCACACCGTCGTCGCCCGCAGTTCCGTACCTTTCGGTTAAAGAGCTCCCACTTGCGCCTTCGAATGGCACAGCCGGTAGTGGACTGCGTACGAAAAGTATCACCCTGTATCCACTTCGTCATCGTCGGCACAGTTCTCCACTTTTGATTTCCGCTGCGTTTACTGCTTCCCCCTTCCATCGTCCCCTGCTGACGGTGTCTTCCTCGTGCCTATTCAATCAGGAAAACGAGCAACCGATTAAAAGGAGGAGATCGAATCAGGGGTTCAGCACAGCCATCGCCCGCCGCTAGCTGCAATCGGAAGGACGAACAGGCCGGATTTAGGGATCAAATTGAGAAGGAGAAGGACAACTAATTGAAGAAGGAGCAGGTTAAGGATGAGAGGAGTGGTGCCGTGCGTACGATGAAAAGCCTCCTCAAGAAGCTACATATCGTGTCGAGTCACTCGGAAGACGGGGAAGCATCGCTCTCGCCCTCCTCCTCCCCGATCAGAGTCTGCCCCGTCGCGACCAACGGCAAGGCAGCCCAGTCTCATCCCGAGCAGAAGCCCTTGTCCGGTTTCAGCAACTTGTTGAATTCGGTCTCTGGTAGGCAAGCCATTGCCCCTCCCTCCTCTTCGTCCTCCTCGTTTACTGTCGGGCAGAGAGTGGAACAGAGGGATTTGCAGAGAACGTCTTCCTCTGTCGTTTCTGAGATGGTAGCTAATGCACCTACTGGAGATTCCGAGTCGAGCAAGCAAACGAACCAGGAAATGGACGAGGAGTACCAAATCCAGGTCGCCCTTGAGCTTAGCGCAAGGGAGGATCCGGAGGCAGCCCAGATCGAGGCTGTGAAGCAGATTAGTCTGGGCTCTTACCCACCGGAGAACTCCCCAGCTGAAATCCTTGCTTATCGATACTGGGTTAACATCCTCGAGCTGTCTTGTCTCATTATGTTATTTCTAATTACTCATGCTCTATCTATTTGTGCATCATTTCAATTCTTAGTATTATTTTTTCTGTAGGAAGTGTTTCAGAATGACTTGCTACCATTATGCTAATTTAATTTTTTTTTAATTTTTTATTATGCTTCTAAGCTCATCTGATTTCTACCTGAAAACTGTTCACAGTTGATTACCCAACCTAAGGTCAGTTAATCAATTAGTCTTATTGTGTTTAGTTGATGTCACTGTTATTCAAGTTAAACTGTTTTACTTAATCTTACTCTAGCAATGCTTCGTTCCTTGATCATTAGTATGAATTCCTTTCCCACTGTTAATTTTAATCCATATTGATCAGCTAGTGATGGTTAATGAATTTTTTTTAAGGAGGAAACTATGTCAGTCAAATGAGAATTCAAATTCTTCCCATTTAAGATGTTCCAGCGATGGTTCTAAGCTTTTAGGCTTCAAGTGTGACAATTATTGTGGCAATGAATTTGTAACAGAAGAGGTAAATGACATGCCTGCTGGATTTCCAATCATCAGAATGAGATATTCTTAGGATGTTATTGCAAAATTACCTAACCCAAAAGTTTAATTGTGTAAATTTAAGTCTACATTTTTGCAGTTTAACACGCCTTACAATTGTGTTGGACTAAGCTTAAATCATGGACAATATTGAAGGACATTTCGAACTAAAGTCATACAGGCTTTGTGGAATGGACAGTGGGCTTATTATGGATTACTATGCTATGATGTATATCATGAAAATAATACAGTGTGGGTCAAGATTCTAACTCATGAATTTTGCTGTGAACAATATTAAGATTTGATTGAAGCATTTGTACCAAAAAGCTTAAATCCTAGCAATGGCTATATATTTATCATTCAACAGTAGGATACAAGAAACTGGTGCTAAATATCCTAATTTACTAATCAAGGAGTCTATTTGTTTCCAACATTTTTGCATTTGTTGGTTGATTTGATGATCTTAGATGCTTTGCTAGTATGGTGTATCTTGGAAACAGAAATTAGATAGGAGCAATGGAGATAGATGAGCAATTTAAGAAAATGCACAGATGCGGAGGACCAGAGGTATGGTTTCACAGTGTACCTTACTGCCCGGTGCTACTGAAATTTACCAGTCATAGGGACCAGTACAAAAACCATCCAATTGTAGGTGATTCCCAGTAAACATAATCTTTGTGTTGGTTGGTATAGCATTGTATGACATGATAGAAGCAAGATGGGTAATGCACTATAAAAATGATTATTCTAATCATGAAAATTTAGTCATTCTTTATTACCACAAACATATTGGTAGGATCCACGAAATTTATTAATCAATAGATCACCAAAATTAGCGATGACCAATATTTCAATCCTACTTTGTGCAAATGGGCTTATGTGGATGCCTGTTTGTCTTCTTTGATGCAATATCTAGCTTCTTTCGCTTCAAATTTAGCTACCCTAGGACCTGCAGACCATGTTCAATCATAGTCTTCATGTTTGCTGCCATTAAAGTGCTACGTCTTTACTAGCATTTCAAAGTTTAAGTGATTTATATTGAAAAAATTAGTTGTCTATGGGTCAGAATGATGTTGACTCATAGCAGTCAAAGATCTTGAAATGCGTAGTTTCTTTCTTTAAGACTTAATTCACCACCACCAATAGTATGTAATTGGGGGGTCTGACAAATTTCCTCCAAGTAGTTTCTTTCTTTATGACTTAATTCACCACCACCAATAGTATGTAATTAGGGGGTCTGGCAAATTTTCTCCAAGGTATGAGAAGATCTCTATTCTTCTACAACTTATATTGTCAAAGAAGAGCTTGTGGTCCACTTGACTCAAAGACAACGTCACTAGAATTCGTCCATTGAAGTGTGCAAATCCAGTTGCTGGAGCTTCGTAAGTAGGGAGGGAGAAGGTTGTATTGGTGCAATAGGCCTCGAGTCAATATGGACCAGACTCAAGTGGGACTCGAATAGTGTTTTGATGTTTGTCAATACGGTTGGATATAGTTTGACCATATGTTGACCATATGACTAGTAGATGATTGGAATCCAAAGTCATATGGGGAAGATTATTTGAGGGAGATTGTTGGAGTAATCAAATCTCAGGTCAAGGTTGACCAGACTCGAGTGAGATTGAGGGGAAGTCCAAGTTTGGATACTTGACATTGAAAGTCTAAGAATGGTCTCGGCATGGAAAGTCCAAGCATGGTCTTGACATGGAAGTCCAAATTTGGATACTTGACATGGAAAGTCCAAGAATGGTCTTGGCATGAAAATTCCAAGTTTGAAGTCTTGGTCACGTAAGACCAAGTGTGTAGTCTTGGTGGTGAAAGTCCAAGCATTGAGGCTTGACAATCGGAAAGTCTAAGGGTGAGGTTTTTGGCAGCGTAAAGTCCAAACATGTAGTTTTAGCGGTATAAGTCCAAATGAATTTTGGCAAAGGAGACCCGATTAGCATGACATACCTGATGAAGCACCTGAATGCTAACGCGAAGAGTGAAGGAGTCGTGGAGGACTCGGATGGACTCTGAGGGCATGAGACTGCTGGAGGTGGCTAGAAGGCTTAGGTCTAGGCTAAGAGTGGTCGATCAAGTATGAGGGGATCATACTTGGGTTAAACCTCATGCTTGAGGTTTACCAGTCGACTGACCAAGTGCACGACACTTGGGAGCCTAGTTTGACTCGAATAGTCGACTGAGATTATGATCAGTCGATTGATCGTGTAGTCGACTGAAGTTCGATTGTTATCTGCCGCTCTGACAGTCGACTGCTGGCTACTGGCAATCGACTGCTAGGGTTGAGCAGTCAATTGGAATTAAGTGGCTAGGACACAGAATATTTTACAGTCGACTGCTAGGTTAGGGCAGTCGATTGTTCGACTTAATTTGACGTGGATTAAGGCATTGTGAGACAATTGACTACTAGGTAAGAGTAGTCAACTAGACGGTGGAAAATCAGCCTGAGGCGTGTTTTATAAGGAGCTGCGATGGGGAGGAGATGGCAACCAGTTATTGGAGTTCTTGGAAGGGAATTGCTGCTGCGTTCCAGACCTCTCAAGCATCTCAAAGCAACTAAAAGATTAAGCATTCAAAGTGTACTCGTGTGAAGTGTTTGGTTTGAGTTTTCTTATTTTGTATTCTTTCATTGTAATTCATATTGTAAGGGGTTTTCTCCACCTCCGGTGTGTTGCAGAGAAGGAGACAAGGTTTAGTGGAGTAGACACTAAAGTCTGACTGTAGAGTAGGAACTTGAGTTCCGAACCACATAAAATTGTTGTCTTGTGCGTGTGCTTGTCGTGTATTTTGTTTTGTGCTATTTATTCTTGTATATTCTGCTGCGCACTAATTTTGGTGTAGACGAGCACGCGATCGAATGACGAATCGGAGAGATCGCTATTCACCTCCTTCTAGCACACAAATTGATCCCTACAGGCTGTTGCATGGAGGGAGAAAGGATATTTGCTACTTGTGGTGATTCACAAATTCTAAGTGATTCTGTCCTACCTACTTCTGCTCCTTATATAGATCAATTCACTCTCTTTGGTTGGATTGTTACTCTTGGGTCGCACCCCATCCATGTTATTTTATGTCACTGGATTGCTTGAATGATCTAGATTGTTATAGTTTGTAACACTAGTTCACCTAGAACCATTGGGTCAAATAGTTGCACAACTTATCAAAATCAGATCCATTGGTGCATGTAGCTTGTTGGCAGATTGGTAATCCCTATAGTGGATAAGGTGGAAGGCAACTTCTAATATGATAACAAATCAAAATCCACTTCTTAGAACGATGATGCGAAGTGGAAAATGCGCTAATAAAGCTCTACATTGCGCTTCATGTGCACCATATGAGCCTTGTTTGCTACATGTGGATAGCATAAAATGTCGGACTCTTCGTCCACTTTATGTGTTTTGCACATGACTACATCAGAAAAATTGCCTTCATTAAGTGTACCTTTTACTAAAAACTTTATATAAATTTATATTTAAATGTTTAAATGCCTCAATCTCCCTCTAGAATATTCTAGACGTAGATTAAAATTTCTGACAGGAATCCCAAGAACTCTCTCTTTTTCTTCTTCTTTCTTTTGCTATGTTTCGAAAACAATTTTATTTTGAGAATTCCAAAATTTTCCCTATGAAAAGAAAACTAGTCTCTCTCTCTGTCTGAACATATTGTCTTCCTCTTCTCTTCTGAGGAGTAAATGTTGAATCCAACTCTATCTTTTTCCAAATCCTTGCCCTTTGTACTCTCTTTTATGTTTTAATGTAGTTGACACCGGATTTTACCCTTTATCTTTTCCAACATTTGCTCCTTTTTCTCTCTCTATGAAATCAATGCTAGAATGCTATTCCCTTTTGGCATTTTCTCTCTTTCTTTCTTTTGCCAATCTTCCTTTTCTCACTTTTAGAGTCAATACTAGAATTATAATCTTTCTTTCCACCATAATCTGACAATTTTTTCCACCAGAAGGAGGGAATATTTAATAAATCAATTTTCCCCTCTTTATTTTTCTCTCAATTAAGTCACTGTCTGAATGATACTCCCTTTTGGCATTTCTCCCTTTCTCTAATTTGAGTCAATACTACAATTATAATCTTTCTTGCTCTATAATCTATCAATTGTTCTACCATATGGAAGGAATATTTAATGCATCAAATTGTTGATATCAAGGTTTTAAATGCCGAGCCGTACCGAGGTTTCGGTCAGTGATCGGAACGATATGGTTTCGGTATCGTATCGTGCGTGCCGATACTATTTCGATACTTTTTTTTATTTTTTTAATATTAATATTTAATTATTTTAAAGGGCATTATTCATTTGATTTCAAATATTTATTGTTAAGTATATTTCAATTTTTTTTTTTTGAAATAATCGATATCAAAGGGATAAAAGTAAATAAATATACTTTTCTTTAAAGAAAATTGATATATCAATAACTTAAATTAAAATTGATACATCATAACATGTTATTTTACTAATATAAAAAAGAATTAATTCTTAATTTATTTAATAATTAAGATTTTTGTAGGTTTAATTAATTTATATTATATATAAAATTTTAATTAATAATTTATTTAATTTTAATTATATTATAATTTCTTAATTATATAAATTAAATTTAATCGGGGATGGCGATCGCGATCTCGAGCGCGATCCCAAGCGCGCACGGGATCGCGCGATCGCGATAGGCATCCAACGCGATATCCTTATCCCGATCGATCCGAGCATCTAAAAAAAATTGAACCTATAGCCTCGTCGCCGCCTGCTGTCGCTGCTCTGCGTCGTCGCCGTTGCCGTCGCCTCTGCCTCGCCTTTGCCGTTGCTTCCAGGTAAGCTCTCCCTTCGTTATATAACTGTCGCTGACGATTTCCATCCACTCCTTTAATCTTTCCTTTAATCTTGTGAGCGACAAAAGGAATCTGTCGCTCGTGCTATCTGTCTCCTTCACTTTTGTCAGTCGCGTGTGTTTTATCGAAATCTCGCGACTGTTCCGATTTCGGTTTCACGTCGGAACGAAATAATTCATTGATTTCGCCCGGTACGGCTCGGCATTTAGAACCATGGTTGATATATCTTCACCTGATATGACTCATTTTTTAAAATTTATGTTTGGAATATCTATGCTCTAGCTTGAGGAGAGTAGTAATATGTGTAATCATGTGATAAAATGTTTATAGCCTGATTTCACTTTTGTAATACCTGGTGCTACTCGTCTGGTGCTCATATGACGTAGAATCTTGTTTGTGTGTTATGTGATTTGTGTAAACCAATGAACTTTGTACCACTATTTCTAACTAGTCTAATTTATTTTTTTCATGGACCTTTTTATCATATGCTTGCTCTTTCTAATCGTTGCAAACTAAGTTACTTCATCCGTACTGATTTCTTGCTAGTGTTTGTATGTGTCTAGTGATGAAACCGATACCATTTATTTTCAACTTTTACTGATTCAGTGACATTTTTTTATTTCTTTTTCCTTGACAGAGTTATAGTGTTCTTGGTTATGATGATAAGATCTTGGATGGTTTCTATGATCTTTATGGTGTTTCAATTGAGTCAACATTTTCAGAAATGCCTTCCCTTGTGGATTTGCAGCAAATACCAATATCTGACAATATTGGTTGGGAAGTTGCATTGGTAAACAGGAAAGAAGATGCTGACCTTTCCAAACTTGAACAGAAAGCGCTACTAATGGCTAAAAAGCTAGGGGCTGAATCTTTGGATTCATCAAGGAGTCTCTTAGTGCAGAAGGTTTCCATTTTAGTTGCTGACTTTATGGGCGGAAAAGTTTCTGATCCTGAAAGCATGTTGAATTCATATCAGAACCTTAGAAATTGTCTGATGGCAAATATTGGAAGCATTGTGCTACCCCTTGGACATTTGACGGTTGGTTTAGCCCGTCATCGTGCTTTAATGTTTAAGGTTAGCAGCTCTTTGCCTTTTAATGATTGTAAGAAATTGTTTTAGCTCGATAATCTGTACTTGCAAGCCATTTATCTTAATTTTGCAATATAGTATTAGCTCGAAGTCAACTAAAATTGTCATGTGAATGCTACATTTAGTTCTCTAGGAAGGTACAATATAGTTCCACACTTATGGAAGCTATTTATTAATTTCTCTTATTTTCTGAAAAAGTAATCATTTCTTTTGAGTCTACTTATTTTCAGACTTTGTTCATCATGAACTTCTGTAGGATTCACTTCTGCAGCTGAAGTTCAACCTAATCCAAGACAGCTGATGAAGTAAACTCTACAGAGTTCAAATTGACCCGAGGCAAGTCTTAGACTCAGCTGACTCAATTTGAGACATGACCTATGCTACTAGAGTTAACCAGGTTCAACCACAATCAACAAGGAAGCATGAGCTTGACCGTCCCAAAATATATCCATTTTTAAGCTCAAACATAGAATCTGACCCGAAACCTAAGTCGAAATATAAGGTCTGCTTCAACCTAGATAAGGCCTTGTCTAATGGTCACCAGACCTAGATCTTCCAGACTACTGTAGCAGGCTCATAGCCACATCAAAACAAACTCATACTCCAGCTCAAGGTCAATCAATCTCATATGGTCAAACAGTAATTGGTAAACAATAATAAATCTAAACCCTAACTTGCATCCAACCAAAAGAGCAATGTTGTGAGGAATGATTCTGGATGAAGGAGCTAAACGGAAGGTGGAGCTGTCCTCACTATGATGTTTGATATCCATGTATCTAGATATTATTGGGGAAATTTTTTTTTTTCACCACATGCTTATTTATTGTGAACCTTTTTTGCCCTCGGCAGTTAAACTCTATGTTCTCGATTTTGTCCTCATCAAATTAACAATTTGTCTTTTCTTTAATATTCTTAGTTGTTTATACTTTATTTATGCTCTTGGATCGGTATATGACAAGCATATCCCTAGAGTCACTTATTGCATCTTCCTTAAATATTCTCATATCCAAAAGGTTAAAGGTATTACAACACCATTTTTACTGATATCAGATTCTTTGAGACATCTTATTTCTTGAACTCTTCACCATACTGCTCAAGTCAATATGACTTCTCTACCAACTATATAGACCTCCCCACATCATATCTATACTAATGCTCGACTACAATTGTATTGGGGGCACAAAGATATACCTTTATCAGATTCTTAACCTCTCCGACTGACTTTGTCAGTAAATACTATGACATAAATTCTTCTTGCATCTTTCATCTGATATTGGCTTATTGCTCTTTGAAATGGTAGACCTATGCTTCTTTTGCCAATTTTGTGTTCTTTATGGCCTTTTTTGTGAATTTGTCCCGTTATTTATGGTGATTCCTAGGTCATTCTAGAAAGTCATTTGGTCTCCTGCTAAAAATAGACAATGGATGATGAGATTTATGCTCTGCTATAAAAAAGATTGAGGAGGTTGTTTCTCTTTCTTGTGGTGAACAACTTGTTGCTGTTGGGTGTTAATTGATTGACAAGGCAAAATTAGTTGCCAAAAGTTGCTCTCAGTTTTATGATGATGATTATTTTGAGCATTCTCTCTTATTACTCTTGTCAATTCAGTTTGAGTTATTTTTCTTCATGATGGTTAATCAGAGTTAATGTTTGTTTTAGATAGATGCCAAAAATGTTTTTCAGTTTGACAATCTTTCTGAAGAAGTTCAAATGGAGAAATCTACAAGTTAGGTGATTGCCAAAAATTCAGGCTAACTTGATACAAACTAAAAAAAGCAGGTTACACCTCTAACAAAGTCCTTGAATGTGGATTCAAATTGTTTGTGAAGCGGTCACTCAAGTTGGTTTCATGTGCAACAAACCAGATGTTTTAGTGTTTGTTTGGTGACACTATCAGGGATTCAGAATTGTAATTTGCCAGTTTATGTCGATGCTGTTTTTTAGTAGGAATTGGTGGACATAACAGATTTTAAAACATCTAGAAGCCAAATTTGTTATTAAAATTATGGGAAGTATTATTATTTTCTTGGATTGGAAGTTACTTATAGCTTCAAAGACTAGTTGATATTCCTATTATCCCAAATCATAATCCTTGCAACTGGTGTGGTAAGTCAGTTAATGCAAAAGATTAAAAGCTACTGGGATGCAATGTTATGAATTTTGTAGTATATTAAAAGATATCCAATGAAAGATTTCCTTTATCGGAAGTATGATAATCTAAATATTGAAATATTTTTGCTGCTAATTATGTTGAATCTATTATTCACAGAAAGGTTACTCTAGATTCCCCCCTCCCCCCCACCCACCCACATTTGGAGGCAATCTAGTAACATGAAAAATGGCAACAAAGTGTTATAGCTCAATTTAGTGCGTATGAGAACATGGAGAAATGACATACAAAATCTGTGAAATGATGTGGATTAAGTCTTTACTTGATGATCTCAAATTTTCAAGCATTAAACCATTGGATATACATTGAAGTTGATAGCCATTTCACTTGAGATGTCATATCCAAAATGATCAGCATTCTACATATCATACACTTCATTTTAATTATAGATTGCCATAATTTTTACCTAGCCACTTAGTTGGTTTTGATTTGTGTTTTTGTAACAAACAGAGAGCATAGATATTTATGCTCTAGTTTGAGCGGGAGTGTTGGAATAATAGATTGAATCCCTTACCTATTCTTTTGCTTATTAATTGGGCTTAGAGGCTATATTTTTATGGGTTTGTAATTGCCTTTCTATACCAATAACAAAATGCTATTTCTCTAATGTTTTGATTGTGTTCTTAAATTTATCCTTTTAGGTACCTCACAATTTAGCTCATTTAAGATGAACCACAAAATTTAGTAGGAAGCTCACTCTTTTAGAGACAATTTTAGTGTGGCAAATCTGATGTTGACTTTTAGATCTTCAAGTTTGTACTAACACTTCTAACATGGATAAAATGAAAATGTATTGACTGTTCCCTGAAAAAACGACATGTTGTATGTATCCTATGACATGCTGTAGATTCCTTATGGAACAAATCTGATGATTCTCATGCGTTGGATTACTATAGTTCCTTTTGTTTCCTTTTTTTTTTTTTTAAATCTCCTGTTATAGAGATGAATGCTAAGCAAGCAGAAGTTAAATTGAGATAAAAATGCGTAGCTTGCTAAAGTGGACAATTGCTCTTTGATATTTTGATACCTTAGTTTGTAAAATTAAGTAATTATGTGCTGTAGGTTTTAGCTGATAGTCTGGGCATATCTTGTCGGTTAGTGAAAGGGAAGCAATATACGGGTTCAGATGATGGTGCTCTAGCCACCGTGAAACTTAATGATGGAAGGTAACACTTGCATGTTCAAAGACTGACTTCCATTTTATTAATTCTTCTGCTTGTGTGGTCATTTGAAGTAAGTCTCTGAAGTAACGGATGGCTTAGTTAATATGCCTGATAGATTTTTTGGAGAGGAAAAGAATTAGGGGAAATTCACCTCCTGATATACTTGACAGCAGGCAGTATCAAATTCTGCTTAGTTTGAAAATTCAAAATGTGGATTGGCAACCAATTTTCCACCAATGGTTTTAACCGCATGTCATGCTCCTAGTGAGGTTCCTTCCCATATTTGAGAATGACCAATCTAATGACTGTTCAAGTCAATCCACATGAACCTCGTGCTAGCCAAGGCATTGTGCTCCGGAATGCTAGATAATGTTCGAATCTCATTTGCATTCAACAACACAGGATAGCAAAGCAGTCATATGCATGGAAAACACCAATATTTCAAATATTATCCATTAAAAAAAGGAAATACAGAATATAAAATTTTAACAGTACAAAATGTCTCATAGTTGCAAAAAAAAAATATAGCATGTTCAAACATGAAACACAGTCACAAAAAATAGTAGAAACAACAAAAAAAAAAAAGGAAAAAGAAAAAGGGGTACTTTAAAGCTTCAACTCTAGTATATATGGTGTCTCAGAGCAACAAAGTAGCAATGTGCCTAATAACCCGATTCAAAGAGCCTACTAGCTTCGGGCTGATCTGGAGAAAAACATGTACGAATAGGATTATCACTAAAATTGATAGAAGAGCCTCCTAATGAAATCAAACAAAGGTAGACAAGTATATAAATAAGAAGGCGAAATGCAAATATATCATATCTCACATACATCTGTCTATAAAATGAGCCAAACTCCATCTTAGACTTATTATCCATTCTTTGATAGGGGAACCTAATGATATATAACAAAAGGGTTATGCTTCACTTGTATCAATCGAGGGATTGCTTCAACTGTTAGGTTGGAATTCTTTGACCATATTATCTCTTGTCAGGCCTCTACAAGCGATTTCTGATTAGGAAACACCCTTTTATCACCGATCCACAATATCTTCAAGGTTATGTGAACTTGAGTTTGGTGGGAAAAGCTACACGGCATGCCACAGTGTAGTGATAATATGATCCTCAGCTATAGCAAGAGCTAATTGGCACCCACCCACCAGTTCGTATAGGTCTCTCAATTATATCTAATCCCATAAACCAGACTCAGCTGAAAACTGAAATTCCTTTGTGTTTATTCCTCATTTCGTCGACTTTTGCAATTTGGCAATAGTAAAAAGTTATTTTATGCTGTGGTTTCTTCTGAAAATTGATTGTTCATAATGCACACTAAAATTACTGCATAAAAAGGAAAATCAACTTAATTATATTTCTAGATTATGTTTTTTTTCTAAATGATTGTGAGATTACTAAATTATCAAGGTGCGAAAGTTTTGAGTCTGTTCTAGACAAAACTAAATCTGCACAAAGTCAGAGTTACACTAACTTATTCTAGGACAAAGCATCATTCCTAACCTGGGTATTTAGAAACCAATTAGCTTAGCCCTGTAGCAGCTCATGGATTCAACGAGATGGTGCCAGATCCTGATAAGATTAACGAAAACCTGCCACATCATAACACTAGAATGTAATGAAGTATGAACCTACTATTAAATCTAAATCATTATGATACCAAAATCAAGGATACTATGATGTTAATACTAGAATTGACATTTCTTATTCTTCAATGGAATCCATTAGTGTTTACTTTGATACGAGGGAATTTTCGTTTTGACTCTATCTCATCTTCATTTCACATGACTAGACATCCACGATAAGAAGGGATATCTTCAATTCCTTTGTTCATATTTTAATGCAAAATTTCACAAGTTTCACTTTCAACATAACAGGGACTATATTGTTGATTTAATGTCAGAGCCTGGTACTCTTATCCCATCAGATGGTGTAGGATTGATTAATGAACCAGAAGAAGCTACCACCATGATTCAATCTTTCACAAGAGCATCAAATGATAGTCGTATGGCCAAATCGAGTAACAGGGTAGCAGACTTTGCTGCCTCTACTACTGATAACGAGTCATTCACCAAACAAGGTGCAATGTCTAATTACCAAAAAGGTCCAAATTCTGCTGGGGTAAACCCATGTGACTTAAATGATCAAAACAGTAGGTACATGCATTCTGACATGAATAACCCTGCCAAATCTCCAACTACTTCCATTGATGTCATGTCAAAAACTCCAGATGCATCTGGTAAGTCAAAGCACCCACGGTCACCTTCTTGGAGTGAGGGTAATAGTTCTTCAACTGTCCAAAGCATGAAATTAAAGAATGTATCAGAATACATGATTAATGCTGCTAAAGAAAATCCAAAATTAGCTCAAAAGTTACAGGATGTTTTGTTAGAAAGTGGTGTGGCTGCACCCCCTAATTTGTTCACTGAGATTTGTACTCCAGAAATAGAAGATCCACTGACTGAAGAGATGCATTCAATTGAAGATAAATACAAGATGAAGATAAATAAGCCTGAGCTAAAACAGAAAACTGAAACTGGTGGTAATCATGGGCCCTTCCTGCCTCAGCTTCCTAGCCACATGTTCCATCAGAAAGTAAATCTCTCTAGGTCACAAATAGATGCTACTAAATCTGCAGATGCATTGAGTGTTTGTCGCAATCAAGATTCCAGAGAAGCCATTAAAAATCCTGTATATGAAATATCTGATGAACCATTGGTGCAGGAGTCTCCGTTGCAGCTGGTTAGACATATGCCTGTTGCTGCTGCTGCTGCAACAGCTGCTGTTGTTGCATCTTCAATGGTAGTTGCAGCAGCAAAATCGAATGCAGACCTGAATTTGGAAGTTCCTGTGGCTGCGGCAGCTACTGCAACTGCTGCAGCAGTTGTAGCAACAACTGCTGCGGTCAGCAAACAATATGAGCATTTGGAACCTTGTTCCAGGATGCAGTGTATTTCTGGAGGTGAAGACCCAAATCTAATAGAGAAAAATGAAGTTATTTCTGTTAATGAGCAGCAAGCTAGCTGTCATGGTAATGATGAAATTAATACAAAAGAAAGGTCTGGTGATTCTCATCAAGAAATGGATTGTACTTCAGAAAAATCCACCGGAACAGAAAGTGCAAAATCTGAAAATGCACTGCAGGATGTTGTAGAATTTGAAATAGCATGGGAAGATATCATTCTTGGTGAGCGGATAGGGCTTGGTATGTTTCTCAGGAGCCCTTAATTAAATGTCAAGTTACATCATGTACCTAGTTTTCGCTGAATTTTTAGTAAGAAAAGAAACATAAAATATTTTTTGATATTGCTTTTAGTGATTCATGTCTTTTTCCTACTTAGGTTCTTTTGGAGAAGTATATCATGGAGATTGGCATGGAACAGTGAGTACTACAATTGAAAAATGTTTATTCTTCTACAAATTGCCTTGATGTTGGTGTGTGCACGTGCTTGAATATCTATAGGAGAAAATAGCTGGTTACAAACTTCAGAGTTCATCTATAACTTGCATGTGATCTTACTTGCTGAAATTGTAGTGTTCCAATTGGGACCTAAACTTCAACATGGAATGATACTTTAACCCTTGCTAAGGCTACTAATTTAGTCTCCTCTAGAAAAAAAAATCATTTTTTTTTACCAATCTCATTAACATGATGTTGATGTAAACAAAAAATAGTTGAGTATTGGCAATAATTTCAATATTCAAAACTACTCATGCCTCATCAGATAGTTGAAAATATCTGAACTTGGGGCTTTGCATTCTTGAATAAGAAGAATCTTTGTTATATTGTTAGAATAGACAATGGATTTCCTATCCTTTTTAGCAGAAATATTTTCCTATATTCACAGCTTTCTATATGAAAAAACATTTATCTAAAATTCCTTTTTAATGTACTTGTTTATTTGTGTATCTGCTGATGTTTTTATCCTTGTTCTGATAAAGGAAGTTGCTGTCAAAAGGTTTTTGCATCAAGATATCTCTAGTGATGCCCTTGCAGAATTTATAAGCGAGGTAGGTATCTCAAATCTCCGTTGCTGTGTTTATTATTGAATATACCGAGACTCCCTATTCTCGTTACTATTAAACAGTCTGACTTTTATTTTTAGGGGTTAAATAGCTGGTGTTTCTGCTATTGCTGGCATCATGTTTTAGCATGGTTCAAGTAATCTTACTGTTTAACATATTGGGCAAATTTGAAGTTAGGATATCCCTTAAAACATCACTCCGCTTCCTTGAAGTCCATTTCCCAAGCTGCTGGAAGTAATTCTCGACAATCTTTTGAAAATATAAGGTTTGAAACTTTGAAGACAATGTAAAATTCCCGGTATTATATATGAAAATTGTCCACAAATGTTTGGATTTAGCTATGTAGTGATTGTTTGCGGAAGAGGATTTCATATGATTAAACAGATTTCATACCATGTAGAACTTATACTGATTTGTCCAACATCAGAAGTGTAAAATGAAAATAATTGTCGTTTATTCTAGGCTGAAGCGTTGCGGCCAGTGAAGCCCCTAATGGAGGAATTCAGCATTAAAATTACTTAACCTACAATTATATATTGTGGCAATAAAGTACAATTTATACCTCTAATAATCCTGTACTTTATGAGCACATCCAGCATACAGAGGTAGTCATGTGTTGTCACTTCATGTAAATTGCAGTTCTGTCAAAGGAAATTGTTACATATATTTTTACAGAAGAATGACTTGCTGATCAATGCACTGTGCCTTTAGGAGCTTCTCATTCTGTTTAGCTAACAAGTTAGGCACAAGGCATCTTTTGAATGCCTGTAAAAGTCCCTCTGATATTATTGTTCCAGCATGAAGGAAAGTGTTAGAGTAGGTTTCTATCAATGACTGCTAGTCTAAGTTAGGTTGTGTTTGTGGCGCACCAGACCTAACCTCTATTCTATATAAAGAGAGCGTTTATTCATGGTAAGAAAAAAGGATTTGTATTCTCTGTTATCTGGCATTAAGTTCTGGTTTCATTTTCTTACATGTATGTTAATGATTTTTGTTTCAGGTGCAAATAATGAAACGGTTGCGACATCCAAATGTCGTTCTCTTCATGGGTGCAGTAACTTGTGTTCCTAATCTGTCAATTGTTACTGAATTTCTACATAGGTACCCTTTTCTGCTTCAGGATTATGGTTTTCTTCTTTCCATTGTCACCATGAGTAATTCCCATGACCTACGAAGGTGTAATGTTATGTAAGATTCCAGACAGTAGGTGGTTTTCTACATGTCTTATTCACTGTATTTAGGATTATGCTTGATGACCAATGAACTTTCTATACTTCGCTTCATATGACTCATTCCAAGCTGGGTTCATTAGACAAATTTATATGGCAGCAGCTAAGGCTTCATATTCAATAAATTTCAATTTTACACCTAAGCAAAGAAGAATTAATATAGGAAACACGATCGACATAAATCTTCTTCTTTCCATTGTCACCTTGAGTAATTTGCATGGCCTACTAGGGTGTAATGTTACTCAAGAATCCAGACAGGAAGTGGTTTCTACATGTTTTTATTCACTGTATTTGGGATTATATTAACTAACCAATGGACTTTCTATATTTCACTTCATATGATTCGTTCCAAGCTGGGTTCATTTGACAAATTTATATCGCAGCAGCTAAGGCTTCATATTCAATAAATTTCAACGCTAAGAAAATAAGAATCAACAGGAAATACGATGACATAAATTTTAACATGCAAATCCTCCTGTTTACCAATTATTCCATGAGATGTGTGCGACTGTGCGTATCCTACCAACAGTTCTAGTTTCTATATCAAGGGTTAACCTTGCAACTTATTTTCTTTATGACAAATACATTGAATTCTGGGCAAAAAAAAAATTCAAAATATTATCCTCACTCCATTACTAAACCAGCATTGTAACACACAGACTTGTGTGATGACAACCAGAAAGGAAAGGAGCTAGATCCCAATAACTTAGTGTGGTAGTTCAGAGTGACTCACAAATGCCATGGTGGTAGCTTGGATTCCTAAAAGTCGACTGAGTTTAATTTAGGATGAGTTAGAAGGATTAATGGGCCCATGCCTAATTTAGGAATTTAGCTATTGTAGAAGCAATTTCTATTGCATATAGGCTTCTCTCCAAACAGGAGAAATGCTCAAATTTCAGATAAATTGGAAAACCTAGCAGATGATGCAAATGCCAATATGGGACATGGGAATGACAAATGTTTTTATGTTGCACTGTTTTCTTGACTGATTTTTTTTTGTGTTGCTTTGCACAATATCTAGATCTCAGATAGAAAAAGGATTTCTTGCTATCCTCAATATATTCAAAGTGTGGTTTCTTTGAGTCGGACATTTATAGTTATTGAGAGGGACTAGACTGTGAAATGTTCTTGAATAAGGGGTCGCTCCAGCCTCCAGTCCTTTTCTCACTTCTGCCTGCTGCATAGGTTCTTTTTTCACCTAATATATGAAGAGCCCCTCCCCCCTCAAACAATTCCAAATTTTCAAGGGTGTTTAATTTCCTTCTGTCTCTTTAACATCTTTCTGGTTTAGGAAAATAGGGAATACATGCCTTCACACTCCAGTGACACTTTGGTTCTAAAGTGCTAGTCTAGAAAAACTAATTGCTAGTCTAAAATTGGCTGGAGTTCTTTACTGCTCTGGAATTGCGAGTGTTTTGCAGACATGATAATCTCATATATATAGCCTAGAGGAGTATACCCAGGTGATAGTCACTTTGTGATACATACTGCATGCTGTCTTCTGGTGAAAATGCATACTTGGACATGCCAAAAAAAGGGTTAAATTTTCAAGGACATCTGTTTAACTCCTAGTTGGTTGAACTAAATTCTACTCATAGTGAATATTATTTTTATGCTAAAATTGACTTACTAATAATATTTGGTAGATTGTGACATGACCATATTTTCTTTGGATTATGTGGCAAAAATTTGAGGGTGCTTACTGCTTACTGTCCATAATGGTAGCCATGTAAACATGATGAACTGTCAGACTTTTTCTTTTATTTTGAGGGTCAGAGCACAATTTATTTATTTTATGTATCTGTGTTTCCTTAGGTTATTATACTCATAATGGTAAATCTTTGCTCTATGTAGCTGCTGTATTTAACAATCTTTAACTGTGTTGATGTTTACTAGTGTTTTGAAGCATGTAATCTGCATTGCAGAGGCAGTTTGTTCCGCTTAATTCACCGACCCAATAATCAACTTGATGAAAGGAGACGTTTGAGGATGGCTCTTGATATTGTATGATTATGCAACTCGTTCTCAGTATATTTGTCGTCTGCATATGGTTAGATTTTGATGTGTTGTAAATCTGGTATCTTGTCCTATTAATTTGTTTTTATTATACTTGAATTACAAGGCTCGGGGAATGAATTATCTACACAATTGCACTCCTATTATAGTCCACCGTGATCTCAAGTCTCCAAACCTTCTCGTGGACAAGAATTGGGTTGTGAAGGTAACCTAATTTTCAGTATGTTCATATGCGCGTGCGCATGCATGTGTGCGTGTAAATCGTGAATTTGTTATTTTCTTGTTATTCACATTTTATTTTTCAGTTAATTTTGTCACCCATGTACTCATGATATAGGTCTGTGACTTTGGTTTATCTCGTATGAAGCACAACACCTTCCTTTCTTCGAGGTCAACAGCTGGAACAGTGAGCAAACAACCAGCCCTTCTTTTTCCACAATCATTTTTTATTTATCATAATCTGGCAGATTCCGTCTATAAGTTTACTTGCAACTTTCTTCTCTTTTCCTTTCTGATCAATTCTTCAGCATGCTTATTTTTTTGTAAGTCATGCCCTATTTTCTTAGGCAGTTCGTTTACCAAGTGCAGTGTGAGTTACTGTAACTGTGAAAGCCTTAGAATGTAATCACCTAGTTTCTTTATATACCATCTCAAATTCATATGGAGTTCAGCTCATGAAACTGCAGACATTTTCAACTAATGTAATTGTGTATTGTATGGCATGTTATTGCTGTGTAATATAATACACGTGAATTATATATGTTGAAGCTAGAAAGTCCTAAATCTATGCCATAGGTGATAAAACTACTTGAATAATTAGTGGCAATTACACTAATCACACTGTTCTGTGCTATGCTCAGTAGTTGATGATGGTCAATACATCTTTTCTCAGAGTGGTTATCTGAGCGCATTTGCTCCTACTTAAAAACCAGTTTGTATGTTAAGAAACTGAGCCTATTCAAGTCATAATGAATTTTTTTTTTTGAAGAATTAGGTTCATCTTGCTTGTGCTTTGTTGTAACTTGTACCACATTGATAGTTTACACGTATAGTACTTTGCTTCAGGCTGAGTGGATGGCACCAGAAGTTCTACGGAATGAACCTTCAGATGAGAAGTATGTTCGACTCCTGTGTAAGACTGCAATTTTCGACATTTTATGACCTCACCATGCTTCTGGCTCTCTTTTCTTCTCCACAATCTAGATGTGATGTCTTCAGCTTTGGAGTTATACTATGGGAGCTCTGTACCTTGCAGCAACCTTGGGAAGGAATGAATCCCATGCAGGTTGTTGGTGCTGTTGGATTCCAGGATCGCCGTCTAGATATTCCAGATGACATGGATCCAATCATAGCTGGGATTATAAGGAAATGCTGGCAAATGTGAGTTCAAACTTTGAAGAACATGATTATACTAACAAGTTGCTGATTCTTAAAACGTAGGCAGCTTGATTTGATTGAATCACTAACAACACGAAGTTGTATGGTTTCACTTCTTTTAACTACGAAACCTTTCCCAGCATGCTTTCCTTTAAACTGTCCTGCAGAGAGCATGAACAAAGGGTTTTCGGACTTCATGCAGATGATTTGAACAATAAATTTAGTTTTTCTTTTCTTTTATTTTGAGAATAAATATTACCTCTTGAACCTATAGTAATGTAACCTTCATACTTGTTATGGCAAAGACACAATCCTTCTTTGGTATTCCCTTCATATTGTACTTTGTTCCGCTTAAGATATTTTCCTCCAATACCCCTTTCCTCTTACATTTTGCAGAAACCCAAAGATGCGGCCTTCATTTTCAGAGATCATGGCTGCGTTAAAACCTTTGCAGAAATCTATATCCAGCAACCAAGGCCTTAGACAAAAAAGGCAGGTAGACAACAGCTCGGAGAAGGCAGGATTATAGGGAAAACAAGGTCAGAAATTCTAAAATTCAGTTCACAAGAAATTGTATGGTTTGAGGGAAGTTGTTCGAATGTTAGTTGTCCAGCAGTCACTCCAAGACTGATAAGTTCAGTCAGTGAAGCCCTAATAACCAAGTCAATTTTAAATTCAACACGGTTAATTTATCACAAACAGTAGTATGCGTGAAGTAAGAACAACAAAACACGAAAAGACATTGTGCACCTAGGGAAGTTGAATCTCATTATGAACAAATCAGGATGTAGTAATTGGTTGAACTTGATTGGAGTCTGGAGTCATGGCAACTCGCTGAACTGCTTGAACTACTTGGTTTCAATGTAACATGGATGGCTTATTCTCAGTCATTTTCCAATTTTTCTTCTTGTATTTTTGTTTGGTTGAACAAAGCCCAACTTAAATTGCTGTCCATATATTTGTAATGTATCTATATACTATTCTTTTAGACATGGAATTTATGTGCATACGAGTGATACAAACACTGAAATCGATGGTAAGGAATTTCTCTAGGTAAGTGAAATTTGGTTCACATGTTTTCTTGATTCTTATCATTGCCCTATCGGAACATCTTTTTAAAATGTGTTCCAATTTGATTTTGCTCAGAGATGTTGCCGTCTCTGCATAATTAATGCACATGGGTTACTGCCTTGTACTAGCTGCTGTGAGTTAGTGTGTCTATTCCATATTGGTGTGTTTATTCCATGTTGACACTTCGTAAACCTTTATTTACATCTGTGGTAGCTTTGAATTGCTAGGTACACTTTTTGCCCTATTAAATCAGCCAATGCGATGGGATTATTATGAAATTAAATTGTAGTTGGTGGGTATATATATTACAACAAACTATGTGAAGTTTCAATTTTTCATAACAATAATGTTGTCTTGTATATTCAGTCAAAATATAATTGATATGCTGGTTATTATTTACTGAATTTTAATTATACTAACTGTAAGACAAAAAAAAAACTACATGAAGTGGTTTTAGCGCGCTTTTTGCTAAGGACCAATAATGTTTTGCCTAAATATCAAATTAAACACAGTAAATACATTTCACTTAAACAAATTTATACTCAGACAAGGTATTTCATATTATTATAATATGTATGTTTCGTTCCATCATGTTTTGCCTAATGACATTAATCACAACTACTTTAATCCCATTAGCGGTGCCGATCACACAACTTGTTTTCCTTCTTTCTGATTCAAACAACTGTTAATATTATGTATATATATTTGCATATAATTAATTATTAATGACTCACCTTCGAGCCAAAAGTTACACCAGAGCTGCTTTAGCATAAGAATATCTGAAATGGAAAAACATGTGACAAAATATGTACATCTCTTCAGGATTGCATCCCAAATTGCACGCATCTACAGATTGTATAATTGCTGAGTTTATACAACATGACTGTAGTGTTGAGTTCTAATTACCGGAATTTGTGACCTCATGCAAGGAAGAAAAACATTACTAGATTATCATATATATGATGAATGAGTCCATCATTACAAGGTAATGTATACAATTTGCTTCCACATCAGTATATAAGATATTGTAAGAGTCTGCGTTTATTTTCCTTTCATTTCCATTCCTTACCGCCTCTTTTTCCCTTCTAATATTAGTCCCTCCAATAAGAGCAAATTGGAGGAGGTAAAAGGCAAGTAGGAAGGGCACGAAGACTTGAATGCGACGCAGGAAAATGGCAGTGGGGTTGAAGAAGGTGGGGTCAACTCCAATGACGGAATTATAAAAAGAAGTGCAGAAGAGGAAGAGAACAAGGCGATGAGCATGTGATGGCAACAGCCTTTGTGCCCCCCTCTCTCGGCATTGGAGCTCACATCACACTCCTCTCAACTCTTTCTTCTCTTTTATTATCTGCCTGCGATGCCATCTCCCTCTTATTTAGTGTTGGATCTGACACCATAGTGATCGCCCAACTCCCCCCTTCCCGTTTGGTCTTCTTATGTTCGCAGTAACTTCATTTCTTAAATTAAACACTTCAGGTTGCCAAGGTTTGGCAGTTTATTTGTACAATGACAAATTTTTACCATGTGTACATTTTTCGATCTTTTTTCTTAAAGTAAAAGACCAGAAGCATCGGCGGGAACAGAATCTATCATGCATGCAATTCTTTGATCTCGTGAACCATGCATCCAATAACAATTATTGAGATTAGAACACTGTCACAGAGGATAGGAATCTTGAAGCAAAAACACAAGCAAAACTATAGAAAACTGCCGCAGTTCTCGTGTTCCTCGCACAGGCAAAGAGCAGGGAAAGCGACAGAAGACAGTAAAGCAAGAGGACACCGATGAGAACATTTCCCTCCCTATAACACTGCCTTTGTTAGCCGATAGTATTCCAAAGTCCCCACTTGCTAATGATACTTCAGTATACACACATACGCACAAAGGCAGTCTTTTCAGAGCAAGAGATGTGTATGCTAATCTCATACCATCCTCCTTGATTGACCATCACCTCGCTTAGGTAACTTTGCGATGATTATTTGCTTTGTTGAAATAAAATATCCAGTTACTTGTGTCAAAGAATTGTGGCATATAAGACTGTAGGATTCTAGAATTTAGCAAGATGGTGTACATGTGGGCCTTCTTTCACAATAGATGCTACTAGATCTTGAAGTCCTTGTTTTATTAATTATATCTCACTAATGGACGAAAGTTATTAAGAAGAAAGATTAGAACTGTCACACCATACTTTCAATAAAAGATTGTTTGTGTTGTATTAAATAGCAAAATACTTTAGATGGAAAACATGTTGGTGGGATTTATTTGATTGTGCTTTTCAAGTATATATACTAACTAGTTATGAGTACCCTTATGCTTAATGCAAAAATTGAGGATGATAGTTTTGCTGGAATCCTAGATATGGATTGAAATATGCTCCTCTATTTCATGCTTGACCGTAAGCAGTGATATAAAATAAACAGTTATTGGTTGACATAGCTCTTCTATCTTTTATTTAATTTCAAATAAATTTAATTTTCTTTTGCTATTATATTTATAAATGACCTTCCGTATGGGAAGTGTATAGTCAATGCAGGTTATTTGGCCGATATAGTTAATGATCAACATTTTCCTTACTATCGAGTATAGTCAAATGTATGCATCACTTGGATATCAGATACATAATTGTACTTGTCGCTGCGCTGTAGTTGACAAAGCTGAATATAAACCCTCCTGAAAATTCCTCAAAAATAACTTTTTGGGGAAAGGCGCTGTTCTTCAATCATCTTTGGTTAAATATGTAATATGCATTGCTGAAAATGATCCTTCTTTTTTGGTAATCCATATGGAAGTACTGAAATTGATCCTTTATCTATGAATCCTTACAAAGAAATTAAGATGGCAGGAAATTTACTAATTCTTTTTTTTTCTGAAATGTACAGATTCTGAATAAAAAGAAACATCCTCATTAATTCATTACTGAAAAGGGATCTACACAGGAAGCATTTTGGAAAAGATGCCTTCTTTTTCCTGATCGTGTACAGTACATTACATACATGTCATGGATGCAGTAGCGCAGAGAATCCCTGGGGATTTTAGCATGAATTGGCATTGGGAGATGGAGCAGCAGGTTGATGACTTCGTAGCTCCTCCACACATGCTCTGCTTCTGATCTCTGCTAAGCATCTTTCCTCTCATTTCTTAATGAATGCCTTCACAGTGGATTAGGATAGCATCCAAAGCCACATCCTTGTGCCGCTGCCCCACACCGTTGAGTGTGCCAATGACGGGCATGCATCATCAGCTCAGCTGTGAACGTCGTCATTAATGGAACGCATGTTCATGAATCCATAGTCTGTTTCGACTTTATCTCCTCTTCGGAGGGAAAGTTTTGACCGCAAAAACTCGTGCAAACCTGCGATGATGTAGTCTCGTCTTCGTGTACGGATGGTCAAGCAAAGCTTCGATGGTCACGCAGCAAATATTCGGTGTGCAATATTTATTTATTGATTTGAAATCGCAGGTGCTGGACCCAATACAATATATAGGAATGATATGGGGATGGCGATGATTGATTGGATTGAAACAGAAAGAAAAGATTTTTTTTTTCCCAATTATTTTATCTACTCGGAATGAAGAGAAGATGCACAAGGAAAAAGAAAAGAAAATTGAGTTTCCTAATGAACAATCAGTGAGTGACAATATTCATTTTCCCCTTCCTTTGGGATCCACTGAACTTTACACAACGCATTTGTCGCACAGTTTCCATGCAAAAGTTTGGAGCCGATCGACGTAAAGGTACAGATCAATAAACCTAATATTTTAGCCAAGGTTTACTATATAAAAAAACAAAGAGTTCACCTATAAGCAAACTTTTAATATTACAATCCTCTCTCCGTCTTAGCCATGTAGCATGGCTATGAGATATGAAAAAATAGATTTTCTTGAGACAGATTTCATGTCTCAAAAGAAGAGTAGAATTCGTCTACTGGTCGCAGAGGTTCATTTATAAACTCGAACAGAATTCCAACAGTTTGATAAGGCAGCCAAATGATTTGGATCGTGCAATATATCCACAACACATTATGTTCATTGAAAATGACGTGGACATGTATTTCAAATCAAATCTTCTCCGACATCAATTCAAATAGGGCAATTCCTTCTACAACAACACAGTCCCTCTATATTTGTGCCATTGTGACCACTAGTGTCGTTGAGGCAGGCAGCTTAGCTCGATGACATGAAGCTCCCTCCTCCTCCATCCTACTATCCTAGTCGTTTCCATATCATGCGTATCATGATCAACCTCCTTTATGATCGATCATCTATCTCCAATTCTCCACACGGGGCTCTGTGAAGAAAGCCTCTCGGCCTCCGATTTTCGCTCAGTTATGCATGCGGTAAAGTGTTAAGACAACCATGCCCATGCGTACCTGACCAACATTGAAAACTTATCAGTCGCCATCAATTTTCGGATCAGGTGATCAGACACAGAATCAACCACTTTCGCCTGTGTCCCCTGTCCTCTCACATAAAAAAAACCGCTACGATCTTCAATTCATATCGGGGCTGTTGTTTCCAATTTATTTATTTATTTATTTATTAGGATCGCTGCTCTTAGTTTTGTTTTTGTGTTTCGACGCTAACAAACAAAGCCATTCACGTCACAAAAGATACAGCAAAGGTCAATAAAAGGAACCCGGCCTTCCCTCATCACGGGCTCATCTTGAAAGCTGAATCCCAAACTCCAAACAGCTCCACAGTCCACCCATCTCCATCTCTCTCACTCTCAAAGTGTCCGGTCTCCAGTCTCCACGGCACCGACAAGGACACATTCCACCGCCTTCCCATTCCCACCTCGGTCGCCTGATGCACCATTATTAATATTTAAACTGCGCCCGAGCAAACCTCGCTCCACTTCCCTGCGACGCGGTACCAATGATGGAGCGTTGTTGGGAAGCAGCGGCGGCGGCCGGAGGAGCCGAGGCGCACAAGCCTGTTCCGGCGCCGTTCCTGACGAAGACGTATCAGCTGGTGGACGACCCTGCCACCGACCACATTGTCTCCTGGGGCGACGACCGCGTCTCCACCTTCATCGTGTGGCGGCCTCCCGAGTTCGCCCGCGACATCCTTCCCAACTTCTTCAAGCACAATAACTTCTCCAGCTTCGTCCGCCAACTCAACACTTATGTATGCATCGTGTGCCGCATTACTCCGAACTAAGTGATCAGAAATTTTGAGACTTAAGGTTGGTTTGTTGTCGCAGGGATTTCGAAAGGTGGTGCCGGAGAGATGGGAGTTCGCTAACGAGTTTTTCCGCAAAGGAGAGAAGCACCTCCTCTGCGAGATCCACCGCCGCAAAACCTGCTCCACCGCTGCCTCTTCTTCTTCCTCCTTTCCACTTGCGGCTTCCTCTTCTCCCTTGTTCCCTCTCTACTCCCACTTCGACGACTACCGCCTCGCCGCCGCCACCCAAGGCTGGAAGCCGGCCACAGATGCTCCCTCCTCCCGCCTCCTCCTCCTCGGCGGCAATGAGGCCGCCGCGAAAGCCATCAGAGGGCCGTCAGCGGCCGCGACGAGCGAGGCGGCGTTGATGGCGGAGAACGAGCGGCTGCGGCGGAGCAACGAGGCGCTGGTGGCGGAGCTGACGCACATGCGAAAGCTCTACAACGACATCATCTACTTCGTGCAGAATCACGTGCAACCTGTCGCCCCCAGCTCTGGCTTGCTCTTCTCCTCCGACCACAGGAGGGTGGCGCCGGCCCGGGGTGGAAACTCCGGGAGCCCTGCTTCCAGCAGCTCCCTCACCATCGCAGAGGAGCCGACGTCCCCCCCGCCGCCGCCGCCGCCGCTCGATGACGACATCAATAAGAACGAATTGGAGAGCAGCGGCGAGGAGCCGAGGCTGTTCGGGGTGCCCCTCGGCGCCTGCATTGGCCGTTCGAAGCGAGCTAGCTTGCAAACCGTCGACGAGCCTCCGCCGTCGACCAAGCTACGCCTTGTGGTCGAAAAGGACTAGTTGGGACTAAATCTAACGCCATCGTGATCCCCTTAATATCTTCTTGATTAATTTGGGTCTTTAATTTCTTATTTACATTTTAGTTAATGAGTTAGCGAGCTTTTTCGTAGTGTACGTTGCTAGCTTTAATTAGTTTTCGCCTGTATTTCTTGAGAGTTAATGTAAATAACCCGATCTTAATCCATTTCTTCCGCACTTCGATTTCCAACAAAAGAAATGCTTTGAGATTTCAATATAATTACTTCATCTAGACATCAACATGAATATAATTATAAATACTCTACCAAACTTATGATCAGAAACTTCAGCTTTCATTTTTATCAAATACATATATATATATATATATATATATATAATATGAAAAATTACCTACGGTAGTCGAATTTTAACTAAGTTTTGATATATAGAATATATACAGTCGTTTTAAAAATTTTGAATAAAAAATTATACTTAATTAATTAATATATACGGTTAAAGTAACATATATATTGGTAATGGATTTGTTATAAATTTAATTAAAAGAATGTGGCCAATGGCCATGCATATATATTGGAGTCAACGAAAAATGATCATGACACTGTACTAAAACACTATCGAGATTTAAGAACAGAAAAAAGAGGATATCGATGGAGATGGATTGGCCATCTTCGATCTCTTTCTTTGCTCGCCGAGCTAGCAAAATTAAACGGACGCGACTGGGGAACGTGATAGTTCTCAGAGATTCCCTGTCCTCGTGCTGCCCCATTTCTTTGTCCACACAAAATGCCAAGAAGCAACGCAATAAGAAAGCGAACCAACAGCAGAGAGAACAATTTGGGCTGCTGTGCAGCAGTCAATGCCTGTGGTTAATTGATGAAAATCGGACGACCACGTTTCAGTCGCGTCAGTCGCAGAGAGGTCGATTTTAATTCGCTATGTAGATACATGTACGCTTCCAAAGCCATATTTCCCGGAATTATTCACCTTCTTTCTTTCTTTCTTTTTGAACCTTCCATCAGTAATGCAATTAATCATTAATAATCAGGGCGTATGTTATTGTTTTGGCCATGCTACGTCGGGCAGAGTGCAAAAAGTAATATTCCTGCTGCAGCTGCAACGTGCCATGGCGTCTTTTTTTTTTTTTTAATTAAAATAAAAAATTAAAAAATTAAAAAATTAAAAATTTCTAAAGAGTTTTTGACGACGCCGCACCATCACCATGCAATAATGCAATATGGCTGCCTGATCTTTTTTCCCTCCCCATCGTTTCCATCTCATTGGGTTCTCTTTAGCTTTCTCGGCGAGATCCAAATCGAGGAGGCATTGACCGGGAAATGCCTTTTGCCGAAAATAAAAGCATTTTAAATTGCTTTATCGTATGTTGTAAAGGCACTAAGGGAGTGATTAAAGTTGACTAGGCCACTAAAGGTTTGGACTTCGGAGTGGACTCCACGTATAGTCTTTCTTCTCTTCTCCTCAAGTCGCAGGCGCGCATGGATGTGCGCCAAAGGAAGTGGGGAAAAGATTGATGCAGCTCATGGGGAACTAAATCATGATCTAAAGGAATTTTTTTTTTAGAAAAAAAAAAATAAAGGAAAAAGCAAAAGTGGATCCAACATATGGAAGGAAAGATTTGGTTTGGATATGTGGAGCATGTGAGGCCATCGGACAGGTACGTGAAACGTGACCGCCGGGGATTCGTGTACAGCATGCATTAGAATTTAGAAAGTATAAAGATCCGTCTCGGCGTACGTAGATCTCTGATGTTCGGAAGCATATGAGTGAGGAATCAAAAATATGTTGTGATTCGAAAATATTCAAACGCTAGCGTCGTCAAGAGAAGAGACTTAATTCTCGTGGAGATAATTGTCAAATAAACTACAGTATTAATTTAATTTCACACCTTGTCTTACCTCTCGATTCTCCTTAATCTCTCTATCTCAAGTCTCAACACCGGGTTAATCTCTCTTCCTCTTGCGCTTTCAAATTGAAAAAAAAAGTTTAAAATCCTTAATTTCGATAATACGTGAAACTCTCTCTATAAGAAGAAAATCATATCGTCCTTTACTAGCCTTCTACTCTTTGACTCGCTCCAAATTAAATGCACTTGGATAATTTTTCATAGGTTTCAAATTAAATGCTCATGTAAAATAATGGTTTAATTGACATCTTGGTTAATAGGCTTGTTAGGCCCGAGCAATCTCCAGTACCACTATGTTGATGTTTTACTCGTACATTTCGTATTCCAACTCCAAAATGATCATCAAGAAAGGTCTTGATGACTTGTTCCACCACTAATCCTAGGCTTGTGTTCAGTTGATTTACTCGATAACACTGCTCGATTATGGAGAAAATTCCTTTTAATCTCTCCATTTGCATATAACTAATATATTTGCTCTTTTAACTATCATCTTTTTTAGATATGTACCATGTTGCCCAAATGCTTTGCACCTAGTAATCATCTTATGTATATTTGGATTGTCTTTAGCTTACACAAACCTTCTAATTAACAACCTTATATTTCTCTTCCTGGTAAATTGGGTTTGATAGTAAGATCTCCCATATCTTGGTTAAACTATTTTTAAAATCTTGAAAACTCCCTCTCCTAATGCGAATATGTGCAGGATAATCTACATTTAAAATACCCCCACGATAGTAGATGCATTCTTTTCCTTTGACACCACATGAGTAAAAAATGCTTTAATTCTTTCTTTTTTATTATCTACACATTGTCATAAATCAGTCTTCTTCTCTATATATAAGTTCTTATTAATTTGACCATCCATTCCATCCGAAGCACTAATATTATCTAAACATTTAAGTTTGAATTTAGATTCGCTAGTACGACAATCTTTTCTCGCCTCTCGTGTGCTAGCTCCTACTTGAACTTGACATATAGTAACCTTTTCCATTTTTTTTTCTTTCTTTTCAAGTGATATGCAATAGTTTTATTCTTCATCCCTTACATAGTCAGCATGCCTCTTTTGCCAACTAAGTCCATATTGTGAACTTATATTAAAGATATCTCTACCCTCTTTGGACTTTTCTTCAATACTAATGAAGAAAATTGGTTCCTTATATGACCTTCAAACATACCCCAACAATATCTCCTAATTAATTAAGTTTCAAAATATTATGTCATCGATAGAAAATTCATATTCGCTATAAAATTTTAGCCCTAAGGAAGAACACCACATCAAATATCACAAATTAATATTCATTTGGGGTCTTAAGCTTATTGGATTGTTGGGCCGACAACAAACAATCTCGATCCAGCAGATTTCGTAAACAAATGTTCGAAGAGTTCGTGGCTTCAATTCTCTCGAAGAAGCCCTTCACACTAGCCAATCATTTTGGACAAATCAGACATCATCGAATTTTTTTTTTGCACAATAATATTTTTACCTTTTCTCATGATTATCTCACAACTAAGATTCGAATATATATAATGTCGAGTTTGATTAATATCATCACAATCATATTTATTTTAAAATTTTAAGCAATAACAAAGGATTATCGAATAATTTTTCTTATAGTCAAACGCTTTAATTATTCTGGAGAATTTGATTCGTCAAATAAATTAGGACAAGTGACTTATATATCACTTCTAACGAACACAAATCATCTCTATCCAAAACATTTCTTAATCATTAATTATTGTAATGTCGATTGGATGATATGATGCCCGGCCCTACTTACTGCCTTTTCCATGGCACTTTTAGTGGTTCATGCTATAAGCTTCATATTCTTCCATACTCAGTATCAGTACACACTAGGAAGGTTTTTGAAAAAGAGCTTCAGATGGGTTGGTGTAGATTTGTTTTATTATTGTTTATCTCAATAGAGAATGCCCATTCGTGTTCATGACTTGATCGATTGTGATGCAAATTTGATTATTCATTTTCACAGTGACAGAATATTGCTAACAAATCTCGATGCAGAGATCGTAAAGGCAGTTGAATGTAATGCATTGTACGTACGTAGTTAAGGACATGCTAATTTCTCTTTCCTTTAAATTTCATATATAACCTTCATTTAATACTCATAAGTGACATTGATTAGCTGAAACCTTCGATCGTCTTTATCGCTTTCATCAGTGGCCATCAGTTTCTAGAACAGATATAAGTTAATTAATGGGCCTCGTCATCATTTTTTTTCCTGGTCGTGCATGAGAGATCGATGAGACGTGGCTTTTACTTTTGGGTGTAGACTGTAGAGCGAGAAGAGTTGCATGAGGTTACCAGTATCGCATGCCTAAATGCTACAGATCTAGTATTGCACAAAAAAGAGTTTAAATTCTTTAATTTTAATGTTGATACAACTTGCTCATCAGCTCCCTATTTGAATGAGCAAGCTAAGGGCATTTTTTCAGTAGCAACTTGCAATTGGTCAAGTTCTTTTTTCTTCGTATATATCAAGCTTTCTTTGGACCTTTAACAGTGCTCAGTACTTTAGACCTTTAGCTGGAAAGTAAAAGTGATCTGTACTGATTAACAGTAAGCTATAGTTAATAAGATAATAGATCACTTCTCTTGACCTTTGCATTTTATCATCTTTCTCGGGGTGGAATAAAATTCTTATACCGACGACGAACCCATTTGCAGTTTTTCCTACTGGTTTACAATTCTGAGGCTTCAAATTTTATCGTTTTAGCACATGCAACTTGATTTTAGGCAAAATTCATCATTCATGAAGCATTAGAATGCTTTTAATTGGTGACCCCATACATCAGCGAAACAAAGAAAGCGAGAAGATTACAGTATCAAACACAACAATATGAACACTTCCCCGATCGATAGTATTACTCATAGCAGAAAAAGAATTTGAGTGAACGTTCACCACCAAATTAATGGAGTTTTATTACTTTTTCCCTGATGCGACGAGATTTAGCAATTAGATTCTTTTCTAGTGGCATATATAGATATATATCCTTGTCATCTTTTTATCTTCTAGCAAAAATAAAGATCCAACAGGGCTTCCTTCCCATCATCAGATTGCACGAGAAAAAGGCCTGAATCTCACTTTAAGTTGCGCCTTGGAGAAGGCACCATTTAATTTAGTTTCAGTAACCACACGGACACATATCTATAATTATATAATTAACAGTAACCGGTCAATTTTCTAGATTTCATTTTCTAGAGACTATTCATCGACTCTCTCTTTTACATTTAACAATTAAATTTTTGATTTATCTCCTACCAATAAAGACAGTAGAAAGAGACCTAATGGTTCCAATTTTTTTTTTTAAATTAACAGTAACCGACAAAAAGTGAATTGATATCTTCTTTTTCTCTTTGATCAGGTGCCTGATAGTGATATCTCTCTTTCCCACTTTGAAGCTTCATAAATTTATATAATTAGCACGTACCCCTAAGCAAGCCTTAATTAATATTCCTCATAAACAACTTTTAACTTTTTTTTTCTTCTCGTGTTAGTTGGTAGAGATAACCTTTATTAGTGCGCTAGGGTTCATGTGTTTCCCATTTTTAATCTACCCAAAGCTTTTCCTGTAAAAGTGTGCAGATATATATATATATATATATATACTAATTATTAATCCAGCCAATGGACTCGATGGATTGTTATCTACTAATTATTAATCTATTTGCTCTAAATAGGCTATTAATCTAGCCAATATCGTCTCGAGAAGCAAAGTAAGAAAAGACATTAATTTGAGGTGGATAGAATAGTAGGCTTTGAGAGACAATGCTCTTAGGAACAATATGAGCTCTAACAACCTGCAGTGGCTTGTGCACACAGTAAAGAGCACATCTTTTCCAATAATTTCCTTGTTTGTGTGCATATAAACATGTACATTGCTTTGATCTTTTCCAATAGGGTACACTGTAACATCAGCAGAAGTCTTCAGCTTGTATTTGATCTTGAACTTTGGTTAGTTAATCAATTGATGGGCCTTAATTAACATCATTTTTTGCTTTCTGACCATGCATGCGTTGGCAAGTTGCTTATGCTTTTGAGCAGTGGAATGAGAAGTTATTATTAATGTCCCTGCATTGCATGCCTGAGTATTTAAAAATGAACAAAAATTTTAAAATTCTTCGACTTTAATCTTCTAGTCATGCATGGAACACACTACCAATTAAGCCCTTTTTGTCATTGCTTTTGCTAGATCACCTTAATTATTAGAGAAGCAAGTGATGGCGGATTGGCGGATCTGGCAAGGAAGGCATCCTTAATCCTTTTTCTATACTGCATTTGGAGGAGAAAGGAATTCTTGCCTTCCAGTTATCGACTAAGCACAATTAGGCAGTGATTTGTACATGGGGGGGGAGGAGAAAGTAATTCATTCAATTTTGGAAGGTACGCTGGTGGGCCCACGTGGCAAGCGTGCATTCAAAGATGAGAGAGCGGTGCCAGGAATGACTGCTGCTGCTCAGTTTACCTGCTCTATATCTATCTATTCATCGTTGGCTTTTGTCAACTGCCTCGCACGGGCATCCAGAGAAATAAGTCCGACCCGACTAAATTAAATATTTTGTCTGCTTTCCTTGTACAATAATGCGTGCGCTATATAAATGCTGCAGAGCCCAGAGCCCAGAGCCCAGAGCCCAGGAGGGGATATATAGGTCTTATAATTTGATAATTGGAGGGCTTCTCCATTGATTCATGAAAAATAAGTACGGAGGGTTGAAGTCTTGGAATAGTTTAAGATGCATATGATGATGATGGAGTGGTAGTCCCAAGGAAAAGACCGATTATCATATCCTCAAACCTATAGTCGTCGACAGTCTCACAAGTAAATCACCCTTTGCGGTCATCTGGATTTAAAAGTAATAATGAAAAGTATAGTTTAATCTATAAGGATGATCAATTCGATTCTATAATTTGAATTGATAATCTAATCCGGATTTTATAATTATATTACTTCTGAAAAATTATTGAATATCAAAGTCTTATTTTTATCCGTTGGATAAATTTTTATAAAGAGAATCGACCTCGTAATTTTTTTTTTAAATTTCGAATGCTGTTTTAACGGAGAAATTAATATTCGTTGCCACCCGCTCGCTCACAACTGGCACACCTGACACCGCCGCGGCTATATAAGGACATACTCTTCTCTCTCCTCCTCCCTTTTAAAAAAGTGCAGCTTGTTGCACGCCACATCCGCTCCCGTGGAGCGCAAGTTGCAATCTGCAGAGTGGAAGAACTTACCTCCTCAAAAGCTGCGAAAGCACCGTCACGAGTACCATACCTACGTAGCTTCCATGGTGGACATCGACCTTCGAATGGCCACCCTGAGCCCTGCCCATGCCGCGGGCCTCCGTCGCCTCTCCGCCCGCGCCGCCTCATCCCACGCCGTCTCTACCGCTGCACGCCGCCTCGGCATCTTCTCCCTCCACCCCCTCGCTGAGGCTGTCCTATCCAACCTCCGCGCCGCCTCCGTCCCCCTGTTCCCGGGGCTCTCAGAGCCAGAGCTCGCCCGTCTCGAGGCCGACCTCGCCTTCTCCTTCCCCCCAGACCTCCGCGCGCTCCTCGCCATGGCGATCCCCTCCGGGCCTGGCTTCCCAGACTGGCGTGTGCCTGACCCAGGTCTCCTCCTCTGCCTCCCGCGCGCCGCCGTGGCCATCCAGGTCGCCTGCGGAGTCCTATGGCCCCGTTCCTGGGGTTCCCGCCCTGCTGACCCTGCCCGGGCTCTCAGCCGCGCCCGGGCCTCACTCCGCCGTGCGCCACTCTTAATACCACTCTTTGGCCGCTGCTACATCCCCTGCCTCCCCTGTCTCGCTGGCAACCCTGTTTTCTACGTCGACGACTCTCGTGTCTTCTGCTGCGCCCTCGACTTCAGCGACTTCTTCCAGCGGCATTGGTCCACGTCTCCGCACCCGGATTCCTCTTCTCCTCTCCCCTGCCTCGACGCAGCCCGCTGGATTGAATTCTGGAGTGACGCCGCCTCCGTTCGCCGCCGTCGTATCTCCTCTTCTTCAGACTCGGTCTCCTCGACTTCAGATTCGGTCTCCTCGACCTCATCGTCGTCTCCGCCTCCAGATCCGGCGCGCTTCGTGGAGATCCGGAGCCCTAGAGTGCCGGACTGGGTCGGGGGCTACCTGGACTGCATCGGATCGGCCTTGAGGCAAGGTGGGTGGGGCGAATCGGACATCCGTGAGATGGTTCACGTGCCGGCCTCAAGGGTCTTCGATGGTGGCGAACAGCCCGACGGCACAGCCGCAATGGTCGACTCCGAGGCGGCGCTCGACGCTCTGCTGGTGAAGGTGGCCCGCTGCTCGGACTCGCTGAGCCGAGCAGGGTGGAGCCCCGATGAGATCTCCGATGCGCTGGACCTCGAGCTCCTCCGGAAGAGGGGGAGGCTTCGATGTTCGCCAGCGAAACTACCGCCTGCGATCGCCCTTAAGCTGGAGAAGCTGGTGGAGGCGGTGGCCCAATCCTAATTCGATGTGTCAGCATTTTTCGTTTTCTTTTTTCCTTTTTTTTTTTTTTCTTCGAAGGTGTTTTGTAACGGTCGACGGGTTGAACGAGGGAGTGGCAGAGGAGTAAAGAAAGCGGGGAGGAAAAAGTAAATACATGTACCAGATGCAACTATTATTAAAAATTGAAATTATTTTAAAAAATAATATAAACGCACTTTGGGATAAAAAGGTGAAAATAAAATCTCTTTCATTTATCGGATCTCGTCTGAGCTAACCATCGCCGTTCAGTTACAGCCTTGTCATCGTGAACCATCCATTCTCAACTAGAACCTCATCGAAGTCGACGATCAATTTATTTTTCAAACGCTCTTCGTAGAAAAACATGATAAAATTTCGCTAATCATTTTAATGTCGACTTTTCTAGTTTCATTTACTTGATTTTAAGCGCTTAAATATTGTTTTATATCATTATAGAAGTTTACAAAATGCTTTATTTTTTACATCGAATGACTATGCTGTTTCCTTTTAGCTTTTGATATTGTTTTACATTGTTTTATTATTTTTTATCGTCCAGTGTTAAAATTCACATAGAAATATAATAAGATATATTATTAATTATAGTTATATTATTTTATTCGTTTTGAAATATATATAGATAACTATATATTTTGTTCTTGAACTGTATAAAAATAAATAAATATGTGCTCTAATTTTCACACGGGTATAATGTCATTATTAATCATATTCATTGTCTTTCCTTTAAAATTTTGCATTGTTTTATTTGAATTTCAATGGTTGGGTAATTAAAATAATATTTTTAAAAGAATAATATATTATAGAAGTTGTTCTAATGGTTTAAATTTCAGATAGCATAATACACATGCAGACATGGAGAAGAGAAGCTCAGATCGCGAGAATATTTTATTGTTCCTGATTTATTTGAAATAGCAGTAGAAATATTTCAATGGTTTTAATTTTTTTCATAGAATTTTTTTTTAGCATACCCTCTAACTTAAAATTTTAATCAAATAAGACAATAATTAGAGAGAGAAATGCACGCGCGCTAAGGGAAGAAAAACATCTTAAGAAACACTTCCCAAAAGATCTAGTACATCTTAAGAAGACCAATTCAACTTTAAAGGGGAATTAAGAAGCATGGAGAATAATATCCAAACTTTCTTGGAACAAATAATTCTGCTCTGTGTGGTCGATCGTAACTGTACAAACGAAAAACACGATTTGAATTCAGCATTATCTTCTCCGACAATGAAGCTCATGAAGAAACAAAAATATGTCAGATAAGTATGGAATCACTTTAATGGAGCATCTACGAGAATTAGTGGCAGCCCTCGTCGTCGTCAGTACATTACTCGATTCTCATCTCGCTGCAACATCCATATTTCTGAAATAATATCCTCTCATCCAGAGAATTCTCCCCCATGCATGCTGTTCCTTAGCTTGTAAACTGCTTCCTAGGCTCGTCACTAGGAATCAACTGCAAACTGACAGTAATATACATTGCATGATGGCCATCAAGAGCAACGGCTACGCCGGCGGTACGACCTTGGACGAGGACGTCGTCACGGTGGAAGAGTTCAAGGAGTGGCTGAGGAGATTCGACGTCGACAAGGATGGTCGTATAAGCGGTGAGGAGCTGCGAAGGGCGATCGCCAGCATCAGAGGGCGGCTCAAAGGTTGGATCAAAGGGAGGCGGGGGATTAAGTATGCCGACGCCAACGGCGACGGCTTCATCGGCGAGAATGAGATCGACAAGTTGATAGAGTTTGCTAGGGAACAGTTGGGTCTCAGGATCGTGTAGAATTAGCATAGCTCGCATGTTCTTATGCCCTAATACTCGTGCCGTGTAAAAGATAACGATGCTACGAAGAGCAAGTTATTCGTCAGCTTCATATGCGATGCGTGTATTTAGTGCCTCATAATTAAACTAGCACTCAAAGATCCAAACTAACTGATCATACCAATGTAAGGTCAAAGAGTCCATACAGACCCATTTTTAAAATAGACTAAATGTCTCATTTTAAAAAAAAATATATATAAAAGATTCAAAATTAATTCATCAATATATTTTTTAAAATTCGTTTCGGACCTTTAAATTTTTGGTACGGCTCTTGATCTACTGAATATGTTTAATTAATAAGTTGCAAACTCATTTTTCAAAATATTTGGTGATGTTTGATTGTAATTTTCCATGTTTTATATCAAGGTTTTTTTTTTAATTCTATCAATTTTTGTTGTATCTCAGTTGGTAAGTCGATATATTTATCCAAATCATCAAATATTCATTTTTCTATATTCATTAATCTTGACTCATGTGATTGCTTACTAAGTTGATTTATTTTTAATTGTGAAAACAATTTTAGGTGTAATTCATCCTGGATCTATTACTTTCTTTGATTTGGTATGTTGTTCCTTCTTAAGTTGTTTAGTCAAAATGTGCTCGATACTGATCTTTTTTCTCTAAGGCTATGTTTGATACGAGGTAATGTAATCAATCTTGTAATGTAATCAAGTTTATAATATAATGTATATTACATTACTGTGTTTGGTTAGTGATAAGTGTGTAATCTTTGATTACAAAAATGATTTTGTTTGGTATTCATATTTGTTATAAGAAATGTAATTTATATTATTATAAAATGATAAAAATATCCTTATAATTTCTTCCTAAGATAATATAATTCCCATCGATTTCGATAAATCAGTTGCGATCGCCGACCGACCGTCGGCCGACAACCGTCGTCGGTGGTGGTCGTCGATGAGCGTTGGGAAGCAATGAGAAAAATAAAAGAAAGATATATTTGTCATGATAAATATTGAGTCCGTAATGTAATCGAATTACATAGTTTTTCCTTCGTAATCGAGATTACGAATCTGAGCTCTTATTTTATAATACAATTTCATTACATTACATCTTTGAAATATTACTAAACAAAGTAAATCATCTTATAATGTAATCCTGATTATTCCGTACTAAAAGTAACCTAAGTCTTTAAGAGGATCCAGCAAATGATTCTATATTTTTTCTAGTGAAATTTATTTTAGAATTAATTCTTGATAAGTCATAATTGAATAAGTGGTTGCCCTTTTGCTAGAATTATATTTCCAATGGATAATTTATTTAAGTCTTTGTTCATATTATCTATAGTCTGATTCCATCACTTGTTCCTATTAGATTTTATTCTATTGTTAATAATTTATTTTCTATCAATGTTACTCAATAATATAGCTAGTGATGTTAATGAAACTATTATTGTATTCGGGGGCAGATCTAGGAGGGGTTTTGGGGGGGGGGGGGGGGCCATGGCTCCCCCAAAACCCCCCAATTTTCAAATAATTATTATAAAAAAATATTTTTTATTTATTTTTTAAAGTTAATGTTATTATATTTTAGTATGATGGTTTTCCTAATATAAAATCCTGGATCCGATTGTATTAGTTTTATATCTGATCATTTTTTCTTGGTACATTGTAATAATCGTTTTTTTTTGTTAAGCTTTTAAGGAAAAGTTCTCATGAGAAATAATTAGAATTGTTAGCTAAGATATTAATATTCTAAATTTTTACTACGCAGTGCATAAATGCTTACTGCATGAGACACCAACACATGTTTGGACTTAAGACCAAAAAAAAAAAAACTAGCAATGAGAGACTTGAAACAACTTCAATTGTTTAATTAAAATTATATAAAACTTTTTTATAACGACTTCTTAGCTCTAACATCAGTCAGAAAATACTATATAGTCCTGAATTTGGAGAAAAACTATTTAATAAATTATTCGAAGAACTAGAGAAGGAAATATATATATATAAGACTTGGCCTGATATAAATGTTCTCCTAACCTATAATAATATAGGGATAAAAATACAACATATGATAAGGAAACTTAAATAAAAATATATGTACATCTGAATACAAAGTAATTGAAAAATCAACAGTACAAATTTTGCAATTAAATTTATACTCCACGATAAGACAGTGCAACATCAAGAAGGATACAAAAAAAAAAAAATCACAAATTGTACCAAAATCAAAAGGACAATTTAAGAAAACTTGCTACTTAAGAAAAAACACTAATAAGAAACTTTATTTAGATAAAGAAAAACACGTGACTTAGGAAATTTAAGTTTAGAAAGACTTACTCAGCTCGAACACTATAACATATTTTATTTGTAATGAATCAAGACATTTATCATCGCATATCCTGACAGAAACAACTTATATAGCAACATTAATTGGTTGTACAAATTTATACCTTATAAAGATACAATCTAGATATTTCTATAGGATTACACACCTATAAATTCTTTCACAGAAAAATCACAAGGAATAGCTGAGAAATATAACATCGCTTGGTATGGTTTATTCAAAGATGAATTTTTTACTCTAAACTTATCTGACTTACAAGAAGAAATCTAGGAACCGAAAATTAATCTCATGTATAGATAATTTTATTTCCCTCCAAACTCATCTTCAAGTGCCCTTGAATGCCCCCACAACTATAATTTAAAAGAAGGAACTAAGCATATCCTTTGCTTCTTCTGTGGTTTTTTCCTGCAAAAATGAAACGAGGAACATATAAAATTCGGCAATTTACCAAACATAGTTGCTAAAGTTTCGAAATGTCCAAAACACGTAGCATGGTTTCAGATTTACCAAATCACGCACCTAATTCCACTTTTACCCCTCCCGTCAAACAGATCTGCAATTTAATGATGAGAGAGAATTTTCATACATCCGAGTCACTACTGGAAATTCCGAACCATCTAAATGTGGTGCTGGGAATTCAAATCCCAGCACCACCTTTTTTTTTATCTGATTTCTAATTTATATCGGTCTGATTTCTGAAATATTACTGTGAATACCTAATAAAACCTCGAATATCAGAAATTTTGGCCACGGATACACAGAGGGACACTACTCAAACTTAATGGACTTGGATTGGATCGAAAAAGAAGTGAATAAGACCATCAATGAGTTTTGACCGAAACCCATAGATGGACTTAGAGAAGTCCAAATTTCGAAATCTTGACATAGATTGAAAAATCTTACAATATGAATTTTTGATATGTCGAGGAAACTTAGTTTTAATCCTCCTATCTCCTAATTTTAACTTGTGTCGAAAAAAAATGGTACTGAAAATTAAGAAACTGATGGAAGATAGTGATAGTGGTGCTTTGGAATTGAATTCCAAAGATCAATCTTCAGGAATTGGAATTTCAGACCATCTGGGATTGGAATTCCAAAGACCACAATGGTGTTCAGGATTCAACACTATTGTGGTGGGGAATTCCAATCCAAGAACGAGGTCTTGGAAATTTCAATTCCAAGATTACGCTGGCGCCGAATCAAATTTCAAAGACCACAATAAAAATCCATACGATGCGATGGACGCAGGGTTTCACATAACAACAAGAATCTGTTTTAAACATAATCAGTACACTCAAACAATAGATGAAAACCACTTCATAAAGATAAATTTTGCAAGTACGAGGTGCATATTTGTCTGTAATTTCAATCATAAAGGATGAGTAGTGGATTTTCTATCGTGGTGCTGAAATTTACAATTCCAGCACCACTGTGGTGCTGGAATTGGAATTTCCAGAAAAACACAATCCAGAGTGCAAGCATGAAATCATTCAAAGAATAGGATAGCAGGAACATAATGCACAGCTGATCATTTAAACAATGTCGATAAATTAAGCCTTTTTGAGGAAAGTTACTTCCTCTTTCTTGTCACTATATTTTCTCCCTCTTTTTTTTTTTGCTTTTGTTTAGCCAGTCAGTTTAGCCCTTGCAGCCCTGATACAAGCTAAAGAAAAATGAACAGCAACTACAGGAGTATCAAACATCACTTCATCTAGTTGCTCAGTACTGGGTTCATGTTTTTGCCATTCAACATCTGGTCGTGCTTATTTCAATCATAAGGGATGAGTAGTTGCTGCCTAGTTTTGTTCATGCTCCCTTTTTGCTGATTCCTTTTCTGAGACTTTAGACAAAATTGTGCCGTGCTGAAATTTCGATCATAAGGGATGAGTAGTGGATTTTCTATCGTGGTGCTGAAATTTACAATTCCAGCACCACTATCACTATCTTCCATCAGTTTCTTAATTTTCAGTACCATTTTTTTTCGACACAAGTTAAAATTGGGAGATAGGAGGATTAAAACTAAGTTTTCTCGACATATCAAAAATTCATGTTGTAAGATCTTTCAGTCTATGTCAAGATTTCGAAATTTGGATTTCTCTAAGTCCATCAATGGGTTTCGGTCAAAACTCATTGATGGTCTTATTCATTTCTTTTTCGATCCAATCCAAGTCCATTAAGTTTGAGTAGTGTCCCTCTGTGTATCCGTGGTCAAAATTTTTGATATTCGAGGTTTTATTAGGTATTCACAGTAATATTTCAGAAATCAGACCGATATAAATTAGAAATCAGATAAGAAAAAAAGGTGGTGCTGGGATTTGAATTCCCAGCACCACATTTAGATGGTTCGGAATTTCCAGTAGTGGCTTGGATGCATGAAAATTCTCTCTCATCATTAAATTGTAGATCTGTTTGACGGGAGGGGTAAAAGTGGAATTAGGTGCGCGATTTAATAAATCTAAAACCATGCTACGCATTTTGGGCATTTCGAAACTTTAGGAACTGTATTTGGTAAATTGCCGTATAAAATTGCAAGAAACAAATTTGTAATTCTTACCTTCTAGAAAAATTTGGTATATCCATACCTAACCTGAGGCAAGTAACGAACGAAAACATAAATATAATATTAGAGACAAGAATATCTGTTAAACAAGATTTAGTTTATTAGAATTCAAAATTCTTAATCTAAAACAACAATTGACAAACCAATTATACTAGGACTATAAAAATATATCGGTCTTCGAATAAAAAAGTATACTTCAAATATAGGAGGACTTGGAAACAAATTTAGTTTTCGTCAAAACGTCCAATATTTGTAACAACGGCAATTTACCAAACACAGCTTCTAAAGTTTGGAATTGTCCAAAAAGCGCAGCATGGTTTCAGATTTACCAAATCGCGTACCTAATTCTCCTTTTACCCCTCCCGCCAAACAGATCTGTAATTTAATGATGAGAGAGAATTTTCATGCATCCGAGCTACTACTGGAAATTCCGAACCATCTAAACGTGGTGCTGGGAATTCAAATCCCAGCACCACCTTTTTTTTTATCTGATTTCTAATTTACATCGGTCTGATTTCTGAAATATTGTTGTGCATACCTAATAAAACCTCGAATATCAGAAATTTTGACCACGGATACACAGAGGGACACTACTCAAATTCAATGGACTTAAATTAGATCGAAAAAGAGGTGAATAAGACCATCAATGGATTTTGACCGAAACTCATTGATGGACTTAGAGGAGTCCAAATTTCGAAATCTTGACATACACTGAAAGATCTTACAATATGAATTTTTGATATGTCGAGAAAACTTAGTTTTAATCCTCCTATCTCCCAATTTTAACTTGTGTCGAAAAAAAGATGGTACTATATGAATTTTTGATATGTCGAGAAAACTTAGTTTTAATCCTCCTATCTCCCAATTTTAACTTGTGTCGAAAAAAAGATGGTACTGGAAGTTGAGAAATTGGTGGAAGATAGTGGTAGTGGTGCTGGAATTGGAATTTTCGATCACTGTAGTCTTTGGATTGGAATTTCGGCACGCGGTGGTGTTGAGATCCTGCACCACCAGCGTAGTCTTTGGAAGTTCCAATCACCTAATCTTGCTGAAATTCCAATTCGGCACCACGATGTGTTGAAATTGCAATTCGGCACCCGCGGTGGTGATGAATATATTTTTCAGCACCACAGTTCAATTATAATACGTCACGTTGTTGGTGTCATATCATTTGCAGTAACATTTGCGCCTTCTTCCTGTTAGCAATCAATATTTTTCATGAGGTATGTTCCTTCTTTTTTTTTTTTTTTTTGCTGCATCTGCAGTAGACAATGTCGACGTACCTTCAAGCGTCGTGCGAGCTCGTTGGAGAGCAAGATGTTAGCTAACTTGGACTGGCCATAAGCCATCATATCATTATATCTGAAGAATAAGATGACACCAACAATTATTATTACCAAGAACATCCTTTTTTATTTTTGCTAAACTGATAATTAGTAACTTACGCTTTCTTGTTATTGGGTTTGTCGAACTTGATTCCTTCTCTGTAAGGGCCAACGTGAGCGACAAAAGATAGATTCACGATATGACCCTCAATTCATGTCTTCTCCGCAATGGTTTTCAGTTTATAATTGAACTGTGACGCTGAAAAATATATTTATCACCACTGTGGTGCTGGAATTGTAATTCGGCAACATAGTGCGTGAAATTTCGGCACCAGCGTAGTCTTTGGGATTGGAATTTCGGCACACCGCGATGCGGTGCGAGGATCCCAACACCACCGTGGTCTTGGAAATTCAATCGACCACGCGGTGGTCTGAAATTCCAATTCGGCACGCGGTGGTGATGAATATATTTTTCAGCGTCACAGTTCAATTATAAACTAAAAACCACTGCGGAGAAGACAGGAATTGAGGGTCATATCGTGATCTATCCTCTATCACTCACGTTTGTTAGGAATATTGGAACGGCTAGAGGGGGGGGGGGGTGAATAGCGTTTCACCCGATCATGGATGGAATTCGATCTCGTTTGTGTCTACAATTTCGTTAGTGTGCAGCGGAAATAGAAATAATAAAAGCAATAACGAAATAGACAACAAGCTAACACAATGATATAACGTGGTTCGGAACCGCACGGTTCCTACTCCACGGATCGAGCTCTAAAGAGCCCTAGTGATGCACACGCACTCACTATTGATAAACACTCCTTCTCGACACAAGTCGGAGGCGGAGAAACCCCTTACAATAGATCTTACAACAGTAAGAACGAAATACAAGCAATATACAATGTAAATACGAAATACAAGTAAAGAAAAGACTTTACAACACTTGTTTTGATTGCTTGAATGCTTGGTTGCTTGCTTGCACTTGGAGACCTGATTTGCACCAACAAATCGCCCCAATAGCCCTCAAGAACCGATTTCTTTTTCCTCCATCACGAGCTCCATATATAGCTTCAACCTGTGCTGGAAAAAGTCTATCAGTCGACTGATCAGAACCATCAGTCGACTGATGCCACTGTTGTCGTGAGACAACGGCTAGTTCCACGTTGGATAAGTCCAACGGAACTACCATCGATCGATCGTGACCATCATCGGCGATGAAGTCCTCACTCGACCGGCCGAGTCTCGACTCCGATTCGCGGCGAATTCTCGAGCACCGGCCGACCGATCACACGATCGGTCGATCGCTGATCCATCGATCCGACCGCTAACCTATGGCGATCGCTAGGCCATAACCCGCAGTTAAACCCTAGTTGACTCGGTCCAGTCGACTGCCACATGACACCAGTCGACTGGCACACCTCAAACATGAGGTTTTAACTCAAGTGTGGTTCCCCCATACTTGCTAGACCACCCTTAGCCTAGACCTAAGCCTTCTAGCCACCTCCATCAGCCTCACGCCTCTCGAATCCCTCCAAGTCATCCATGACTTGTTCATCCATCGCGCTAGCCTTCAGGTGCTTCCATCGGCTATGTCATGCTAACGGTGTCTACACCGCCAAGGCACATTGGACTTACGTCGCCAAGACTCCGCTTGGACTTTACGCCGCCAATATTAAACCCCTTGGACTTCAAATGCCAACCCATGTTGGACTTTCCATGCCAAGACCATGCTTGGACTTTCCTTGCCAACTCATGTTGGACTTTCCATTTGCCAAGACCCATGCTTGGACTTTCCTTGCCAACACATGTTGGACTTTCCATTTGCCAAGACCCATGCTTGGACTTTCCTTGACAATGTCATATGTTTTTGTCGAAACATCAAAACATCGTGACCTGGGATGATTGCACCAACAATCTCCCACTTTTTGATGTTTGACAAAAACCAAACAAATAATTGAGTTAGAATACTAACTCCAATCCTTTACCAATTATCCCAAATTGGTAAATACTCTCAAAATGTTTTCCCCCAAACATTCTCCCCCTTTTTGACTAACAGCAAAAAGGTTGTCTCCCCAAGAGGATCAATGTCCCATGTCCCAATGAGATCTTACAATCTCCCCCTTGGTCCAAAAATACTTAGGATGCATACCATCTTCCTAGTGATAAGTCCCATATCACTCAAGAGAGGCAATCCTATTTACTCTCCCAATTTTCAAATTGGGTATCAAGAATCTCATTTTCCTCCTCATGAGGAAGAATATCATCCATCATCCCATGATGGATACCTCCCCCTAAGGGCTTGCTCCCCCTTGACCATTGCACCAACAATGTCCTTGGAAAGTCCCTAAACCAATAGGAATTCAAAACCATCAAAATTAAGGTTAGAAATTCAATATTGAACTTTCCAACACCTTAAAATTGATACAAACCCTAAACACCTCGCCTAATCCATATCCAATGGATTTTCACCCTTTATCATGCTTCCCAAAGCATATCCTAGGGTTAGGAGTGATTAGGGACCGTAATAAATAGAAATCGGGTTAAACAACCTTGTTTACCCGAAATCAAAGCTACGATCGAGTGATTCAGAAATCGATTGGAACCTCCATCATCGATCGCCACCAGTAGCGTCGATCGATAGAAAAATCCCGATTTTGGTTATCGAAATAGTATTGAAAAATCATAACTAATTATACGTATATCGAAAAAACACGAAATTTGATACGTATAATACTTATGACTAATACAATGGGTAAAAAATGTTTGAAAATTATTTTACCCATTAAATAGTGAAATTGGTACAAAGTTCAAAACCATTAAAATTTTCAATGTTTTGGCCCTACTTTGTATCAACTTCATCAATGGTGATTGCTATCAAAAGATAGACTTCACCAAGGTTTTTCAAAATGATTTTAAAATATTTTCAAAACCTTATCTTGGATCATATTCCTTGGGCTCTATGTACGTGACTTGTACACAAGCTTTCCTAATGATCCAAAATGGAATTGGATGAGTTTTAGTTCATCTAGATGCAAAAACTATGCACCTTGAACTTAACTCATATCCTAGCATCTCACATGTATCTATGGTGTATAAATACACATACATGTCAATTAGATGTGAGATGTGAGTTTTGTTCTCCCTAAACTAGGGTTTCATGCATTTTCTAAAGCAACTCTACTTGATTCCCTTATAACTGGGACTCCAAGTCATGTCATAGTCCTTAAATCAATTTTAATCAAGTTAATGCATGAATGTATGATCATGTCATAAATAATAGCATTATTAAAAACATGGCCAATGATCATGATGTCATGACATATGATGAAATTTAAGAACACATGACATCTAATGTAACCCTAAACAATGTCATGACATGGTATATGATAACAATACAATTATACAAATATTCATTCATACACACAAGATTTTTTAGAAACAAAGATTTCATTTAACTTAAAATTTATCTTTTACATTCAAAATGGAGATTGACTATGCTCAATCTCACTATAAAAATTGACAACCACAAAAAAATCTAATATCCTCTAATCGTCCGCAGGAGGTGGCGGCGGAGGAGGCTGCTGACTCAGAGTCCAGGCCCGCATCATCTCTAGCATATCGAGTTGATGCTGCTCTATGCGGCCCTGGGACTCCTCCATCCTATCGAGATGTCGTGAAGATGTCTCGGCTGCGATATCTCACGGCGACCTAGAGTCCACGCGCGATAGTCTGAAATCGGACTCGGTAGGCCACGACGATCTGATGGACCCGCCGCAGATGTGTCTGCCGACATCTGGTCATCCTCATCAGTGGTCTCTGCATCCTCGTGTTCCTTTGTCGCCTCTCTGGGTACCGGAGGAGGCTGTCTGTGTGCCCTGGGTGGTGGTCATGGCGCCAACTCCATCTCGGCGCCATCGTAACCGCTTAACGAAGTTCTGACGATATATAGTCGTACACCTCCGATGGCGCTGCAGAGCCCTGTGGATGTTGGCGCCACGAGTCGAGCCATCCGTGATGATATGACCAAATGGCATATGCACTTTCCCTTATGCGGGAGGTGAAATGCAATGCTGATAAAACATGTTTAGTGCAAAGTTAATGTCTAACCTATGACGCATGACATATAGAAGAAAGAGATGGGGAGTGAATCTTGGCGGACCAGTGTGATGGGAAGAAAACACCCAACAATGACCTTGTAAAGGACATTGTCAGGTGCAGATAACTCGGTATTAGGAAATAGATTCTGGGCCGGTGGATGAGGATGACCAAAGATATGCTCATGTATGGACTCCATAGAGATGTGGTCAAAAGGCTCAGGTAGAGGAAAGTCCATGGTAGGGTAAAAAATAAAGGTGTCATCTGAAGGCCTACACTCGAGAAACTCCTGCAGTATCGCAGGAGTGAACTCTAACTCGCGTTTTGCAACGCGAGTAGTGTAAGTAGGGCCGTCATCCACCTTTTTAAGGTTTTGATAGAATTCCTTAATAAGGTCATCATTAATTGGATGCGTGCACAAGACGATTTTCATCAGATTGTAGTATGCAATTAATTCCATGACATCACTACAATGCCTATTGAAAAAGTCCCTATCGATGTACCTAACCAACATAGGTTGGTACAATCGAGATTCACCCTCGGGTGGATCATTCCTACGGGCTCTCCTATTATGAATGCAATGTGATGATATGACATGCAATGACAACAATACACGATTAGATAAACCTAAATTGTAATGGAAATGAAAATTGGGGCTCGGAAAGAAAAATCGTTACTTAGGCGCCATTTGAATGTGTGTGCCGGAGGGAAGACTCAAATGTTGCTCAGGATCGTCGGAAAAGTCGCCGGAGAGCTTGGGCCTTGGAACCCTAATCAGAACAGGAGAAATAAACCCTAAATCGCGCGAACTAGGGCTCCAAAATAGGTGAAAAATGGAAGAGGAGAGGCTTGTTTATCAAACCTAGGACTTTGGAAGGTTGGCACGGCCGGAAGAGTCGGTCGGAGAGGGAGACGACGATCGGAGAAGGAAAGGCGAAGAGAGGTTCGTCGCGTGAAGACGCCGAACCCTAGCGGTTCGCATTTTAAAAATGCGATTGATCGTGATGTGGAGCATCGATCGGTGATCTTGATTTATTACGGTTTACGAGCCGTGATCATTGTCCGGCTCGGCAATCGATCTTGAACCTTACGTAGCGTGCTACGATATCATCGATCGTGATGTTGCTCATCGATCGATGTGCACATTACTCGGCGCTCGTCGAGCACTTTCATTGATGGGCCCTCGGTGAAACGATACCATCGACGATCGGTGATGGACCTCATCGATCGGTGATGTTCGATCAGTCGAGTCATGGAGCTAGCACTCGACTGATGGCCGTATCGTATCGCGCTACAGTGTTATCGATCGATAATCGGTGATCCGATCGATATCGATTTCGATTCAAAATCAGAAGATCTCGATTTCATCATCTTAATTATTCCATTTTATCACGTTAGATCTTGTATATCGAATGTATTGATGTTATACTTTTATTCATGTATTTGTTAATGTATTTTAATATTTTATTTCATTTTTGCAAACATTAACATTCAATGATTTCCAAAACCTAACATCTCACCCTTTCTAAGTGTTGAAATACACAATCAAGGTAAAAGACTTGTTTTGTGAGATGTAATCCATCCTAGACATTCCTTCCATGCAAATATATGGTAAAACATATGAAGCATGGTGAATACAAGATATCAAGTTGTGTGACACTTGAGTATCACTCTAGATGTTACCTTTACATCTTAACCGCACATTTCTTGATACATGACCTTCCAAAGTGTGCCAATAATCAAAGGTACACACTATGACCTCTAAATCTAGATCGTGTCAATTTTATTGATTTTCATGTTTTCAAGATATATATTGACACAACCTAAAATTCTTTAAAATTAAGGCTCAAGGATATTTCCAAGATAACTATAACCTTGAAAGTAACCTAAAGTGTCACCTTTATCATGGTTGAGTTAACTACCCATCCAATCAAGGTTGGCACACCCTAAACCCATCTTAGCGTGAATCAATCACGCTCTTAGGAACCCAAAACCGATTTGAGCTCCTAGGGTTAATTAGGTATTCCTTAGGGATAACCTCCCTAGATACCTTCCTAATGACCCTCCTAGGCTTATTACCCTTGGTCATTTTGGTCTTGCCTAGGTTAACCTTAGGGATTGCCTCCCTAATAACCTTCTTAGTGGCCATCCTAGGTTTCTTCGAAACCTTGGCCAATAGACACAAACCTTGGTCAACTCTAGGAATGACTTCCCCATTGACCTTGGTCTTCCTAGACCTAGTTAATGTTCCATAGTCAAATGGAACACTATGGTAAGCCGCCTTAGGCTTAGGTTTTTGACCCAAACCCTTCTTGCCTTTGGTTGACTTTTGTCTTTTAGATCCTACTTGTTGACTTGGATTATTTGACCTAAAAGTTTGACCAATTGACCCTTGCATTTGATTTTGCATAATGTTGAGGGTCTTTTTCAAGCCTTGACCTCAAGGCTTGATTTTCCTTTTCTAATATCTCAATTTTTGATTTTTTATTTTCTCTTGAGATATTTCTATTTCTAGGCATATGTCTAGATTCCTTAGCATTAAAGCCTAGATGTTCTCCTATTTTCTTAATGCTTTCCTTAGGTAATATATTTTTAGGGACATTAGTCCCAAATTTCTCCTTATTCTTAAGGTGAACATTCTTAGCTCCTAAACAAATATGTTTGTTACTTCTAGCATGCTCTTTATGATACATAACAAAATTGCTAAAATTAGTTCTAGCATGCTTCTTAATATTTAAATTAGACGGAGCATTATTTAAATATACCTTAAGGTTTGCCTTAGTGGCTCCCCCTACTTGTGATGCTCCCCTTTGCCCCTTCTTCTTCTTCTTTGGGCATTGATTCCGGTAATGACCCGGTAGTCGGCATTTGAAGCAAATGACATGCTCCTTGCTCTTTTGTCTTGGAGAATCGGCGTCCGTTAACTTTTGTTGACTTTTAGGCGCCGGAGGAGCTTTCTTGATCCTCTTTGGACATTTGCTCTTGTAATGCCCATACTCCCTACACTCAAAGCACATAATATGATTTTTATTTGAAAATAAAGTGTTTGAGTTGCCTAGGGTGGTGGTAGGTGCCGGAGTTGAATTTTGAGCTTCCTCATCTTGATCGGATGTTGAAAGCTCTTCTTGAGGTTGCTCCGGTGTAGAGGATGGTCTCTCTTCCTCAATCCTAGGAATAGATGCTTCTTCCACCTCTTCTACTTCTTCTTTCTCCGATTCGGAAATTGACTCCATCTCAACTTCCGATTCCTCACTATCACTTGAGGATGAACTCTCCTCATGGAATCTTGCCAATTTTCTCCATAGCTCCTTGGCATACATGTAATCCCCTAGCTTGCACAAAACATCATTAGGGATTAAATCTTCCAAAAGTTTCGTTACCTTAACTTCGGTTTTGAGCTTTTGGCGTTGCTCTTGGGTCCACTTTTTCAATTTTAAGACATTCCCCTTCTTATCCCTAGGGGGTTCAAGACCTTCAATGAGGATGAACCAATCCTCTATGTTCATCATCAAGAATGTTTCCATTCTTGCTCTCCATGCCGGAAAATCTTCTGGATCATATGGAGGTGGAGTGTTGATTTCCCATCCAAGCTTGTCTTGGAACTCCATCTTCACCCTCTAGCCTTTTGCCTTAGCTCCCGGTTGTTAATCCGTAGAAGAGCCCCGGGCTATGATATCACTTGTTAGGAATATTGGAACGGCTAGAGGGGGGATGAATAGCGTTTCACCCGATCGTGGATGGAATTCGATCTCGTTCGTGTCTACAATTTCGTTAGTGCGCAGCGGAAATAGAAATAATAAAAGCAATAACGAAATAGACAACAAGCTAACACAATGATATAACGTGGTTCGGAATCGCACGGTTCCTACTCCACGGATCGAGCTCTAAAGAGCCCTAGTGATGCACACACACTCACTAATGATAAACACTCCTTCTCGACACAAGTCGAAGGCGGAGAAACCCCTTACAATAGATCTTACATGATAGAACGAAATACAAGCAATATACAATGTAAATACGAAATACAAGTAAAGAAAAGACTTTACAACACTTGTTTTGATTGCTTGAATGCTTGGTTGCTTACTTACACTTGGAGACCTGATTTGCACCAACAAATCGCCCCAATAGCCCTCAAGAACCGATTTCTTTTTCCTCCATCACGAGCGGAAAAGTCTATCGATCATGATCGGAACCATCGATCGATGCCGTGAGACAACGGCTAGTTCCACGTTGGATAAGTCAGGAACTACCATCGATCGATCGTGATTGTGACCATCGATCGATGGAGTCCTCACTCGACGATCGAGTCTCGACTCCATGCGTGGCGAATTCGAGCACCCGGTCGGTGATCACACGATCGATCGCTGATCCATCACCGATCCATCGATCGGCGCGATCGGCAGCGGCCATAACCCGCAAACCATAACCGCGATCGAGCCCTAGTTGACTCGGTCCGGTCGATCGCCACATGACGCGGTCGGTGGCACACCTCAAACATGAGGTTTTAACTCAAGTGTGGTTCCCATTACGCTGCTAGACCACCCTTAGCCTAGACCTAAGCCTTCTAGCCACCTCCATCAGCCTCACGCCTCTCGAATCCCTCCAAGTCATCCATGACTTGTTCATCCATCGCGCTAGCCTTCAGGTGCTTCCATCGGCTATGTCATGCTAACGGTGTCTACACCGCCAAGGCACATTGGACTTACGCCGCCAAGACTCCGCTTGGACTTTACGCCGCCAATATTAAACCCCTTGGACTTCAAATGCCAACCCATGTTGGACTTTCCATGCCAAGACCATGCTTGGACTTTCCTTGCCAACTCATGTTGGACTTTCCATTTGCCAAGACCCATGCTTGGACTTTCCTTGCCAACACATGTTGGACTTTCCATTTGCCAAGACCCATGCTTGGACTTTCCTTGACAATGTCATATGTTTTTGTCGAAACATCAAAACACATCAAAACATCGTAACCTGGGCCGATTGCACCAACAACGTTGGCCCTTACAGAGAAGGAATCAAGTTCGACAAACCCAATGACAAGAAAGCGTAAGTTACTATATTATCAGTTTAGCAAAAATAAAAAAGGATGTTCTTGGTAACAATAATTGTTGGTGTCATCTTGTTCTTCAGATATAATGATATGATGACTTATAGCCAGTCCAAGTTAGCTAACATCTTGCTCTCCAACAAGCTCGCACGCCGCTTGAAGGTATGTCGACATTGTCTACTCAGATGCAGAAAAAAAAAAAGAAGAACATACCTCATGAAAAATATTGATTGCTAACAGGAAGAAGGTGCAAATGTTACTGCAAATGATATGACACAAACAACGTGACGTATTATAATTGAACTGTGGTGCTGAAAAATATATTCATCACTCTTGTGGTCTTTGGAATTGCAATTCGGCCAGCGTAATCTTGGAATTAAATTTCGACCACGGTGGTAATCTTGAGGATCGAACACCATTGTGATCTTTGGGAATTCCAATCCCGGCATCATGATGGTCTTGAAATTTCAATTCGGCACCACGGTGGTCTTTGGAATTGTGAATTCGATCTACCACAATCTTCCACCAATTTCTCAACTTCCTGTACCATCTTTTTTTCGACACAAGTTAAAATTGGGAGATAGGAGGATTAAAACTAAGCTTTCTCGATATATCAAAAATCCATGTTGTAAGATCTTTCAGTCTATGTCAAGATTTCAAAATTTGAACTCCTCTAAGTCCATCAATGAGTTTCGGTCAAAACCCATTGATGGTCTTATTCACCTCTTTTTCGATCCAATCCAAGTTCATTGAGTTTGAATAGTGTCTCTCTGTGTATCCGTGGCCAAAATTTCTGATATTCGAGGTTTTATTAGGTATTCACAGTAATATTTCAGAAATCAGACCGATATAAATTAGAAATCAGATAAAAAAAAGGTGGTTCTGATATTTGAATTCCCAGCACCACGTTTAGATGGTTTGGAATTTCCAGTAGCGGCTCGGATGCATGAAAATTCTCTCTCATCATTAAATTGCAGATCTGTTTGACGAGAGGGGTAAAAGAGGAATTAAGTGCGCGATTTGGTAAATCTAAAATCATGCTGCGCTTTTTAAACAATTCCTAATTTTAGGAGCTGTGTTTGGTAAATTGCCATTGTAATAATGGATGATCTGTAGACGTCCGAGTAGAATGCATCTTGATAATCCAAGGACATGAAATTAAATTGCACTCTTAGACAGTGGAGCAACAAATTCGACTGTTGATGAATCTCTTCTCCTTTCTCTTTTACCAAAAGGGATCATAAAACATACCAACAAATCTATGCTCAACACACAGTTTGATGACAAACAACTAGTCTATCATAACTATATCAAAAACTCGCATTAAAATTTTTATACTAACTGTAGCATTATAGTGTCTCTCTTTCTCTACTCCACCTATGGGTAAATCCACTAAGACATCCAAACTTACATCTCATTTTAAGTCTTAAATTTTTAATTACTCTTGATTGTGCGATTTTTATTATCCATGACTACGTGATTTTTCTATCTACTTCAATTTTTGTGCTTGTGCCCTCTGAATATTCATCAGAGTTTTATACTTCGAAACATGGTGGATTTACTTATACAGTGTCTCCTTTAATAATTGCATTTGGGTGTGTCATAATAGAAGTCGCAGAGTAGATAATAAAGTTATATTTTGTGACGGATAATCAACCTTATAATATAATTAATATTATATTATAAAATTGATTATTTTATTGGTACAAGTTTAAAATTATAATTTTATATAATTTAGATTACAAAAGTTAATAAAACTTTGTAATATGAATTACAAGTAAAAAATATATAATCTGATCCAAAAAAAAAAAAATGTCAATTATACTTCTAGTTTTAACTTTTATTCTTTCGATTAAATTAGCGACCAAAGATCAAAGATAGGTGATCCGCAGTCGACGACTAGAGACCAACGACGACAACTAGAATTTTAATTATATTCGGATAAAATTGAAATTTGATAAAATTATTAAAAATTAGATATAAAAATATTTTTATCATTTTATACTAATATTAATTACATTTCTTTAAAAAAATTAATGGATATCAAACAAAAAAAATCTAATCATCTTTAAAATATACAATTCTTCGACTAAACTTAATTACGTATTACAAATTTTATTACACTTGATTAAATTATCCCACATCAAAACATAGCAAGATAAATCATGTAGTTTGAAAATATAGAAATTTGAAGTAAACGGAAGATAGAAAAAATAAAATTAACTCAATTTTTCGTCATCCTTGCTTGCTTCGCTTGTTGGATTTCATTGGAGAAATCAAGAGCCGTCGATTTGTCCTTCGCACTGTTTTTTTTTGGAATCAGGATTATATTCCATCCATCGATTCGATTCCCATCGATCGTTTGGTGGGCTACGCTACAAGTGCACGAGACGAGAATCTCCGTTTGCGTTTAGGAAGAGAGGTTGTCCTCGCAGCCATTCTTTTCGACGATCGACGATCATGGATTCCACTTCCAGCCCTGAAGGCCTACCTCACTTCGCCGAGGTCGTCGCGATTCGCCACGGAGAGACGGCGTGGAACGCCTCCAGAATCGTGCAGGTATCATTTTTTCTCTCTTTCCTCGACCGACATGAGTTCGATGTTGGATCCGTCTTTGAGGCATTGAACCAAACATGACTTTAGGAGTGCGAAATGATGGTGGTTGGGGAATGAGAAAACTGTCGAGGATAACCTAATTACAAAATTAGTGGTTTTGGTGAGATGGGCTCGCGTATTTTGCTTTTTTTTTTTTTTCTTTGAATACTTGTGCATACTGAAGGATTGTCAAACGTGTTATGCAGTGGATCCTTGTTGTGGCGTCAAACAAAGTCCTGTCTTAGAACTCTTCAATTATCACGCTATATTAACTTACTGTATCCAAGTCTAAGATACGCTCCCTCGCTTGTGTTAATTATTGATAGGCCCGCCCGCGATGACACTTCCAAAATTTGTCTCCTCTGCTCTTGTGGTAATTAGTCATCTAACTTGTTCTAAATGCGATGTTCTTGTGATTTTCAATTAAAAATGTAACGTTGAAGTGCTGAAAAGAACATTTCTTCATGTGGATCTGCTTATAACATGTTCGGTTTAGGCTATTGTTGTTGCTCTTGCTATGAACGATACTAGTTAGTGTCTGATTTAGCATTGACAACCTTTTCCAAACAAAGTTTCTCCACACTCATACTCTCTGTTCAAGTGAATGCAATTGATAGGCCATGCTAACATACACACGCATGATTTGGGTTTGAAGAAAAATTAGTACATTGTCAATTCTGGTGCATCCTGTTTATTAATCCGCATTTTAAGACAAAAGGATGAAAAATTGGTTGTTTTTTGAGGAGATTATACTGGTATTTAACTGTTTCTTTACAGATAAATCATGCAATTATGAAATTGAAACTGTATTTATACCCAAGGAATTTTTAACTATTCAACGCAGAATAATGATGCTTGATATAGATCTTAAAACTCATACAAAGAAAATCGTGTCAAGCTTTACAAAAGCTAGATGGTGAAATTTTAAGGATAAAATGTATGAATTTCCAAAAATAGGATGAAGCAAAGAGAAATTTGGAATGAAATAATTGATGCCGTTGTTGTATGTGGATTTTAATCACAAATAAGATTGCAAATGTGATAAGGTCAAATCTTTAAGATTCCAAAGGTCGAGGGACACATGGAGAGAGAGTTGGTGGTGGTATACAAAGGCCATTAGTATTAGTGTCGCTGAGAAATTTGGAGAAATGGTCGCTGAGAGAGTTAGTGTCGCTGTAAAATTTGGAGAAAAGGTCGCTGAGAGAAGAATAAGAAATGAAAATAATTCTGAAAACCAAAGTGATTTAATACTTAGAAGAAAAACTTCATACATTATATATATATATATATATATATAAATCTATAATGTATGAAGTTTTTCTTCTATATATATATATATATAAAGAAAAACTAATCAAAGAATTTGAATAAAAAAGTATTTGCAGATGATACTTATTTAGAAAAAAGCATATGATTGTCCTATATATTTATTATAGTGAGATTTTTAGAGGAAAGGAATACCAAATAAGTATACCAATGTAAATATGGTATGTGGATGGTACATATTAGTGTTATATATGTATAACAGATTATTTTCTTGCAACTGTTGGTTTATATCACTGCTCGATTCTAAATCTTATCAGTTTTAGATTAGCACTAGTCTTCGATAGCTCAGTGGACATATTTATGATAAGCCTCTTAATGTACATTATATGCAGATGATATCTTACTAATTGGTAAAGGCATAAATAAATTAAATTTGAAGCTTGAATTGTCGAAGAAAAGCTTTTGAAACTAAGGCTTGTGTTAACAAGAATTTCCATGGAATGAGCAAAATGTATTAACAATTACAAAAGAAGTGGCAGATTCTTAAGAATTACAAACAAAATTATCCTTGGGGCGTTGTATGATCGTGTCATGACCCTTAGGTTAGAAAGAAAACTTTATAAGAGCATCTTCTCCCTCATCCACTGAGCTCAACTCCATTGAAAACTTCCCTGTGTGTCCATTCCCCCTTGTGTTGTAACATGTAAATCCCTAGCATTGACTAAGAGAATGATATTGGGTGGGATTGGACCAAATTTCGATCCTTCATGATAATGACATTTATTGATTAATCACATCATTCATAATTTGTGTACCCATCCACAAAGGCAATTACACATTGACGTTCATTGCATATGAGCTTGATGGATTGCAAATAACTAAAGAGTTTTAACAGTCAAACTCATGTTTGTTGAAGGGTTTTAGAGATTATAGGTCTAGCGTGTTTCAAGTTAATTTTTCTATGATAAGTGAACATGCCATCTACATTTGGGTCGCTAAATATAGATTTGCATAGTTGATCAAGCTTAACAAGGTTAACTTATAGCAGAAAAAGAAATGTTAGCACAACAGTTGAATGAACACAATATGTGACCTGATATGTGATTAATTCTTACAATGTGATAAGAATAATCTCAACAAGTATGTCCAAGTAATATATTTAGCTAGATTGCTAACCAACTTGGAGAAAATGATAACTTATAGGTAAACTTGTAACAATTTAAGCATAATTATCAAAATAATTTAAATTCTTAGCAATCCAAAGAGAAAAAGGAAATGCTACAAGTGAAAATATAGTGGTTCCACCTAATGCATATGTCTACTATTTAGGTTTACACCTAAATTTCCCTAAATTGATGATAACTTCGAGGGGCTTGAAACAGTGATTAGTCTTTCTTTGGGACCATAACCTCAGCCCTATGTTTGCAACTAGTTAATCAAACTGACGAAGAACCTTTTTTTCCCCTTACCTTGAGAGCGCTTCACCTAATAAAATGGAGAAAAGGCAGTCAGCAGAAGGGAGTCCATCTGATACTGCTCCTATGGTGATTTTTCTTCCCTCCAAAGTTATAACTCTTTGGATAGTCTATGCTTCAAGGAACTCTAGGCTTGAGAATGTTCAGTGAAAACTTCAACAGAGAGGTTTTGAATATTTTAGATCCTTTTTGATTGGATTTTACTGGTTTTGAATATTTTAGATGACTCAAATGTGAAGCTTTGTTGCTGAGGTGAAAACAACCTAAAGAAACATAGATGGAACTTAGCTAACCTATCTATAGAGGTTCTTCAATGCAGCCCTTTTTGTTGACTTAGTTTATTTTATCCTGGAATGTTTTTCTCAGGTTATGGGCATTCTTTGAACAAGGTTTTTGGATCAATTTTTATTTAAGAAGCCATCAAAGCATAGATTGAATTGGAAATTTATACGATTTAAAAATAAAAATTACAAAATGTCATGGTCTTCATTCATTTGATTTTTTTTTTTCATGTTGTCCTCTGGTCTTGTTTGGACTCTTTTGCATTAAAGTATTGATCTTCAATCATTGATCAATGTACCATGTCCTATTGTTACACATTACAAACTGTCATACTCTTCATTAATTAACATCATGGGGTGATTGGCAAATCAATATGATATCTGGTGCTCACCTACAGTTACTTCAGAAAAGTGATGCAATCCATTAACGTATTAGATGGTATGACAGCAAGTCTCCATTAATCATTGCATTCCAACACTTACAGTAATTACGAATATATAAATGCAATTAAATTACCAATCAACTCGAAGGTTTCCAATAACATGGTGTCATTATTGTAGGGGCATTTGGACCCAGAGCTTAATGAAATTGGAAGGGAGCAGGCAATTGTTGTAAGCTACAATCATTATCTCCGTATAACATTTTGCTCCTTGTGCTTCTGATTCTGGAGATCTCTATTTATTTGCAAGGTGGCTGGTCGGCTGTCTAAAGAGCCTAAATTTGCAGCTATATATTCGTCTGACTTGAAGCGAGCTGCTGAAACTGCTAACATTATTGCAGACATTTGTGGGCTACCAGAGGTGAACTAAATTTGCAACATTTTTTGTATCCCTCCAATGGATTTTCACATTATTCCTATATTTTGCATTAAAAGTTAGCCATATGTGCAAAATATATTTCTAGTTATGAAATGGGTTTTATAGCGACAGTTTTTCTGTCTACAGTTCTATAAACAAAACTTATATTGGTGTGGCATCTAGTTTCTTCACCAACTTTGTTTGAGATGGTTCTAATATTATGACTGTTTTCTTGGGTGTATAAATAGGAGGAAAAATGGTAGGGGAGTGAATGGAACAAAAAAAAAAAATGTAAAAGGTCATCCACATGTTTTTTGTGCTTCTTCCCATGCCCAAGTAAACAGGCCATTAGAGTGTCATTCGGATATTATTGTAGTTCCATGTTTGTTTTTTCTCAAACTGCTAGAATAATCTGAAACCTACCAAATTCTAAGCTTAAGGAGTTGCAGTTCTGACCTTTATCTGTTTATTCTCCTGTTAATGAACAGTTGATGTACTAACGTTCAAGCTTTTACATTTGCATCTTGACATATCACCTAACATTTCTACCTGGTTGCTAAATGTTAGTGTAAAATTAAAATATCTGAAAACAGTCTATAATGAGAGTTTACAACTTGGCTTGAGTATATCCTAGCTTTGCCTTGTTTGACCAAAGTAAATGAGCAATTGCAATATTTCATGGAAATATCAATCATGCTTTACAGTTACAATCAGATGGAAATAAGTATGCAGAACATTTGAAGAAATACCATAATTCAGTTTCTGTTAAGGATGTTGTGGTTGGCTTCATTTTGTTGTTGTTTTTTTCCAGCTAATGAATGGTTTATTGTGTTTTCTTAGGTAATATTGGATTCATCTTTGCGGGAAAGGCATCTGGGGGATCTTCAGGGCTTAACTTTACGTGATTCTGCAAAGCTAAAACCTGAGGCCTACAAGAAATTCCTTTCAAGCAAACGAGATGGGGAGATTCCTGTATGTTTTCTTTCTTTTAGTATGAAACAGTATTCTAGGATTTTAAAATATTTTGTTTATGAACGAATGATAAAGCCTCATTTTCTTGTGTGATATTCAAGTATAAATGAATAGAACAACATAAGCATAACCCCTTATTGCTCATTCCTCTTTCTCTATGACAACAGCTTCACTCAAGTTCTTTGTGTAATTTACTGATTACCCCAAGAAACCTATCTGGCTAGCAGGTAGCAACCACCATGTTCCAGGAGGTTGTTAAAATTAACTCCTACAGAGCAATGACATTAGCATTTTTTATGAAGGACAAACATCCTCCATTTCCTCATCTCCTTTCATTATTTTATTGTATTCAGGGAGGTGGAGAAAGTCTCGATCAACTTAATGAGCGATGTGTTTCCTGTATACAGAAAATTGCTAGGAAACACATAGGTATAATTTATTTGAACATGTAAATTTTTTCTCTTTTTTATTATTATTTGAAATGAATGCATGGCTTTATATATATATATATACTCGTCACCATCCACCTTATGATGCCGTGTAAACATATGAATTGCTCTTTAAATTTGACATAAAATTCTTCAACCAACCTTCCAAATTGCGGTGCTGATACTTAAATTGGGGCATTAAATATTGTCGTGTTGTTTTGGTAGCATAATGAAGGTGTATAATCAAATTCTTTTTTTCTTTTTAACGCATCCAGGAGAAAGAGTCATTATTGTCACCCACGGTGGGGTGTTGAGAGAACTTCACGGACATTCTGTTTCTGCACAGACTAAAGATGGGAAGATACATAATACATCTGTCAATGTGTTCCTTATTTCTGAGGGTGGCGATTGGACTATCAAAACATGGGGAGACATTAGCCATCTTCAAGAAGTTGGAGTCCTCGCCAATGCATTCGGAGGTGATAGAACTTCCGGATGAGTATGAACATGGAAACCCAGACACCAGCAACAAGTCCATGGAGAAGTTGGTTTCTGGTTCAAGTTCTTCAAGGCTAGCTTCTCATGATGTTATTGATTTGAGAAAATGAACTGACAAACTGCAGTCCTTTATTGAAGGAAAGGTTTCTCAAGTCTTGTTTCATTTCTGCTAAACATGGTGTGCTATGATGCCACCTATCTTCATATTCAATAACTAATGACTGGAAGAGGTGTCTTTGCTATTATCTACCTCTCCATTGTTAAGATACTGATGCAAATGCAATGGTGTTTATCCATTCCAACAATTTAATAAACGACATTTTAATTATTCAGTCTTCATATTTGCCTACTATGCATCTAAAACTGCACATGAGCTAGCTGTCCATGCCAAGCAATTTCCATATCTTTTGTCGTTCCCAATGAACTCCGTGAAATCAGTACACAGCCTACTTGTGACATAGCCTCCAAAACCAAATGCTGCTTTTCTTAAAATCATGAGAAAATAGCGTCTCGGTACAAAAGCTGCTCGGCTAATAAAATGGAAGCTGCAAAGTTTCACAGAGATGTTATGATCCAATGAAACAATGCACATGCCCAGCTAAGAAAGCACAAAACGGACTCCTCTTTTTTCCCCCTTATTTCTTTCCATAAAACCCACTCGTGGTCCACCACATCCTTATCACATCCACCATTTCCTCTTCTCCGTTATCTCTGGCCATATCAGTTCCAACTTAAGAAGTGCCCCTTCCCCACTCGGGACGTTAGGAAATATAACATTCTAAGTATACCTTTAAGCATTATGAAGATAAAACAATATATTCAATAAAATAATATTACGGTTATTGTTTTTGTCTCTTGGAGTTTGATTTTTTTTTTTTTAAAAAAAAAGAAAATTTGTAGCTGCATATTTAGAAGCTTATCAATTTTTAGTTTGGATACAATTTTTATTTTTATTTATTGAATTCAAAAATTCTTCTAGTTAATAAATCTATCGTAGGTATGCACTTGCAACTCTGGAAGATATTTGTTTATTTAATAGCATACTGGAGGAAGACTCGAAACTATGTAGTCTCTTTATTTTAAAAGCATGATTTTAGTATGAGTGAGAAAAATAAAAATAACAATCTATCTTTTTAAACTTTGAAATCATTTATTATATGTTTCTTGTTATAGTATATAGTATTTATTAGTCTCATGAAAATTCTCAAATATAAATTGGTGGTTGAAATCAGTTGCTTATGGATGTTTTGAAGTTCCAAAATTACATAAAACCCACAAAATTAAAGAGCAATAAAGTTACCTGTCTATTTATAGAGTCTCCCATGTTTCCTACACCATAAAACAACTAACCAACAACATTAAATCCTTTGTCTTACTCATGCTCAAGCAAAAAATACCACCACCACCACCAGTGGAATCAGAGACACCCCCGGCGACGGAGGGCCCGTTTTCCCTCTTCCGGCCCTCCTCCGCCATTCCCCGGCGATCCAAGACGTCAGGCAGCACTGGGATCCTCCGCCTTCTGAAGATGATCCCTTTGCTCACCACCGGCTGCAAGGTGGCGGCCTTACTAGGCCGGCCCAACAAAGCCCTGTCCTCCGGCCGCAGCGGCGGCGGCGCCGCCACCATCACCCTGTTCGGGTACCGTCGTGGCCGCGTGAGCTTGGCCATGCAGGACGACCCCAATTCCGCGCCCGTGCTCCTCCTGGAGCTCCCCATCCTCACCAGCTCTCTCCACCGCGAGATGGCCTCCGGTCTCGTGAAGATCGCGCTGGAGAGCGAGGGCGGCGGCGGGGAAGCAGCGGAGCAGAGCCGTAGTAGGCGGCGGCTGGTGGACGAGTGCGTGTGGGCTGTGTACTGCAACGGGCGGAAGGCGGGGTTCTCGACGAGGAAGAAGCAGGTGTCGGAGGAGGAGCTGCAGATGATGAGGTTGCTGCGGGGCGTGTCGATGGGAGCGGGGGTGCTGCCGGCGCCTGAGGAAGCGGCCGCGCCGGCTGAGGGGGAGTTGACGTACATGAGGGCGCGGTTCGAGAGGGTTGTGGGGTCGAAGGACTCGGAGGCCTTGTACATGATCAACCCTGACGGCACCGGCGACCCTGAGTTGAGCATCTTCCTCGTCAGGCTCAATAATTAGTGTGTATTTTATTGATTGGTAGAAGTGGTTTCAGGTACTATAATTCTGTGCACATATATATTAGTTTTGATGCATGGCTTTGTTTTCCTTCTTTTTCTTTTTTTGTGTGTATTGTGTATATTATAGTTATATCGATCTAACAATATCTCTTGGGATGTCTCTGTTGTAGTTGTTTTCTGAAATTAACTAGATTTACTGCATGCAGCTCATTGTCGATCACTAGTGAGTCGAGAGCTTACTATCAGTCTATCACTTATGTGACATCGATCAGAGAAGAAACCATGAATCAATTTTGGCCTTTTAAACTAGAAATTTTCTTTGTTATTGTTGTATGAAAATGCGAATCATTTTCGATGGAAGAAGCCGGAGGGAGAAGTGAGCTTTGCTGCTCCTTTTAATTTGAGCTTTTTACCTCTCCGGAGAGGCACTGTAAAAAGGTACTGGTGATCTGCAATTGAAATGAGAACCAGTGATGTGTGATGAATTACTCAACGAGGGACATTTTTCATTTGTATGTTTCAGATATTCTTTTACATCGATCGGTAGACGTAATAATGATTTGTGTCAAAATTAAGACAAAAAAAAAATCAGGACGAACAGTGTTCTTACCCCACAAAAAGGGTCATGTTTAATCAGAAAAGGTATTTGAAGCATCAAGACATGGACCTCATTTTTACAAACAAGATCATCATTAACATCATGAATGGCATTCTCTTTCAGAGCTGTCAGTGCTAGCTTTGATAACTAAATTACCACTTTAGATTATGTATTATTTAAGCATGCCATGCCTATTTGAAATAAGAAAAATCTTCGAGGAGGTGCCTTTGTGTGTGTCCAGTTGCAAGAAATGGTTTAGAAATTAATTAAGGATGGTCAAACCTTCTGATGTAACGATGTTTGTGGAACACTCTCCGAGTCAAATAGATCAAGAAAAAAGGTTTTAGATTGACTCATGGACACATATTTGACGGTGATAGTATACATGTTAAAATCATCAAATTGTGTCTTGCCTAAGGTTATCAATATGAGGCCCAAGGTCAAACTAAAGCATATATCATCTCGAATTTCTTAACGAATTATGAAGATTCAGAGCATCTGAAAAAATTTAGGGCTGTTTGAATGAATTAGCAAAAAAAAAAAAAAAAACATTAAAAACGACTGAGTCGAAAATTCAAATCGAGCTGCGATCATTTTACGGTCCGACTTGCTTCTTTTTTTTTTTATACAAACACACTTCGTTAAGTAAGATTAGGCTTCACAAAGTCCCAAAGAAAACAACTACGTGTGTGTGTGTGTTTATTGTTCGAAAGGAGAAAACTTTAATTAAGGATAGAAGGAAATGGATTTAATTAAGGATAGTTATCAGCTCGTTAAGGGTGATATGATGGGCGCGCGATCCTCTCATGAGATTTTCAAAAAGCCATGTAATAAAAATTATTTTAATGCCAACAAATTTCCTGAACGAAGGCAATAGATCATATTCATATACTTAAACCTAAACGTGTTGTAATTAATTAATGATGCAAAATGTAATTAGCAAGGCTCCACCCACACGTACGTCCTGGTGGCCGCATGATGCGTCCACGTCGATGTCATAACTGGAGGGCAATTCTTCATTGGATCCCAACAAACTCAGGGCCTGATTTAATGCGAGCGGACAAGGTAACCTGGTACGAGACAATTAAGCTAGGGACATGATTGACCCGAGCCACACGGAAAGGACTTGACGTGCCTGCGCCGATCGATTCCTCGGTGCACAACATATGACCCACCTCCTCGATCGTCAGCTTTTTACACTCCCCAACGCGAAACCTTCTTTGTTCTCCCATCTAATTAAATTAATAAAAGGTCCAAATTATATTGAATAGGCCAACTTTTTCTTTAGGATCCAGAAATTTGTTCTAGTGAGCAAGGGTATCTTATTTGATCATATTATTTTTTTTTAGCTTTATCTATGTCTTTATTATTAGCTCGGAGTCAATTTTTTTATTCAAATATTAGCCCAGATGAAATGAAATTTTTGGCTCCACCCTTGCTGGTAGAGTACCGTAGAGATGGCTAGATAAACCGATCGAATGGATCTCAGTCGACGGGCGACATTTTGACTATGAAATTATCATATTAATTATTCTTTTATAATCGTCTTAATTTTCTTAATTTATTAAAAAAAGCATATAAATTTATTATAATTGAATATCAAATTATGAATATTTGAAAATCGAAATGGACTTTTCAAGGGGGCATTTGATAGGTATTTTCTTTTCTGTTTTTCATTTTTATTTTTTGTAAAAACGAGAAAATACATTTGGTTCGTGTTTTCCATCTTAATTTTTTAGAAAATAAAAGAACGTTTTCTGAAAAATTAGAAAATAAGAAATAATTATTTTTTATTTTCATTTCCATTTAAAAAAATAAAAGAAGGTTTTCTGAAAAATTTAAAAAAAAATTGTTTTTTATTTTCTAAAAAAAATGAAAATAAAAAATAGAAAATACTTTATAAATCAAACGCCTCCCGTTTTGAGGAGGCGCCGCGTAGGTGGCAATGGAAGAAATAATCATGTCACTGCACGATGCTGTCCCCACTCGTCTGACGTCTGTGCGCGCACGAGGAATCGTCGGCGTGCGTGCGTGCGTGCGTTCTTTTGCTCAGCAGGCAAAGTAGATCTCGATCGAAACTGAACTGGGCACCACGCAGCAGCGTTTGATCAACGGCTGTTTTTCAGTCGGCCCAATCTGCTTCTGCGGGCCACCGCAATCGGAGCCCAAAAACGTTGGATCTCATAAACAATTCAGTTGGCATTTTTTTTTTGTTCAAGATGGATTTCCTGGTCGATACTCAGCTCCTCCTAATCTTTAGTTTTTTTTTTTTTATATGCATGCATTTTATTAGATTCCAAATGGGTTATTGATGCAGGATTCATCCTATTACGACCTTCCAGTGCCACTTAGAAAAAGGTTTAATTGGATTTCCCATTAACAAAAAAAAAAAAAAAGGGGAAATCTTTAAGATTCTAAAAATCTTGAGGTATTTAGAAGAGCATATGCCGTGTCTAGAAATGCAATACAATATTCGATCTGCCATGGAAACAGACAGTAGCTGGAATCGAATAAATTTCTGCTTGTTTTCGCTTCAGAAAATGAGTAAACACGTACGCACAGCCGCTCGTCAGTCGACACCTATATCATGCTGAGAGATGCGTCTAAACTAATAGATTAATTCCATCCGTAATTCTATTAAATAATTCGTTTGGTGTTGCATGAGCCAGCAATTCTGAATCATTTTAATTTCATTTTCAATACCACAATTTCTCGGGAGGTCACTCAACTGTTTAAGAATGTTAAAATCACTCAGCTTTTGTAGGCACCAGAGGCACATTAATTTTTATAAACACTTTTTTTTTCTTTTAAAAATATAAAATAATAAAAAAAATTGTCTGTAAACCATACTGCTGCAAGTGGCGATGCCAGCAGCTGCCCCAATTGGCCGCCGACAGTGGCTGAGGCAATCGCAGCCTCTAATCGTGCCATCGCAGCCAAATCGATGGACACAATAAACCTCTTAATTGTGAAATTGGTGTGATTCGTTCTGTTAAGAAGATAAATTATAAAAAGAAAATATTATTCAATTCAAAATTAATATGATATAAGAACTCGAAAAATTTATAGAAAATTAATTTTTATTTATTAGTACAATTTGCTAATCATCCACCCGGGAAGACTTAATTGTGAAATTACAACCATGCTGGTCGATGCTAGCCGATTGCAGCTAGAGACAATGACAAGCTTAGCCATGATTTTACTGCTAAGACCGCGAATGAACTGACCTATTTGAATTTTTACCGCTTGGAGGTAATGTCGTACATGATCTAAATCAAAATTTAAAAAATATTATTAATAAATTAATTTTTATACTAATTTTTAGATTTTTAAAAAAATAACTTAAATCCTTTTAAAAAATAAATATGAGACGAATATTTTTTAGATTTCATCGGAGATCCAGATCTGTCTTGAGATAGATATTGTTTTTAATATATATAGTACTGTTATATTATCCAACTTTAGATTTTTTACAACCATTCTTATGTAAATATTGTTTTTAAGATATTACTATGGAGAGAAATATTATTTTAAATAATTTATTCATGAATATTTATGAACATTTTAATGATAATAAATATGGAATTATATAAGATAATATTTTGGTTAGATGAGTGGTAAATTGGCCTTTTATATATATATATATATATATATATATATAAAAGTTCTAGATGCGTTTGGTAGGACGTAATGTAATCCAAGTTATAATGTAATTCAAGTTTTATGGAATGCAATGCAATCTTGACTACATTATTATGTTTGGATAAAAATGGTATATAATCTTGGATTACAAAGGTTATTACATTTTTTTGTTTGGTGTCCATTACAAAGACGATAGGAATGGATCGACGACGATGACATAGACAACAACGACGATCGGTGGTCGTGCGTGACCGAGCAACCAGGCTGTCGATCGTTGGCCGATCCTGGTGCCGATCATCGCCAAATCGTCGATGCCGTCGTCGGTCGATCCGCCGTCGATATCGGTCGGCCATCAACCGATCGTTTGGCCGATCGATCGGCCGATCGTCGACGGCCGTCATTGCCGATCACGACGGTCGGCCGCCGTCGATCACCGACGGTCGGCCGTCGTCGGTCGCCGATCGACCGCTGCTGGTCGCCGATCATCGGCCGGCCACCGTCGATCGTCAATCGTCGATCGACCGTCATCAGTCGCCATACGCAATCTAAATCCCATTTGTATGCAATAAATTATATTTGCATGAGATTTAAGCTTGAAATGTAATCTGGATTACATCAATTTTGCTTTGTAATCTAGATTATAAAATTTCAATGTCTTTTATAATTCAGATTATATTACATTATAATTTTAAGACAATAAATAAAGAAATCTATTTTTATAATGTAATCTGAATTATATTATAAAATAGATTACGAACGCAGCTCTAATCGCAAAGATCGCGTCGACAAGCTGTTAAAAGTTCTCGAAAAGTATAATATTACCTACTGTCGCCAAAACCCAGTCCCTTCTCTATAGGAAGTTTATCGTGCCATTGCGGGACCCGATAACTCAGCTAATGCAGGAAAGGGTGCGTGCGAAGTAGACGAGAGCATTCGCGAACAACGCGGAAGGCACATGTTTTTCGGGCGTACCCATCCCACCGACTGCACGATCAGCGGGATCGAGAATAAAAAACGTTGCGTCCCCCGTTACGCATCTGCGACGAATAAGATACCGTCTGATCATCGATGTAAGAAACCAATGGTCACAATGAACTCTCTAGACGCGTTTCTGCAACACGGAATGCAGCGAATCAGAAGGCGAAGATTGGGCGCCCTCCGAGTCCCCGGAGGGGCGACGGGACCTGTTCAAAAGGACGGACGAAGCCGGCGACGGGAACGCAACCCCAACCGTCAGATGTAATCAACGGACATACAGCATAAGAAATTATTTCCGCGTCAAAAGAAAATTGTGGTTGTGAAAGGGAAAGAGATACGAAACGTTCGGAATTGGCTTCGCAAATGGAACCCTCCCCCGAGTCGGCCTCCCCTTGGTAGTCTTCTCTGTTTCTTTCGTCTCTCTTTCTCTCGTGGTTGCGCTGCTATAAATTGCGCTCCTCGCCTCTTCCCTAACTCGTACTTCACAAACATCATATGTCTCAGCGGCCCAGCGTCCCACACTCTTCTTCCATAGCCTTCGCCCGCCACTCCCATCTCCTGGTTTCCAGCGAGATGAACTCCAATTCCAACTGGTTATAGTTCTTCTTCTATCTCTTTTCGAATTCTCTCTATCCGGGATCGTTCGAAAGGAGGCTTCTTTCCCAGTTTTTCTGCTGAAATTTAGGATTTTGTTCGCCGCTTTGACCTAAAGAAGCGATCTTGAACATTTACTTTGTCGTGCCTTCTTTGTACACTTTGTCGGCGAGAGATGGGAGTCAAAGGATTTGTGGAAGGAGGCATCGCCTCGATTGTGGCCGGCTGCTCCACCCACCCGCTCGACCTTGTCAAGGTCCGCATGCAGCTCCAGGGCGAGACCCTCAGTCCCGCTGTGTCTGCCCTCCGCCCCGCCGTCGCCCTGCACGGCACCTCCCAAGTGGCCGCTTTTCCGCACCCCCACTTGGCTCTGCACCCGCCGCGCCGCCCCGGGCCCATCGCAGTCGGAGCGCAGATCCTCCGCGCTGAAGGGCCCTCCGGACTCTTTTCTGGGGTCTCCGCCACAGTCCTTCGCCAGACCCTCTACTCGACCACCCGAATGGGCCTTTACGAGATGCTCAAGAAGCGATGGTCCGCATCCGCCGACGGCGGTTCCCTCCCGCTCCACCGCAAGATCGCGGCCGGCCTTATCGCCGGCGGCATCGGAGCCGCGGTCGGCAACCCCGCCGACGTGGCCATGGTCCGGATGCAAGCCGACGGGCGGCTTCCCCCGGCGGAGCGGCGCAACTACCGGAGCGTACTCGACGCCATCGGGCGGATGGCCAGGCAGGAGGGCGTCGGCAGCCTGTGGCGCGGGTCGTCGCTGACAGTGAACCGTGCAATGATCGTGACGGCGTCGCAGCTGGCTACATACGACCAGGTGAAGGAAGCGATTCTGCGGCGACGCGGTGCGGGCTCGGATGGGCTGGGCACGCACGTGGCGGCCAGCTTCACGGCCGGGCTTGTGGCGGCAGCGGCGTCGAACCCGGTGGACGTGGTCAAGACGAGGGTGATGAACATGAAGGTGGGGAACGGGGCGCCGCCGCCGTACGCCGGGGCGGTGGACTGCGCCCTGAAGACGGTGAGAGCTGAGGGGCCGATGGCGCTCTACAAGGGCTTCATTCCCACCGTGTCCCGGCAGGGTCCCTTCACCGTCGTCCTCTTCGTCACGCTTGAGCAGGTGCGCAAGCTGCTCAAGGACGTCTGATTCTTGCTCCGCCGCTGCCAGCCCACGGTTACTTCTACTACTAAATTCCACTGCCTCCATGAGATGATGGCGATAGAAATAAAGCAATTAAGCATTAATACATGCGAAAATACTTGGTTTTATCATTAAACTTAGTGATATTGATATTTTACCTTGCGAAACCGAGTTTAGATCTCCAAATTTGGTTTTAACGCCTTGTTTACGAATCAAATTACTTTCACGTTTACCATGCAAATTCTTTAGGGAGCTTTTATGATTAATACCCGTTCCGGTCTGAGACGGCAAAATGGGATGACTCAGCAAAATCTTCATGACCTAGGTAAAAGAGGTTGGCTGAGCAGGTTAAAATGTCTTCTTCGTGTCAAAATAGTCGATTGGATTAGTCCCTTAGATTAATCGTCGGAGTCGTAGGGATTAGAATCAAACGAGAGGAAACCTCTCACACTCAAATCCGAATATGACAAATAATGTGAGGAAGGAGATGCTTAATAAATTTAGAAGTGGGGAGGGGAAGAAGATTGTCATCGGTAATCAAATGAGGTTCTTCCTTCCCTCCTTATTATCTTCAACCATTTACCAAGGGATCAATCTCAAATTTAGAATTGTTTAAATACAGTCCTATGGTTTCATATTTACTAAAACATACACTTCATTTCCTTTTTATCCCTTCCGTCAAACAAACATGCAATTAATATTGAGATTTTACATGGATCCGAACCACAATTGAAAATTCCGAGTCATCCAAACGTCACTTCCACTCACGTGGGAGCCCTCTGCTTTCTATACTATATGTGGTGCTGGAAATTTAAATCTCAAACCCATTGTGTTCTTGGGAATATAATTTTCAGCACCATCTTTTTTCTAGACGAGCTTAATATTGGACGTGATGTTGGAAATTCAAATCTTAGGACCACTGTGTTCCTGAGAATATAATTCTCAGTATCATATTTTTTTCGATCAGCTTGATATTGTATATAGTACTGGAAATTTAAATTCCAGTACCAATATGTTCCTGATAATATAATTCCCAGCACTATCTTTTTTTTCGGTCAACTTGATATTGTACGTGGTGTTGAAAATTTAAATCTCAGCACCACTATGTTCCTGGTAATATAATTCTCAGTACCATTTTTTCTTAGTCAGCTTGATATTATACGTGATGCTGGAAATTTAAATCTTAGATTCACTGTGTTCTTGAGAATATAATTCTCAACACTATCTTTTTTCTCGGTGAATTTGATATTATACGTGGTGCTAAGAATTTAAATTTCATGACCACTGTGTTCTTGGAAATATAATTTCCAGCACCACCTTTTTTCTTGACCAGTTCGAAATTGAACGTGTTGTCAAAAATTTAAATCCCAGGAAAATAGACCACTGTATTCCTGGGATTTAAACCCCAAAACCACTGTGTTCTTGGGAATATAATTCTCAGCACCATATTTTTTCTCGCCCAGTTTGAATTTATACGTGACACGCGGCCAAAACTGAGAGGTAGGAGGATCATAACCAAATTTTCTCGACAAATCAACAATTCATGTTGTAAGATCTTTCAATCTACGTCAAAATTTTGGAATTTGGACTTTTATAGGTCCATCAATGAATTTCGATCAAAATCCATTGATGACTCTATTCACCTCTTATTCGATTCAATCCAAGTCCATTGGATTTGAGAAGTGTCCCTCGGTATTTTCAATTGTGACTCGAATGTATGTAATATCTGAGCATTAAATTCATGTTTAGTGGGAGGGATAAAAAGGAAATGAGATGTGCTCTTTGGTAAATATGAAACAATGGGGTGTTATTTGGGCAATTCTAAATTTCACGTTCATCCTTTGGTAAATTGTCGTATTATCTTTGTATAGGAAAGGCGACCCGTCTTGGGGTGCAGATCTCTAGAAGAGAGATTAAGAGAGGCATGACCTTGTTTTGACAAGAACAAGCATGACCTTGTTTTGACAAGAACGTAATTGTACAGAGAGGATCTCGAGAGGTCTGACCCCATTAAGGAGATGTATCTATACGAATCCGAGGATTTGAGAGGTATGACGTCATTAAGAAGGAGATGTGTCTGTACATATCCGAGGATTTTAGGAGACATAACTTCATTAAGAGAGAGATTTGCCTATACATATCTAGGGATTTTGAGGGGCATCACCTCATTAAGAACGAGTAGTTCGACAGGAGAGATCATGAAGATGTCTTTTGGGAAAGGATATATACTTCACTGTATGTCAAAAATCTAGTAAACAACTAAAGCCTCTAGATGATCCAAGACATCTACTTGATTTGAGATATCTGTCTGATTCGAGACATCTATATGATCCGAGACATCTAATTGATCCGACTTGCATTTCCTTTGATCAAGTTCCACCTTGAGCTCCACCTCAGTCTGACCAGAGACTTTCTTCCGCATCAATACCATTTGCAAGTTTTGGTGTAAATGAAACATGCACCCAACTAAATAGTTCAGGGATTTCAGAGAACTTAAACAGAGAGAGATATGTTTTTGGCTTTAATGTTGAATTACAATTTCTTAAAGTGTAATATTGTTCCGTTCTAAAGTAAGTTGCTTGATATAAAAAAACTTGGAAATAAATGGAATACAGATGAGAATCTCTTTCAGAAAACTGATTCTTATTTGAAAATGCATAATTGTATGAACAAGCTTAGATTAATCCAATTTGACTTTTTGTCCTTTGAAGGTATTGAAAAGCAACTGAAATTGATTAGTGCCACTTGAGAAAATTCAAAAGCTACGGCTTTTCAAAGTTAAAATCTATTGACTTTTCAAGCAAACCCCACTCACCAACAATTTGTGAATGTCAAACCATGCACCAATCATGGATTGTTCGAGTTCTTGTTTTCAAATTAAGCGAACGATTTCAAATTGATTTCAATTCATGGTAGAATAAGTGAAAAGTACTTAAAACCAGTAGTAGATATTATAGTATTGGTGTTGACAATACAAAAATATTCGTTGACATTTTTTTTTAGCTTTTGGAAAATTTGCCATGCTAAAAAAAAAATCAGACAATATATATAGCAGCCATATAGTCTTTTAGACATCTGATATGTCCTTATCCAGTGTCAACTTAAAATAAATAATACAATATAATATCATTGAAGGTATGATGATTGCATATTGGCTAAATATTTGAGTCGCATCTAAAAACGATCTAAAAAAAAATTAGTTTTCTTCCGCTAATTGTTCATATATTCAAGCGTATTTTGGTTCTAAGACACGGACACTAGAAAAATCCATCAATTTTTCTCATTTAGTATAATGTTAAGAAGGTAAACTTAGACATGAGTAGATTGAAAGCCACTATCTCTATTTTTTAATTGTCTATTAAGTTAAGTGCTAGATCTCTAGTTTGTTTGATATCCTCATTGCTCTGAGCTCTACCTCATGCACATTTGCTCTAGATATAACATTGGGAGCGTGTCATTTTGCAGATGAAGCTCTTCAGGGTGTGACATGTTAGGAGATGGCTCATTAGTCACTTCTCAAAACACTAACTGAGGACTATTTTTTATCTTCTTTACCCCCAAAATACTTCATCGGATTTGTGTAGTTTTTATACTTCAATAGAAAATATAAAACATACCAACCATATGATCTATTATAACAATCAAAATGCTCATGAAAATAGATGTGTGGAATCAAAAGGCTTCGGTAACAAATTCACTTGTAAATCACCCACATTACAATGTGGCTACCAACCTATGAGTTCACTTATCTAGTTGTTGAAGTATGATGGAAAAAAAATATATTCAATTAAGCAAGCAAATCATCTATATTACATTCACCAAGGTAAATCTTGATGCTTCGGGGCGACCCACAACTGCCTTCAGCGATCAACGCTCTATCATTTGCAGCCATATGTGCGATTATCTCGTAGATCATTTCTATCTGCTCCACAAATGAAAATTTGAAGACAAACAAACAAATACAAGATTGTGTGAACCGTGATTCTACTTCCAGAGAGTTGAAATCAGTTGTAATTGCACTGGCTATGTTGTCATAGGTTGGCCAACAAAACACAATTTGACACTGACTTCTAGCAATACAATAACCAACCAAGTTTTATCCCACTAGATAGAGTCGACTATATGAACCTTCTACGTCATAGATTCTATCCCTATTTTATCATCATCTATACTTAAATAAATTTCAGCTAATAAAATATTTTTTGATCTTCCTCTTCCTTATTTAATGTGTATATTTATCATCGTTTCACATTGTCTAACTGGATTATTTACTGGTCGTTTAAATATATATTCATATCATTTTAAACGTGTCTTTCGAAATTTTTTCTCAATAAATACAATTCCGACTTTCTCTCAAATGCTCTCGTTTCTTATTCTGATCATCCTCATATATTCATACATCCATCTTAATATCCTCATCTCTACAACTCTCATCTTCTGCTCATGTGTTCGAGTTGTAATCCAATATTCAATATAATATAACATAGTAAATCTAATCACCGTTTTATAGAATTTTCTTTTAAAATTTAAAACTACTTTAGGATCACATAAAACACTCAGCTTCTAGCAGGACACTTGAAAATTTTTTCCTCCAAGGCGAGCATCTAGTTGATCGACTTCTTATGAGGCGTTTGCCTAGGCAAAGTTCAGTTCAAGTAGCCCTTATAATAAGACAGCTCTGTGGTGGCATCTGGCCTAGCTTTAGCGCCTAGATGCTCGTCTGGTTGCTTTTCGATAATACGAATATCAACCAATAATCACAAGTTTTTCTGGTTCTAGACTTCATACTAGTTTCTCTCAGCTTCTTTGTGCACACCTTTTCTAGCAGTTGATACTTGAAAGATGGAAGTGCTATTAGGAGTCAACCAATGTGCAAAATTTTCTATATCTTCATAAAGGGCTAGATCTAACCGAAACAATGCCTGAAACAAAAAATGTGTATCTTTCATACTCTTGACAAGTTATTAAAATGAAATACTGAATAGGCAAAATTTCAATCTTCAAATAATTATGGTTCCGGAGGATTTTGAAGTAATAATTAGAGAGTGACTATATTGTTCATAAATATTAGCTATATTAGTCAGGAGGATTTTGCATTGCACGATAAGAGAATTAGCATGACTATTAAAAAAAGAACATGCAATTAATGGGCAGATTTTGTCTAATGTTTTTTTTCTTAACTTCTGAAACAAGGCTGAGCATGTATGGACCACATGTAGACAATTTCACAATTCTTTTTTTTTTCCTTCTTAACCTTAGAAATGGCACCAAGTATATTTATTCATTTAATTGTCAAAAAAAAAATACCTGCTCCGGGACATGGCATCGTTCCGTAATTTCCTCCAGTGAAAGTGGTTCCACAGGTTGTTTGCAGCTGAAGAGAAATTCAAGTGTTCGTAAATTAAACGGTAAAGCAAAACTAGGGACAAATATTATTGCTGCTTTGTTTATATATATATATATATATATATATATATATATATATATATATAGTAGCTTAACAGGCCATGGTACATCAAGATCCACCTAGTTGCTCAGTACTTCCTATTATGATATGGTTAAATAGTACTTGGGCCAATTCAAGCCAGCAATTTGTGTTTTAACTTTCAACAAAGGGACATTTACAAATGCTGTTTAATAAAAAAAAAAAAATGTATGTACGAGTCTCTTTGCTAACATTTTGAACTTTTGGGATAAGCTGACAACCACTAAATTTAATATTCTATCAAAACTCAAAATCATGTTTGAATCTTGCAAGTGACAGTAATATATACCCAAATCAAGTTCAATGCACTTTATGATCCAAACCTAATTCCCAGATAGTTGGGATTAACACAGCTTGATGGCATCGTTAACATCAAATCCAAACATATCCTTTTTTTTCCAGCATTTGATCAGCAAAGAACATTTTATATCAGTAGAATACTAAGCTACACATTGACATAAGTGCTTCGTCATCCGAGAGACAACATAATGTGAAAACTTCCATTTGTTTATATGATACTGAGTCTGGACATCTCTACTTGATGTCAGATAGATAGTCCGTTGAATTCCAAGGAGAAGCTTATAAGAAAAAATAATTTACCTGGCCTCATTCAAAACAGTCAAGATCCTCTTCTGCAGGGCTAATACTTCACCAGCAGCCTTCTTCCCAGCTTCCACACCTGCAACCATAGCCAAATACATCAAATATTGACATTTTCAATGAATAAAGATAATGACAACATCAAATGTAAAGACATGTAAGTATACCAGGTTGATGATACGCATTGATATTGACCAAGTGTGCATAAATTCCAACAGCACGCTCATAGAGCGCAATTAGTGCTCCTACACTTCTAGGAGTCACTTCCTGCACTGTCACTGTGATTGATTCACGCTCATTTGCATATAGTGCTGACCGTGTACCCTGTGCAAAAATAAACCCTCCTTTAGCATATAATAAAGATGATAGACATTAAGCATATACAATTTATTCAAGGCATTAACCAAAAAACACTTTCAAACAAGAGGAATAAAATGAAACGAGCTAGTTATGATAGTTTGCTGACACCCCATTATCTACTGATGGAGATGAATGAAGCTACCTCTGGTAACTTGATGTGAATATTCCATCAAGGGGCAATGCAATTTTTTCCATCATCCTATTATTTCATATTTAAAGAAAATGGAATGGACTTGGCTAATTTAGCATATTTAAACTATCACTAGTCAACAAAATCACGAAAAAAATTTAAAGCTACAACAATCAGCGGCATTTCATTGTATAACTCATCACAGAAAATTTAATATCTACCTGCAACATTCCAAACAAATAGTCGCCACATGTAACCCCTGGTTCCAGCTCCCAATCATGACCAGGTGGCCTGTCACGTAATACCTCGATAAAAGTAACAAAGAAGTTGTGTACCCCTTCTCTCAGCTGTTGTATGTAGCTGTTGATGACATTGAATCAGAGAACATGCTACTTGCTATCAGGAAGACTGACAAACAAGTAACAACCAGTAGTAAAAACTCACGCATGTTGGTCCGTGCTTCCTTTGTTCCCATACACTGAAAGTCCTTGATTGACCTGAATGAAACCCATTAGAAACCTATAAACTCTATGATTATTAGTTCCAACTATTTTAGGGCACATTACAAGCATAGAAAACAAACTAAATATTTCAGTGTGATAAGAAGTAACATTAGTAATCACTCGGGATTGGCTTATCTACCGTAGAATAAAATATCCTGAAATGAAATAACATGAAAGACATTAAGTGTGAAAAGATAAGATCTAGTGAAAATATAATGGCTTATGCACCCTAAATAGAAAATAAAACAAGACATTAACAGTTCAGATTCATGATAAACTCAGAGGCAGAAAGCTGTGCTGCTGAAATAATTAGTATAGTATTCACTATGCATTATAAAAAGAGTAGTCCGGTGTACGAAACTTCCGCTATACAGGGTTTCAGGGAAGGATTCATTGCACACAGTTTTACCTTACTTTGCAATAGACTATTTTCAGGATTCGAACCCGTAACCTCTAGGTCACAAGGCAATAACTTTATCGTTGCACCAAGGCTCCCCTTCATCACTATGCATTATATGTGCCCAAAATTATTTATGGATGAGAAACATGCCCTAATATCTTGCCAATAAATCACAGCAGTTTGATGGAACAAATTAGGATTGTATTTCTAAGCAACTAAAAAGGGACTTCATGTAATTTGGAATATAATTATAGATGCACCGAGTAGGACTTGCAGATCCACCATGCAAATAAATGACACTGTTTTGTGAGATACAGTGACAACATACACAATTCTTATGGTTATATCATCATAAGCACGTTGCCGCACCCCCTTCTTACCAATGACTTGTCTCAAAATAAGCCCACAACATCCTCACTATTTGCCTACCATTTTGTTTCATTCAATTAAGCAATTACACTACTTGTTTGATGGAGGTGCAAGCTAGCATAATTTGTTATACCGGCTTGGCTTGAAAATGTAAGCAAAGTTATGTGTTTATGTTTTAGGTGATTTTGATTTGCTCAAACAGCGCATGCATGTATGGTGTCAACTACTGAAATGATGTCAGATTGTCTTGCTAGAAATTTAATGAAGCCATATGTAACATTTAATTAGATTTCCAGATGTATCCAGATCATGATGTAAACATAGAGTCCATCAACAGCTAATGCTACAAACCCGGTTTCCATCGAGATCAAATTCCTTTCCAAGGGATTCCATGACCAACTGCTGCAGATACCTACTAAAGAGTAATAAGCTATCCTTGTAAGGAAGTACGACCATATCCTGTAAGGAAATACAACCATATCCTGTCGTCAGAAGATGATAAAAATAGATTAGTTAAAAACAAACAATTGCAGACTATTGCGTATATAAATGTAGTTCAACTAAGAAACCTTGGATCCAACTCCATCAGAAGCCCAATACCAACATAAAGCGAGTAATGCTGCTGGATTATCCTTGATCTGGATTAAACAGTTTAAGATAAATAGCTGACAACAGCAACTAAATGGATAATACTGATTATAAAATAAATTAACAGAGAACTTCTAGCCAAAGTAAGATGTAATATACCACTCTAATGCGAGTTGCTTCATCCATCAATGATGCACCAACAAGCATTTCTTCAATGTCAATCCCCTGAATTGCAGCAATGGTGAGTTTAACCTTTTGTAACTGGCAGAAAAGGAATCAAATAATAGACAAATACTTGAAGAGCAGCAGGGAGCAAACCAACGGCAGACATTTCTGAGGTTCTACCACCAACCCAGTCAAACATTGGAAATCTCGCTAACCACCTTTCAATCCTAGCTGTATTGTCCAATAAGGAGTTTTCCTGAGTAATTGCAACTCCCTGCAAATGCATACAATTTTGAAATATCACTAGAGTTTGGAAAGAATCACCCACAACTTATTAAAAAGCATCCCTAAGAGTAGCAGCCAATTAGCACACTGCTAAGCACTTATAAACTGCAGACAAAGTGTATTTGAGCATAATTAACCTGCATCATTCAAAATTTATGGCAATATTCAAATAAATCTCATCTAGTGCCAGCAATAAGATAACTAAATAATTTCCCTCGTGAAATAACAGTTAATCGCTTAGAAAAGGAAAAAAAGAGACATTATTCCTTTCATGTTAAGTACTGGCTAAAAAATGTTAATGACAGTTAATGTTCTAGAAATGCTAATCAAAATATATTGACAACAAAATATCTGAATAATGGTGCAGATAAGCAAACTGACAATCTCCTGTCAACATGAGTGCAAGAACTTTAGATAATACCTGCTTGGAAAATTCTAGCCCAGCATCTCGAAAGGCTTTCTGCACTTCCAACAATCCATTTCGTGTTTCAGGGGTGCCCCCACTCTGAGCATGTTGATATTTGGAGTTTATGTTGTAAAACACAGATTAGCAAAGGACAAAAAAAAAGAATCACATATTGTTTACTGTTATTACTAAACTGACCTTTGAGATTACAATTACAAGTGTTGATGCAAGCTCAGGCCCAAGCTGTGCAATTTGATGATCAATTCCAGCTGGGTCTGTATTATCAATAAATCTTATCTGGCACATAAGGAACAATCAGAGAAATAAGATTTGGAATTCTTATAATTCATTGACACTTTCAAATGTTAAATATGAGAAAAAGAGAATCACATTTAGCAGGAAATTTTGAGAAACTGACTAGGAATCATGAACCGACTGAAAAAAGTAAGTTATTTGTGTGCTATATAAAAAGGCCAGTATAATGCTCATCGAAAAAAGAAGTAAAACTTTCAATTTCAAATATTAAACACAAGAAAAAGCGAATCATATATTTAGCAGGAAAGTTTGAGAAACTCATTAGGAAGCAAAAACCAAACTTTAAAAACAGTACTATGCAAGTTATTTGTGCGTTGTGTGAAAAAGGTCAGTGAGATGTGCATGGAAAAAAGAAAGTAAAACTTGAAGCAACAATATAATAACAAATCATTGACAGGCAAATATGGTACACACAAGTAGTTGAAGAGCCCCAGACTTGGTGTAAGATATTCAAAGTTTAGACTCACAAAGTTATTTAAATTATATATGAAAAACAACAAAGTATTTGATACATCTGTCATTTTATGTTAGAAAAACAGAGTAGCTATAGCAATTACCGACTCAAGCCTAACATGTTGGTAGCAAAAAAGTGTGTAGTTAAATGCCAGTGCCAATAAAAACATAGAAAGAGCATCAACTTCCTCATAAAGCTCGAAATATAGATCCTCTTCGTGATAAACTTAAATGCAGGTATTTTCAAAAATCAAATTTTGTATTTGTTGGTACAATTGGCCAAGATCATGATTGACCAAACTCGAGTAGGGTTTTGATGTTTAACAATGGATTTGACAATGGGATTGTCAATGTGTTTATCAATATAGTTTGACCATATGTTGACCATATGACAAGCGAATGTTTGGGACATCCAAGGTCATATGGGGGCGATTGTAAAGAGGTGATTGTTGGAGCAATTGGCCTCAGGTCAAGGTTGAGACTCGAGTGGAAGTCCAAGTTTGGAGACTTAGCAAGGAAAGTCCAAGTATGGATACTTGGCAAGGAAAAGTCCAAGGATGAAGTCTTGGCAAAGAAAAGTCCAAGTATAGATACTCGGCAAAAGAAAAGTCCAAGGGTATAATCTTGATCGTGTAAGTCCAAGTGTGTAGTTTTGGCCATGAAAATCCAAATATGGATATTTGACAAAAGAAAAGTCTAAGGGTGTAGTCTTGGCCACGTAAGTTCAAGTGTGTAGTCTTGATGATGAAAGCCCAAGCATTGAGGCCTGACAATGGAGAAGTCCCAGATGCGCGATCTCTTAGCAAAGTAGACACAATGACATAACATAGCCAATGGAAGCACTTGAAGGCTAGCGCAAGAATGAACGAGTCATGGAGGACTTAGAGAGATCCTAAAGATGTATGGCTGATGGAGGTGACTAGAAGGCTTAGGTCTAGAACTAAGGTGAGTATCAAGTATGAGGAGATCATACTTGAGTTAAACCTCAGTTTTGAGATTTAACAATCGACTGGTCGAGCGCTTGACACTCGGGAGCTCAGTTTGGCTCGGGGCACCGATCGGGTTATAATCAATCGATCGTCGTCGTAGTCGATCGAGGCTGATGCTAGTGAATCGGCATTGGAATTAAATGGCGAGGCAATGTAATGTTCGGCTGATCACCGGGCTTATAGAAATTGGTGGCTATATCGATATCAGTCGATTGTTGGGTCAGAGCAGTCGATTGGTCGGGAATTTTCTAACGTGGATCAGTCCATAATGAGACAACGAATAGGTGAGTAATCGACTGGTAGTAAGGTCAATCGACTGGAAGGTAGAAAATCAGCCCGAAGCATGACTTAAAAGGAGCCCGACAGGAAGAAGGAAGATAGCGGTTCTTCAGGGGATTTAAAGAGGAAGTGCAGATGCAAATCCAGATCTTCAAAGCATTCCACAACAATCAAAAAGCAAAGCGATCAAACTTCTCTTGTGTAAAGTGTTCTTTACTTGTATTTGCTTTTTTAATTGGTTTTGGTTGTTGTATTCTTCTTGTAAGCCCTTATAAGAGATTTCCCCACCTTCGGTGTCATACCGAGTAGGATAAGTTCATAGTGAGGGTAGATCACTAGAGCACCGCCGTGGAGTAGGAACCGTAGGTTTCGAACCACGTAAAAATACTTGTGTCGTGATTGTGTTCGCTTGTTTTGTGTGTTTATTTTTTTATACTCGTATTCCGCTATGCACACTAACATTCTTATAGACAAGCAAACGAACGCAATCGAGAAAATCGATGAAATGTTATTCACCCCCTCTAACGCATCCAAAGATCCCCAACAAGTGGTATCAGAACGAGGATGCTCTTCAAGAACTTACCGCCAAGAGAGTATAAGCGCTAGAGGAGTAGAGAAGGATGGAGTTGCCTAGTGATAGACTTGGATATGACATCTACACTCCACCACCCTATGGATTTTATGGAGTAAAGAGATTTGATCTATGGGTGGCAAGGATCGAGACGTTCCTTCAAATGGAAATTGAAGATTGGATCATCTTAAAGTGTGATTTTGAATTTCCAAGGGGTAAGAAGGGAAGATTCCTTAAGATGAAGAAATGGATTGAGGAATAGCTCCAAAAATTCGAAATAAACATTAAAGTAACAAAAATTTTAGTTAATTTGGTACCTGATGATATCTTGTCCAAGTTAGGTGATTTTATGGATGTCAAGGAGCTATAGGCAAATTGATAAAATTTTACGAAGAGTCCTCACAGGCCCAAGAAATAGACGATAAGTCCAGAGAAGAAGAAAGTTCATCATCATCTCAAGAAAGTGACGAGTCGGAAGTTGAGAGATGTTCAACTTCCGAAGAAGAGGTAGAAGAGTTGGAGGAAGCCTCCACCTCTAGGATTAAGGGGAAAGAGAGACAACCAACACCGGAGCAAGAGCAAGAGGAACCCTCTACATCCGGACAAATTCAAGAACAACCTCAAGACACTCTTATAGGTAACTCAAGCATAATTTGTAAAAATAAAAATCACATAATATATTTTGAGTGTAGGGAGAAAGAGCATTATAAGAGTAAATGTCTAAGATTGATCAAGAAGAAGACACAAGTTGTGTCAAAGGCGAAGGAGATCAAAGAGGTCGGAGCCCTGGTACGAAAAGTGAAAGGGCATATAGTATGCTTCCGGTGCCAATAAAAGAGACACTATAAAAGTCAATGTCTAAGGGAGAGTCACCCAAAAAGGACAAAGGATGAGCTTCATATGTAGAGGGAGCTAAGATAAAACTTAAGGTAACATTTAATAATGTTCTTCTAATTATTAGTGATAAGAAGCATGCTAGAAATTTGTCACATAATTTACTTACAATTGTTAATGATAAGAAGTATACTAGCAATAAATATTTTTGTTTAGGTGTTGAGCATTGTAATATTAGGCCTAAGGACAACCCTAAGACTACACTACCTAAGCATAGGAAGGTAGATGAGAATTTAAGCATTAATCCAAAGAAGAGTATGTTGGGACTGATTGGTGCACTAAAGGACGGGGATAAATAACGTCTTCCTATTTGACGATTCAATCACATTCATGCTTGTTTACACTTGTTAGTAATACGCAGCAGCGGAAACACAATAGTACATAAACAAAATACAAGCAAGACAATCACACGCCTGGCCTTGAGTTTTTACGTAGTTGAACCTAGGGTTCCTACTCACGTCAATCTCTTCTCTTTTCTGACACGTCGGAGGTGGAGAAACCTCGTACAAGAGTATACAACAAAACAAGTAATCAAATACAAGTAAAGCAAATACAAAAATGCAGTAACAAACACGTTACAAGAATGCTTGAACACTTGATTGCTTGTTGATTGCTTTGGACGGCTTTGGAAGGTCTAGAACACAGCAACAATTCTCTTTCAAAGTCACCAAGAATCGGCTACGGAAATCTCCCTATTGAGCTCCTTTTATAAGCTCCGCGTCGGGCTGTTTTCTCGCCGACCAGTCGACTGCTCATCACCCTCAATCGATTGTCGCTCGAATCCAACGGCTACTGACATCACCGTTTCTCTAGATCCGCTCAGCGGATCATGTGATCATTGCACCTGACCCGATCGATTGTTATGCGCGGTCGAGGAGCCAGGTCGAGTGCGCTTTGCCCGACATCTGCATTGTCGAGCCTCTAGTCATTTGCTCTCTACGGTGATTATTGCGGGCGAAACTCTGTTTCTCATATCGCTCGACAACCCTTTAGACTTCGAGCACGCGCGGTCATTGCTCTTCATGCGATCGACTGACTACCCAGCAGGTTTCGAGCACCGTCGACGACCGGTCATTGTATCGGCGTCATGGTTATTTTCCGAGCCACAGTGCCAAACACCTAGTCACGAAATCAGGCCCGATAGAGTTGACCACACTTTGGACGATTGGTAAGCGAATCCTCGATCGATTGTCGCACCTCAAAGCGTGAGAGTTAGCCCAGTATGATCCCTTTGTTGGGTTTTAGACGCATGGCGTGTGTGTGTTCGATCGCGTTTAAGTAAACATGAACACAGTGAGCGATAAAAATAATAAATCTACATTTATTACACGCACAACACGCGTCGTATTACAATGAGTGTAGACATGTAGTAAATTTAAATTTGCGATAAAGGAAATTTATCTCGTTATACCTTTCGTATGGCGATGTGGCGAGAACGGCGTCGGCGGAACAATCCTCGCTAGAATGCGTCTCTATCCAGTATCGCGCCGAGTTCCTCGGGATGACTTCGCTAAGCCACGAGCTTCGTCTTACGTGCGGGTTACTAGCCTCGTGTTGAAGGCGGCGTGATCGAGAGATGATCGCGATCCGAATCAGTCGGATCAGCGAAGTCCTCAAACTTCGCTTCTCAGGAGAGGTTTCGTCGGCCGATTGGCCGAATCGCCCGTCCTCCACCTCGAGAGGATTACGGAGATCGAATCGATAAGTTATCCATTGTCGGAGCTCTAACCGTCGTCAATCAGCGCTCGGCGGAAGGAGAAGAAGTTGTCGAGAGACGGCTTGGTGGAGGAGTAAGCGCCGACCAACAAGGAAATCAGTGCTCGCCTTATCGCCACAGAGGAAGATCGCGGAGCACCCAAGCGGCGTGACTTCGGCCGTGGCGGGAAGGAAGCAACCTTACGGGCCGGTTGGAGGAAGCGATAGGCGGCGGCGATGGAGTTAGGGCGACTCCTTGAGGAGTGGCGCGACTCTTGAGGCTAGGGTTTTGGATTAGGGCTTAATTATCCATTAAGCCCTCTTTTATAGAACTAATTCTCTTAATGGTTATTGGATCATAACCATTAGGCCCGTTAACCGCTCCATTAAGATAAGTTAAAATAAACCAAACCATGATGGTTTATTTTAAGTTAAAGCGAACGAACCAACTTTTGGTTCATTCGTTTAAAATAAACCAAACCCTTTGGTTTATTCTCCTCCGTTGGATTAGAACGAACCATTTTGGTTCATCCATTACGTCTTCGTAAGACCTACGGCCCATCCACGCTTCCATTGCGGTGAAAGCGATTTCATGCTCGCTTTATGTTTGGTCGACCAAACTTAGTTTTCTCGATGCGAGAATCTCATTCTCAAGCTCGTTTTAAATCCTTTGGATTACACTCGTTGTGCGTGTGACCAAATAGGTTCTCGGTTTATGTTGGTAATCTATAATTAACCATTAATTATAGAACGATCATGAGTGGCACCTAGTAGTACATCATGATCCCCAATTAACCGAAAAGATCAACGGTTGATCGAACTATTTACGAAACCCTTGGCTCGAATGATTCGTGCCCCATTCCCTTCACTCATCTTATACCCACTTGGTTGGGGACATGGTCTATTGTGCCGATCCCCACTAAGTGACTCGTCACACCTAGAAGTATCATTTCCTCGTCCTACAGTTCTAGTTACTCCACATGTATCGAAGAGTACCTTACTCTAAACATGTAATGCTTTGGCAGACTTTAGTAACAATCCGACGAGAGGCCATGGGTATACATCTCCTCGCAAGGAGTGGTGAATCCTTTATAGGCTATTCAAACACCTTGATCACGACTTATACCCAATCATCCGGGTCCACATCTCCTTAGAGATGTTTGCTTAAGATGTCAAAGCATAAGTCTCCATGATCAAGATGACTTGAATACGCAAGTCGAAAGGAACATCGCACTTAAGCGCGAGAACTTCATTGACATATCTATATATGCGAGAGAACCATATGAAGTCTTACGGTGGTCACTCGATGAACTAGTTACCATAACTAGCATCCACGATTAACTCGGACATCACTATGTCTCGGCCCGGTGAGAATCGGTGCTTGGATACACGAGGGTATACCTCGTGCTAGTCTCGCCGAATTGATGGTGTCGAATCCATCGATTCATCGACTAGGGATAATTAGATACATCACAATTACATGTAGAGATACTCACTAGTTGTGATCAATCACAAATTCTCTCATCTTTGTGAATCGTATCGTGGACATTCGATAAATGAGTTTAAGATCGATCGAATACATAAGAAACATGTATACTCGAATAGTGAATCTTCATTTATCGTATAAATGGTTCATACATAAGGCGATTGCCTTAGGACATCTCTCATATATTACTAACAGACTCCCACTTGGCCTAATGCCAATCGCTACGGTATCCAATACCATAAGCTCTAACATGACCCTCAAAGCTTATTTTGAGGTAATGCCTTAGTCGAAGGATCGCTAAGTTCCTTTAGAATTTTCTCGATTTGTATTTCGTTCCCTGATGATCTCTCTCGATAAGATGATAGCGGAAGCACGTGTTTGGATCATTGATGAGACCACATCAAGTTGGAGATGAACTTCTTGATCGAACCGCTTCCTTCTTTGCTTCAAGGCTGCGATGTATTACGCCTTAGTGGCGAGAATCCGCTATAGCGTCGAGCTTGGAACCTTTCCAACTTATTGCGCCTCCATTCTAGGTGAATACATACTCGGACTAAGACATGGAATCATCCTTATGCATGCGGATCGGCATCCGTATATCCGCGTATCACCATGTACCCTTCTCCGTATATTAGGAACACATCCTTAGTTCTTCTCAAGTACTTAAGGATCGTCTTAATACCATGATCCATTCTGGATCGGTGGTATCTGCTCGTGACACTTTCGGGCATCGATACATCGGGCCTCGTACATAACATAGCATACATGATAGATCCTATTGCGGATGCATAGGGAATCTTACTCATGCAAATCCTCTCGTCTTACGTGCGCGGACACATAGACTTGAAGGTGTACCCCATGCACGATGGGTAAGAAACCTTTCTTGGATTGACATGCTAAACCTCTTTGCTTTTCGTCTATATATGTAGGCGAAAGACCAACCAGCGTTTCGATCTATCTCTATAGATCTTAATCCCGAGGATGTAGGTTGCTTCTCCCAGTCTTTCATGGAGAATGTCTTGGATAACCAAACCTTAGCATTGTAAGATTGAAACATCGTTTCCTATAAGTAATATGTCATCGACATACAATACTAGGAACACTGTTGCCTCCCACTAACCTTCTTGTACACCTGAGGTTAAATGCGGATTTTGTGAAATCAAACCTCTTGATTGTCTCATCAAAGCGGATATTCCGACTCTGGATGCTTGCTTCAATCCATAAATGGATCGCGATTTGCATACCTTGGTTTTATCAACCGATGTGAAACCCTCGGTGTATCATATACACGTCCTCGGCGAGTTTCCATTAAGGAAAGTTGTTTTCACATCCATCGCCATATCTCATAATCATAATGAGCCGCTATGGCGGGAAGCATCGAATGGATTTAAGCGTAACTACTGGTGAATAGGTTTCGTCATAATCAACACCTTGTTTTTGGCGATATCCTTTCGCCACCAATCTAGCCTTATAGGTAATCACATTACCATCCATATCGGTTTTCTTCTTGAAAACCCACTTGCACCTATAGGCTTTATCCTTGGTGGTCGACGAGTTCGAACTTGGTTTTTCGTACATGGAATCCATTTCGACTTCATGGCACCAAGCCACTTATCCCTTTACGAACTTGTCGGCACTTCTTCATGGCTGGTAGGCTCCTCATCATCATTGATGAGTAACCGTCGTTCGATTCACTTCACGAAATCCATATCTCTCGGGAATATTGCGTGTTCTACGGATCTACGAAGATGTGGTGTTCTGATAAGTCCAGTAGATTGCTCTCATCACTATGAGTTGTTTGTTGTGCTTCACCAGTATCTCATTAATGTCTATTTGAGTCTCTCGAGGCCTCCTCAAGCTCGGCGACACTCCCATATGTTTTCTTGCAAGAGAAACTCTTTCTCTAGAAACACAGCATGCCTTGAAACAAACACCTTTTGTTCCACAGGATGATAGAATTGGTAACCCCTTGTTTCCTTAGGGTATCCAACAAATAGACATTTATCAGACTTAGCATCCAATTTATGCGATCAGTCCCTTCACATAAGCGAGACAACCCATATCTTCAAGTAAGATACATGAGGTTTCTTACCTATTCCATATCTTATATGGAGTAGTTGAGACTACCTTAGTAGGCATTACATTTAACAATAAGCAATTTATGCGAAGTCATAGCCCCAAAGGACTTGGGAAGAGTTGCATGATTCATCATTGACTGACCGTATGTCAACAAGTCGATTCGCCTCTCGGATACACCATTATCTTTGTGGTGTATATGGCGGAGTCCATTGAGACAATATACCATTGTCTCTTAGATAATCAAGAAACTCTTGACTTAAGTATTCACCACCTCGATCCGATCGAAGTATTTTAATACTCTTGTCATGTTGTTTCTCTACTTCCGTTTCTGAATTCTTTGAACCTTTCAAAGGCTTGGACTTGTGTTTCATCGAGAACACATACCCAAACCGTAGTGATCATCGGTGAAGGTAATGAAGTAGCTATAGCCTCCTAAAGCTTGAGTTGACATAGGTCCACATACATCGGTATGTATTAGACCTAAGTAACTCTCCCACTCGTTCACCTTTTCGGTAAAGGTAACTTAGTCATCTTGCCTTTTAAGCATGATTAGCATGTATCGTATGAATCCAATTCAAGCGATTCGAATTCCACATCGGTGTAATTAGGACATGCGTTTCTTGCTTACATGGCCGAAACGACAATGCCATATGTAAGTCTATTTGATTATCGCTTTCGAGCACTTGTTGCTCGCTTCCCGATATTGAAAATGTCATTTGGAATCGTCAGCGTATAAACACCATTGCTTAAAGTTCGGTCCATAAAGAACTCCGTTCAAAGTTATGTAACAACAATTGTATTCTAAAAGTCGAATGGTACCCATTTCTATTTAAACAAGAAATAGAAATGATGTTCTTTATCAGCGAAGGAACATAAAAGCAATTGTCGATTCTAAGACAAGTCTGGGGAGTTCAAATAATATTCGATGGCGAGTCACGGACCTTTGCTCCATTCCCGACACGTAAATTTGACTCTCCCTTGGCGAGTCTTCTTACATTCCTTAGCCCCATGTATGTCATTACATATATGTGAGCCACACCCGATGTCAAATACCCAAGTGTTTGAGGAAATAGAATGACAATCAATAAAGAAGATTTACGAAGAAGATGGGGCATCAGATGCCTTATCCTTCTTCACGGACTCAAGATAAATCTTGCACTTTCTTCAAATGGCTCTCCTTGCCATAATGATGGCAAGTGCCCTTTTTAATTTGGTTACCTTTTAGCCTTCTCTTCTTTTGACTCCTCTTAGAACCTTTCTTGAGGAATCAACTAACGCAAATCCTGCTCATGCTTCTCGGAAGACTCCAGTCTTGACGTATTGGCGATACCACAGATGAACCTCTAGCGTCTCGGAGGTGAAGAGGGCTTTGAGACTTGAACCTTTGAATCTCACTTCGCTCATCAACCACTCACAAGATGAAGGACTACGATATGAGCATCCATATGCTCATGCGCTTTCGTAGCTTGGGTTCCATCGTGGCTAGCATGTAATCTGACTCATTTGTTGAATCACTCACGTGTTTACGATAGGCCAGCAATTGGTCGAGTTGCATCGTCACTAGGAAGAGCGGGAAGAAGCGCCGAGGACATTCTGAGCTTTTGACCTTGAGAACAATTCTCAAGTTTAAGCTAAGCGATCCAAGTTCGGCCCGATCAATTTATTGAATCGAAATGGAGCATAAATTCAAAGACATCATGATCGATCTTAGAAATACAAAGCGAGCATATATGAGAAAATGATTTTAAAATGCATCAATATACATTTATAAATCCCATTCATTTTTGAATTTCAAAAACCCCAAAATCACTTGGGAGATCGTAGGTCCATCTCGAATGGGTGATATCCATCGTAGTTATGAACAACCTTGGAGAGAGTCCAATGAGCCATTCATAACTCGATGGTGAGTATCATCTATACCGATTGCATATCACGTATATGCAACTATCACAATGTGCTATCAACTAATTGAATGTTCACACATACATCGGGTTGTTAACACATTAACAAGTATGCATCATATGCATAGCACCCAACTTCACCTCCCTTTCCATCGACCTTGGAGCGAGTCAACAAGCCGATGCTCGAGGTTAAAGCCAACCCATTAATCGGAAATAGTTTTAATATGGTTAGGCGCATTCAACCAATTAGCCCGGCTTGGAAAGTCCAACAACAAAGCTAACGATTGACCTCGACTCTTACCATATTAGTATTAAACTATTCCATGGTTTGAACATGTTGAGTTGGCGGGCTTGGAGAGTCAACCCCAAACGAAAGCGGAACTGCGGTTACAACCATATTAATGGAAGGTGTAGGCTTTAATATTGTTTAAGGGTTTTTATGTCTCATCCTCTTTGCATGCAAATAACTATTATCTATATGGCATGACAGACCTGGCATACCTCGACATGTCACGCCACGCCTGGCATAATGTTATATATCTCATGCAATTACATGGCATACAATTATGTCATGTATATATTTCCTTATATGTCATAACTATTTATGGAAATAAAATATGTTTAAGATTTGATTCTCCAAATCAAATCATAATTAAATTAGGAAACAAATTTCCTAATCTAATCACATATTTTATTCATGGAATTATTTGATTAAGGAAAATCTATTTAGGAAACCAATTTCCTAAATCATTAAAACTACTTATGGAAATAAAATATTTTAAGATTTGATTTCCCAAATCAAATCATGATTAAATTAGGAAACAAATTTCAGAATCTAATCAAATATTTTATTTATGGAAAATATCAATTTCCATAAATACTTCAACTTTCAAAAGTGGAAGATTTCCATAAATACTTCTAGACTTTCCAAAATTGAAAAATTTCCATAAATACTTCTAAATTTCAAAATTAGAAAATTTCAGAAATACATTATGACTATCGAAAACCATTTTTTACGATTATGTGAAACACAACTGGGCTCTGATACCCTTTGTTGGGTTTTAGGCATTGGCGTGTGTGTTCGATCATGTTTCGTAAACATGAACACAGTGAAGCAATAAAAATAATAAATCTACATTTATTACAACACACACACCTGCGCATGCATATTACAACAAGTGTAGACATAAGTAAATTTAAATTTGCAATAAAAGGAAATTTATCTCGTTATACCTTTTATTATGGCGTGTAGCGGGAAACGGCATCAACGGAGCGATCCTCGCTAGAATCGTCTCTATCCGTATCCACGCCGAGTTCCTCGGGATGACTCCGCTAAGCCACGAGCCGTCTTACGTTGCGGGTTACTAGCCTCGTGTTGAAGGCGGCGTGATCGAGAGATGATCGCGATCGAATCCAAATTCGGATCTAACGAGTTCTCAAACTTCGCTTCTCGGAAGGTATTCGTCGACGATTGGCGAATCGCCCGTCCTCCACCTCAGAGGATTACGGAGATCGAATCCCGGTAAGTTGGCGCTGCCGGGCTCTAACCGTCGTCCAAGCGGCGCTCGGCGAGAGGAGAACAAGCTGTCAGAAAACTGGACAGCTTTGGTGGAAGTGATAGGCGCCCGGCCAACCAAGGGAGATAGAGCTCACCTTGATGCCAAACTTGAAAGGAGATCACCGGCACTAACCGGCAGCAGCTCGGCGCCCGGCGGAAGGAAGCAACCTTCCGACGCCGGTCGAGGAGCAACGATGGGCGGCAATGGAGTTGGGCGCCAACTCCTTCTGGCGGGCGGCGCAACTCGAGGCTAGGGTTTTGATTAGGGCTTAATTATCCATTAAGCCCTCTTTATAGAGAACTAATTCTTAATGGTTATCGATCATAACCATTAGCCCGCTAACCCGCCTCCATTAAGATAAGTTAAAATAAACCAAACCATGATGGTTTATTTTAAGTTAAAACGAACCAACCAATTTTGGTTCATTCGCTTAAAATAAACCAAACCCTTTCGTTTATTCTCCTCCATCGATTGTAACCAAACCATTTTGGTTCATCCATTACGCCTTCATAAGACTCGCCCATCCACGCTCCATCACATCAAACGATTTCATCGCTCGCTTATGTTCGTCCAACCAAACTTAGTTTCTCTGGTCGAGAATCTCATTCTCAAGCTCGCTTTAAATCCTTCGGATTACGCCGTTGCGGCGGTGACCAAATAGGTTCTCGCTTATGTTGGTCGCCTATAATTAACCATTAATTATGTAATCCATCACGAGTGGCACCTAGTAGTACATCATGATCCCCAATTAACCAAAAGATCAACGGTTGATCCGTAACTATTTCTCAAACCCTTCAAGAGCCTCGAATGATTCGTGCCCCATTCCCTTCACTCATCTTATACCCACTTGGTTCGTGACATGGTCTATTGTGTCACCCTCACTAGTCGACTACGCCACACCTAGCCCAAGTATCATTTCCTCGCCCTACAGATTCTAGTTACTCCACACGTATCAAGAGTACCTTACTCTAAACATGTAATGCTTCGCCAAAGACTTTAGTAATAATCCGACGAGAGGCTAAGGGTATACATCTCCTCGCAAGGAGTGGTGAATCCTTTATAGGCTATTCAAACACCTTCGATCACTTCGACTTATACCCAATCATCTCGGTCCACATCTCCTTAGAGATGTTTGCTTAAGATGTCAAAGCATAAGTCTCCATGATCAAGATGACTCAATACCGCAAGTCAAAGGAACATCGACTTAAGCCACAAGAAGAACTTCATCGACATATCTATATACGCAGAGAACCATACGTAAGTCTTACTACGGTTCACTCCAACGAACTAGTTACCATAACTAGCATCCACGATTAACTCGACATCACAATGTCTCCACCAAAGGAGAATCACCGCTGATACACCAAGGAGTATACTGTTAGTCTCGGCGTAATCACGGCGCCCAAATCCAATCAATTCATCGACTAGGGATAATTCCGATACATCACAATTACACATGTAGAGATACTCACTAGTTGTGATCCAATCACAAATTCTCTCATGCTGTGAATCGTATCGTGGACATTCAGTAAATGAGTTTAAGATCCAATCAAATACATAAGATATGTATACTCAAATAGTGAATCTTCATTTATTATATAAATGGTTCATACATAAGGCGATTGCCTTAGGACATCTCTCATATATTACTAACACCCTTCATACTTGACACTCACCCTTAGCCTAGACCTAAGTCTTCAAGCCAATTCCATCAGCCTCAAGGTCCATCCAAGTCCTCCACGACTCCTTCACCTTTCACACTAGCCTTCAAGTGCTTCCATCGATTTAGTCATGCTATTGAGTACCCTTAACCTAAACCTAAGCCTTTAAGCTACTTCCATCAGCCTCATGCCTTTAGGATCCATCTGAGTCCTCCATGACTCGTTCACTCTTACGTTAGCCTTCAAGTGTTTCCGTCAGCTTCATCATGCTAACGGGTCTACCATTGCCAAAAGGCCGTGCCTTCGGGACTTCCATTGCCAAGAAGTCGCACTTCTGGGACTTCCATTGCCAAGGCTCCATCCTTGGACTTTCTCTTTGCCAAGTATTCATACTTAGACTTTCCTTGCTTGCCTAGCATCCAATCAACCTTGACTTGTTAGGACTTCACTACCAAGCTCGATCTCCCTGATCACGGTCTTCCTCGCAAGCACGGCTCCCGACCCATCGAGACTTTCACAAGCACGATCTCCCGACCGCCAAGTCTTCCTTACTACCATCATCCGTCACTCGACCTACTAGACTTCACTCCTCACGTCGCGCCCACCAACCTCGACCGACTTAGACTTCCTCACAACTTCCAAATGACTTCCAACACCAAGTGTTCGATCACCCTTGATCGACTTAGATTTCTCCCTTACTAACTCTCAGTTGGACTTTCCATACTTTCATATGACTACGAATGTCTCGTACCATCCCATAGTCATATTATCCTCCATACTCAAATCTCATTGTCAAACATCAAAACCCTACTCGAGTCTCACTCGAGTTCTCAATAAATGACTGACCAGCCGATCAGACCAAATGTAATGTATATACGCCTAGGAAGAAGAATTTCTTAAGAAATAATGAAAAAACAAAAATGGAGAAATCAAAAATAGAAAATCAAGTTTTGAGGTCAAGACTTGATAAATTAGAAAAGATCCTTGGAAAAATGACCAATTCAATTAAAAGATCTAGTAGTCAAAACCTAGGCTATATGAGGCAAGAGCCATCTATGGACAAGAAAGATTTGGGTCATAAATCTAAGTCCAAGATAGATAAGCCTTCTTATTATAATATTCCATTTAACTATGAAACTAACTCTAGGTCTAGGAAAATCAACGTCACAAGGGAAATCATCCCTAGAGTTGATTGTGATAGATGTCTAGTGGCTAAGGTTTCAAAGAATCCTAGCAAAGTCATTAAGAATGTCACAAGGGAAGTCATCCCTAGAGTTAACCTAAACAAGACCACAATGTCTAAGGCCTCTAAGCCTAGGAGGGTCATTAGGAATGTACTAAGGGAAGTTATCCCTAGTGTGTACCTTATAAATCCAAGAAGCTCAAATAGGTTTTAGGTTCCTAGGAGCATGATTCCTTCACACTAGATGGGTTTAGGGTGTGTCAACCCTAAATAGATGGATAGTTAACCTAACCATGGTAGAGTTGATACCTTAGTGCATTTTCAAGGTTATGTGATACCTTTGAAATGAGTTTAGAAATTAATCCTAAAGGAATTTATGATGTGCCAATAGAAATTATGAAGTTTGAAAATTGATCATAATTGACACAAGTAGATTTAGAGTCAAAAGTGTGTTATTTTGGATTTTGGCACACTTGGGAGTGTGAGTCATTGTGGCAATTTGGTCCTAATTTTAGAAAATGACAAAATATACTCTAAGACTTAGGTATTTCTATACCTTTACTTTATAAAATTTGTCATGATTTGTTTGTTATATATTATGTCATAACATCATGCTCATATTATTATTTAAAATATCATGATAATACTTAAAGTAATTCAGATCATACTATTCTCGCAAAGTCAGAATCGCCTAACTAAGAAATTTCTCGCCACCCGTCCTGTCGCGATTTGCAGAGGGAGGGTAAATCGCGGGGACAGGTCCTCGACACGGTGGCAAGGCAGAGGGGGTCATCCGCCGTGGGGATTTTGCACCCTCTCCTAATCGACTTCGCCCATTCTCGCAGCCCCCGCCTTACCATCGCGCCATCTCCGTAAGGACAATTTGTATCATACTATGATATCATGCATCATTGGCAAATATGCTTAAATTATATAAATCATTTATGCCATTATCATATTCATGCATTAGGATGCATTAAAATTGAATCTAAGGACAATGACATTATTCGATGTTCTAGATAGAGGAAGCAAATGGATATGTCTAAATATAATGCATGAACCCTTAGATTTAAGGAAGAACACATCCACATCTCACAAAATCTATAGGATAATATGTGTGTATTGATACACCTTAAACATGCGAGATGCTAGGAAATTGAGTTAAGTTCAATATGCTTATATGATACATCAATATGAACGTAGAACTCATTAAATCATAAGGATGAATTATGAGGAAAGCTAATGTACAAACCTTGTGCATTGAGTCCATTGACCATGATTCAATATAAGGTTTAAAAATTATTTCAAAATCATTTTGAAAACCTAGGTGAAGTCTATCTTTTGATATAAACCACCATTAACAAGATTGACACAAAGTTAGGCAAAATATTTGAAGGTTTCAATACTTTTGAACTATATATCATTCTTTGAAATTAATAGATATTTTAATATAAAACTATTTTTCACTCATTGTATTTAACATAAGTAATATATTTATGAAATTTCATTATTTTTCGAAACCTATGGAATTACTTATGCATTTTCGAATTTCATATCTGAAACACTATTTTCTGATATAAAAAACCAATGACTAGTTCTCGAGCAATGATCAGGTAGTGCAATATGATCGTTTCGATTTCAATGATCGTCAGAGATATTGGCTAAACAAGATTTGTTTAGCTATTTATCAGCAACCTTAGATACCCTAGCCACTCCTAATCCTATAATATGCTTAGAAAAGCATTGGAATGGTGAAATGATTAGGAGAGCTAATTAGGATAGAGAATCAAATTTTAAGGGAGGTTAAATTTCAAGTTTGAACCTTTACCTTTATTTTTTATGGTTTCGATTTCCTATAGACTTAGGAACTCTCCAAGGACATTGTTGGCACAATAGTAAAGGGGGAGTAAAGCCTTTAGGTAGAGTTTATCCATCAAGGGATCATGGATGTTTTTAAAGTGGGAGAATGAAAGAATGTCTTGCATTTAGTGATAAGGGAGCATCACTAAGGAGAATGAAGACATTCTAGATGATTTTGGACCAAGGGGGAGAATGTAGCATCTCATTGGAGATGAGATATTGAAAATCTTGGTACACTTTTTGATGTATGCCAAATGAGAGAAATGAGGGTTTAAGTTAGGTAAACTTTCATTATGCTTTGGCATAAGAAGAGTCAAGTTGGACTTATGGGTTAGCCTAACTTAGAGGTGTTGTCAAACATCAAAAAGGGAGAGATTGTTGATGCAATCGGCCCAGGTCACGATTGACCAGACTCGAGTAGGATTTTGATGTTTGACAATGGGATTGTCAATGTGTTTATCAATACGGTTTAACCATATGACAAGTGGATGTTTAGGACATCCAAGGTCATATGGGAGAGATTATGAGGAGGTGATTGTTGGAGCAATTGGCCTTAGGTCAACATTGACCTAGCTCGAGTGAGACTCGAGTGGAAGTCTAAGTTTGGAGACTTGGCAAGGAAAATTCAAATATGGATACTTGACAAGAAAAAGTTCAAAGGTAAAGTCTTGGCAAGGGAAAGTCCAAGGATGAATACTTAGCAAAAGAAATGTCCAAAGATATAGTTTTGGCCATGTAAGTCCAAGTATGTAGACTTGGAAGCGTAAGTCAAAATATGGATATTTGACAAAGAAAAAGTCCAAGAGAATAGTCTTGATCACGTAAGTCCAAGTGTGTAGTCTTGGCGGTGAAAGTCCAAGCATTGAGACTTGACAATGGAGAAGTCCCGGAGGTGCCTCTTAGCAAAGTAGATTCGATGGCATGACATAGCCGATGGAAGCACTTAAATACCAGTGCAAGGATGAACAAATCGTGGAGGACTCAGAGGGATCCTAAAGGCGTGAGGCTGATGGAAGTGATTAGAAGGCTTAGGTATAAGCCTAGGGTGAGTATTAAGTATGAGGGGATCATACTTAGGTTAAACCTCAGTTTTAAGATTTAACAGTCGACTAGTCGAGTGCTCGACACTTAGAGTTCGGGCCAGTTCGCATACCGATCGCTACGATCACCGACCGGGTCGATAGTCGATCGGGTCATGTAGTCAATCGAGGCTCGATCGCGAATCGTAGCTCGATAATCGATCGCTAGAGTCGAGCACCATCGATTCGATAATGATCGCTAGGCGAGCAATGACTAAAACTAAGTGGCTAGAGTGTAATGCTTCGCAACTGATCCGGCTTATAGCAATCGATCCCGGGTCGAGCACCGATCGGGTCCTAATTTTCGACGGAATTAATCCATTGTGAGACAATGGATAAGTGAGCAGTCCACTGGTGGGAAGGCCAATCGACCAAAGGCCAAAAAATCAATCTAACGCGTGACTTAAAAGGAGCTCGATGGGAAGAAGGAAGATAGCGATTCTTTGGAGGATTTGAAGAGGAAGTGCAGGTGCAATTCCAGATCTTCAAAGCATTCCATAACAACCAAAAAGTAAAGCGATCAAACTTCTCTTGTGTAAAGTGTTCTTTACTTGTATTTGCTTTTGTATTTGGTTTTAATCAAGGTTTAAAATCTCGACCCGTATCGAGATTTCGGTCAGCGACCGGAACGATATAGTTTCGATATCGTTTCATCCGTGCCAATACTTTTTCGGTATTTTTTTCTTTTTTTTTAAACATTAATATTTAATTATTTGATTTTTTTTTAATTTTAGTTAATTTTAAAAAAAGAATTTAAGATTTAATTTTAAATAAATTATAAATTCGAATTTAGAACTTTAATTAAAATATCTTTATTTTTTAAAATTTTATATTTTTAAATAAAAATATAAATTTATATAATTATATAAATTAATTAATAATTGATTTAATTAAAATTTACCGTTTAACTAATTTATATTATATATATATATATTTTTAATTATAATTTATATTTTTTTAATTTTAGAAAATTTCCCGTCCGCAGCACGCTGCGCAAACGCTTTCCCGATCACGATCGCGATCGCGCTGCGCGATCGTGTTCCCAATCACAGTGTCGGTTCCATGTCGGAACGAAAAAATTCATCCTTTTCATGCGGAACAGCTCGGTATTTAATACCTTCGTTTTGATTGTTGTATTCTTCTTGTAAGCCTTTGTAAAGGGTTTCTCTATCTCTGGTGTCATACCGAGAAGGAGAAGTTCATAGTGAGGGTAGGTTACTAGAGCGTTGCCATGGAGTAGGAACCGTAGGTTCCGAACCACGTAAAAATACTTGTGTCGTGATTGTGCTTACTTATTTTGTGTGTTTATTTCTTTGTATTCGTATTCCGCTGTACACACTAACATTCTTGTAGACAAGTAAACGAACGCAATCGAGAAAATCGACAAAACGTATTTCACCCCTCCTCTAGCGCATCCAAAGGTCCCAATAGTATTCTTTTGTGCAAGTCTACAAGATTTCTAGAAGCAACAGCAAAGCAAACAAAGTGAATCCATTGATAGGTTATGGCAATTTGAAACATAAAATAAAGCCAAAAGAGGAAGGTTATTCTAGCTCTCAACAATAAAGTTCTTGTTCAAAGGATCACTCAACCTACTCTTCCTATGAGTAAATTAAATCTCTAGTTCATTGGAAGATACATTCATCCTTCCAATTAGATTTTTCGATGCAACTATAAGCATATATTAAATTAATACATGGTAAAATAAAACCACCATAATTTCAGTCTATAACTGATTATTAAATTTCCACATTGCCCTAATATAGGGAATTTACATAAAATCACCTGCAAGCAAGTTTGGGATGCAGACCTTAACCATGGCATAGGTAAGTATACTAGTCATACAGAATGACACCACTCAGGTTCCATCTCATAAATTATCTAGAAAAATATGGTAAACCAATATTAAAGACTATTCCTTTTTTTGACAGGATCATATGGATCAGATCTGCACAGCCAGAACTTAAACCCTGCTTAAGAGCAAAACAAATGAAGAACTGAATGAAGTGCAGGAAATTATTATATAGAAATATAGCAATTAAGGGATATGAACATATCGAAGAGACAACTGCAAGATACTTGTTGTAGAGCACAATGCATGATTTTGATTTTGTATGCACAAGATTATGAAAAAATATATAAGGAGTGACAGGAGGCCTGCCTTCAGAAGAGGATTGTACACACAAGATGATGATAAAAGATGGGGAATAATAGGAAGCCAACCTTCAGAAGAGGATTGTCAGGAGCCAATGCCTCTGCAACAAATTGAGGGCCTAATGCTGAACCCCCAATACCTACAGAGAGCACTTGGGTAAAGCGACCAGCTGGAGATGATGGAGGTTTAATCTGTTTTCAATAGCATCAATTAAAATCCAAAATTAAAAAGGATATTTATAGGATTAATGTATTAAATACTTGGGAACCAAAGGATATTTTGAATGGTAGACTGGTAGTAACACAACTTTAGATGTCTAACCATTAAAAGCTATAAAATATGAAAATATAAAATAAAAACAGGCTGATACAAAATGATTGTTCATTTTTTCCTTGTCAAATTTGCAGAGTTAAGTAACTGTAAAGGTACTACTCCAAAGGGAATCATTGGGGTAATGGCTTTTCTGTCTTTGCAACAATAGTTGGTCTATTAATTATTTCACAATTAAGTTAATTTAAGGTTAATGTTTGATTAATTAACTATTTCACAATTGAGTTAATTTTAAGATTAATGTTTGATCAAATAATTATTGTCATGTTGAACTGATTGCAATATTAAGATAGACTGGGATTCATTCAGTGAGGTCAATTGACCTCACTAAAAAACATAATTACGTCCCCTTATCATATGATGGACTAGAATCAGATGACTGATTTTAGATGGACACATGAGAATGTGAGAAGGATAAAACTCCACCACTTAGTCCAACATTTTAAAAAGAGGGTTCTTAAAATATACCTAGATACTAAGAGACATTCCACCTAAATTTCTTTTGGTATTTTGGTTCAGATTGGGAGGTTAATATGGTACCAGAACTAGATTTCACCTCTAAAAATGGTATTAGATTTGAGGGGGTATGTTAAAGGGTAGGATATGAGTAGAGATGGCACAGTCCATCCTTTAGTACCACATCTCCAATTGACAGTTCATAAAACATACTTAGTTAACAAGAGAGCTTTCACCTAAATGTCTTGACATTTTTTAGTTGAATTGGGCTGTCTCTTAGGCTGTAAAATGGAATTCATTCTCCAACTAAGAATGGAGATTACAAGGAGCTTCATTCACCCAAGTGGTCTTCAGCTTGAACAAGTACCCATCTTTCTCCTCCACCATCACCACCGTATAGGAATCTAGAGACCAAGCAACAGAGGAATGAGTTGGGTATGACACAATTGTGGTGTTAAAACTGAGTGTTAGGGATTTTGAGTTTCTTTTCATTTGTTAAACCAATTAATAGTTGTTGTAATAGGTGAAGCAGATGCTCTACAACATCAACGACTATTAGTATATGTCCAGACGAATGACAATTTAATAGGTGATAGATTTATTACTGAAATCTAAACCATGTTATAGATTTGATAATTTTAAATTGTTGTGGGAGATTTGAAAATCTATACAAAGTAGATAGATTTTTCAATTAACCCTACAAAATTTTATATTTTTGTTTTGAATAGTTTTTCCAATAGGAATTCAGGGTGAATTGGAACTATTGTTGGAATTCTTGGACCAAACCAAATCATCTTAGTGTAATCGCTAAACAAAAGTTGTGACACATTATTCATTGAACTGAAAATTTAGAATCCTGAATGGGAGCTTACGATTTGAATAAATACCTTTTCCATTTGTGGAGTTGAGCGGATGCAATTTGGTTATCCAATGAGCTTACAATACTAATAATATGCCAGATATCGAACAAAATGTTCGAGCAGTCAAGCTAGATAAGCATAAAAGTAAAGCGAGCTAAACATTTGCGTAAGAAAGAACGTACCTTTGCACTGATAACGTCATCGGCAAACTTGCAGATAGCATCGAGCGTGTTCTCTATCTTAAGCCTCAAGAACGAATTGGGCGTGAGGTTCGACTTCGCAACCAGTAATGGCCAACCATGCGGCCCTCATCGGGATTGGCGATGGCCCCCTTCTCGAGATCCTGCATTGCCACGAACGCCTTCTGAAACCGGGGCTCCATCAGGTCAAAGAACTTGTCGGTGAACCCAATCCGGCTAACGTCGAGAAAAAGGCCGAGCTCCTTGTGCTGGTAGAGCCAGTCGACATAGCGGTTCCAGAGCTTAATTGGGTCTTTCTCGAGGGATTCATTCTCTTCCTTCCCCACGGGGATAGGGGCGGACGACGAGGAGGAAGATGAGGTAGAGGAGGAGGAGCGATGGAGATCCGCGACGGAGCGGAGCGGCCGGAGGAGGCGGAGATGGCAAGAGGTTGAGACGGGGAAGGACCGACGGATATGGACGGCGGAGGAGTGGGAGCAGACGCCGGAGATGGAAGTCATCCGACGGGAAGGAGAGAGCGGGAATCCCTCCGAGGAAGTGGGACTGAAATGTAGCGTCTCGGTGGGCGTCGGCACGTGCGAGATACGCGGCAGTTCTTGCTTCGTCCCTTGCGAGTGGGGACGGAGAAATTTGAGGCGACATGGTGTCTGCAATCCCGGCCGAGTAAAATTTTATAGTATTCGAATTTATTTAATAAGAGAATTAAATCGAATCAACAAGATTTTAAAATTAATCAAATGATTGAAATAATTATTCAAGTTAATTTAACTTGATTTTTTTATTTGAATTTGATTTATTTAATTGATGTCAAATTTGTTCTATTTAAATATTATCAAATTTTTAGATAAATTTATTTGTTTGTTTGAAGTTTTAATATTTTTAATTTTTATTTAATTAATTATTATAGATAACTCAAATAAATATGAATAATTTGATAAATAAATTTTTAATTATAAATATGGTTCACCAATTTTATTTATGAACGAATATTGTTTATGAACACATTAAAAAAAAGACTATTTATTAATATATTTACAAATCAAATATATGTTCAAATTATTTAAATTTGTTTATTTAATTGATTTTGATGTGAATATAAATGAACTCAAAGTCAAATTTGTTTCCGAATATTTGGTTGTCCCTAATCCCATGGAGAATGTGGACGGAGTAGATTTCCAGACCACTCAAAATGGACGGTTCCAAGAATGACTACGGGATGGTGTCTGATGTGCAGTTGAAAAGGGACAAAGAAGTCCTCGAACACAATTATGACAAGGATTTTTTTATTGGTGCGTCTAAAATTCCCCATTTTTCCAGTTGCCTTCCTAAATTTGTTGCTAAAATTTTTATGTTTCTACTACCACTTTGACTAGAAAATTACTTTAATAATCGCTCGCACCAAATCAGAATTGAAGGAGAAAGTCATGTATCCGTCAGCATCGTCCAATTTGGCTTAAACTAGAGGAAGAAAAAAAAAAAAGACTGTCGGATGCCAATTAATTAAACGCATAGTCGTCCCATTCCGCTTAAGCTAGACATTATCAAGTTATTATTCCGAGATTTGATTGAATTTTATCAAACATGGCTCATTTATCAAGAATTGATTTGTTAAATTGAAAGCAAAAAAATCTTTCTTCCAAGCCTTTTAAGCAATACTCAAGTGATATATCTTTACAAATTAACCCATTTCTCACTGATTGAAGCACTAAACATTCTCAAAGTTTCTAAAAATGCAAAATTTATTAAAGTTTTTGTAAGTGCTGATTGGAATTACAAGATAGCTAGCTTGAGATATCATGTGAAATTCAACAAACTCTCTTTCAATCTCACAATTTCCTGGAATTTTCTTGAATGTCTTATTGCATTCCTTGTATTTTTTGAGAGAACTTCTATATGAAGCAATGCAGAGCAATATTCTAACTCAAGTGAATGTAACTCAAAAGTCTAACCAATTCAATCTCATTTTGTATTGTTTTCTAACACATTTCATTGCCTCGGTAGAGCTGGTCACTGAGGTCCTTGATATTTCGGGGATTGCTCCTCTTCTCGAAGTCATGCTTCCACTAACTAGATCATTTTTCACTTTATGTATATTTTTTCCCCATCTGTCGTCCCATTTCTCATGCATGGCGTATGTGTCGCTTGTGCCGTCTCTTCATCTCGACAAAACTAAGCGGTCTGGCTTCGCATTGCTTTCTACCTCTTTTATTCAGAATAACAATATAATCAATTAAACTATTGAAAAAGTGTCATTTCCAATCATGTCCACTCGACCTTATTAGTTATTAACTTTTGATTTCAGATGCAAAATGATACAGTCGATGGATATATATAAATCTCTCGATCGAGTGGCATGGACTATTACACACATTCTTGCTCCACAATCTGTGTCAGTATATACCATTGTACCAAGACTAGCGACGTTCCCCAGTTTGCCACTGGTATGCAAAAAAAAACTGACGAAATGCTGTCGCATCGACTGGCTATAGAATTTTTGTAGACGTTTGGCCTGAGCAATCAAACTTTAAACGATTGCCAGCTTCGCCTCACGTAATGTGCGATATGGGAGCAGCTACGTGATGATGGGAATCTTGTCGGGAGGAATTGATATAAACAAATGATTATCTTCATGATTAGCGTAAAAGTTGCGATTAGAATAAAGGCACCTTTTGTACTTGCCTGACTCGGTGAGTATTTTTATTTTGCATAGGTTTGGACAGAGAAAAAAGGCTACCCGCGTTCCTCTTTATTTTACTCTGATTCCAGATCTTGGATATAGCTTAAAGAATTAAGGTGATCTCCATTAACACACACTTGAGGGATGAAAACAAGCCAGCGACTCCAAATAAGAACATCAACTTGCTGCCATGGACAGTAATGCCTCCGAGATTGACTGTTGCTTTGTTCCTTTCGATAGAAAAGGTTCAATTTTCACTGTGGCACACAGAGACAGTCATGTCTGTCAACTGAACGCTTGTTTGTACACAGCCATGCTTGCTGAATAATTTCTCCAGCAGCACTATTGTGGCCAAGTGCATCAAAGCACTCATTTATATATGCGGACAGGAACCTTGGCTCACTTCAGTACTTCCTCTGAAAAAAGGAATTAATCATTGAGGCCGAAACTCAAATTCTGGGAAAGCAATATTACGATTTCAAATGCTGAAGCAGCTGTTTCGTGTCAGTGATGATTCCTGTCAGAAATTGAGAGGGTTCCTCTGCGTCGCAGCCACAAATTTTATCGAGGGTTATGCAGTACTGTAGTTTTTTTTTCCCCCTTCGTATACTACAATTTTCTATATCATATTGTTAATTTTACATTATATACTATAATTTTATCAATCAAATGGTATATGAGAGGAGAAAAAAAAATCACAGAATACGTTCTTTAGTTCATGTGTCATACAATTTATGTTTGTATTTCATTACCAAGTTGGACACATGGCCTACTCCTCCATTGCACTCAACACCATGTTCTCTGGCCTCAGTCCCAAGACTCTAGGCAAGTAGAGATTCTGACTCTGACTCTGATTGAGATCTCTTTTTCCTCGCCGTTTCTCTTCTGATCTCTGAGCCCTGACTCAGTTCACATCGAGCTATTAGAGGCTGATCACAACAGAAGCATCTTTCTCCCATTCCTTTGTAGTTCTGTTTTACTATTAATGATAGATTTCAATTACACTAACACACTCAAGCTAGCCTAACTGCCCGTGTCCACCTTGTCACTTGACGCTTCCTTCCTTTCCTGACCTCACGTGGCAACCTTGTTCTGTTCTCGTTCACTGAGGCCTTTAAAACCCTGTCTCGTCAGCTGCTCCTTCCCCTCCCAGCATCATCTCCCTATGTAGGAAAACCTCTTTTGGGTTCTTTTCTCCAGTTGAGTCTTGATCAGTCTCCTTCCCCAGTACTCTACTTACAGTAAAATGGCGCTGGAAGCTGTAGTGTTTCCACAGGACCTCCTTGGTTACAGCATGAGAGAGCTGTTCAGCAATGGACGGGAGTTCTGGGGCTATGACTTTGGCGATGGAGAGCAAGAGACTGATAAAAATGGCGTGGTTCCACTTGAATGCAATGCAATTGATTGTGCTAGTAGTCAAGGAATCAGGGAACTAGAACGAAATGTGACTTTGGACAACTCTTGCTCCACCGCGGTGCAAGTTTTCGAGAATTCCTCATCGCCTGAGGCTGCCGCCACCATCGACGCGCTCGTTTTCAGCCCGACAAAGGGAGGGAAAAAGAGGCAGCGATCGAGGATCCAGAAGAACCAGGAGGAAGTGGAGAACCAGCGGATGACTCACATTGCAGTGGAGCGCAACCGGAGAAAACAGATGAACGAGTACCTTGCTGTGCTCCGGTCACTAATGCCGGCTTCCTATGTGCAAAGGGTTTGCTTCTCTCTCTCTCTCTGCTTAATTTCATTCCATATACATTCATATTAAATCTCTGCCTTGAGGTTTGTAATTGTATATATATGTTACTGATCTGTGATGAAATCTCTACATTTTAGTATTTATCAGAAGCATACAGTGATTGGTTTGACAGGGGAGAGGACTAGTTGTTTGTGTCATCTACAGATTGATCAATGTCATCCAGCAGTGGACCAACAAAACTCTGAATATTCTTTTTGTGCTTGATTTATCAGCATCTAAGGCTAAGATCTCATCTATTTTTGTTGTCTCTGAACAGAAGTCCTACACAGTTTCACAATATTGTTTAAGATATCATGTATTCTTGTTGTCTCTGAACAGAATTCCTACAGTTCCATAATATTGTTTAAGATCTCATCTATTCTTGTTGCCTCTGAACAGAATTCCTACACAGTTCCACAATATCGTTTCATGTTCTCACTTATCACCACTCGCTGTTCACCGTGACTAACCCTACACGTACCTGATGGGGACCTGTGCTTCCCCATAAATTTCTGAAACTGTTCATTCCAATTTTCGAGCAAACCAAGCTTAAGAGTATGTTGAATTCTTCGTGCAGAGCGATCAAGCATCCATAATTGGAGGGGCAATCAATTTCGTCAAGGAGCTTGAAAAGCTAGTCCAATCTCTGGAAGCTCACAAAAGAATCAAGCAACGATCTGATTTAGCTCCGTTTGCCGATTTCTTCACCTTCCCCCAGTACTCATCCAACCGTTGTGCAAAATCTGCAGCTAATGAGAACATACATGAGCATGTGTTGGAGAACAGGCCATCTGCAGCAGACATAGAGGTGACCATGGTGGACAGCTATGCGAACCTAAAGATCCTCTCGCCGCGGCAGCCAAAGCAGCTGCTGAAGATAGTGATTGGATTGCAGAACTTACACCTGACCACGCTCCACCTCAATGTCACCACCATTGATGAAATGGTCCTTTACTCTTTCAGCCTAAAGGTACAGTTGAGCCTAAAGTCCTCTTTAACCACAACCATTGTTGCCAGTTAATGAAGTTGTGAACTCTATAGGTGGAAGATGAATGCCAATTGACTTCAGTGGATGAGATTGCAGCAGCAGTGCACCGACTGGTTGGCAAAATTCAAGAAGAGGCTGCCTTTTGAGTGTACCATGTGATTGTGTTCTTAAGACAATATGCTTGTTGTAGTAATTTAACTACAAATGTTTGTTTGAGATCGTATTGTGATGAACTGATCTGAATGCAAATTGTCAGTTATGTTAATGCAAATTCTCAGCTATGTTCATTGACAAAAAAATTTGAGAAGATCACTTCAAGATTGTGAAAAATGAGCTTAAGTCTGCTGGATTGAAGGGAAGCTAGCTCACTTTTTTCATCAAATGGGGATGTTGTACGTGATGCAAGAGCTCACTAAAGATAAAAGCTAAAGGGCAAAGAATAAATAGTCTGTATAGTGTTTGTATAGTGTTGGTGGACTTTCATGTGATTACCGTAATACATCCGAATGTGTCGTATTGGTTCGAACCCGATTAAAGTGATCTAACCATTATGATTTTAGTTAATGGATTTGTGTTATAGGATGTGGGTTAATGGATTTTGGCTTCATATGTGTCGAACTCTTAAACTCATACCGTTAGCATTGATGGATTATTATTGGATTTTGAGTTAGCTCTATATAAAGGGTGTGATCCCCACAGGAGAGTGTAATGATCGGTCGACTCTTTTTCCCCATCGAATAGAGCATACGAGGTCGACTCTCTCTACCTGTGGAAGACTAACCCCTACGGCGCTTCTTCCGACTTCATATTCATCTAACGATGTTGTTTCCGGATTCAAGTGCATGGTTACTGCTTTACGTACGCTTCCGTTTTTCGTTTTGTTTCACATATTTGTTATAGATCATTCAACAAGATCCTGTGTTCGGATCATTTTGTTTTCGTTTATTTGATTACATATGTAGATGCACGATCCATTAACGGATCCAAAAGATCCATCAATTAGTACTAGAGCACAAGTTAGGTGTCACTGATTGTACAATATTAGGATGCGTTTTTTCGACTATTTTAATCCAAATGCTTGTGTTTTGCATTAGATTTTCATTTAACGCATTTAAACACGCTTAATTGTCGGATCTAAGAGTCAGGAGTCTTAGGTTTAGTGTCGGATCAGACTTTTTCATGTTTTTCTGTGAAGAACACGAAGAACAGCGACGTAATCGTCGTCGTTTTTCATCAAAATCGTCGCTTAGATCTGTAAAAATTAGGTAACCAGTCGATTGATGTCAACATCAATCGATTGGTGCAGACTTCAGTCGACTGATAGACCATCAGTCAACTGTCGATCGAAATTCGACATACAAAAACAATTTTAGTTGACTGGGGCACTCGACTGATCTTCATCAGTCGACTGTCATAAGGGTCAATCGACTGGTGCGCGAGAAATTCCAAACATAATGTTTGTGAGTCGACTGTCGAACTTGACTGGGTGTCTCCAGTCGATTGACATTTTTGGCAGTCAACTACCATTTGTTGGCAATCAACTGATTGGCTTAAATTTTGACACAGAATGATTTTTAGTCGATTGGACAATTGAATGATGATATCAGTCGACTACCATCAAATACGAGTCGACTGATGTGCCTCAATTTGAGCACAGAAGGGTTATTAGTCAACTAGAGCAATCGACTGATCACCATCAGTCGACTGTTATATGACAACAATCGACTAATGATGTAGGGAACTTCGAGAGGCCATAATTTTTTGCTCGAGATGAGTTTTGAGGCATTCTCGATGGTGTTTCGAAGCTCATTCAGAGCTCTATGTTTTTTATAGGGGTAAAACCCCATAACACCCTGTTTTGGGCCTTAAAACATCATTTAGTGTCTTTTCGAAGGCTTCGAAGTTTTTTGAATCCATGTTATAGTCATTTTGCGTTTCCTACATCATTTAACAACGATAATACAGTCGAGCTATCTAGGATTCCATTTGTATTCATTAGCACATGTGTTATTAAGTTGAACTAATACTATCACCAAAATAAAAACTATTAGTTAAACTTAGTACATCATTGTGTACTATCACCAAAGTGATACCTTAGAAATGGTTTTGAATTTATATCCTAAAAGATTTTAGGATGTGCCAATAAAATTTAAGAAGTTTAAAAAATCAATCATAATTGGCACAATTAGGTTTAGAGTTAATGGTGTGCTATTTTGGATTTTTGGTACACTTAGAAAATTGATTTATTATAGCAAAATGGGTTTAATCCTAAGAAATGACAATTAGGCTTAAAACATAGGTATCTCTATACCTTGATATTATAAAATTGTCATGCTTTGTTTGTCATATATCATGTCATGACATCATGCTCATATTATTTTAAATGTCATGATCATGATTAGGTTAAAAAAAATGTCATGTTTGTATTTAGATTTATGTTTATGTCATGACATCATGATTCTTGACTATGCTTTATTTATGCTATCATTTTATATCATGATCATCATTCATGCATTTAGGTTAATTAAAATTGATTTAAGGACAATGATATAATTTGAAGTCTCATGATAAGGAAATCAAATAGAGTTACCTAGATAAAATGCATGAGACCTTAGTTTAGAAAGAACAAAATTCACATCTCACAAAGACATTAAATTGATATGTGTATATTGATACACCTTAGACACATATGAGATGTTAAGAAAATAAGTTAGGTTCAAGGTGCATCTAGATAAACACAAACTCATAATATAACATGGAAGAATCATGAGGAAAACTAATATACAAGTCATGTACATTTAGCTCATAATCTATGGTTCAATATAAGATTTGAAAAATATTTTAAAATCATTTTGAAAAACCTTAGTGAAGTTTATCTTTTAACAGCAATCACCATTGATCATGTTGATACAAGTTAGACAAAAACATTGAAGTTTTTCAATGGTTTTGAAATTGTATCAATCTCTTTATTTAATGGGTATTTTATTTTAAAATATTTTTCACCCATTGTATTCCTAATAAGTAATGTATATATGAATTTTCAAGATTTTTTCAAGTTACATATATTTACTTATGATTTTTCAAAATCTGAATTCTAAAATTGATTTTCTGCATTTGTAAAAACCAGTCGACTGTCTCTTGAAGCAGTCGATTGGTAGAGTATTCAGTTGACTGATGACTGATTTCAGTTGATTGTTGGATTTGATATGGGCTGAACAAGGCTTGTTTCAACCATGAATCAGACAACCTGGTCTACCCTAACTACTCCTAATCCTAAAACATGCTTGGACAAGCATTGGAAAGGTCTAATGTTCATTGAAAATGAATGGGAGAAGAAGGGTAAGAATCAATTTTAAGGATGTTGAAAGTTCAAGTTTAAACTTTTACTCTTAATTTTGATGGTCTAATGTTCCTATTGGCTTAGGAACTCTCCAAGAATATTATTGGTGCAATGGTCAAAGGGGAGCAAGCCTTTAGGAGGAGATTATCCATCATATGATTTTTTCCTCAAATGGGAGAAATAAAGGGTTTGTATTAGGAAACCCTCATTGTGCTCACCAAAGGGAGAGAAGTGAAGGTTTTGGTAAATCTTCATTATGTCTTGCATTTGGTGATATGGGACTTATCACTAGGGAAAATAAAGATATTCTAGATGATTTTGGACCAAGAGGGAGAATGTAGGATCTCATGGGAGATGAGACATTGAATACCTTTAGAAAACTCTTTAATGCATGTCAAAAAGGGGGAGAATTAATGGTTTAAGTTAAGTGGTCTGACTTAAAAGTTTTGTCAAACATTAAAAAAAAAAAGATTGTTGGTGCAATCGGCCCAGGTCACGATTGACCAAACTCGAATAGGACTTGAGTAGTGTTTTGATGTTTGACAATAAGTTTGACTATTGTTTGACAATGGGTTGATCATATGGTTGAAATGAGTTTGACCATATGAAGAGATAGCTTTATAGGGAGAATGTTGAAGCAATCGACATCAAGTCAAGGTTGACCTAGCTTGAGTAGGACTCGAGAGAAGTCCAAGTCTTGGTCTTAGCAATCACTATAAAAAATGCAGTCTTTGGCGACAAATTTTACAACGAATTTTGAATAAAAATTCGTTGCAAAATTTGTTTGCATTGAAATTTGCAACGATTTTTTTTCGTTGGAAATAATTAGCCGCTAAATTTGGCAACGAAAATAAAAAATTCGTCGCAAAAATTGCAACAAATAAAATTTTCATTGCAAAATTCATCGCTAAATTTGGCGACGAAAATAATTATTCATCGCTAAATTTGGCGACGAAACATAGTTCATCGCCAAATCTGCGACGAGAAAATAGTTCATTGTCAAATCTACGATGAAAAATTAGTTTGTCACAAAAATTTGGCGACGAAAATAACTATTCTTCGCCAAATTTAGCGACGAAAATAATTATTCGTCGCCAAATTTGGCGACGAAATATAGTTCATTGCCAAATCTACGACGAAAAAATAGTTCGTCACCAAATTTGCGACGAAAAAAAAAATCGTCGCAAAAATTTGGCGACGAAAATAACTATTTGTCACCAATTTTAGCGACGAAAATAACTATTCATCGCCAAATTTAGTGATGAATATTTATATTCGTTGCCAAATCTATGACGAAAATACAATTCGTCGCAAAAGTCTAATAAACAGATTTTCATGAATAAAAATAAATTTGGCGATGAATATTTTTTCGTCGCCAAATTTGCGACGAAAAAAAACAATTCGTTGTAAAATATTCATTCCCAGTTGATTGAAAAATACCATCAATCGACTGACGTGTGACCAGTTCGATTGGTCAATTGGCTATCAAAGGTTCTGTAATGTGCTACAATAAATCAGTTGACTAGCATTGCAGATTTTGCAACAAAATTATATTTTCGTCCCCAAATTACCGATGATTTTTTTTTCGTGGCTAAATTTGCGACGAACCTTGTTTTTGTTGCAAATTTAAAAAAATATAAAAAAATACTATTATATAATTTATTATTTTTACCTATTTTTACAATTTGCACTCAAACACATATAATAATATATAAAAATTTACATATCAAATTTGATAAACACATCTAATCATTCAAAATGATTCATCAATACAAATAATAAACTATTAATCGTATGAAATTTATAATACAAAAATATCGAATGTAACCAGTCAAGAAACATTTAGGTATAAAATTGAAACATAACTATCATCCTCAACTGGAGAAGGAGATCCTGCAACTAGAGAATCGAAGATCCTGCAACTGAAGAATGAGATCTTATAGTTGGAGAACTGGAAAAGGAGATCTTGCAGCTGGAGAAGGGCCCGAAGACACATATCCTGCCGATACAAGGGTTGAAGCAAAGGAAGATAGTATTCTTCCATCATTATTCCATCTATAACTGTCGCGCTGAAACTATCAATCATAATTATTAGAATAATAATGTAAAAAAGAATCGCATCTTCATCGAATGTATAATGAATAATATGAAAAAAAAACTTACCATATTTTATTTGCAATACTAGATGCCGAAATAATCTACTAATATATCAAAAAAATTCTCTGACGTCTTATAACTTACAACTTTTTTCTTCGCTCGATTTACATCCCTATCTATATGTGGTATCTTAATTTCTCCAGTCGAATTCTCAGCTTCAACTTTCTTCTGGCTTAGACTTAGAATCATATATAGTAACATGACACGAAAAGAATCTTCCAAAATTATTCTAACTTCTTGTGTAGTCCTGAAGTGACTCTTGTGTCCTGGACGACATAAGAAGTTAGAATAATTTTGACAGATCCTCTTCGTGTCATGTTACTAGATATGATTCTAAGCCTAAGTCAGAGGAAAATTGAAGCCGAGAATTCGACCGGAGAAATTAAGATACCACATATAGATAGCGATACAAATCGAGCGAAGAAAAAATTTGTAAGTTATCAAAAACTGTTGGTTATCTTCTCAAAGACTGGTGATATCCTGTAAATATATGAATAAATATAGATATTTATTGTATCATAAAATTTGAAACATACAAAAAGTAATGTAAAAGAAAAAAACAACAATAAAATCTTCGAAGAAGAAATACATAAAATCAAACATTAATTATATGCAGTATAAAATAATAATGCTATAAATTTTAGAATATATAATATATCTGTCCTATGCAAGCAACGGATGAGCTCACAGCAGAAGACTTTACAAACTTATAGATCACTTGAAAAATAAAGTACGATAAACTTATAGAAAATAAAACATTAATTTTTTTATTTATATTACACATTACATAATTTAATTTGAATAACATATTGTCATTTTGTGCGCGATCCAAAGTCGACACAATAGTTGTGTCGATCCAAGGGCGACGATGAACTATTCACGCACTAGGAACAACGTCCTAGTTGGGTGAACGACCCAGTCAGGCCATCAACACGATAAAATCGTCGATCCTAACCGTGCAAACGACGCAGAAAGGATGATATGACAAAGTCATTGGCCACGCGAATGACACGGTAGAGGGCACCGATGTGGCAGAAGCATCACCCCTGCCGCACAAAGGACGAGGCAGGGGTGTCCCTGTCGTACCTCGCGCGCCACCGACGTGCGACAGAGGCGACTGTGGCGAGCACACGTCACGTGCTCGCGGCATCACGCGCTTGTCGTGCGCGAGCTCGCAGCAGCAGCTGCGAGCACGACACGTGCTCGCGGCAACACGCATCGGGCTACCGCAAGCACGACGCGGGGCCACCGTGAGCTCGCTGCAGACCAACGAGCTCACGGCGGCCGACCACGAGCATGACGCCGCGAGCTCGTGTGGCAGGCAGCCGCGAGCTCCCGGCGACAGACAGTCGCGAGCTCGGTGGCCGCCGAAGCACGACGCTGCGCGGGTCTGCCGCTACGGCAGCAGTCGCAGCAGACAGCCACGAGCTCGCGGCGGCCGACGGGAGGAAGAGATGCAAGCTGGCACGACACTTGCCGGACAAGCGCGGACTCAGGATCTGCTTCGGCCGAAAGAGCGGGGAAGAGGGGAGAGATGTGTAGCGAAAGGGATTTCGGGCGGATCGATCGGATCGGAAATGAGAAAGGGAAAGGGAGGAGATGATTGATAATTAGAAATTTGGCGACGAATCAAATATTCGTCGCCAAATTTGCGACTAATTTAATATTCGTTACAAAAATGTGCAACGAATTATTAAATCGTTGCAGATTCAACGACGAATTCATATTTCGTCGCAATATTCTACGACGAATTTTTTTTTTGGTTGTCAAATTAGCGATGAATACTAAATTCGTCGCAAAGTTATCCCGCTATTGTTTTTTCTAAATAATTGAAAATGTCCGATGAAAATCTTTCGTTGCCAAATTTTTCAAAAATTTTACAAAGAATTCAGGATTCGTTGCAATTTTTTGCAACGAATATGGGATTCGTTGCAAAATTTGACAACGGATCATGGCTACATTACAAACTTTTGCAATGAATTTGATTTTTTATCGCAAATTTGCGATGAAAAATCATTTTCGTCGTAAATTTGCGATGATATTTGCGATGAAAATGAATTTGTTGGAAATGTAAATAAGTTTGCAATAAAAAAAATTTTGTTGTAAATTTCATTACTAATTTGAGACGGATTTTGGAATTTGTCGCAAAATTTATTGCAGATTTGCAACAAATTATTTTCATCACCAATTGATGTATTTTTATAGTGAATGGAAAGTCCAAATGTATAGTTTTGGCGGCATAAGTCTAAGTGCGTAGCTTTGGTGGTGCAAAGTTTAAGTGAACTTTGGCGGTGAAAATCCAAGTATGAATGTTTGGCAATTGGGAAGTTCAAGGGTGTGATATTAGTGGCGTAAATTCTAAGCATGCAGTTTTGACAGCATAAGTTCAATGTTTAGTAGCGTAAAGTTTAAGTATGGAGTCTTGGCAGCATAAGTCCAAATGTACCTTGGCAAGAAACCCGATTAGCATGACATAGCCGATGGAAGCACTTGAAGGCTACCGCAAGGATGAAGAGTCACAGACTCGAGGGATCCGAGAGACATGAGACTAATGGAAGTGGGTTGAAGGCTTAGGTCTAGGCTAAGGGCGTTTATCAAGTATGAGGGGATCATACTAGGGGTTAAACCTCATTGTTGAGGTTTATCAATTGACTGGGGTATTGGATAATCGACTGCCCGAGTGTTTGACACTCGGGAGCCAAGTTGACTCAGAGCAATTGAATGAGATTATGACCAGTCGACTGATCGTGTAGTCAACTGAGGCTCGACTGCTCGAGCTATACTCTGGCAATCGACTATCATGAATGACAGTCGACTGGTATTTATGGACACAAACACAAAAGCTCTGGTAGTCGACTAGCCAGTCAACTATTGAGCAATAGTCGACTTCTAGTAAGGGCAATCGATTGCTGGTGCATCCGTTGGCTAGAATGCCAACGTGGATTAAATCCGTTGTGAGATAATAACACTGTAGACAGTCGACTGACAGGCGAAAATTCAAGTCACACGGAGGCATAAAAGGAGCTCGACGGGGAGGATTTCGGCAGCGGTTCTAGGGGCGATTTGAGACGAAGTGCTGGTGCATTTCAAGGTCCTTCAAGCTCTCCCAAAGCAACCAATAAGCAAGCAATCAAAAACCCTAGTTTATAAAGTGCTTTCACTTCTTGTCTCATTTGCTTATTGTATTTGCTTGTATTTATTCCTTATTGTTATAAGAATCTTGTAAGAGGTTCCTCCACCTCTGGATTATTCTGAGAAAGAGAAGATTTAGTGGTGGTGTGCATCACTAGAGCTCATTTGAGCTTGACCCATGAAGCAGGAATCCTAGGTTCTGAACCACATTATATTCTTATGTATTGCTTGTGTGTTTTTGTCTTTATTTCGTTTATGCATTTGTATTTGTATATTCCGGTGTGCACTAACTTATTATAGACGAGCACGCAATCGAGCAATCGAATCAAGCACAAAATTAAGAATCGTTATTCACCCCCACCCCCCACCTCTAGCAAACATATGGTCCATACAAGAACGGATACATACAGATATATGTGGATCATTCCCTAAGATATCTTGGAATAGACAAACATATTTTATCAGTTTTATAGATTATTACTTTCGATATAGCTATTTGTACCTTTTGCATGAGAAGTCACAGTCCTTGGACATGTATAAGATCTTCAAAGCCAAAGTTGAAAATCAACTAGGTAAGAAGATTAAAGTTGTCAGATCCGACTGTGGAGGTGAATATTACGATCATTATGATGGATCAGGTGAACAACGTCCAGAACCTTTTGTTAATTACCTATCTGAGTGTGATATTATAGCTCAATACCCCATGTCTAATACTCCTCGTCAGAATGGTGTAGATGAGTGAAGGAACTAAACCCTAAAGGACATAGTGAGAAGCATGATATCCTTCATTTCTTTATCGGAATCCTTGTGGAGTAATGCATTCAAGACTGCAATGTCCTTACTCAATAGAGTACCCAGTAAGGCAGTGAGTAAAATTTTATATGAGTTATGGACGGGTAAGCAGCCTAGTATTAGACATTTATATATTTGGGGTTGTCCAGCTAAGGCTAAGCCTTATAGGCCTAAAGAAAGGAAACTGGATTTAAGGACTACTAGTTGTCATGTTGTAGGGTATTCTGAAAGGTCAAGGGGCTTTAAGTTTTATGACCCTTCAAATAGGTCCTTTTTCAAAATAGGAAATGTCAAGTTCATTGAGGATAGTGGGAGAACAGATCCAAGGGATATATCTTTTGAGGAGGATAACACTTGTCATCCTACCTCAGTTACTACATGTGCAACTATAGTAGTATGGTTACCATACCCTATATTGTTGACGATGCATATCCGGTGGGAGTGTACTTCATGATGTCTTTGCATCATTCCCTATACAAGTAGAGGAACCATCTGCTCAGGTTGAGGTACACCCTCCTATGGTTGAATATGTTCCTCAAGAACCTCAAATGCCTCAAATAAATGAAATGAAGAAACTTCCTTATGCATCGGTAGTAGGGAGTCTCATGTATGCTCAGGTTTATACGCGTCCGGATTTAACGTACATTGTTGGAATGTTAGGTAGGTATCTAAGTACCCTGGACCAGGGTATTAGAAAGTCATAAAGAGGGTAATGCAGTATCTACAAAGAACCAAAGAACTCATGCTCACATATCGAATGTCTAGTCAGTTGGAGGTGATTGGATATTCAGATTTCGATTTTGCTGGATGCTTAGACAGTAGGAGGTCCACCTCAAGTTTTGTCTATATACTTGTTGGAGGAGTTATATCATGGAAAAGCGTCAAATAAACGTTTATAGTGACTTCAACGATGGAGGCAGAATTAATAGCCTGCTATGAAGCATCAAATCATGGAATATGATTGCGGAATTTTATCACAGTATTATAGATCATCGATGGTGTTGATAGACTTTTAAAAAAATTTTGTGATAACAAAGCTACAAAACTCTATTCTAAAAATAACTGCAACTTGTCGAAGTCAAAGTACATCGACATCAAGTACTTGACGGTTAAGAAAAGAGTCCAGAGTAGTCAAATAATGATAGAACATATCCAGACAAACTCAATTCTAGCAAATCCGCTCACCAAGGGATTGTTGTGTAAGGTATTTCATCAGCATGTATTGCTTATGGAGTCCTTCATATGGATGAAGTTTCCATTTAGTGGGATTCTATATATATTTATGATTTTGGATGTTCTTATGTATATATTGGACACATGTAAATTTTAATGATCGTACGAATAAAGTTTTATTTTTACATGTGTATTTATTGACACTCTGAATAAAAAAATATCATGATTTATTAATACGGTTTGCATATAGTTATTGTAAATGTGATATATGATTCATTATTGAGTCATAAAGTGATCATAGTTTGCTAATGTGATTTAGCATATAGTGCTTGCAAATATGATTAGATCTGATTTTGGATCATAAAGAGGATCAGTTGAGAATAGACATGTACATATCACATTTCATGCAATTCTCATGCTACAAATCCACATCAGATCTATGTCATTAACGACATTGGTACCGTGATTATTGATGGGTCATGTTACCGATTATATATATAGAGTAACAATGATCATTTTAGTCTTATACCAATGAAATTTATAAACCATATTGTTTCAGTTCAATACGACATGATGTGCGAAATTAAGGAATTTCAGTTGTGTTATATTCATAATCATATGTAGCTCAAGTGGGAGATTGTTGGTGGTGGACTTACATGTGATTACCGTAATGTATTCGAATGTGTTGTATTATTTTGAACCCGATTAAAATGATCTGACCATTATGATTTTAGTTAACAAATTTGTATTATTGGTGTGGATTAATGGATTTTGGATCCATATGTGTAGAACTCTTTAACCCGTACCGTTAACATTGTTGGGTTGTTAATGGATTTTCGGTTAATTCTATATAAAGGGTGTGATTACTGCAGGAAAGTGTAATGATCGGTCGACTCTTTTTCTCTATCGGACAGAACACACGGGGCCGACTCTCTCGACTTGTGAAAGATCGAGCCCTGCAGCGCTTCTTCTGACTTCAGATTCATCTGGCGATGCTGTCTTTGAATCCAAGTGCATGGTTATTATTTTTCGTTTTATTTTGCATACTTATTGTAGATCATTCGATAAGATCCTATGTTCGGATCGTTTTATTTTTGTTTATTTAATTACATATGTGGATGCACGATCGATTGACGAATCTAAAAGATCCATCACATAGCCCACAGGAAGTAATTCTATCACTTTGTAAGAAAGCTACGTTGTATCTTGTTGGGAGTTATATTAGTGTGATCACAGGAACGGACAGGGCGGGCAGTGGTGTTTGAGATCCCATGAGTTTCGATTGTAGACTTGAAAGGATAAATATTTCGAGCCCCCTAGTTCTTGTGCAACTAAAAATTTATATATCATTGGTCCAGATCTTGAGAAGAAGGCTTTTGTCTGGTCTTAATATCAAAGATTTAAAGGTGAAAAGCTGAGCGACATCTCTGTTCATCTCTCCTGCCATGTGTTTTGGTACTTCGCAAACAGGAGGATCTCACACAACTGTTTCAGGAATGACAGAAGAGATGAGTAGGTTACTGTTTCACCTAGTGGTCCCTAACTCACAACCCCACATCTTTTATTTCATTCTTTAGCAATCATTTTATTGACTAATGGTTTGGTAGGAAAGGCTCTGGCCTAGATGTTTTGTTTTCATGTTATTCTTTCTTGTAGAATGGGAGGAAAGGATTCCCTAGAAAGCAGCGAGACTGTCTGTAAGCCAAGTACAATTGAGAATTTGTCTTACACATGGGCATCTTTCATGGTCCTGATAATGCATATAGAAGTTGTGAGCTATAGTCGTTTAAGACTCTAAAATTTTGCTACACTTATTTGTGTCATATTTAAGCCTAGACGACTATATTCCAACAACCAAATAAAATACAGAAACCCACACGAGCAACTAACCTGGGTGGAAAAGAAAATTGTGAAAAAATTTGTTTCCTTCAGATAAGCCTGTCTAGTCTCTACTACTCCCTTTTGCTCCTAAACTGGTGCAGAGATTTAAGGGAACTTTGTCTAGAAGCTACCAAAATGGAAGTAAACCTCTACTGATAGTCACCTTCAGAATAATTCTTGAAAGATTTAGCAAGACCTACTTAGAAGATATATGATTCGCAGATGGCTACAAGTACCACTTTAAAAACTTTCAATTTTTACCTGTTCCATACATTGAAAGTCTTGCCTTGTGAGAATTATTATGTTCAGCCCAGTGCCCTGTCAATGGGTTGCAGTTTAAAAGGAATCTCTCACAGGGTGGTCCACGGGAAAAGACCAAAAACTGATGCATCAAAAAGATCTCCAAGATCAGACCAACAGAATATTGGATATACCCAAAGTTTTGTCTAAATGATTAGAAACGTCCATGATATGATTTTTTAATAATATTTAGAAGGACATGTAAGTACTTGAGTATATATATATAACAATTTATTCTGAATGTACTGCTGAAACGTAGTCATTCTATGCTTGCAAATTAATTTGTTGCAATGCATTTCTCACATCGTACATCTGAGAGATAAACAACGCGCGGGTGGAAAACTTTAGACGAGGATAGGTAGATATCGCCAAACAGAAATAGGAGTAGAAAACTGAATGGAGAAACAACCAAGTTCAATGATATAATCAAGGAAGTGGAATTAGCTTCTTGCAATAATGTTATTTTTTTTAGAGAGAAGAATGCAAGAATTGATCAATCTTTACGTGGCTTGTCCAAAGCTAAACTCCTGATCAATTGACCAAACAAAATTTTTTGGGTCTCTTTCCAGTTAGTGCCTCTATTTCATCTTAAACGCGATCGATCCTGCTCTATTCAGTTAAAAAAAAAATCAAATAATTTTAAACTCTCAAGTGCAGTTAGGACATAGATCGAGACAAATCTAACAGTATCTTCACATTCTAAGACATGGTCCCCTTCATATAGTACAAAACGATGAGACACTTGAATATGTTTTTTTCTGTCTTCGTGCCTTCCTCCTTTACTTCTAAAGAAGTAAAATCAGTATAGGAAGCCAACTCCACAAGGGGGGAGGAGAAAGTCAATATTGATTGAAGTTATTGGCAGTATTGAACATGCCAAAATAAATTTCATGAAATAATTTAGGAGTGTTATTGTCTATAGTGTTGTGTTGATATAGTGATAGGCTATACGGAAAAGTTATAGACTAGATAACTATGAAATATCGGCTTTAGATGAATGTTGTGCTATATACATCATCACAAAAGCGACTAACAAGCACATCTGCAATTGTGTCCGTGAGAGACCAAGAACGTCTACATCACATTTGTTTTTTCTCCTGCAGATTATTTGATCATAATTCGCAATTCTTCAAAGGAACAACCGAGGAAGATTTTGGACATTCCATCATTCTTCTCGTGGGGGACATAAATACCATGCAGGGGCTACATGCTATTTTTGCAGGGAGGTTTGCTGTGATCCATGTGGCTAGATTTATATTCACTCACGTGTTTAGATAGATCAAATAAATGTTTCTAAATTGATCTAATCTGTTTCTTACAGTTGAACACTCCAACAAAAAGAGAAGCACGCTTCCAGCCGAGCAGACCAATCTAAATTGATGCTTTGGTTGACCAAAATCTTAGGCTGACTTAACTTGATTTAGTTGACCGAGAATGGTATCCAGGCAGTGCCAGTTTGTCGATCGATCCCATAACATACATGGGTACAGTAGATAAATGGAAATCATATGATTCAGGAAAAACAACAAAGTATAATGCCGTTTAATACTCGGGCAATAACTTTATTACAGAATGAGTAGACATTCGAATCCTTCCTGGTTCAATCAATTACAAAATACATTACTCAATTATACGATAAAATGCCTCGTTGTCTAGCATAATAGTGCAAGACGCATACCTCAGAAGCAGATTCCTGGACGAACATTCATGAACAAATGTTAAATGTAGTGCAAAAAATTTTGAATCAAACTTGCGACTCAAAATTCATAAATCAGGACCAAGGTAAAATGTATAGAGCTCTGGCAAAGTCCACATTATTCATGATGTTGATTGTTAGTTCCATTGCTTACGGTGAGACCGCCATTGTATCCATAAACATGGCCCATTTTTGCTCTTTTTGTCTCCAAGTATCTTCTGTTTTCTGTAGTAATTGGAGTTACCAACGGAACCCTGCCTGTGATGCTCAGTCCATAGCCTTTAAGCCCACCGTACTTGGCAGGGTTATTTGTCATTAACTTCATTGATCGAACACCGAGGTCACGCAGTATCTGCCAAAAGGACTTGGCTTTTAGATTGCACGATTTAGAAGTGATAAGACAACAAATTTAGTAGGAATGATTGACGAATACGATATGCCAGAGCATCTAAACCCGTACTAAGGAACTAAACAATATTGTTACAGGAAATGCTGTCCCACGGCCTCGGTAATTTAAAACGGATGGATGAGATTTTCTTCATAAGTGTGTCATATCAAGACATCTAAGAAACTACAACAAATTACCAAACTGCCTATGTTTCGGAATTTATCATTTCGCATATCCAATTTATTTAAATATAGATGATGATCTAATAGGAGATAGAATTCAATGATAGAAAAATCCATATAGCATATCTCACCTAGTGGGATAAGACTTGATTGTTGTTGTATCCAACTTTCATATTTGCCAAAACACATAGCCCAATTATGTCCCTTGTTTTATCATCAGTCGACTGATGATGCATTATTAGTTGATTGATACGTAACAATCAAGTTCATCGATCGATTCCTAAACTTATTATACTCGATTTGGGATCATCAGTCAATCGCTAAATATTTTACCAATTTCAAAAATCCATAGCTCGCTATTTAAGTTATAAAATTCATATGTAAGGGCATTCCACTCAGGATGATGTGAAAAGCACAATGAACTTAGTTTGAAATATTACTACGGTGTCTAAGGCCATTAACAAGTTTATTTTAGCCAAAACTCATTGATGGCTTTAGAAACCTTAGAATCATTATGAATCAAGACCATTATTCTCTTGGGGAGTCTCCTATGTGTAACCATATTCTTGGGCTTGGATTCCTCAATCTAGATTAATTTCACAACCCTTTAATGACTTTGTGCCAAATTTTTTCAAGGTTGTGAAAATTTCAAAAACTAATAGCTCTCAATTTAAATCGTAAAATTAGGTACAAGGGCATGACTATGCACAGAAGACTCCTTGGAATACAATGATCTTAATTGGAAGTGATTATAAGGTTCCTAAGGATATCAGTGAATTTTGATCAAAATTCATTGATGACCTAAAGTGTATATAATTTCAAATCTTGACATGGTATGAACCAGTGAAGTCATAGAAATCCTTTGGTGGTGTTGGTAAATAAGTATGACAAATCTAGACCCTTTAATAGTTTCATAACCTTAAATTTGACACAAAATCATTAAAAAGTTTAGGCATGTCATACTTACTCAACAACACCACCAAAGAGTTCCCAAGAATTCTCTCATTCAAACCATATCAAGATTTTGAATTCTAAACACTGTAGGGCTTTCAGCGAGTTTTGACCAAAACTTGTTGATGACTTTAAGAACCTCATAATTACTTCAAATTAAGTCCATTACACTCCTACGAGCCTCCTGTGCATAACCATACCCTCGGACCTGAATTCCACTGTCTAAATTAATTTCTGCCAAATTTTCTTAAGATTGTGAAAATTTCAAAAACCCATAGCTCTCAATTTAAGCCGTGAAATCAGGTCTGAGGGCATGGTTACACAAGGGGCTCCCATAAGTGTAATGATCTTGGTTTGAAGTGATTAAAAGGTTCCTAACACTATTAGCGAATTTTGGGCAAAACTCACTGATTCAAATCTTGACATGGTCTAAACCAGTGAAGTCTTAGAAATCCTTTAGTGGTGTTGGTGAATAACTATGGCAGATCTAGTTCATTTAATGATCTTGTGTCAGATTGTTTTAAGATTATGAAGATTTCAAAAATCTACATCTTTTAATCTAAGCTATGGAATCCAAGTCCGAATGCATGGTTATACTCAAGAGATTCCTAGGAGTGTAATGATCTTAATTTGAAGTAATTCTGAGGTTCAAGGCCACCAACAAGTTTTGGTCTTAAGCATCTCAGAAATACTTCAAACCAAGTTTATTGCACTTCTACATCATCTTGAGTGCAATCATGCCCTTAGATATAGATTTTATAACCTAGATAGAGAGTCATAGATTTTTGAAATTGATAAAACGTCTAACAGTCTACTGATGAGTTTGAGAAATTGATTGATGATCACAAATCGAGCCTAATAAATTTAGAAATCGACTGGTGAACTAGACTATTACATATCAATGGACTGATGATGCAACATTAGTGGACTGATGATCATTAGTCCACTAATGATAAAGCGGAGGATATAATTAGAAACAACTACGTATTTTGATAAATATAAAAGTTGGATATGCAAAATGGTAAATCTCAAAACTTATGTACGTGGTTCGGTAATTTGCTGAAGAAACTATACTGGCTAAAGTAAGTTTAATATGGTCCATAAGCATAGATAGTATCAAAATAAAGAAATGCCTGGGCCTATTTGCTAATCCTACCTGTGCACCGATGCCATATTCCCGTGAATCTACAGGCAGTCCAAGTTCCTCATTAGCTTCCACGGTATCACGCCCAGCATCCTGAAGATTGTAAGCTCGAAGTTTGTGACCGAGTCCGATGCCCCTCCCTTCATGCCCTCGAAGGTAAACCAGCACACCTCTGCCAGCTTTTTCAATCATTTCCATAGCCGTTGCAAGCTGATTACCACAGTCACATCTAGCTGATCCAAAGATATCACCAGTAAGGCACTCAGAATGTACCCTCACCAGGATATCCTGACCATCTCCAATATCTCCCTGCATATATGGTATATTTTAAATGTCAAAATTGACATTATTTGAATTCTAAAAAAGATCAGACTAAGAGGATGAAATTTAGTATCATGATCTGAAGACCTGAGTCTTAAGAAGCTTAAGCTTAAAATAAGACATCAAAAGCAGCAGCAGGCATAAACATAAACAGAAGTTAAATTAAGACAAAGGTTACTTACTTTAACCATGGCAATATGCTCCATTCCATCAATCACTGAACGATAGCAGTAGGCCTGAACAGAGCCCCACTTTAAGGGTAATCGTGCAACAGAGGCTCGTTCAACCAGCTTGTCCCTTTTCCTTCTATATCTGTCATATTATGATCACAACTCGAGTTTATTAGAATATTCAGCTATTAAAAAATTGACAAAAGAAGGAATTCAGAAGGAAATATCACAGTGCTGTCTGGTGTTACTGAAACCCAGTATGATATTTATCTCCCTTGTCATAGCATAATCCTCTACTAAATATAATTTTATAGAAGAAAAATCTCAAAGGACCAGATAGAACATAATGCCAAGAACACACTGGACTTATGGGAATGAAGTTGCAATTTATTGAGGAATATTTTCTTTAGAGCATATTAAGAGCTATAACCTTAGAAGAGTTCAATGATAGGATAAGTGCCACCCAAATAATGCAACACAGTTAATGTCTTGTTGTAACCTCATTCCATATTTCCTTATTTGGTAATCATGCCATAGATTATCTTTTCTTTCACAATATTAGTTTAGAAAAATAAGGGCAGTATAATGGGAGTATAGTACGAGGTCAGAATTGAACACGACATTTTGCCCATCAAGGAGCATCAAATGCATTATAATATATGATAGAAAAATTCCCAATAGGTGTTAATCGTGCAAACAGCTCATATTTGAAGAGATATGACCTTAGAAGAGTTCAATGTCAGGATGAGATCCAGTGTCCCACCCAAATAATGTTAGGATGATCTTTTATTTATTTATTTATTTATTATGCGCAATATTTTAGTTTAGAAAAATAAGGGTAGTATAATGGGAGTCTGACATAAGGTTAGAATTGAACACCACTTGCCCATCAAGGAGAATTGAATGCATTTTAATATATTCTAGAAAAATTCCCCAAGGCATGCTCATTGTGCAAACAGCTCATACTAGTACTTGTCAGAGAATCCTAAAAATCCTTGTCATTTCTAATATTGGGAATTAAAAGAGAATTTAAGTTAATGAGTAAAGATTAGTGCACAGCAAGACAGTAAAAAGGAGGCACTAAAATTTAATATGTCAACTTTGATATCATTAAGTTCCAGAAAATGTAGTAGCATACCTTATCAAATCTGCAATCGAAATTATATTTAATTTTTCTTTTTCAGCAAATTCACGTAGCTTAGGCAGCCGAGCCATGGAACCATCATCTTCATTAACAATCTCACATAGAACTCCAACAGGGGAAAATCCAGCCAGCATAGCCAGATCAACTGATGCTTCTGTATGCCCAGCTCTTTTTAATACACCACCCTCTCTGTATTTCAGTGGAAAAATATGGCCAGGACGGTTGAAGTCCTCAGGCTTTGAGTCAAGTGATGCAAGCATTGTAACTGTCTTTGCCCTATCTCTAGCAGAGACGCCAGTGGTTGTACCTTCTTTAGCATCCTGAGAATAACAAGTTTAATAAAAGTTGTAATCACCCATAGCATTTATAAAAGCCAGAACTTACAGCTTGAGTATAAATAAATAAATAACAAGCCCAACGCAGATACTAGCATGTTTAAAATTTGTATTTTGGCAAAGATATAATACAAATTTAGTAACTAAACTAGAAATTTATTGTAAATAGGAAACATAAGTATATTTGTATATGTATGTGTAAATGAATCACCACTACAACGATTAAAAGATTAAAAGTCAAGGTAATGTATCCGAACTATCTGCTGCAATGTAGACAAAATTGCAGAAAATATTCATTTTTAAATTAGATGGTGGGAGAGAAGAGAACAGTTCGGGCATCAAAGGGACTAAAGTATATTTCATGATGTCAAACAAAAACTAGAATGAGTAATTGAAGAGAAATATTCAAAAGAAAATCAACTAAACTGTATAGTGAGGATGCCAAGGAACAAACTCCTTGTATTAGATACTTGAATTTCACTTGTATAGTGAGGATGCCAAGGAACAAACTCCTTGTATTAGATACTCACTTGAATTTCACTTGTATAGTGAGAATGCCAAGGAACCAATTCCTTATATTAGACACTACGTCAACAAGCACCCAAAACCACAGCCATCATATATTATTTTATAAAAAACTAAAATTGGAAATCATGGCTAGCTAAAAGGATTATCTATCTATTTCATATGTTTAAAATGACAATTCAGAGGAATAACCAATTCCTTGCTAGGAAGCACAATAGTATGAAAATAAACATATATATACCACTGAGACTGTGAATGCTGTCCGCAACTTTTCTTCATTTTCTTTATTTGATACCATGAGAGGAAGATCTAATCTTTCAAGATCTTCTTCTTTCATGCTCACACACACGATTCCAGTTCCATGTTTGACTATGAATGCCATTGATGCTGGTGTCACCAAAGAAGCAGCCATTATAAGATCTCCCTCATTTTCTCTATCTTCGTCATCAACAACAATCACAAACTACAAATGTAGACCAACACTGATTGTTGAGCATGAAATTTAAGGAACGAGAGTATCTAGAAGGAAGATCAGAAAATAAAATAATCTGATTGAGACAAACCTTCCCTCGACGAATGTCCTCAATTGCTTCAGAGATAGAGGAGAATCCTTCGGTAGGAGAATCTAAATCAGGCTCATCATTATTAGTAGAAAAATTCTCAGGAGTCGCAGCAATATCAGAAATGCTTTCAGCAAGGACTGATGAATCTGATGGATGCATGGAATTAGAGGTTGAATCATCTTGTTCAATAATGGTGCTTTGTATTAGCATGTCTTCCTCAGGAGAAATTGGTACGCTTGCAAACCCACTATCTGCTTTTGAACCAATGCATGTTGCTTTTCTGAGACCATTTGATGTGAGATTGATTTTTCTGTGTTTTACTGCAAATGCATTGTAGTATGAACCTTCATGTTGTTTGAAACTCGCACACAAAACACAGTTCTTCCTGCAATCATTACAAACAAAAATAAAGCTCCGGATAGTGAACTACTACGGGGCTAATTTACATTGTTTTCCATCGCAAATTCTGTTATGTCAATTTAAGTATATGCAAGCATTCCATGAGAACCGATTCTATTTTTCTTGTATAATGCCCTAACAGCCTTTCCACATTGAATACCTACAAACTCCAACCCACATATAGCTCTGCTGATTCATCCTATTTGATTTATTACAACAAGGAGCGAGTGGCTTAATATTGCAGCAGAGAGAAACTGAAAGAGCTGGGCCTAAACTCCAGTGTGTACAAACATAGACATTGATAATCAGTAATGGAATAGTAGACATTAGAGGCTTGCTGAAATCACATTATTCCCAGATTTTCCATAAGTACATCAAGAAATTTCCCTACCAACGCGACTTCTAAGTTCTAAATTCACGGAAGATTCGGATTAAGCAGAACAAATTCGACCGAAAACATACGAAGTGAAAAATCGCAAGAGAACACAATATCTTACTGAGGAAGACGGATGCCGACAACAGGCGAAGCAGAACCAAGAGAAGTCATTCCCAGCGGTCACGATGTCCGACCAATTTCACAAACTTCAATAGCACAACCCCTACAACACGCTCTAATCACATCAAATCCTAAATCAATGGCCTAGAAAGCTCCATAATATTCAGGGGAAAAAAAATCCACAACAAAGCCCAAAGAGAGCACACCTCGTCCCAGGTACCACCCGGCCGCTTGCTCGGATCGAGGAGCGGGTGGCGCTGCAGGCGATTGACCCAAGCGCGAAGGATTGCAAGAGAGGGAAGCAGAAAAACTCGTTCAACGGCCTTCTGGAAAGGGCACGAAACTGGATTTAAATAGAAAAAGGAAGGATCGGGAAAAAGAGACGAAGCCAGATCGCCTTTTGATAGTTGAGACCACACGGCAGCCGCCGCAAGCGGGTGAAGAAGAATCGTATCGCTGACTAGTTTGCAACCGATGTGGATTTGGTCAAAATTGGATGGCTCGCGGTGGCAATGGATCCACAAATGAGGGTGGCCGGGGGATCCGATAACCCGTTTTATTCACTAGGTGCTAATTGCTAACGAAGGTAAGATGGAAAAAAAAAAACTAAACGAATTAAATTAAAATTTTCAATTTATCAATTCGTATTTCAATTTCTTTACCAAGTAAGGTTATTATTATTTTTTAATTTAAAATTATATAAACTACTAGAATGAAATCCAACCGTTTGTATATAATTCTAATATATATCCTACCCAACTAACTGGAACCGATAAACAGCTTCTATATATTAATTTTTATTATTAGTCTAAATATGATCGTTGTGGATTAGCAAGTCAGTTGCTGGTTGCCTTACATTCCAGAGTTTATTAGCGATGATTCGGTGCGCTAAAAACATCTCCCAGGTTCGCAAACGATGACAACCATTTAAGACTATACATAACTAATCAAAACAGAGTAGTTTACCAAAATAAGATTTAGATTAAGTAAATTTATTAAATTAAACGAATAAACTTAAATTCTTCTGCGTGCAGGATGAATCCAAACATTTTCGTCAGCCGCTCAGAAATCTAATCATACGAAGCTTAATTTTATCTTCGTATTCGGCAACGTTCCCAGTTAATCGCTTTCCTCCCCTCAGCAGCATGCAGTTTCTGGATTCTGCCCAGCAAATATGCCTGGCCCAATAGATCCGAGTTAGGTCCATTTGCAAGCTAACTAGTTAGTTAGAAACTATAATATTTCATTCGATTTCAGCATGACTCTGCTGCGAGGATTTTGGCTATTTTCGTGGCATGCATGTTGCTGCAGCAGTCTTCAACACGAGAGCACTTTGAAGCCCAGAACATCCCGGAGCGCATGAAGACTGTATTTTCGTAGGGAGAAGATTTTTTTTTTTTTCTTTTCCTTCTCCTTCTCCTTCTCCTAAAGAGCTTTTCATGTTATTAGGAATTCATATTGAAATTACAAGTCTCGCAAGCCTTGCGGTTACTTTGCATGGCCCAAGCTTTCACCACTCAGCAGTTACTTTGCGTGAGGCATGACACCTTGCATACCCAAATTTTGAAAGCAAAGATAAGTCCAATGTCCACATCCTATTGGACTTCCTGGCCATGGCTAAAAACATCAACAGAAGCAGACACACAGCGGGCGGGCGCGCTCTCTCTCTCTCTATACTTTTTGCTTTCATTCTTTGTCCACTTCCTTGAGGTCCTAGCCCTTTAGTAGGTGGGTGCTCCCTCGGGCTCTACCAAAACGATAGCAGAAAAGAGGCATCGCTTTCCTGTTCACCTTTTGAAGTGATGGGAAAAAGCCTTTCCTGGTCGCTTTAGTTTATGCAACTCCAAAGCACGAAGGCAATGGATGGTATGCATGCCCATGTGAAGTGTTTCCATTGGCTGCCAGCTTGGAGTAGCTAGCAATTAAGATAAATACGATTCGACGCTTGTGACAACCAGAGCCGTATCAGCATTTCATGGCTTCGTTTCGAGTTTCAACCGACCCTAACATGTTCCCGGCGGCTCAGCTCATGGCGCTGTTGATTATGGGGGGACTAAACTCAAATTCACTCGCACTCGACTGTGGCCCAGCAATAGCAATGGAGTGGTCCGTCCGTAAGAAAGGAAGGAGGTTGTGGGAGCGGTCCCTTGACGACGTCGTCAAATGACAGAGTTCGTTCCGATCCATTGCCTTGTGCTGCTTGTATTGCAATTGTTTTCTCGTAGCGGTTGAGTGCAGAAAAGAGTTATCCCGATATGGATTTCCAACGTCCAGGAGTTTTCCTTTTTATGTCAAAATGAGGTTTTGTATTGAGTGGCACGATAACCCCATAAATCTAATATTCGTTGTGAGATTAAATGACGTATATGATATGGTGGTTAAGATACAGCTGTATTTACAGAAGTAGTATGGATCAATTTCGAAGAAGATATAAAGTCTTTTTCTGAATTCAGATGATCCTCACATATCTTGGTCATTACTTATTTCCCTTATAATGATCTAAGAATAGACTGATAAAGATGATTAGATTGACGATTTTAATTATTTTATACATAAAAAAGATAAGAAAGAAAAATAAGATCACAGGAAAACGAGAAAAATGAATTTAGATGGTAAAGAAGATCCACCGGCGGGCGATTGAGACTCCAATGAAGGGTTAACCGCATTTTGTTTTTTTTTGTTATATATTTTAAATAAAAACATTTCTTTCGCTGCGAACTGGTCCACGATAAACTTTTTTTTTCTTTCTTTTCTTTTCTTTTTTTTTTCTTAAAAAGTAGGAGACTCTTTTGAGCTTTTGCTCTATATGTTTTTTAAATTATTAAGTAAATGAGTGGGGAGAAAAAGGAAAAAAAAGAGAGAGAGATGGGAGAGGCTGACCGGGTCACGCGTAGTTAAATGTCAAGCGAATTTGATCCGTGGTGGGCGGATCGATCATGCATCAAGCTGATATTTAGCGAAGAGGTCTACGGCTGAGAAATTTAACCCAACCCAACCCAAGACGGGTCATGGGTTAAAGTGAGACAATACGGCCACATAAATTTAAAAAATATATTTAAAATTACTAAGGTGTTGAGGGCTTGAGGTAATAATTTGTAAGACAGATAAAGTACAATGATTAAAAAAATAAATATTTGAAGTAACTAAAATCTTATAATTGAGATTCAATTATCGATTTACAAAAAAATCTGATGTTTTGATTCTTTCCATGTTAAAATATTTAAATTTTGATAATATATAAATATAATTTTTCTCCTTCAAATAGAGATTCAATCGAGATTTTTAATTAAGTAATTATTCGATTTTGATATGTTATTATTTCCTATATCGATTAGAATAGTAGTAAAGATAATAAAAATAATTAGAAAGATAAAAATATTCTTTTGTTCTTTACTCTTAACTTCTTTTATACTTTGTTGAGGTATATGTGTGATAGAAGAAAATTGTAATGGTGAAAAACTTATCTTTTGACATTTCTCAACCCGCGGGCCAACCCATCCCACTACGGTCATCAACCTGACCAAGAACTGCGAGTCGCTCGCTTAGCTCAAAATGACAGGTTGATAAAAATTCAATCCAACCCACTTAAATTGTTTGGCGAAACGGATCAATCCGACGGGCCTAACCCAACTCGACAGCTCTACGCGTAGCGAAGGTAGCCAGAAACAAAAACACGGAGAGAGGGGCCCATCGAAAAGGCTGGATTTAACGAATAGAATCATAAATGCGCATGATCATGATTGAAATTTACCACCATGCTGCCTGCCCAGACTCGCACTCATCCCCTAACATGTCAAAATCTTACCTTTGCTACAGATATTTTATAAAATTAAAGATGAGGGACCTCTGCGAATAATATAATATATCATCATTATCATACACTTTTTATTTAATGTCAATTACGAAGTGAATTTATATATAAAAAAATCTTTAAATAATTTAATATATTAGCACCCAAGTTACAGTTTAATAAACGTAGAATAAAAGCTAATCAATATATAATACTGATGCTGACAACTAAATCAGTAGCAACGTAAATCGATTTAATACTTGGGGCAACCAATAGAATATTGGTAAGTGGATGTATTGTATATATAATACTGATATTGGCAACTGTATGGGTATCGAAATCAAAGTTACTTCGAACTTAATTCATGTATTTATGCGTCGTATTTTTCATAAACCTACCCGTGCATCTCATCGCACTTATAAGCCCAGACATTATATTTTTGGTTATTCATGCATCTTAATAAATTATTTTATTTTAAAAAAAATAGCTACAAATTAATTAAGAATATTTGAGAATTGGAGTTTTTTTTTTATTAGCATATGTATCCGAGATCCAATTAATTTCGAAGACGATCGATCCGACTCTATATATTTTTAATGGAGTATTAAATAAATTCTACTCGAGATTTTCATTGTCCTTACTTACGGCTCAATAATTAAGTCCGACGATATGTATGTGTTATCTCTATAAGTCAGGTCCTATGATAAAGATATACTTCATATAAAAAGATAAATTTTTAATTCGCATTTAAATCATTTTTTAAAAATTCATATTCTAATAAAAAAATTAAACAGTATTAATATGCGAAAGAAAGTATTATTTTTGGTGGAAGAAAGTATTGCTAGGTACATTTTTATCATTCCCATTTTTTTTAAAAAAAATGCGTTTTGGTAAATTATGGTCGAATTAATAATATACTAAATTTGGAGGCTAGAATTGTTGATAGAAATAAAACTTTAACGCTGATCTGTAAATAAAAATATCTCTAAGTCTATTTTATGTAAACGTTTTTACCATTGATGATGATGTTTTTGCGGGGATGGCCCGAGTACGAGCAAATCCAAGTTTTTATTTTATTTTTTATGATTTGGACCGCCGTCGCCTAGAAATCGGAAAAATAAATTTTATCTAAACGTTTATAAATTAAAGAATTATACAAATTAAAAAGGTAAAAAATAAATATTAAAAATTTATTTAATAGTTTACTTTTTATTTATTTTAAAAGTTTTTTAATTATTTTTTTAATACTTAGCTACATCAAAGAAATTCTAGAATAGGAAAAAAACGAACGAACTGTAGCAAATGTTTCATGGAATGCAATCTGTAAAGTTCAAAATGGGAGAATCACTTCACTTATATCTAAATAATCGTAGCTAACTTGGTGTGTTCCACAGTTAACACACAAAAAAATAAATTAATAAATTATGAAGAATATATTATTCAATTTAGGACTAACATAGTAAATTATAAAGATAAAAGTGATATTTAAATGAGGAATAAAAGTTGGAGATGTTTGTTCGTCACATTTTAGAAACTTTTGGTACAAAATTTTGAAATGTATTTGATAATTTTGACCATTGCAAAGCTAAATTAATTATTTTGCACCAATTTGAAAGGGACGAAGAGGCAAAAAAAAATTAAATAAATATCAAGTCGAGTACTAAATTGCGCTCGACCTAAGATTTTTGCTAAGATTGTGCTAGGTATGAACTCGTTTTGGGTCAGATATATCATATTGTAATAGTCCAAATAAACCCTAAAAGTGGCACCAAGTCGAAGTCGAAATCCAATTATGAGTCAAAGCTCCATACGATTTGACTCTTATAAAACAAAAAAATATAGAACCGTCACATTAACAACTCCTCACCGTTGCCCCTACATATAAGAGGGTAAATCAGGAGGCCAAGTGACTAGCGTAAAAATACGAAGTCATCGGTAGTTTGACTATCAACTTCAGAAATCGACCTCTTACCTTTTGAACATTAACACGGTTGCGTTAACCATCTGAGATAGTCCTAAGGCTACGACTTGACTCTTACAAGGTTGAGTTTAACATGACTCATATCACAATACACGCAATCGTTTAAACAATTCATACTTTCATATTTACTAATAAGACATTTTAATTCTCTTTACCCTCCCGCCAAATGACTGCACTACGTAAAAATTCAACGTGGTGTTGCAATTTAACACCACCATCGCAATAAATTTACAATTTCAATACCACAACGATGCAGGTCTGTTTGGTGGGAGGAATAAAAAGGGAATTAAGTATGATATTTGATAAATATAAAAGTATGAGATGTTATTTGAACAATTCTAAATTTCACGTGCGTTGTTTGATAAATCGTCGAACTAAATTAGATGATGGCCATTTGAGATATTTAATCAGAGCTTATGGTTATAGATTCTGGATCCAAATATTATGGAATATATTTTGTCCAATATCTAATAGAACAAATAAATGAATGATTATTTAAATTGGAATTATGGAAAATAAAATGTAAACAGTAAATAAATAAAACGCAAATAAGCAAACGATACCTTTTTTTCCCCTGTAGGTAAATCTGGCCACGGTCCGGATTTGATTCGGGTCCAGGTTGAAATCGTCGGATTCGGATCAATAAAATATCGACCTTTAACCGGTCCACTCGTGGCCGGTTACATCATAATGGATAAATCGCTTGCCGCCCGAGTCCGGTCCTCGGTTGATTCGATTAATCGTCGTCTTAGTTAAATAAATAAAAATTTAAAGAATGATGTAAATAATTAAAATAAAAAAAATTACATAATTGAACTTATAAAAACTTTATCGAGGTATTTTGGACAAACAAACTGTTTTAGAGTATTTTTTATGTTAACAGAGTGAAGAATCGGGAATTATCGAAGCATATCAAAATAACATAGTCGTGCCATCAGAGACACGTCCGTGTTAGAACTTCCAGACCTCAACACACCCTCGGTGTGTTAGCCGACACGCCTATGTTCCTCAACACACCCCAGATATGTTAGCCGACACGTCTACGTCTCATGTTCGACATGTCCATGTTCCTCAACACACCCCGAGTGTTAGCCGACACATCCATGTTCCTCAACACACCTCGGACGTGTCGCTAACACATCCATGTCACATGCCCGACACGCTCATACCTTCCATTGACATAGGCGTGTCGCCTTATTTCCCGTTCAATTTTTTTTTTTAAATCGACGGTTCGACTTTTTAAAAAATCGTGACCGGACCGCCTATTAGGCGGTCCGGTCACGGATCCAGGTCAAATCCGTTGAATCAATTAATCGGACTGTTGACCACGATCCGATTTCGAATCGGATTCGAACCTTGGTCGGGTCTACCTTTAGGTCTAGCAAAAAAATAACTACGATAAATAAAATAACACAGAGCTAAAATGATATATTTTATTTATTTATTTTGTTCACCTCTTCATTTCATTATTCATTTAATGTTCAAATCACTCTATTTTCTCCCTTATTTTTTTCCCCAAATGCAAAAACACATGGGAACAGCCAGAATTTGGACGTCGTAAAATAAGAAAAATAATAGAAAAGGAATAAAAGCCTCATTTTATTTTTCATTTCATTTCGTTTCGTTTCGTTTCATTTTGGACGCCAAAGTCTTTTCCTAACCAATGTTACCCTAAACCCAACCCCAAACCCAACTAAAGTTTTCACATTTGTTTTATTTATAGAGGAATGGAATCTCTCGCTCTCTAGCTGTTCTGCATCTCTTTCAGCTGCATTTCTCCTCTCCTTCCTCACTGATCCATGAGTACATCTCCACCAGTTCCACGCCACAGATAGATCTACCTATCTCCATTGATGGGCTCTGAAGGCGAGGAGATGGGCCAGAAGGAGAAAGAAGAGGGGACGTGGAAGAGACCCTCCTCCTCTGTTCATCCTCTGTTCGCCGCACAGCTGCTCCCTCAGCTGCTGTGCGTCAGCCCGCTTCCCTTCTTCCTCTAGAACTCGGTAAACCGAGCTGTACAGTTAAAGAGACTCTGCCTGATTGTTGAGAACAACCTAAACATCTCCCGAAACCGCCAACTAAGTAGGGGCGCCATGAAGAGACCACTCAGTTACTCGGACCATATGATCCCCACTGGTATAATTCGATTACGCGTAGCTAAATTACGATAAGGAAGGAATTATGAAAAGATTGCATCTTTGTAGTGTAATTGGTGCCTAACCTGGAGTTGATTGTGCGCAGGAGAAGAGAGGGCCGCGTTCACTTCGTTCATGGACGGGCTCGAGGAGGATGAGAGCCTGGAGGAGGAGATGTACGGCGGCGGAGGGCGCGGGACGAAGAAGCGGCGGCTGAGCGCGGAGCAGGTGAGAGCGCTCGAGAAGAATTTTGAGGTGGACAACAAACTGGAGCCAGAGCGGAAGGTGAGGCTGGCGCAGGAGCTCGGCCTCCAGCCACGGCAGGTCGCCGTTTGGTTTCAGAACCGCCGCGCGAGGTGGAAGACCAAGCAGCTGGAACACGACTATGCTGCACTCAAGGCCAGCCACGAAGTGCTCCGCCTCGACTGCGACGCCCTCCTCCGCGACAAGGAGTCCTTGCTTGCAGAGGTAAGTAATTGAGCCAGTCTTGGTCCTTGGATCGGGGGGAGATCCTAATTTTACCTCTCAAAAATGGCGATAGCCAGCAAAGGGGGGATCTTGACTCTATCAGATCTATATCGATGCAGATCAAAGAGCTGAAGGCCAAGTTGGCAGAGGAAGATCCATTAGCGCCAGCGGCCGAGAAAAAAGCGATTGCGGGTGCGGACGAACCACCTCCTCCGTCACTGACGTTCAAGAACAGGTCGTCGGACAGCGACTCGAGCGCTATCTTGAACGACGCCGTACTCAACGACGAGGACAGCCCGCGGGGTCTGTCCTCGTCTGCGTCGGCCACCAACATGTTATCGGTCGGCATCGGCGCCACCTTCCCGGATTCGCCGCTGCCCCTGCCTCTTCTGAACCTGGATTCGAGGACGATGAAGTCAATCGGAGTAGGCGGTGGGATTTACTACTACCAGAATCACGCCGTGAAGATGGAAGAGTTACTCGAGGGAGAGGAAGAGCACTGCAATGGCTTCTTCGCCGACGAGCCGACGCCATGTCTGAATTGGTTGCACTGGAATTGAGCCGCTAGCGAAAAAGATGGCGAGGGTAATTATATCATAATCAATAATTACTATGGAGCATGCTTCACGGAATTATTTTTGTAAAATCAAAATATGAATGTACCATGTTATCTTAAATTTTAATGATGCGAGTAATTAATTTAGCACAAAACGACACTCGATCAAATGCTACACATATCACTGAGATTCACGAATCATTTGTTTTTTCCTATATTTATATTACTCAAACCATCTATATTTAGCATTCGAGTATTCAATCTTTGAGCGAGAGCTAACGAAGATTATGGTTCATGCTCGATTAGGCGACAATGAACGCTCAAACAGAAGGCAAGGTATCAAGTCTGTATGGCATTCATTTTTAGAAATACACAGACGACAAAAGCCTAGCCGCTTCATATCTTAGAAAAGTTTACTGACTGTTTCGAGTAATCCAAATCAATTGAATAACACAGGAGGAGGCTACGTCCCGGTAAGAACTGCAAAATAAATAAATAAATAAATAAATAAAAATACCTGCCGCTTCATTATCATCGGTTATTACTACCGACGCGGATGTCAATTTATGAGTCATTCTTTATTTATCACCGCCGACTAGTTGACCCACATACTTTTCAAACAATTTTATGTCCATTTCGCATGGCCATACAATACAAGCTTTCTGAATAAAAAGTTTAAAGAATTGGAAAAGCAAAAAAAAGATGAAATATCATAAGAAAAGAAAAACACGTGAATTCGAAATTCCAGCGTTGCGATCCCATCCCATCCAGCGGTGGTCCTAATACATCACATCGCAAGGCATCGCATCGGCCAACGGAGCAGGTACAGACACAGTAGGGGACCACCGCAGAGGGGCCCAAATTGCTGGGGGAAAATAAAAATATTGGAAGCGAAGCGATAGAAAGACGGTCGATGGTACGTGCACTTTGCCAGGTCCTCTCCACTCCTCGCGATGTCGTCCCCGTCTGCCACTCGTCCAAATCAGCATTGGATTCCACATCGCTGCAATGAATGAGCCACGGCTCGATTGGTTGCCACTTTGAAATGTGTATGGATTGAAGCAGAAGCCGGAAGGTGGGCCGTTGACACCTGCAGTCAACAGTGGAAGGAGAGGGACAACAAAGGTGCGGTAGGGCTCCACGGAACCAGCACAGTCAGTCTCACTGTTTTTTAACTTCGGACCAGGTGAATAGGACGGTAAATGAGTACAATGTTAATGAAAAATCCGACGTCGATTTGAAAGATTACCTGTACATGTTCGACGTAACAGACCATGAAAAAGTTTACACAGGGGAAGGCTTCATCATCTCGATCGAAGCAGCCCAATTTTAAGACGGCATGAAAAATAAATAGCAAGGGGGAAGAGAGACAGAGAGAGGCGTACGAATAGCAGCAATCTTGGCGTCGTCCGGACGTTTTTTTCCTTGCCCTGGTAGGAATCTGATCGAGTACCCACGAGATTATCGTACATTACTCCTCCGAGAACAGAGCAGCTGACAAATGAAACGTGCATTTCTGAAATCACAAACGAAAACGATAAACAGACCGTAAGCTTTACGATCGAATCTACACAATACGTCTTTGCGGTGGCAAAATCATCGCCGAGTGGCTGCTTGAAATTTTCTCTTGACAGAGTCCTTGTACAGGGTGGGTGAAAATTATTTATCTGAAACTTAATTCATAATCGGACTAAAATTAGATTATTTCGATTCGAGAAACGGGGAGCTCACATTGCTGACAATATAATTAAGCTAGTATGATCTGAATGTCAAAAGCATAAAAACTAAGTATGATGTAGTTTTGGTCGAAACTTCAAGCATTAACAAGTGTAAGACTGAACGATTTAATAATCAGAACTTCACCAATTTTCTGTTCTCCAGTTGTGGTCCAAAGTTCGACTGTTGCATGTGCCTTCTTTTGGAAGCAAGAAAGGTCAAAGACCTACCCCAACTGTTGCCTGCACCTTGCTCTACTGGTATTCCTCCACAGCCATAAGCTTCTGCAGAATTAACTTCTCTTGCTTCGCATCCATACCGTGTCGAGAAATCCACAGCTTGTCAAAGGAAAATGAATGCTCAATTAAAACTTGAGCTAATTAGCCATGTTACCGACCAAAAACAGAAGCAAAATCTTAATCCATTAAGAAGGAAATCACATAGAAAATGTAAAAATTCGAGATTTCAAGAACATCTGCACCTTTGTCACTCTTTGGTTTTGCAAGATTGAAAGATTCTAACTAAATAACAAATAAGGTGATAAGTATAGTGATGACCACATGTGGTACAAGGTGCATTTCTCATCTGGATTATCACTTATCAGTAAACACATCAGTCTTGCATGTGCTACGAGAGAAACAGTCTAGTTATCGTACAGTGTAAGTTAAAAGGAAATAGTTGTTTAACATACCTTGTGCCAAAATTATTAAACTCTCAAGCATTCATAAAGTGGTTCTGCTGCAACGTGATATATATATCAGAGCAAGTGAGTGTTTTATGATAATGTATCAATATTCCGTACTGACCTGCATTATGTGTTGCAGATCCTAGTTGGAATTGATAATAACTCGAAATTTTTTTTTTTCTGACTCCTTTATTAAAACAGTTTTAAGATATGTTCCTTCTCCCTGGATGCATGCCTTTCCTCCTAGACGTTCTGAATGCAAACACATTTGATCGATCAATCTTCTATTCAGTTTCATCCATGGAGAATCAAGATTTTCAAAATGTACCTTCCAAGCACCATTTACAGAAAAACCACAGGTTTATCACTTCCACTTCTTGGTTAACCTTTATAAACGGTCAAAGAAAAACACAAAGGCATTTACAATCTGAAGATTTAAATCGACGGAAGTTCTGGAGACTGATATCGACACACAAAACTGTCGAGGTAAGAAAAGGATTTCTCAAATTGTACAGTCGACGAATGCTTGGCTTTGCTAATTAGAACAACTAACTGTATGTTTTCAGTTTTGCACATGCATGCGAAACATATCAGTGATATCTAGCTCAATTTGAAGTGCCATGCCACTCGCCTTTTGGAAACCGGCCAATTATCTGACGTCGTCGCCTTCTTCCAAATCTAATGAAACGTTGTCAACATTGATGTCGGGACCGTCGCGATTATCTCAAAACTCGACAATCATTGCGAGATCCATCCAGATCGCCGTCCACGAAGTTCACCTCATCAACACTAAGATTGTGACAATGATAACCTCTTGCCCATTTAAGCTTACTAAGTCACTGGTGGCGCTAAGATAGACATCCTCAACTCCTCAGAAAATCAACTCAGAAAAACCAATCCGACCATTTTGATTCGTTCAGTGCAGTCGGAACTCGGCGCGCCGACACAATGCCCTCCTCCCTCTACCTTTTGCAACTTCGACGACGCTGCTAACTTCCACCCCCTTCAACAACAACTATTGTCATCGTCCATAGTCAGAAATCTCAATAGCAGTTGTGATGTGAGGGAGCGTCACTAGGCACGCAACCACTTAATTGACCGATGGCGACCGGTACCTAGAAGGTACACGTGCCCATACGGAGTTCCAGCGCACCATTGATATCGAAATGTCGAATCGAATAGTTTGTTTTATTCTTTTGTTGATGGTGATGATGACACTGTCGGTATTTTATTCAAATTAGGACAGTTACAGCATTTTTATGAACCATATAATATATGAATTAATCAGATAATCATTAGTGTTCTGAAATCCCTATACTTCGATTCGTAAATTAATTACATGGATAAATCTACGTACGTACGGAAGTATCAGAGATCGATAAAATAAAATAAATTTATTAAATTATTAGAACTATACCATCATGCAGCGGCAGGCGTGCCAGAAAGCGTCTTTTACCGTCGCAAATGCAGTGATGACCGACGACCGACCACAAAACACAGGTTGGATCGAGTGCTCTTCGAGGCGAACGCAGCTTCCACGACCTTTCATGGCACGACAACTGGCCAACTAATTATATTCTCGTCAAATAAAAATGCCAGCCGGAAAGGAATGATTAGTACGCAAGTGATCTATCGTCATTAGCTTCCCACATTCAACGCCAGATCCACGTCAAATTTGCGTCAAGAAGCAAATCTCATTTGGCCCAAGTATGGTTACTACCTTAATCACGATTCCGATCTTTGGATCTGTATCGTACGGTTCCAACTTCGAATTGGCTCCTCCTAAGAAGTCGAGTCCAAGTTAAAGTGCTTGTCTGCCTCTTCTTTCCATGCAAATTCCAAGTTCCAACCCACGCCGACGAAGCAACCAGGAAATTTCCCTCAACGATCGCCTTTATATGTATCCCATAGATCTTCGCAGGAGAAGAAATTGGCGAATTAATAATGGGGAAGCCGGCGGCTGAGGGAGGCCGGTGCAAGAGGCACCCGAAGCACCGGCAGTCGGTCGGGGTTTGCCCCTTCTGCCTCAGGGAGAAGCTCTATCAGCACCTCTCTCAAACTTCGGTCTCTTCGTCCGCTACTGCGGGTCTTTCTTCTTCGTCGTGCTCTTCGTCGCTGTACTCGGACGATGACGACGGCTCCGATGACGTCTCTTCTTCGGCTTCCTCGCCGCCACGACTCCATGACATGAAGCGGGCGACGGTGGTTACTGGCCGGCTGACGAAGAGCCGGTCGTTGATGTTCGTCGTCAGAGGCCGCCGTCGGAAGGAAGAGGAAGAGAAGAAGAAAGACAAGGAGTTGAAGGTGACGAAAGAGAAGTTTTGGAGCAAGCTGTTTGGTGGTTCGAATAAGAAGAAGAAGAAGAAACAGGATCAAGGTGGTGGTAGTTTGCTGCATTCCCAGACCTTCAAAGAAAAGCCTTCTGCAAAATGGATCTTATAAGATCAATTCTCAAATCGGATATGTTTATTTCATTCATTTCATTCATATTTAAATGAAAATATCAATTATGTAATTAATTGTCCTAAAAACTACCGTTTCTTGATAAATTTGGTTAACATCTAACTCAAATTTTAATGACTATGGTAAATATAACTAGTATACTAATGGTTTGTGTTAGATATAACCAGTTTACCTATTGCAGTAGTTTCTGACATGGTTTTTTAGACATTACAGTCAACTTAACATCGTTAAACGTGACAATTATAATTGAGTCTATAACAAATATAGATCTATAACTAATTAAAAGAACTACAATGAATAAACAGATATACATTTTCAGAAAACGTACCCTGTACAATTATTTAAAGAAGTTAGTTTTCGTAGAAAGTATTAATGTGTATTTAAAATCTCAATTTTTCTTTCAATTTAAGAAATTTAAAGTTTTAATGATTCTCATTCAGAACATTATTAAAGGTTCCAACCTATTTTTTTTTCCTACATTACCTAACAGGCAGTTTATCCATTTGGCTTTGTATTCGGCAGAGTGATCTAGCTAGGATGTAAACAAAAAAAACGTACCGCCTTCATTGCTACCTGATTTTAATGTTCTTTTTAAGGCAAAAATAAAAAACAGGAAACGTCTACCATTTCCTAAGACTCAAATTCCCTAATGGAAGAATAATCAAATCATTGCATATATAGATTACTGTGCAAGATCATTTAAACTTTTAAGATATTCATGGAGGCCATAAATATAATAGAATAGAGTATATTCATTTGAAATTCCCTTTTGCTAATAAGACTTTCTCAATTTCACCGAGCTCCTTCTCAAGAATATCTTCCTGATTTGCGATCACTTCAGTAGCCTCAGAGTTCTTTTGCGCTAGAGTTGCAGGCTGCAGGCTGCAACACAAACAACAAATACTTCAGTGAAGATGCAACAAAATGGGCAGGGTAATGGTATTGAAATTTGAAAAAGGAAACATGTAAAATACTCGCGCATCTTTTTCCTATAACTGTGTATCTACTCAATGAAAATAACTTTGAATTTCCAAAGGAAATCAGATAAATGTTTTAGCTAACAGAACTATTGAAAATTGTTGGACAAGTCGAGGAGCAAGGCACTGCAAATAAACTATTGGCTTCCCAAACGCCCATTTTCCAGTTACATGGATCTTTTTTTCTTCTTTCCCTTTAACAGTTATACTTTGTTGCAGACATTACTGGAAAAGGATAATGAGGAAATATATTAAGGATGGTAAGAATTGTAAGGAAAACAGGACCAAAGTAATTAATCAGCAGAGTACAGGAACAATTAATTAACTTGGGTTCAAATAGACGTGAGAAGCAAGTATTTGCGATAATGGTAACTAATTACTCAAAGCCTTATATATTAGGAGGCCAACTAGAAGCCATAAATTTTTATGCCTAGGTCAGATCCAAACAGTACACCTGGGTAGATCCTAATTATGCCTGATCCATGGAAGGTTTTTTATTCGATACATGAAAAGTTTAAATGGGAGGAAACAAATGCTAAACGGACACATTAATTTTCAAGATATGATCAACCGATAGAGTGAGTAATCAAACTAGCACTTATGAACACTACAAAGAAACATAAACCAGAAAAAAAGAAGAAGAAGAAGAAGATAAATGCAGTCGAAATAAGTACAAGTACTTTTACCTCGGTAATTAGCTGTTTCAACTTTTCAAGGTTTTCCTAAACTTAATCCATAGTTTATAATTGAGCTTTCTTAGAAATACCCTGATTATTGTGGTCATATTCTGAAGATCTTCCTCCACCTTCCTAATCATCCGAATCAAATCAGAGTCCACACCCCACCTCATTGATCGCACATCCTCCTCCATTACCTTAAACGAATCGAGTTTCCGATCGTCGCAGACCCAACCAACAAAGAGGACTGCAACGAGAGAAATTTATTGCCAATTAAGGTACACCTGGATTTGCTCGGAAGCACCTGGAAGGACGAAGTTTAAGAGAAAACCAATCGAGGATATGTCTGACGGAGAAACGCACAGCATTTCAGCAACCAAATAATCTGATCCAACTTCTTCCAACCCGGACTCTGATGTAGTTCATCGCCTGAAAAGTTCACACCGCTATTTTTTTTTCCCAGTTCAATTTTTCCCACAGATAATAATTAGAAAGGTGAAATTCGTGTTACTCGATGAAAGCATCCCGGTATGGCACATTGGCACATCGACATGATGAATCTGCCGACGATGCAGTAGCAGTCCAGCAACGCGGGGGCGAAAGACACGACGAACAATTGGAAAAAGAAGCGAGCTTCGCGCGATTGGAGCAAATGGGGAGGAGATGCGCTCGACGAGGGCGGAGAGAAGCCGACGGCATTCCGACACAAACAGCGATGGAAACGATCGGCATTGCTTCGGGGCGAGGTGCAAGTTGGTTGCACGAAGGCGGGCGCGGCGCGATAAATGGGAGGGCGGCGCAAATTAACAATACTAAAAAAAAAACAAATTAATTATATTTATGCAAAATTGTAGATGTTTTGCTTAATAATACCGGCATTAATTAAACAAGATGTGTGAAAATTTCTGAGACATTAGGAAGAATAACAGGCCTAAATTATTTTCAAGTAGATTTCTGGGTTTAATTTAGAATTATAAATATTTTATTTAAGGATATAAATAAGCGAGAGTTTCAAATCCTTGATCCTTAATTTTCCGAAGGCGAGACCAATAAAGTATCTTTTGCGTCGCTTTAAATAGAATTAAATTGCCTTTATAAAAAAAAATGCTAAGGCTTTTCCAGATAAAGTCAAAAAAATTGCCTAGTACCGCTACATTTATATTAGAAAGTATATGGATAAAAGATATCACCGTTAAAAATCAAATCTTAAATTTTTACCATCTATTCTATGAACGCTCACGCTGAGTGGTTCAAATAATTACTTTGATCTGCCCTCTTAATTGCCTCATTTAATCACTCCAAATTATTTAATTCTTCATTACCAAACCCAAAGAAAATATTTCAAAATAAATATTTCGAAAATATAAGTTCAATTCCAAAATTGAACAGGGCATCGGCAACCTTCCACCGCTACAGCTGGAAAATTCATGCAAATGATCTGATTAATTCAAATGCAATTAATTACGATCATCAGACCCATTCTTCTCGTGTCGACATAATTTAAATGCATGACTGGTGATTTTTCTTGGTCGACTAGTATCAGTTATTTAAATTTTTTATCTGCATTAATTATGAATACGATCGATTCAATTTATTTAAAAAAAAATTATCAGTCATTAAAATAAATTGAGAAATACTACAACTTTAATATCCATGATTTATCATTCTCTTTGGAAAAAAAAAACTATAAATTTATAATCTTAAATATTTAAGAGCAGGATTGAACGTCCTGTTATTATTGGTCATGAATGGTGGCTTTTGATCCGCCACTTGATGGGTTGGTCAGATTCCGACAGGCAACCCAACTTGTTATTCGTGTTGTCTTTTGGTGCCGTGGTGCTGCTGTCGTCTACCTAACCAAAAGGCACAGCAAATATTTCCATAAATTTCTCTCTCGAAAGGTTTTGTCTCCTGAAAATTCTTATAAAATCTTTCGATAAAGAAAATATTTATCGCCAAAACAACTGAGCAAGCTAAGGTATCGTAGAAGATTTACCTCTCTTATGATGATCCGCGCGATTTCAGAGCCGTTAGATTAGCGATTCAAACTTTTTTTACAAAAAAAGTATCGTAGAAGAATTCAAAAATTCAATGATTCTACAGGAAAGGAAGTGAAATGTGAAGCGGAGTATTTATTTCTTCAAATTCAAACCTGTTATATATTTACTTGCAAATTTAAGCTTAGTTTTTGAAAGAATAATAATATTCAATCAAAAGCATTAACAATTTTTTTTATTTGTTATTTTTTTAGTTGCATCGATTGCTAAATCTTGTAATTGGAGGAGGGCAAAGCATGATTACATATTTCATATTTCTATTGCAAAAATATCAAGTTAGACTGACTATCTACGCCCATGAATTACTATATACATATTAATTTTTTTTTCTAAAAATATCCTTGAATGAAAAGTCTAAAATACCTATTTTATAAAATTTAACCCGCTCTTTCCTTTTTCATTCGGTAGATAGAAATCAAATACGTCGTATTTGTATTCGGTGGACTATAACTGAACAATTCTAATATGTTCGATAGATGATAGTCGAATATACATCAATGTGTTCGACGACCTAAGACTGAACGACGCGGAATACAAAGGCATTGGATTCCGACCTCAATTCATCCACGGAGTCCCTGTCACTGTTCGATCGCTATCTCCGGGGATCGAATCCGTCAAAGACACTATATAACCAACTTTGAATCCGTCGGAGGTCACAATTCGACTGGATTTCAATCACAATCCGATCATGGTCCGATTGGGGTCCGGACATATCGTGATCGAATTTCAATCAAATTGTGATCGAAATCCTCTGCGATTGCGATCACCAGCGGTCGCAAAGATCGCAATCAGAATGCGGCTTCTGATTCTCGGCCCACAATTGATCGAACCAACGCGCCATGTCAAACTGCGATCTAATTTTTATCGGATTGCAGTCAGAATTTGATCGAATTGTAGTCGCCAGCGATGCAACTCCAATAGAAATCGATTCCGTATGTAATTCGGTCAGAATATGACTACTATCTGATCAAACTCCGATATCAATCGTGCCGCGTTCAGATTTTGACTGGATCACAATCGAAATCCACCGCTCTACGATGATGCCGAGTGACAATGAGTGCTTCAATGTAGAGTGTCAGGCATGGGAAGTGCTCCAATGAGTGCTCAAGCGTCATAACTTTTGGTGATCAATAAAAAAAAAGATAAAATAGAAATAGGATGGAGTGTATATAAAAATAAATTGTTATAAAAAAATATTGATTGATGTATTTAAAAAATAGTGTGTATTTAGTGGATGAGGGGTGTAAATATTTGATCCCTTTTTAAAATTTCTAAATTTGACTGACTTGAGTGCACGAGTTCATGCTGTTTGAAGACTTCTTTGTATTGAAAACTCATGAATTGTGTTTGACATTGATATCCATCTTTCTCTCATGTTAAAGAAAATTTCTATATTTAAAGAGATGTGTTTGTTTATTATGTTTTGAATTTATATGATAGATAAATTAAAAAGAAAAATTATTTTTCTTCCGGAATTAGTAGGAAGAAATTTGATCATTTAAATTAAAATAACAAACGGAATGAGAATTTATTGGGCAAAACTAAACACCGCATCTTGAGAAAAAAAACACAATTAGATTTTAATTAGAATCATCAATTTATATTGGATATCACATCTTAGGAAAAAAAACATAATTAAATTTTGCTTAAAGTCGTCGATTTATATTGGATACCACATCTCGAGGAAAAAACACAAATAAATTTTGATTAGAGTTGTCGATTTATATTGGATCTGCCGGATCCATCGTGTCAAATAATTTTAATAAATTTAATTGAAATTTTATTAATCTATCATTTGACAAATATAAGTAGATCAATTCGTATAGATTACAAATGAAGACTAAGATCGCAGATTAAAGAAATTGAAAGTTCTTTTTCCTTTTGTAAAAGATTTTTATATTAAATAAGTTTAATTTAATTTATCATATTAATGACCCTAATTGAATTTTTATTTTCTCCGAATGGAATTATTTTGATTATATACGAGTGATATTTAAAAATAGAATTTTTAGAATAAATAAATAAATAATTTTAAAGCTTTTTTAATTTTTGCATGGTTGGTAGATTAGTCCGTGTGTAATTCATCTTATATTGAATTGGATTGAATTTTTTTCAATTGACGAGCCAATCTATTCTTTTTCATTAAATATTAAATTTACTATGACTTGACTTGTTCCCTCGTGGATCGATTAATTTGACCGTTCTAATTTTGACTACAAATATTGGATCCCGATCGATCACAATTGTGAGTCATATGCCACGAGTGATAGAAAAGCAAGGAGGAAAATTAGGAGGGGTTTGGTTCCCAGAGAATTTTTTATTTTTTATTTTTATTTTTATTTTCTAGAAAATAGAAAATAATTTTTTTTTCTAATTTTTCAGAAAATGTTTTTTATTTTTTGAAAAATGAAAACGAAAATAGAAAATGATTATTTCTCATTTTTCAATTTTCCAGAAAATGCTCTTTTATTTTTTAAAAAATAGAGATGGAAAATACGAACCAAATACGTTTTCTCGTTTTCACAAAAAATGAAAATGAAAAACGGAGAAGAAAATAGATATCAAATGCCCCCTAACTTCTTATTAGAGTTGTAAACGAATCAAGTATTTATGAATAAATTTGATGTTTAACTTGATAAAAATTTGTTTATGTTCATTCAATATGCATTAAAATCAATTAATAAATAAACTTGAATAACTTGATTAATTAAATAAATAAATTTGAATACATATGTGTTCGATTTATTAATGTTCATAAATAACGTTCGTAAACAATATTTTTGAACTGTATTCATGAATAAATTTATTTAAAAATTATTTATGAACTCATTTATAAATAAATATTAAAAATTAAAATAAATAAGAAGTTTAACTTAAGAGTTTGATAACGTTTAAATAAATTGAACTTAAATAAATTTGAATAGAAACTTTATACCCAATAAATAAGTCAAACTCAATCTCTAAAAAAAGAAATCAAATCAAACTTGAACAGATTTTGAGCACTGTAAAATTTGACTTTGGCTTGACTTATTTACGGTCCTACTTATCGTGCCACCTAACGATAAGCATAGTATGCTATGGTCGATGTTCATGTGATCCGTGCATGACTCAATGACCCCTTAACTCCCGTTGAGATATTTTAAGGACGATTTTTTTTTTGTCCCTTCGGAATAGTTGATTGATTATAATAGTATATATGTTATTATAGATGAATAAAAATTGATTATCGATGTAAAATATAAAATTTTCATTCGGATTCAATTTTTTATTATTATTATTATTTTAACTAAAAAAAAAGTCAGTCAGGGAATATAATGTCTGTAATTTACCTTTCTTCGTTGTTGTGGAAGAAGTGACGATAAAGAGCGTAAAGTGTTGAGATGGACGGAGTCACTCATCACTGCTTAAGGACGGCGCTTTTTGTCAAGTGCGTTGGGCCGCACTTTTTAATTCGACGAGCGAGGAATATATTGAATGAAGGAAACGCAATAATATACGATGTATCCAGTAAAGAAAGGCAATGAATTAAAAGATATATTTAAAATTGGTATTAAATGGTATATTACTTTTACTGGAAAACTGATGGGAGGTAAAATTTAATATTCAAGCATGAAATATATTTTTTGTTATGTAATCTAGTTCAGTCGGTTAAATTGGCATCTATTTTAAAAAAATAAACTAGTATATGCCAAGACTTGTCACATTAAGATATTACAATCTATATTTAAAAAACTCAATATAATATATGTCCATACAACAAAGAATATTTCTTAAATAGTCAACTAATTTTAAAAAAAAAAGATGTATTAATTCATGTAGAAAAATAGATTTGACTAAACAAGGTAGCTTGAAAAAAAAATTACATTCGATATGGTAACTCGCCTAAATAAACTGCGAATGAATTTTAAAATTTGAGTCGAATTGATCTATCTATTACTTAAAGACATGTCTATCTATTATAAAAAGGAAAAGAAAAAAGAAAAAAGAAAAATGCGTTACCTTAAAAAAATGTTAAAAAGCTTTGGAAATGACGAAGAAATAAATAACTCTCGCTTCAGCTGCTTTCTCTTAGTCTCCCTATAAATTGAAATCCACGCCGCCTTGCGGCTTTGCCTGATCCGTCCGCAGATCCAGGGATTCTCTCCGGCTCTCTTCTCCTATACCGAAAGGGCGGGCCAACTTTTCGACTAATGGCGCTCGCCAACGGCACCGCTCTCCTTCCCCGCGACCACCAATCCCTCCCCTGCTCTGCGGACGTCTCCTCCCTCGTTTTCATCTCGCCGTTCCTCCGTGCCGCCCGGAGGAAAGGCTTTCCCCGACCGGTGTCCGCCGTCTTGCCCGCGGGACCAACCAAGATTCCAGTCAATGGCAAGGAGGCGACGCTAGTAGCGGACGCGAAGACGGGAAAATGGTCGGTGGATAGCTGGAAGGCCAAGAGTGCTCTCCAACTGCCGGAGTACCCGGACAAAACGGAGCTGGAGGCGGTGCTCAAGACGATCGAGGAGGAGTTCCCGCCGATCGTGTTTGCTGGAGAGGCCCGCCACCTGGAGGACCGGCTCAGGGATGCTGCTCTTGGCAAGGCGTTCCTCTTAATGGGGGGCGATTGCGCTGAGAGTTTCAAAGAGTTCAACGCCGTTAACATCAGGGACACCTTCCGAATTCTCCTTCAGATGGGCGTTGTTCTCATGTTCGGAGGTCAGATGCCTGTCGTCAAGGTAATGAAAATCGAGCATTCATGTTTTTTCCGATCTTACCGGTCTGGAGTCTGTATGCCCGTTCCGATTCTAGGATTGTTTGCTTTGGTTTTGTAGGTCGGAAGAATGGCTGGTCAGTTCGCGAAGCCTAGGTCGGATCCTTTCGAAGAGAGGAACGGCGTCAAGCTTCCAAGCTACAGAGGGGACAACATCAACGGTGATTCGTTCAACGAGAAGTCGAGAATTCCTGATCCTCAGAGGATGATCCGGGCCTACAGCCAGTCTGCGGCGACGCTCAACCTTCTCCGGGCGTTTGCCACCGGTGGCTATGCTGCAATGCAACGCGTTACCCGGTGGAACCTCGACTTCACTGAGCACACTGAGCTAGGAGACAGGTAGTAGGAGATCATCAAATCTGGTGTTGGATGATGGCCTTATTTTGTCTCTTTGGCCATTGAAAAGTTCGCGGGGAGCAAAGCAGTCATGGTGTTTGTTCTTTTTCCAGGTATCAAGAATTGGCCCACCGCGTGGACGAGGCCTTGGGGTTCATGGCTGCAGCAGGACTCACTATCGATCACCCTGCCATGTCAACAACTGAGTTTTGGACCTCCCACGAGTGCCTTCTCCTTCCCTATGAGCAGGCCCTCACTCGCAAGGATTCCACCACCGGTTTCTTCTATGATTGCTCCGCCCACTTCCTCTGGGTGGGAGAGAGAACCCGACAACTGGATGGTGCCCATGTTGAATTTCTCCGTGGTGTCGCCAATCCTCTCGGTATCAAGGTGAGAATAGTATTCACCGAGCCAGATATACTGTTCTAAATTTATCCAAAATCTGGTATGATGGAATGGTGTTTTATATAAAGGTTGTTTTTTTTTTCATCTAAATAAATATTAATGATCAGGATTAATCGCTTTTTGTTTTGCACAAATCTAATTGCTGTAAATGACCTTCATATTATTTCGTGTGAAGTCCTCTTCACAATAATTTTTTCTATACCAATGAGTTGGATGATGACCTTGAATAATTTCACTCTTTTATTTTTATTATTTTTATTTGAAAGATTGGATTCCTGACCGTCGATGGGATCATAAACCAGTTTCTTAGATGTTTTAAAACTGATAATTTATAGGAGCATTTTCATAGCTAAAACCAAGCGCTCAGGTTCATTGCCAATTCTTTAAAAATTTCATCTTACTATAACAGAATTTTCTGATTTGACTTGAAAGCTGAATCATTCAATTGTTGCAGGTAAGTGATAAGATGGATCCTAACGAACTTGTGAAGTTGATTGAGATCTTCAATCCTCAGAACAAGCCGGGGAGGATAACCATCATAACGAGGATGGGGGCAGACAAGATGAGAGTAAAGTTCCCTCATCTAATTAGGGCCGTCCGAGGAGCCGGACAGATTGTAACCTGGGTCAGCGATCCCATGCACGGGAACACCATCAAAGCCCCTTGTGGTCTCAAGACTCGACCTTTTGACTCAATTCTGGTATACTCACATCCTTCTTAATTTTCTGCTTTTGAATAATTATATTTCGTTACTAAGGCTGCACCACAGAGACATATAGGCACTGAAATATGAACGGGAATGTTATTTAAGAGCCCTCCAGTGGATTTTCTAAGGTGCATCTCCCTTTACAGTTGACCCGATCAAACTTTGACATAGTTGATTAACAAAGAGTCCAGGAGATTTGAACCATCTGATTGGATGGCTGTAAACGGACCCTTCCGTAGGACGGCAGTTCCCGTAATTTGACGTCTCGTAGCATGCAAAGGAATTCAATTGAATGGTCATGCCGTTGCTCGCCTGCTTCTGCTTCGGACTGGTGCATGTAACTATGAGTGTTTGTTCAATCTATTTCTTGACCATGTACATGCATCTTTAGCTCGGTGAACTTTTATCCTGTGTCTGTTGATGAAAAGGTCTTTAAAGTTCAGGGTGGTTGTTTAATTGCTAGGTGACAATTTAACCATATATTCAATTGTATTGGTATGGTCTAATTTTTTCCTATATCCTTTATCATGCCTACTTGGTGGTCGGCCTGTCTAGTCTCTGCTCCATGTTTGACCTTCAGGTCATAGTTGTATTGGTGGTGCAATATCATTTTCAACAGCTAGTCTGAAGCTTATTTTAGATGCCCTCCGATTATTTTCTTCGTCAAAGGTTAGATATTTCCATCAAATGCTAACAAAAGAGTACTCCGCCAACTTGGCAGGCTGAAGTCAGGGCATTTTTTGATGTCCATGAGCAAGAAGGAAGCCACCCGGGAGGGGTGCACCTGGAGATGACTGGGCAAAACGTGACAGAGTGCATTGGTGGATCGCGGACTGTCACTTTCGATGACTTGGCTTCGCGCTACCACACCCATTGTGACCCCCGGCTCAATGCTTCCCAGTCTCTGGAGCTGGCATTCATTATCGCTGAGCGATTGAGGAAGAGGAGGATTGCATCGAAGTCCCGCAATCCATTCGAGCAGTTGGACTCCCTGCCTAATCTGGGCCTGTGAGGGACAGTAATGTCCTTCTATACTGCAGTGTATGCTCTACTTGGATGTGAGCTTTCACGGGATGGTTTTCTTTTTCCCTCGTGCCTACGAATAAGAGGGTGAAGTTGTATGCGGACGGCTCCATGGTTTAATGTCGCTCTATATATATATATATATAATATCTTTAGTTAACTCTTCGAAGGTCAAATAATTGATTAAAAAAAAATCTTCTTCTATTTTATTACAAAGTGTCGTCATTAATTTTCACTTTCTCAACAGTGACAACAAAAACAGGTATCCGTTTTGCTTGGGATCTGTCCATGTTATCAGACATATAAAACTCATCCCGCCTTAGATTTCCAATCGAATCTAGTATCTTTCCTCTTATTTGATTATCAGCTAGGTATACATTTTGCATCGTCGTTAAATTGCAGACAGGTGCAAAGCTGACATTTTAGTAAAGTTTCCAATGGTCGTGGGGATCACGCCTTCAATCTAATTGGAAGAGAGGAGCAAGGCTCTCGAGTTTGAGCTGCAGATTTGTGAGATGCATAAGTGCTGTTGGAATCTCTCCTAGGGTATTGTTGCCAGTCAACGCTAAAAGAAGCAGGTTGGAGAGATTGCCAATCTGGGTTGGGTTTTCTCCACCAAATCCTCGAAAAGAAAGGTCCAAAATCTCTAATTCAGTTAAAGATCCAATGGACTTGGGAACATCGGAATTGGAGCCCCATAAAAGTTGTTTTGGCTTACATCCAAATACTTCAGATCAAAAAAAGGTAGTATTTATCATGCTTTTGTTTGAGGATATCATATAGTTCGCCGCCTCTGTACGAATAAGTTTAAGTTCTGTAACAAGACCTGTGATGTTGTTGCATCCTACGTCTTCCCATCTTCAGCAGTATTCTTCGCCCTTCCATGGAGATGGCTGCTCATCGATATCGGAGAGGCCACTTCTCACGCTCAGAAGGGCCTTCCTCTCCTCTATGCAAAGTTGCAAAGATCCAGAGAAAAATAAGAGAGAAATCCAGAAAGAGGTGCGGAAGAAGGTTGTGCGTAGCAGCAGCAAGGCATGATACGTCCCTGGTTGTACGTTGAGTCAACCGATTTACTCGAGTGCTCATGGAAACGAGAGCAAAAGGATTTAGTTTGGAGAGAGTCGACCGCTCGGTATCAATATGATCGATGAATGATGTCACGCCGTGTCTGTTTGGTCGTAATTCCCTTCCCTTCCAGGCAATTGTCTGCATTGATTGATTCGAGAAGATTAAGAGGAATTGTGTTAGCAACAAGGAAATGCTGCGTGACATAATTTTCATGAGACCGTGGAATTCAGCTATCAACCTGAGCCTGTATCATTTTGAGCCAAATGAATTATGAACTCAAGACCCTAGAGAAAGCTGGTTTTGACTTTTGACCACCTAAATGCCGTGAAAGTGGTAGCTGCCCTTGGAACGAAAATAAATATTGAGACAAATTCCAGTACTTGCCCTCGGAACCGTTGGGACGAGACCCAACCTAAATACCTAATACATACCCCACTGCAACTTAGAGAATATTGAAGCTTTAGAAATCAATGTATGGTATGTAACTTAAGATTGGGGCTTTAGAAATTAGTACATGGTATGTAAGTCGATCATTTTAGGTACCTAGTAGCCATGCCTCTTCGACGAAATTGTTTAATATGTATTTATTTCAAAATTGTAATTGGTAAATTGAAGAAAACATGTCTCTCCGTATGTTCCCTGACCCTGTTTTTCAAGTAATGTATCCCACTTCCCTGACCCTCAATCGAAGGTAACCATGACCGAGTATTTACATTAGGAAAAGGCAGGTTGGCTAATATTAATGGATTGCTATTGAATCGGATTCAGGAAGGTAGTTAGTTTTTTTTTTTTTTTTTATAAAAGAAGATGCAAGATGGCGCAAAGAATAGCAATAGACGGAAAGAAGGTTCGTCATGGGGGCAAGTGTTTAATCGCAATGGTCATCTCATCAGCCGTTAAGTCTGACCGTGACCCGGCAATAAGGGGCAACCTTGTGCGAGTCGAAGAAGAATCCAACGCGCTGATGGTGGACCCGACCGGTTCAACCACCCTTGCCTCGGCGCCTCCAACCCCACGCAATTTACTCCTTCCTCGTTTCTGTCTTTTTGAACTTCTTCTTTGGCTTCTCCTTCAGCCAACGGCGTCGTGAAGCGACTTGGGCACTTGCTTCTCTAGAAAAACCTTCCGCTTTAACACTTACCCCACCCCCGGCGTCTCGGATTTGATCGCGCTGCAGGATCTCCGAGGAACACACGCTTTTAGCGACCAGCTGCCAAGGGGTGAGCGCTCCTCGCTTCGATTTCTGTTTCTTTCCATCGATTCTTTTCCGTTTCGATATGGTAGGGCAGGTACTCGGTCTCCTGAAATTTTGTTTCGCCGTCAAGGTGCCTGCTTTTCCCGTTTTGATCAAATCTATTAAGAGACCAGCATCGTGGTCGCGTTTTGGTCTGATCGATGACGAGTTCACCATCTTGCTCGTTCGCACTTTTGTTCGATTCCATCATTTTCTAGTTTTGTTTTTGCGGCTTCGAGATTGAGCCATTTTGTAGGCATAGCCATTAGTTCAGTTCGGGATGCTGCCCTACTAGTTCAGGTACATCTTTTTTTTTTTTTTCCTTCTGTTTTGACGGTGTTTTCTAGTGGCTTACAGAACAAGTAATTCGGCATCATTTCGTCGATTCCTTCTTTACAACTGATTAAACGATTTTTCCGACTTTGGAGATCAAATCATCTTCGCAAACTGATTGTTTTGACAAGAAGGAAAGTTATTTGTGATTCTCGAGTCTCCTATTTCCTTGATAATTAGGAGAAACTGTTTTTCTAATCGCCTCTTCTCCGTGGTATTTTTTCCCCCTTTCTTTCCTATTTTCTCAAAAATTTGATCTCTTCAATAATTTGAATGCGTGCTCATTCGTTGCATCACACGTGTTAAGGTCTAGTTCTTCCAAATGGCGCATAAGGAATCTCAATCCAAAACAATCGAGGGGCCTTCTTCCTCATTGGATTCATCAGACGCAAGATCATTTAACAAGACAACTCACTCATTGTCTGTAAGTGCTCGTTTGTGTATGATATTGCTCCATTTCTTTTCCCAACTCACATTGGTTGTTATTGATTGTGAATTTTCTTCTTCGTGTGCTACTTAATTATTTTCAGAAGCAAAGTCTGAGAGCTTCTGATCTGCAACAACAATTAAAAAAGCTTCAGGAAGAGCTGAGGAAGGAGAAAGAGGAGAAATCCCGAGTAATGCAACAACTTGCCGTTCTGAAGAAAAATCTTGCATCTGAAAAACTCACAGATGAAAATAAGTCAAAAGTGGAGTCTCTAGAGAAAGAAGTTCAGAAAGCGAAGGAATCAGAAAGAAAATTGCTCGGCTCGCTCGCATCCCAGACAAAGCTCCTTGAGCAGATAAATCTCTCTCTGGAAGAAGCCAAACTCGAGAACAAGCTTCTGCGAGAGAACAGCAAGAGCTTGGAGAGTTCTAGACGCTTTGGCAGCCGAAGCCTTAGGAACTTTGAGAAGCATTTGTTTGGGAATGATCTCGTCCGCATTGGCTCTGCGGAAGAAGACATTAGAGCACTAAGGAACGAGCTTAGGTTAAGCACAGACGCAGAAGAGAAAAGCAAGATAGCAATGGATGGTTTAGCATCTGTCCTGAAAGAAGTAACAACAGAATCCAACCAGGTGAAGGGAAGACTCAAATCAACCGAATCTGAGCTCGAGAAAGCAAGAGGTGAAGCAGAAGACTTAAAGGCTCAATTAAGGAGTATGGAAGAACAATTTGAAGCAGCATCCGAAGAATCCGAAAGGCTCAAGTATGAATTGGAGGAATCTACCACTGCTTGGTGTGAGAAAGAGAATTGCTTCATAAACTGTATCAAAATGTCCGAAGAGGAGATCACTAAGTTAAAAGCGGAGAACGATAAGTTGTTCCATTCACAAAGATCAGCCAGGGAAGAAAATTCCAATTTAAGGGATATTCTAAAGCAGGCCGTAAATGAAGCCAGCATTGTCAAAGAATCCCTAGAGATTGTTAGGAAAGACAACATTGAGCTAAAAGATCTTTTATCTGAGAAGGAAAACGAATTGCAGCGACTAAAACAAGAATATGAATGCCTAAAGGTCAGTGAAGCTGCAGCAACAGATAGTGTCAAGGAGCTGAAGAGCTTGCTTGCTGCAACATCCACAATGGGCTCAACCAAAGGAGCCCTTTCGCATGAGAGTGAACCCATTGCGATAAGTAATGGTGATGCCGGAAAACTTGTGCCTGGACATAACAAACGATTGCAACATGGTCATTGGCATTCACTAAGTGAACCTGGGAAGCTGAGGGCGTACGAAATTAAGGTTGCTTCCTCTATTGTATCTGACTACGAGCAGTCAGTAAACCTTGATGCTTTTGATAACTTAGATGCGAGTCATTTGGATGATCCTGAGCAAGCTGCTGCAAATCAGAAAAAGAAGACATTTCTTCGGAGATTCGGAGAGAGTTTTAGAAGAAAAAGAAGTTAAATGTAGGATTCATCAAAGGTCCTTCTTGTGGTCCTCTTCCTATTCGTGTCAATCTGCAAACTTTTAACCATACAACAAGGTTGTAGCATCACCGTGCAATAATGCTTGCTTTTATGTATAATAATGTAAGTTCGAAATTCATCGAGTTTAAGAAAAGTAGGGATCAAATGAAACAATGAAGATTTTTTAGTTTTAAAACTTGAGATTCAACTAGATCCACTGTTTTTTTTTTCCTGAGATTGGACGTCGAGTAATGATAGTTTTGTTGGTTTAAAGTTCATTAGCTTGACTTGGTCCGAATTTTGATATAGGGATTACTCCGACGATCTAATCCGATGAGTTTAGCCTCCGGTTTCCATTTAATACGTCGAATTGATGGATCTGATTCAAATATAAAACATTGACTTCTCCTGATCACTCAATCTATTTGTCTATATTTTAAAATAAAAGAGAACTTGAATAAGTAATAATAAATAAGTGAATTGAGTGAATAATGTAAAATAGGTGAAAAAATAACAAGTTTTAAATATGGTGATTTTATTATTCAACAACAAGAATTAATGAAAATATAATTAGTAAGATAAAGTTTATTATTTCAATAAAGAGCTTATAAAGTCATATATAACCATCCTTATTTAAGTTATAAGAAAATTTTATAAAATACTAGTATGATTTTTATAATATGAAATTTCATGTAAAAAAAAAAAACAGTGTACCAGAGGAGATGCAGAATTTTTTAGAAAAGTTAAAAAGAAACTAATTCACAACAGAAAAGAAATTAAATATAGCTTTAATAAATAACAAAGGAGAGATATTATATTAATATCTAAAAATGATTAAATTATTTTATAGTTTGAATAGTTAAATTGATTGAAATGTAAAAAAAATAAAATAAAGAGGGTTCAAATAAAACATTAATTAATATAATAAAATAATTTAATTAATATAAATACTTATGAGAGAATAAAATTCTCGCGACTAGTTAAAAAAGTTAAAATAAATACAATTTAACAATGATTATTGAATAAAAATTTGAGACATTTTATAAAAAAATTAAAATCGTCAATCTAAAAATTTCTATAGATCTGTCTCACTATTATTATGAGAGATAAATTACGAACAATCTATCCAGCGATAAATGATGATTGAATAAAAGTTCGAGACATGATGGGATTGGAGTTGGATTATTTTTTGTTCCTAAATTTGATTCAACTTTAATTCCATTTTTTTTTTTAAAAAAAAAAGGTTATTGAAATAGTCAACCGAAACAGATTTCGCCAGGGGAAAAAAAAATAGTATTCTGAAAAAGTAAAAAAGAAGTTTGAATCTTCCAAAGAAAATTAAGTGCGATCAAAATCTATACAAAATAATAATAATAATAATAATAATAATCAATTGGATCCAGTTCACCTGACCTTTTATTTGTTTATATAAAAACAATATAATATACCAAGAAGGTTTGAATAGTCGATTAGTGGAAAAGCGGCTGTTTTACGCAATCTCTACGCGTGAAGCTTTCAATAACTCTTGGCCCAATTCTGTAGGACATTGATGTAAAACACACCGAGGCTCTGTATGAACTTTTCAAAATTCACAAAAGAAAACCTTGATTGTAACAACTGCAATAATCGAAAGAAATAAGTGCTCTATAGATTTGTAAAGCTTTTAATCGTATGACCACTCGTTGTGTTTGTTTCTAGCTTAACCGCCAATTGCTTGATGACAAAATGAATGGTAGGTTCACCCTTTCTGCATATCCCTAACATTAGAGACCGAACAAGGGTGCAGATAGAATTCAAATAATGACAGCAGAAACACCAGCAAAAATACCAGGCTTCAAACAATGGTAGACTCACAGCATTCCATTGATTGTTCTTTGAAATGGCTAGAAGAATTTAATGGTTCTTGGCTGAGAAATTTACCCGGCAGCAACGACAAATTTAGAACAAGATAAACATAACTGATATCTTTTTACAAACCATAATGACTTTGTAGAGTAGTGTTGTTTCGATAACGCTGAATCTGAAAGGATAAAAAGTCGGATGAGAGTCAACGATGGATATTTTACTTGCCATGTGATCTCATACGAGATACATGTTAAACAAAATAAGGTCCAGATGGATTTTACATGCAGATATGGCCACACGGCATAAACACGTTCAGATGCACAATATTATAGCAAGTGAAAAAAAGAAAAACAATATGACAAGATAACTTGTCATCTGCTTTGAGGTTTCAAAGCAACCAGATGTGTAAAACCATAGTGCAAGTACACAAATTGAGTCCATCAAATGCTAAGACAAGAGAACCTCGATAGCATTTTGAAGTTAAGCCAACGGGACAGTTCGATGAAGAGAAACTTCACTCCCTGCAATGTTTGGCAGATGAAAAAAAATATTAAGTCAGAGAATGAGATGCAGTCGAACGTTTTAGATGCCCACAAGTATTACAAAGCAACTTCTCTACCACGCGGAAATAGTAGGGTTTTAGCATTCGAGATTAGGCTATCATTAGTGGGCTGTTAAGGTTGAGAATTAACTTAAACTGCATTTGTACACTTCAAGGCTAGGAATTGAACTTCCCAGTCCCTCATACATTTTATCAAAAATCCAGTTAGTACTATCCAATTGAATTCGTGATCACAGGACATATCCCTGAGGAACTTCACAAAATATATTGTAAATAAATCATAATTTTCTTTATCTACATATAATAACATATGAGGAAGAATCTAATGAAACAATAAAATATCGATGGACATCTAGAAGTGCATCAACATTGTTCTGAAAAATGGAATATGTTTCCAGCAAAGATGAACTGAGCTGGAGAGAACAAGGTAAAAATAAATGCTGCAGGCTCCTGCTAGAGTGATTCAGGGTGATCACGCACAGGGAATGCAGCGACTCGAGGAGCTTGTTGAGAATCCATCATGTGAATAAGGAAAAAGGAAGGATGGTTGGGCATGACTCTAAGCAGAGCTTCGCCCAACCTAATTTGGCCAAATTGGCACTTCTAGTTTTACAAATGAACTTAATTCAAAATCAACTAACTATATTTGTCTTTTAATGGCATTACTTACACAAACAAATATTTTACGAATAGCTCTCCATTACCGGAACGGACAATGAAGGACGAGTAGATTCTAAATGTCTATCATGAACTACTTTTATCCCACTGTCTTAATAACCACATAAATTTGTCATCCAACTTCACACATTGATCAATTGTAGCCATTTTATTGGTCAAAACCACCACAGCTACTACTATTTTAGAAAATAAAATAGTTCCCACAGGAGGGTCTTGTGGCTAGCGCAGCAGTAGAGTTTGCACCAATGAGCAAAAGTCAATTCCCGAGGGTTGCAATCCTTTCGGGGTGCTTGCCCTCCTACTGCGCTAACCCTGAATTGGGCAATATGCTCCCCGTGATTTATCTCCTTTGTATTGGCTATGGGATCGGTTGACGGGGGACTGAGGGCGAATGAATCACCTTTTGCACCAATTTCAGAAAATAAAAAAATGAATTTAACAACTAGTATTGATTAAGGAGGCTATGTTTATTTTGCAAAACCATCATTAGCCATGAGCACAATTTTGGAGAATGGTATTTCACTATACCATTTCTAGTATTCAATGCATGTAGAACTATAATCTTAAGAAACTATCAAATTTTTTGTTACCATACCATTTCTAGTATTCAATGCATGTATAATCTTAAGAAACCATCAAATTTTTGGTCCTACTTAATTACCATAAGGCCTCCAAACATATCAAAGAGATGTTTGGACAACATAATATGGGCTATCCTCCGGATAGATTGCCATGAATTTTCTTAATTCCAAAACTGTCTTTTTGATTGCACTAAATGGCGGCTTTAGTGAGATTTAAACAGATATTCACCGATGATAATGCCACATCCCCGATTAGCAGAACTTCAAGTTTTCAATCCTCCTCCAGGTCTTAAATTGACCGACTTAACTATAACATTAGGAAACTCAATTGGAATAATACAAATAGGAGCTCAAACTAAACAATTTATGAAAGGACAAATTACGAGCGATGAAGCAATGGGAGGGATACGAAGGTACCATTTGATGAGAGATCCGAAGAGGAAATGCTGCATGATGGGGACTTTTTCGAGTACCTCGGCCTTGTACATCTTCAACATCCCACTGTTCACCTTGCTCCATGTCGGAACACCACTGATATCATCAAGCATGGGCGAATGCTCTGCAAATACTCCCTTCTTCACCTTTTTCACAAACGCCACACACGCCAAGTACATGTAATCATTTGAGAAATTGTCAAGAATGTCTTGGTTATGAATCGATTTAGGCTTCATGTACTTGTGATCAATCAGCTGGGCGGATCCAAATATAAAAGGGAGGAAGTGGTAGTCATCGAGCCCCCAGACGCCGTGCGATCCAGCTGGTTCGAGGCTGTAGGTGACCTGGAGTCTCCGCATGAGATCAAGGTAGGTAGAGAAGACACGGAGGACTAGAGCTGGATACTCCTCCTCTTTGATCAGCTCGAGACGGGCGAGGCAGTAGAGGAAGGCGGCGAAGTTGGTCTCGTGGCCAGTGCCGTAGTCGATGCGGTAGGCGTTGCCGAAGGAATCGAGAAGGTACGGAAGGAGCTCGTCGGCAGCTGGACGGAACTCCTCGGACTCGGGGAGGAGGGCGAGAACGAGACCGTGTCCCTCGTCGGTAAGGCGGGCGTGCCAAGTCCGGTAGGCTGGATTTCCGTAGCGGGAGGAGTGGGGGAGAGGAGGGATCTCGTCGATCCATCGGGCGAGGGTTTGAAGAAGGGAGAGTATGCTAGAGAGGGTGGCGGAGAGCGAGGAAGGGACAGGATCGGAGAGCTTTCGGCCGCGGACGGAGTGGGAGAGAGATGCAATGAAGCCAAGGAAGTGGCGGCCAGAAGTGGATGAGTGGAAGCGGCGGATGTCGTCAGGAGAGGAGATGCGTTTGCATGGGACCTCAAAATGATAGGGGGGCTCGGCAGGGGGAACGGGAAGAGGTTGGGGGACTGAGGCGAGGATGATAGAAGCCGTAGCCGTGGGGGCGTTGATGGCGGGGGCGCGGATGGGGCGGTAGGCCGGGGGAGGGGAGGACTCGGACCACGGCGGAGGGGATGACCAGGAGGCCGTGGCGCCATCACAAGAGGCGCATGATGAACATAGCACCGGAAAAGAAGGGGTAGCCGTGGAGGAGGAGGAGGAAGAGGAGGAAGGAGGCGCGGCGTCGGAGTGATCGGAATCGGTCATTTCTGGAAAGGAAAATCAGATGAGGGACGGAGGCGAGCGCTTGCAGTTGCAGAGTTGAAGATGTATCAGGGTTGAATTGTCTAAATTAAGCCCGTGGGCCAGTTCAGGTCCAGGAGGCTTGGCGAAAGCTTCGAAGCACGCGTTGTTATATGGATCGAATCCTCCTGCACAACCCAAGCCATGAGTCGACTGCTGAGGCTGTATTGTGCCCGCCCAGGTCGTGATCTCCACAGCCCTGGCTGTATTGTTTACAGCCCGGGCCTTTACAGCCCAGGTTTTATTGGGCGCAGCCCAGGGCCCACCTCCGTGATTTGTCTACAGCCTAGGCCGTGCTGTGTCGGACCGTGAAGGTGCGGATGACTCGGTGCTTCGAGTGGTCTCTTTCCCTTCCACCCTCGTTGCGACTGGATGATAGATAGAGCTTTAGATGTATCAGATATTTATGAATAAATTTGATATTCGATTTAATAAAAATTTATTTATGTTCGTTTAACACATATCAAAGTCAATTAATAAACAAATTTAAACAGCTTGATAAATTAAATAAACATGGTTAAATACATATATGTTCGGTTTGTTAATGTTCATGAATAGTATTCGTGAATAATATTTGTGAATAATGTTCATCAATAATATTTTATGATTAAATTTTTTTTAAAAATTATTTATAAACTTATTTATACTTATTTATAAATAAGAATTAAAACATTAAAAATTTAAATAAACAAACAAGTTTGAGTTACGAACTTAATAACATTTAAATAAGTCAAGATTAAATAAGCTTAAATTGAACTTTATTAAAAGTTTGATATTCATTAAATAAGCCAAGTTCAAATCAAGTTCAATCTCTAAAAAAAAATCAAGAAACTTAAACAGATTTTTCAATAGCTTGATTAATTTAAGACTTGATTTGATTTGGTTATCTTATAGAATAAATCTAAACATTGTAGAGTTTGATTTGGTTTGACTTATTTACAATAGATGTCTACCTAATTGGGCACCCTAATATATCTATTTACGTGAATTGACATTATTAAAATTTAAAAAGTTGTTGATAGAAATAACTTTCGTTAGTCCTTGATTTATCATAGGGCTTGTTAGGCTTTGATTGGTAGAACGTACATCCATATAGATAACTAAGAATTACTAGGTCGATTATTAATTACGATGTATTTATAAATTTTTCTTTAAATAGAAATTGATCCTTAGAACGTTCAAATCTACTGAGACAATCTATGCTTGCACCCGTTCGATTTATCTTCCTTTTCGATTAAAAACAATTGAAGGGGCGCTAACGTGACGGATATGTATTTCTTTATTAGGCTTTTATTGATTAGACATTTAGACTATGAGTTTTTATTAATTAAATGGATGGAGAAATTAAGGCGATTATCAAATTATATATATATATACATATCGTTGCGCGATCTATGTGCGGTAACATAGAATATACAATAACTTCGTCGATGCCCAAATAAGCATCGTAATGGGAAATATACGGTAACTCTTCCTCATTGGACAGTCACCGCCCCTAATCATTCGGCATCGCCGTCGAGCGGTTGGATTTTGGCTGCAATCCTGTTAAAATCCGACTGCAGTATACATGATCAACGTCGGAGTTCAGTCGGACCATGATCAGAATGTGGTTGAATTATAGGTACCAGCGTCACGGTCACTGACAGTCGCAATTGTGGTAGATTTCAGCCGTACTCCAGTGCAGGTCGAACTACAATCGGATTCATGTCAGATTGCAACCATAATCGACGCAATTGCGACTGTCAGCAACCGCGACGTCGGTGATCGCAATTTGATCGGATTCTAATCGAAATCCTGCCACAGTTTGATCGGTCGATTGAACGACGACAGCAACCTCGACAGATTTAGGGGTTAGCTATAGTGTTTGTCATAGAAGAATATTACGGGTGAAAGGACTGTACATTTTTCATTTACTGTACAATCCCGTGAATTGGAAGAAGATCGAACGACTCATGTACATCGCGCATCGATTATATTTATATAGAGTAATGATCCCTACACAATTCATCTGTGAGTATCTCTATTATCCATCGTCTGATCGAGTCAGCACTATAGTTCAATTTTTTAATCCTAGGAGATCACACAGTGAATAATGGAGATGCTCACGGATGAATTATATATATATATATATAGTGCTCATCCGATTGGATGGATAACAAAAGTATTTATAGGTGCTCACGGATGAGTTGTATAAAAGATCATTCTCCTCTCTCTATATATATACACGAATTTGATATGCTATGCATCGAGTGGTGCGCAATTGAGAATGCACAGTGCCTTCCTCTCCGTGCATGCTCCCTCGACATCATTGGTGTTGGTCGGATTCAAGTCACACAATTTGACTGTGATTTGATCGAAATTTAGCCGGTGTCTAGTTTGAGTTGAAGTTCGACCGAATTTCGATCAGAATTCAACGTGATTATAGTTGTCAATGGTCATGGTATTGGTGACCACAATTCGGACAAATTTTTGTTGCAATTCAATCAGAATTCGATCATGCTCCGATTGAATTCGATCTCCGACCAGATCACAACCACTAGCATCATGACAGTTGGGTGATCGCGATATCATGGGCGCTATCGAGTCGAAGTTTTTTCGCAGTCGCATATATGCTGCGGCAGATGAACTATAACGCACTCAACAAAAATACTATGCAAATTAAATCACATATCGAACCATAAAAATAAAGTCGCGTACAAATGCGTCGCGCATTGTAACATTCTTGGTGCACCAAGGAATTGGATTTTTCATTGTTTAACTTATTATTTACGCTTATTAATGGATTAATTATGATTTTAATTTATGGTATATCCTCGATTAATTCAAATATTTTGTTTTTTTTGGGCTGCATTTCAAGAAAGTCTCCACCTTAATCTCGTGCACTGATGCTGAATTTGACATTGCATTTGCCATGTAAATGTGCGTTTAAAAAGAACTTTAGTTATTCTAAAGTGTATTGTATCAATATAATTTAATGTTTAGCAACTTATATCTTAAAATTACATTGTGAATATTTTTTTTAAGTTATAAAATGTTTGCTAAAAATATTTTTTAGAAAGGCTGTTTTACCTTAGCTGATCTTGGCGATTCAATCAATATAATAGTAAAATATATTATTAATTGAAATTTAAAAATATAGAATATACATATATCTTATTGTTTTCCCCCATCCTTTTAGAAATAATATGCAATATAACGTAACGCTTATATACAAGAATAAAGAATATTAATTTGCTAATCCAAAATTATATTTATAATTGATGCAATCAAATTTTAGCTCTCTTTCTCCGAGACCGAATTCGAAGCAGCCTTAACAATATTTTGTCTAATATAAATATGGGTAAGAGGGTATTGATGCTCCGATAATATTCCTATGATATTTACAAATAGAAAAAGAAAAAAAAATAAAATATATCTAGTGCAACAAAAGTATAACTAAGATTTTTTTTACCTCAATCTATTTTATATAATATTTTCGAGGCTTCTTGTCAACCAATTTTTTTTTCCAATGGTGCCATTTGTTGGATTGTTAGACGACAATCATTGCAGGGATCTCCACTTGACACTTCACATGTTCAGAAGTCATCGAGGAGACTATTAAAGTATCGGATGTAACAATATATAGTTGAGAGAAATCTTCTTATGGTCTCCAAGTTTTCACGACAATTTATCAAACACAACTCCTAAAATTCGGAATTGCTCAAAAAGCGCAACATAGTTTCAGATTTACCAAATCGCGCACCTAATTCCTCTTTTACCTTTCCCGCCAAACAGACCTGCAATTTAATGATGAGAGACAATTTTCATGCATCCGAGCCACTACTGGAAATTCCGAACCATCTAAACGTGGTGCTGGGAATTCAAATCCCAACACCACAGTATTCTTAGGAATATAATTCCCAGTACCATCTTTTTTTTATCTGATTTCTAATTTATATCGGTCTGATTTCTGAAATATTACTGTGAATATCTAATAAAACCTCGAATATCAGAAATTTTGATCTCGGATACACAGAGGGACACTGCTCAAACTCAATGGACTTGGATTGGATCGAAAAAGAGGTGAATAGAACTATCAATGGGTTTTGACCGAAACTCATTGATGGACCTAAAGGAGTCCAAGTTTCGAAATCTTGACATAGATTGAAAGATCTTACAACATGAATTTTTGATATGTCGAGGAAACTTAGTTTTAATCCCCCTATCTCCCAATTTTAACTTATGTCGAAAAAAAAGATGGTACTGGACAGAAGCGGATCCAGGATTTTATATTGGGGAGGTCATCATACTAAAATATAATAATGTTAATTTTAAAAAATAAATAAATATATTTTTTTATAATTATTATTTAAAATTTAGGGGGTTTTGTGGGGCCATGACCCCCCAAAACCCCCCCTAAATTCGCCCATGGTACTGGAAGTTGAGAAACTGGTGGAAGATGATGGTAGTGGTGCTGGAATTCGCAATTCCAGCACCACTGTGGTGCTGAAATTGGAATTTCCAGCACCACTGTGGTGCTGGGATTGGAATTCCCAGCACCACAGTGGTGTTGCAATCCCTGCACCACCACTGTGGTGTTGCAATCCCAGTACCACTACTGTGGTGCTGGGAATTCCAATCCCAGCACCACAGTGGTGCTAGAAATTCCAATTCCAGCACCACTATGGTGATAAATATATTTTTTAGCACCATGGTTCAATTATAATACATCATTAATTAATTATAATTAATTGCATTTGACAATCTTAAAACTGAAATTAGCTAACTCACATGTTAAACACTCTGTTCTTGTAGTTTTGTGCGAGTTCGAAATTACTTCAACTATCGTCATCACGTATGCATAGTAAGTCCACAACGTTAACCCTTTCTCTGATTTCTTATTAGTTTAATGTGATCTTAATCTTTTCCTTTTTAAAAAATAATAATAGGTATTTGAGAATCTCGGGCCGAGTCTACATGATATTCTTTGGAAGAATGGCGATCGATCCTTGCCACTTGATCTAGTCTGCGATATCGGTAGACAACTGCTGAAGTCTATTGCAGGTTTGTGAAATATTAGTCACTTCCTATCGTTATCAGGGGAATATGCTTCAAAACTATAAACTAAGACGATGACTCTTCTTTTTATTCTCATTGTAGTCATGCACGATGATCTACGACTTATCCATACGGATCTAAAGCCTGAAAAATATTCTCTTGGTGTCCTCGGACTTCCTCTCAGTTTTCGATCACAAGGTTAGTTTTTATCTCATTGTAGTTCAGCTTCTTTTCTTCGGATCGAGTTGTTTCTTGCTAATTAAAATTTGATGAAAAGTTAATGATGAAAATAGTGCCGAATTAGAATTTCAAAGATTTTGTAGGCCGGGATTGAAATTTCCAAAGACCACGCTGGTGGTGCTGGGATTGCAACACCACCGCGATGCCGAAATTCCAATCCCAAGACTACAGCTGGTAATCGAAATTCCAATTCTGAAGATCACAGCGTGCCGAATTGTGAATTTCAGCACCACTACCACCAGTTTCTCAACTTCCAGTACCATCTTTTTTTTCGACACAAGTTAAAATTGGAAGATAGGGGGATTAAAACTAAGTTTCCTCGACATATCAAAAATTCATGTTATAAGATCTTTTAATCTATGTCAAGATTTCGAAATTTGGACTCCTTTAAGTCCATCAATGGATTTCGGTCAAAACCCATTGATGGTCCTATTAACCTCTTTTTCAATCCAATCCAAGTCCATTGTGTTTGAGTAGTGTCCCTCTGTGTATCCGTGGCCAAAATTTTTGATATTCGAGGTTTTATTAGGTATTCACAGCAATATTTCATAAATCAGACCGATATAAATTAGAAATCAGATAAAAAAAAAGGTTGTGCTGGGATTTGAATTCCCAGCACCACGTTTAGATGGTTCGGAATTTCCAGTAGTGGCTCGGATGCATGAAAATTCTCTCTCATCATTAAATTGCAGGCATGTTTGGTGGGAGGGGTAAAAGGGGAATTAGGTGTGCAATTTTGTAAATCTGAAACTATGTTACGCTTTTTGGACAATTCTGAACTTTAGGAGCTGTGTTTGATAAATTGCCAAAGTTTTTAACTCCTTATACTCTCGAATCCCAAGCTTCCGACTCCTCGAGTGATCAAGCTCTCAATTTCTCTATTCTAACTCCTGAGCGATTTGCTCTCGCTCAACCTATAGAGCTGTCAAACGGGCCGACCCATGGCGGGGTGGGTCAACCCATCGTAAACCCAATATTTAGCGGAGAGGGGCGGGCCGACCTGCAATTTCGGCGGGTTGAGAAATTTCCAACCCAAGGCGGGTTGCGGGTTAGGCGGGCCAACCCGCGGGTCATACAAATTTAAAAAATATATCTAAAATTACTGAGGTGTTGAGGGCTTGAGGTAATGATTTGTAAGATAGATAGAGTACCATGATTAAAAAAATAAATATTTGAAGTAACTAAAATTTTATAATTGAGATTCAATTATCGACTTACAAAATTGAAATTGAGTATCGATATTTTTGATTCCTTTCCAATGTTCTAAAATATTCAAATCTTGATAATATGTAAATGTAAATTTTTGCTCTTTCAAATAGAGATTCAATTGAGATTTTTTAGCTTGGGTAATTATTTGATTTTGATATGTTATTATTTCCGATTAGAATAGTAGTAACAAGATAATAAAAAATAATTAGAGTATAAAAAATATTCTTTTTTTCTTTACTCTTAACTTCTTTTATACTTTGTTGAAGTGTATGTGTGATAGAAGAAGATTGTAAAGGTGAAAATTTTGTCTTTTGACATTTCTCAACTTACGGGCCAACTCATCCCACGGCGGGCCAATCCGTCTAGACCCGCAACCTGCGCGGGTCGTTCCGTTTAGGCCCGCCAAAATGACGGGTTGATAAAAGTTCAACCTAACCCGCTTAAATTGTTTGGCAGGGCAGGCCAATCCGACGGGTCTAACCCAACTTGACAGCTCTATCAACCTATGGAGTTATTCACTTTTGAGCTCCTCTTGCATCCCATGACTCTCTCTTTACTCCGCTCGCTATTCTTCAAGTCCACGTGTATGATCAATTTCTAACCTTATCGATAATGTTTCTTATACAATTGTTTTTTTGGCAATTTAACAAACAGTGTAGCTGAAATTTAAAATTTCTCAAAAAGTATTCCATATTTCATATTTACTAAATAGCGCACTTAATTCTCATTTTACTCATCCCGCCAAATAAACTTGTAGCACTGTGAAATTTTCGAACATGGTGCTGAGAATTTAAATCTCAGCACCACAGTTGTATTGCAATCCCATCACCACCATCGTGGTGCTGGAGTTTGCAATTCCACCACCACCGTGTGTCGAATTGTAATTTCAGATCACGCTGGTGATGTCGAATTGCACACCACCTGATCGAAATTGTATCGCCACTGTGGTGTTGGGAATTCAAATCCTAGCATCACAGTGGTGCTGGAAATTCAAATCCCAGTACCACAATGGTAGTGAGATTTGTAATTTCAACACTACAGTGGTGCAGATTTTTTTGACGGGAGAGGTAAAATGAAAATTAAATTCGCTATTTGATAAATATGAAAGTATGAAGTGTTTTTTGAGTAATTTCAAACTTCAGCTGCGCTGTTTGATAAATCGCCGTTGTTTTTTACACCATGTATTATTAATGTTTAAATTAATTATGACATAATGAACAAAGTAGTACGTCAATAATCCATTCTTACGATATTAAATGTTTAATTTTCCCGATATGATAAAGCAACATTTTAATTTAATTAACTGATGTGCACATTATTAAGACATACATATAAATATTTATAATTAATTTGTGTTGATAAAAGGCAGAATAAATGAACTTTAATTAATTATATTCCACAATGTGTCGGAAAAAATGTTCATCGAGTGAGAATATTAATTAAGACATGCATTTACTAAAGTAGCATAATCTTTCACGATGAATTAGCTTCGTTGGACAAGTGGACAAGGAAAGCTTTGTTCTTAGCTGATTTTTTTAATAACCCATCATCGTAGGGGAAAGCTAACCAAACGCCGGTCCATCCAAAATTATATAATAATTGAATCTACAAAAATATATATATATATATACCAATTTTTCAAAATCTAGATAAATTGAATGATAGAAGCCCTTAGCTCAAGGGGGACAAACTTCTTAAAACCAAGAGAATATAGTTCGGAAGAATTGACTAGTTTAGAATGGAATCTTAAACTAGAAGAAGAAACCCCAATAACAAAACCAACACAATCTATAATGTACAAAAACAGACGTGGAGAACTAAGTATCAGGTTACCTAACAAATACAGAAGATGGCGAAGAAGAATCTGAACTTGAAACAAACCTAATGAATAGAGAGACTAGAGGTATATTTGACAATCTAGGAGGATACGTATACCAACCAAGCAATAAAAACAACATGACCATTAAAGAAATAAAACAGTTAGAACTACAGGAAAAAAATAAAGGCATACTGAAATCGAATGAAGTATTAGCACTAGATGAAGATGGGAACATCTTAGTCTTAGAATAATCGGCACACGAATACATGAATTATATGAACACAGAATCAACAGCTACATCTAGGATCCATACATATCCAGAAAGTACGATGGGTACTTTAGATTATGGACAAGGACATCCCCCTAGGCGAGCAGCTCCTCCTTATACTAATAATAATCCACTCCTAAGAACATTAGGGAGAAGAAGGCCAACAGAACAGACCTTTTTCGGAACAAGATCAGTACTATTAAATATCACTGAATGTGATCCACAACTATACGATACCTATCTAGAACAATGGATGATATCAGTACAAAGATACTATTTAGCAAAACATGAACTTGACATAGAATCTGGAGAGGCTATGCTAAGAATAGGAGAAAACTACCTGGGAGAAACAGCGAGATCATCCTGGGAGGCATATAAGAAGAAATTCCCAGAAGAAGTCGTAAAATTAGCAAGTAGAGGCAACAACATACTAAATTTCTGTTATGCAATCCACAGAATTCTTACAGCAAGGGACGCTAATACAGGTTTAGATATCAGACAAAAGGAAGCTATGAGAGACCTAGAACAAATCTAACTCTTTAACTGGTCTATGATAAAAATTTTTTGTAATGACTTCCTACACCTAGCATCCATCTCCGGAAACTATTATAGTACATACGTAGGAGAAAGACTGTTTAGCAAATTACCAGGAGAATTAGGGAAAGAAATACACAAATCATGGACAGAAATGCAAGTACCAGAAGAATACAACAACATAGGTGTTAGAATACAGCACATAATAAACAAACTTAAGGAAAAATGTACTTACATTCAGATACAAAAACAGCTTAAGAACCAACAATACGGATTCTGTAAACAAATCTACACTCCACAGCAATATGGAAACAATCCACAAAGAGAGAGAATAAATCCAAAACCAAAGAGGAAACCTAAACAAACATATTATCTAAGAAGGAGTAAGGCCAGAAAATCATATCTAAACAAAGAAAAACATGTCAGAAAATTTAACCCAAAGAAAACATACTCAAATCTAATAACTTGCTATGCCTGTAACCAGTAAGGGCACATGTCATCAGCGTGCCCAAATAGGAAAAACCTATTTACAAGAGAAGCTGCCCTAGTAGCATGCACAAACGAAGACTTAGTAGAAGTACAGACAGACGTATCAGACACATCCTCAATATACTTAGTAGTGACAGTAGCTGACCTAGAAGAAATCCCGCAGACAACAGATTATTCCTTAGTAAATTCGTTTCTAGAAGCAGATCAAACTAGACAAAATTTTAGCCAAACAAACCATGAAACAGACGAAACAGAGTGGGATCAATTACAAAAATTTAAAAACAACTACATGTTTAGACAAACTCCAGTTCAATCAACGTGTACACACATTTGGGATCTAAGATCTGGAGCAGACCATATACCATACTCAGTCTGTGGCTATTTTCCCTCATTAGATAAAAGAGGAACTTGTAGAATCTGTAGACAGCAGTTGTGTAACTACTGTCTATTTGAACAACACCACATAAGTATACCTGAACCATCTACAAGACAAGGCACATTAAAGACTACCCTACTAGAGACCAGAATATCAGTGTTAGAAACTAGGATAAATATCTTAGAAAATGAAATAGAATTACTCAGACAAAATCTACAACAACGAGACTTTGAAGGATTTGAGGAAGAGCAAACGAATGTAGTAGCCCAACCAACAGAAACCAATATGGTTTTTGTAAAAACACCAAGCATGTGCAATACTGGAAGGTCAGTTGACTTGAGAATACAGTGTATCCTAAACATACAGGGACATGAAATAAAGATCCAAGCCTTGTTAGACACAGGAGCAACAAGTTCAACATTAGACCTTAAGGCAATACAAAATATACTTCATAAAGAAGTAATAAAATATACCTCGGAACCAATGGTCAGCACACAATTTGACGGACAACACTTGGCCTGCCACACCTTTATAAAAAATGCCCACATTAAGATTTACAATAACTGTGGCCAATATAGCAATGCTATATCCATACCGCATATCTGGGTAAGACCTTTGAATCACCCAGACCTACAGCTTATCTTAGGACTCCAATTCCTTCTAGCAAAAGACAGAGCCCTATTTCTGTCACCAGACTATGTATTCCTCCTTTCCAATCCTATAATTTCTCCCGTCCTATCAGAATACTCAGCTTCTTTCAGGGCTCCAGAAAGAAGATGTGAATGTCCTGAAAATGACAAACAAGAATGTAATTGTAAAAACCAACCAACAAACAATTATCTAAGTAGTCAAGACACCGATAATGAACTTGAAATAGACAACGAATTGGAATTAGACTCAGACATAGACGAACCCCAGTTGGTCAATACAACATACATACTAAAACAAATTAACACTTCTGATGACCTAGACACAATAGTATCTAAATTAGAGAAAATCGAAATCATAGGAGACAACCCTACAAAGTACTGGGACAAAAATAAAACACTATGCAAATTAAGTATAATCAACCCAGACATAACTATTAAAGCACAAGAACTAAAATATATAAATTGGGAAACAGAAGAATGCAGACTACATATAAAACAAATGTTAAAGATGAACATCATAAGAAGATCCACCTCGAGACATAGAAGTCCAGCTTTTATAGTAAACAAAAGTTCAGAATAAAAACGGGGACAATCTAGAATGGTATTTAATTACAAGAGACTAAATGATAATTGTCATCACGATGGATATAAGATCCCAGACAAAGAAGCCTTAATCAACAAAATACAAAACTCAGAATGGTACTCAAAATTTGACATGAAATCTGAATTCTGGCAAGTTAAAATGCACCCAGAATCCATAGAATGGACAGCTTTCACTTGCCCAGAAGGGCATTTTGAATGGCTAGTAATGCCTTTTGGCATAAAAGTAGCACCCCAGATATTCCAGCGGAAAATGGACGACATATTCAAAGATACAAAAGACTTTACATGTGTGTACATAGATGATGTGCTAGTTTTTTCAAAAACCAAGCAAGAACATATGGCACATCTCCACATGGTTTTTACCATTATAGAAAACAATGGACTAATTATATCCAAAAAGAAATTACAATTAGCAACCAAACACAGAGAATTTCTAGGAGCAGAAATAGGAAAAGATATCATATCACTACAACCCCACATCTCAACAAAAATAATAAATTTTCTAGACAAAATAGAAAACACCAAAGACCTTAGAGCTTTTCTAGGACTACTCAACTACGCAAGGCAGTATATCAAAGATATTGGAAAAATCAGTGGACCTCTATACAACAAGACAAGCCCTAAAGGCCAGAGACGTTTCAACCAACAAGACATCGAGTTAGTTAAACTTATAAAAGAAAAGATTAAAAATTTACCGACACTCTCTTTGCCATTAGATACAGATTACTTAGTTCTCAAATGTATCGACTTGGCCGGTGGGAGGAGTATTACTTAAGAAATCTAATAAATATGAAACAAAGGCACAAGAAAGCCTATGTAGGTATGCCTCAGGGAAATTCCATGAAAAAGGACATCTGACATCTTTAGATTATGAAATTTTAGCAGTCATTTACTGCCTTGAAGCTTTTTATTTATTCATATGCGACAAAAAAGAAATTACAATACGGACAGACTATGAAGCAATAGTCCGATACCACGAGCAAAGTAAAACTAAGAAAAGAACCCTTTCTGCAAAAAGATGGATGAAGTTTGCAGATACGATTATTAATAAGGGTATGAAAATACAGTGGGAACACATAAAGGGAACTAACAATTCCCTTGCCGATACATTATTCAGATTGCTAACATAATGTTCTTGTAGATGGAAAGGCAAAATCCCAAAACAATGCTTACACCCACCAGAACATGGGGCCAATATAAGACAACAAAAATTGGACCACAAGAGCTACGAGTACACTCCCGTATGGAGGAACAATTCAGAACAGAACACAGGCCACACATGGAGCCAATACAGACGACAATAATTGACAACATATGGAACATCCCGACCGTTCCAGGAGTGGCTTCTTACAAAATAGGAGTAATAAATGCACTCATTTATTACTTCCTACACCTAAAAGACATGCACAGTACAGCAAGACAAACAGGGAAATACACCTATTACGGTATTATGACAGGTCCTCATGCAGGGTTATATACTTGGGAAGAAGCTGAGAGCCTTCTCCTAGGAGATGCACAAGGGGAAGAACTAGGAGGCTTTGATTCATTGGAGGAAGCCTTGAAAACAATCAGAAAGGAAGTAGGACCAAACTACTTCTTGAGCTCAACCATAAAAAATAAGCATCTCATGAAAACAAGTCCGCAACAGACTTATGCACAAACAGTAGCAGACAAAGGCAAATCTGTAAAACCAATCACCAGCTCTAAAAGAACTGGAGCTAACCAGATAGACATGTGCAGATTCAGCCTACCAATGAGACCTAGTAGCAGGTATATGAGGCGAACCGCAGAGGAAGCAGAATGGAAAACCTCAGCCTTACAAGAAGCACTACAATGGGCATAGGTCGATCCCCAACTGTATTACAATACTATTCGTCAATACAATTTTAAAATAAGATGTCGTAACAAATTTAAAGATCAGACATGAGAAACATGAGCACAATGCCAATTACAATATGCCATTAAAAAGCCAAAGATAGATTTGAGTACCTACCAAATACAGAAATTTAGAGGAGTAGAAATAAATCCCTTTATACTCCTTGACCATGGTATTCTTAATGAATTATGGGTCCAAGCTGACCACATCACAGAAGCTTTCCCGTACAAACTTGGAAATGTCATCCGAACACTCATAGAATTAGAAACTTTCGAAAGCTATGTTTCATGCTCAATCGAAAGTTCTCCACCAGAATGGATAAACCACAAAATAGAGCCAGCCAGACACGTCATCAAACTACGATCTTGAGAGATCATCTACAAGTCAGAACCCATAGAAGTCATATTTCCAAGCGATCCAGACGAACATTGGGGAGCTGCTGTACCTCTCCCAGAACAAGCGAAACATTGGAGAGCCTCTCTACAGGAACAAATTGGCTATGGGATGATGTCAGGGATAGCTACGACTTCGTGTTAGTAGCAGAAACATTTACAGAAAAAATATACTGGCCATCACACATGGGAACCCATTTTCTCCCGTTCAAATACAATACACAAAATCCAGAATTAGTAGAACATTACCGACAGCGATAGCTAAAATGGATGTTAAAAAAATCTACCCAAATTACGGCTAAACAATACAGAGAACAAATGACGGAACAACAGATAGCAGAACAACAAAGAAGGATGAGAACCCCACCAGCACCAGAGACAGCGGGTCCAAGCTCCACTTCATCACAAGAGAGGAATCTCGACAACATGATGGAAAGCTAATTCCATCACGAAATTGGCAGACTTTACAGCTCAGGAAAGAATCTTCGTACAAAGCCACCTCAAAATCATCTGCCAAAAGAAAACAAACCAGTTAATTTTATAGCATTACAAGCACCAAACAACTTACTTCCCCCCGAAGTAATCGTGGCTATAAAAGGAGAAGCCACTCTACATTCAGAGCATCCCTTCGAAGACTACCCCCCTAGTTTGTAGTTTATGAGTGTCAGAGCAATTTAATTTCCAGAGTCCAGAGTTCAGTTCTTCTAGCGTCGTATTGTAAGTGTGTTTGTTTTTCTTTCTGTTATTTTATAGAGTCTTTGTAATATCATTTCCAGAGTTTGTGTAATATCCTTATGTCCCTGCAATTAATATTATATCATGTTTATCATGTTTCTTTAAGTTGTTCTTCATAGTCTTTGTTCTCTTCTCCAAGAGATAACTCGGCTAAACTGCTTGTAAGACCTGTGCTGGTAGGAGAGTATCCTAGATACCGAGGCTTGATAGAAGATTTAGAGAGGCGAGGCTCACGAAGAAAATCTAAAAAAAAGAAAAAAAAAAAACTTAAAAATATAAACAAAAATTGGCATATATATATATATATATAAATTTTGAAACAACTTGCACTTGTTCCCTTTGTTACTAGCAAGATTGTCTTCTAAAATAAATCAAAGGCATGACCCATTTGAGACTTCTTTCTCTCTGAACCTCAAATGTAGGATCAGAAATTTCATGCATGTTATATTTTAAATATTGGACATATACGGGGTTCACTGTATGCGTAATGCCTGCATAGGATTTGTAAACGAATTTAGTATTTAATAATATGCATTAAATTTAATTAATAAATAAATTTAAACAGTTTGATAAATTAAATAAATAAATTTAAATATATATATATATGTTCGGTTTATTAATATTCACGAACCGTATTCATTTATGATTATACTTATTTAAAAATTATTTTTAAATTTATTTATGCTCATTTATAAATTAAAATTAAAATAGTAAAATTTTAATTAAATAAATAAATAAATTTGATTTAAGAGTTCGATAATGTTTATATAAATCAAATTTAAACAAACTTAATCAAGCATTCAAACTTAAATCAAGTTTAAGTAAAAAAAAAAAAAAAAAAAAACCCAATCAATTTGAATAGATTTTTGAATAGTTTAATTAATTTTAAATTTGACTCAGCTCGATTTAGCTATTTTATTAAATAAATTTAAACACTATCAAATTTGATTTGACTCGAAAACGCAAGGAATTTAAAAACCGAAGAGAAAAAAAAATTAGCTAAAATAATTTACAAGAATCAGATATGAGTGCTTCAGCCACTCATGGCTGGCTCCATGATAGAAGTAGCTATCATTTGCACAAGACAAAGAACAGACATTATGCAATTCCTTTAATGGAGCAGCTGGCATGAATATTCTGCATGACAACTTATATATTTTATATTAATTAAAAAAATCCATGCAATATATTTATATTTATATTTATATATATGCTGCTCCAACTGGAAACCACTTACACTATTTGAATGATACGTTCTTATATCTTTTTCATTTAATGGATTTATTGGAACCTGAGACTTAGTGGAACAACTTCAACAATCATGCATGCAAGCACCTCAGTTTTAGCTTTCGGCCATCACAGTTCTCTATTATTAATCGAGATGAAGACAAAAATAAACAAAATTTAGATATTATAAAAGAAGGTTAATTATCTTAACATTATTCTTCCGTATATATTAAATCAGCAAGCTATATATAAACGTAAAGAAATACTTTCTGGATAGAAAGGAAAATTAAAGGCCCGTTGTTTCAAAGAGATAAAAACGGCTCATTATATTCATGAATTACGTTGATGGTAAGAGCGAAGTGAACAGTGATCGAATCGATGAGGAAACATAAGTTATCTATAATCTCTTGGCTGAAAAGAAGGATGCCTGACGAGAAAAAAATAATATTCGGAATGGTTTTTTTTATCAAATTTGTATATTCATCGGTTAGGCATGAACCCACAGAACTCGCCAGAAGATTAAAAACTGCTGCAGCAAGATATCTTTTCATCATTCGAACGTGCCAGTGGCCAGATTGAATTCCAGGTCTTCCACTTCATAATCACTGTGATAATGGATTGAGTTCAGAGTGATATCCTGCCATATGCCAGTGTTTCGTATTATCTACTTCATCGAATATTCGAGCTATAATATGCGTGTTCTCGATGGGCTAGGAATCTATAATATCCTGACATGATTAAGTCAAGAAGGAACGCAAAGAAATATAGCCAATTTACTATTAAACGTACAGTACAAGGAAACAGAGAAGAAGAGCAAGCAAGGATGAACATTTTTGAATCCAACATCTTCAGAATCATCAAAAATCCATATATATATATATATATAAATGCAGATATGAAAAAGATGTATAAAATCTTGGTACATAAAAAACTTAACGACGGCATGACTCGTTGCAATTGATCCTCGATCGCTTCTTCCACGACCTACACGAGGGGCTTACACTGCTTCGTCTTCGGGTCCCACATGGCCGGAAGCAGGTACTTCCTCCCGGCCAATCCGCGAACGTTGTAGTTGGCCCCGGTCGTGGCGTCCACGAGCAGGTTCCCCGGATAGCCCGGGAAAGCGCCGGAGCCGAATATGCCGGTGCAGGTTGTGACCGCCTCATTGGGCATCGTCGGTGGGCCCTGGAAGTAGCCGTCGCCGTAGGGATTGGTCACCGTGTCGGCCAGCAGCGTGGCTAGGCTGATGATGAGCCCGTCGACGCCGACGTCGCCGTTGGGCGGCACCAGGGGCGGCGTCTGCGGCCCGTAGATCGGCTTCGCGAAAGGCCACGCGCACTCGCCGGGGCACTGCGTCGCCGGGTTGCCCACCCACAGGTACGCGTACCGCGCGCGGCCGCGCCGGCCGGCCCGGGCGGAGTCGTGGAAGCCGCAGCGACTGACGCAGAAGCCGTCGACGAGGACTTCCGGTGCGGTGAGGACGGCGGTGACGGAGGAACGATGGGGGGCTGCGCGGGCGGCGAGGGCGAGGAGGTCGGAGTGGGCGAGGGACTTGCCGAGGGAGTAGGCGTCGTCGAGAAAGACGCGACCGAGGGAAAGGCGGGTGGGGCCGACGGGGGAGTAGAGGAAGGTGGTGGACCACCAGGAGGCGACAGAGGGGGCTCGGACGGAGGTGGCAGAAAGGGACCGGACGAAGTCAGCGACGATGGAGCGTTGGGCAGGGGAGAAGCGACCGTAGAAGAGGAGGTTGAGTGAGTAGTTGCCCTTGAGGAGGGCGCCTTTGTGGTAGTTGAGAACGAGGGGCTTCTGGGGGACGAGGAAGAGCATGCGGGGGACTACGGCGGAGGACTGCAGAGCGAGGAGGTGAAAGAGGGAGAGGAAGAGAAGCATGGAAGAAGGACGAGGAGCAGAGGAGAAAGCCATGGCAGAGTAGGTCATTATCTCGAGCAGCATAGGAAAAAAGAGCAACGAATAAGAGGTTCTATTGCAAGACTATATATATATATATATAGGGGATAATGGAGCTTACTAGTTAGGCATTACGCGTAGAACAGGGCGGCAGTGACGGGCACGTCCATGAGCGCCACGGTAAACTGACTATTCAAAGCTTCACCTATCATATTTGATATATAATAGCAAAAAATAAAGGAAGAGAGAAAGGACTTTAAACACAGGGGTTTATTGCATTTATGGGAAGGGCTTCACCTTGGGGAGGAACATTGCATGCAATGCTTTAGCGATCAAAAAAATCGAAAACAATGGTGCGTTAGCATTTCGAATAGGGGCATAGTTTTCTTTTTTGGAAATTTAAAAACATAATAGAATATAAGCAGTGAAGGTTCAAATTGCAAGTGTTAATTAATTACTTGTGGAGTTACTGATTTGGTTTTCGGATTTAGTCGGCCTCTTTAATGACTAGTTAAGCTGGCTATGTAGTAAAAGGATCCAACAGATTAAAATTGTTTTGTTAATTGTTATCAAGCAGCTGTTGGAATTAGTTTTTGTTCAGAATTTCGAATTTTTCATACAAACTAACAAAAAGCCCAATGCCTTGGTAAGCATCATGGAGCCTTGCTTCCGTCTAAAAGCTATGTCTAATTAGTAACTCGTTTTGAAGTTTATATAGAATGGAATTAACTTGTGCATGTATGGGTGGCTTAAATATTTTTTATTGTGGATTTTTCGATGATAGTGAAAAGAAATAAATCACAAATGATTATGTCCTTTGATCCGTTGATCAGAAACAATGAAAATTTTTTTAGTCCGAATAAAAATTTTAAATTCTACATCGAAATTTGACTCATATCTATTTATAACAATATTTACATTGTTCTAACCATGAACTACAAGAGGCTCAATGTCATCCGATCCCTTTTTTGGTTGTGTTCTTGAAAATGATAATCTCATTTCAGCGAGACAAAATCAACTTTAGGAAAACTTATACATTCCCTAATAGATGTGAAGTTTGATAAGTTTTCTAACAAAAGTTGGGAATCTGTCCAACTAGCAGCCTTCTGTCATCCGTTCAAATGCATTGACGAGAGAGAGGATAAATCATAAGATGATAAAGTCCCTTGACACGGTAATAAGACAGGAAGGAGTCCATTTGAAACTAGAGGAGATTTTAGGCTCCTCATCCGACATCGAACTCTGCCCATTTTATAAACAATACCCCTGTCTTACCATCACGCTGTTTACACGGGGATAATAAGTTTCTGCCTTCGTATGCATTATGACATAGATGAATAAAATTGTATACTCCAGAAATTTAAACTAATGTATATTTTTTTTTTCAGATAAAAGATTGAAATTCGTGGATACGGTCTCTAACAGTTCATCTTCAACATAAAAGATATAAATCAAAAAAAAAAATTAAATCAAAACTCATTAATAAATCACATAGAAAATCAACACTCCCATATAAATAAAAGATCAATACTTACTTATTTAAATAAATTTTACATGCATTTATTACCCAAGCTAATCCGTGGGAATTTTCTTATTTTTCTGTTTAGAGCTTTTATTGAACTCTGGTTCGTTTGTTTTCCTTCTTTTCACAATACTCTATTTTAACCATGGCTTTTCCTCTGCATGTTTACTAAAGCAGAGTCTACTTTTGCCTGCAGCTGTTGTCAGCTACGCCATCGATCCTCTCAACTACCAAAACTTTTTTGACTTGCTTCGCGAATTTAGCATGTCCTTCGAGCTAATTATGGGGGGGAAAGGCAAGGTGACAGACAGAGCTCGAGCAGGAAACTCGAAAAGGATTTTGCTTATGATGCACGGAAGAAGAAAAGATGGAGTATTTGATAAGGACCGAGGACTCCGTGCGTGGAAGCCTAAAACTATATATGCTGCTTTGTTACTCTGCCGTTTTGGCGTGTTATTATTATTATTATTAACATCAGTTATTTAAATTTTCTGAGAATAATCAATCTTATTTCACATATTGATAAATCAAAAAATACTCATGTAAATAATTTTATTAGTTATAATATTTTTGGATTTTCAATCGAAAAAAAATCTATAAATATATTGCAGTTGAAAATCAAATCATAAATATTTAAGAGTCGAATTGGATATTCTACCATTGTATCGTAGTTCTGAAGACATATCTTCTTCTTTGTTCGATATAGAAATCGGTTAACTTCAAGATGTAAAACTTGTACATTGGATTGAATGGGACGGGTCAAAATAATACAATGGGCTACAATAATACAAAATAATTTGACCTATGTAAACATATATAACGAATTGTTAGTCTTAATTTATTACCATATATGTTGGGATTTAAACTCTAATCTCTCATACATGTCTAGATACCATTAATCTTAAATTTGTAATTTGAAATAGCTCTAATAACCATGCCAAATCTATCTCCTCCTCTTCTTTGACTGACACCATGAGTTTCTCAGCTCAATAATAAACTTACAAGGTCACTTGAGTCTCCGATTTGATTGGTTGGTACCCTTTGGCCCAACCTCAAGGTAGATTTGACCCTAAGTGTTGTTAGAGTGACACAAACACAATAATAAAGGAGTTAAACCGTGTCTGTGTCTATGTCTATGTATAAACCCAAACCTTAAATTATCCTGCAAACAATATGATAGATTGACACCTGTATCCAATGAGAAATGTGAACCATCAACTAATTAATGTACTATTGATATTCATTTTACAAAAAAAAAAAAGATATCAATAACGATTCATCAATAATAACAACAACAATAGCATGAAAGTAAAAGAAGAAATATATTAATTATTTTACTTTAAAATGTTACTAATTTGTTTTTTTAGTATACTAATTCTATTTTTAAAAAATTAAATAACTCGTGCATATTTAAATAATATTATACAATTAGAAGATAGAAATCCATCACAGGATCCTCGCTCGAGATTAAAAATTTTTAGAGTTCATTATGTCTTATGTTCAGGAGTTTAAAATTTTTAAAATTATTCATGACCTTTGAATAATCCGGATCGACTCCTACTTACAAAATAGCTGCGGCTGACTTTTGTAGCCTCTTTACCATGCCCATTTAGATTTGACTTTGTAAAATTCAATGCCAAAGAAATGTTGCCATGAAAGTCTTTCAAATTTTACAATTGGAGTGGTTAGAAACTCCCATTCCATGTTCATCGACACAATTATTGAAATACGTACGTATGAAAGAAAATATTTGTCTTCCTAACTCATGGCCCCAGTACCATGAGAAGACAACTTTTAGGGCTCATTTTTTCCGTTGAAATGACAAAAAAAAAATAAAAAATAAAATAAAAAAATATGCTCTCGCTCGTATACCTTAGCTTAATCTAAATAGTGAATTTAGGGCTCGTTACCCTCTTTTCATGGAGAAAGGGGAACATATAAGGGGGTTTGGTTTGTAGAGAATTTTATATTTTATATTTTATATTTTTATTTTTTTCAGAAAATAAAAAATGAGTTTTATTTTTATTTTTTAGTTTTCTAAAAAATGCTCTTTTATTTTTTGAAAAATAAAAATAGAAACAGAAAATGATTATTTCTCGTTTTTCAGTTTTCTAGAAAACACTCTTTTATTTTCTAGAAAATGAAGATGGGAAATACGAACCAAATACGTTTTCTCATTTTCGTAGAAAATGAAAATGAAAAACGGAGAAGAAAACAGATACCAAATGCCCCCCTAAGATTTTCTCCTCTCCTCGGTTGCAACGTGGAGTGTTGGTAGTTTTAGCATCTAATTGAGATTATCTAAGCAAAATAAAAGAAAGAACAAAATACAAAAATTGGAAAAACATACAGTGGTTCCGTCAGAAACTTCTCGCATCCAAGGAAGAAGAGTTCTCTGTCTGAGGAACAATCACAGTGGAAAGCTCCTACTATTCCATGAGACAAGATACAAACAGCCTTGGTGTTCGTATCTCTCTCCTTTCACACATCGACAACACTCCGCTCGAAGAACCTCTCGGCGTCACTCTCATCTCTCTCTCCTTTGGATGCACCCCCCTTATAAAGGGGGTGTATATGGAATTCTTGTGCACAATGCACGTGCGCGGCAGGCACTTTCGTGCGCAAATCCATGACAAATGTTCACATAAACCAATAAGATATATTTAGTCACATAGATCAAATAGAGCTGGAGTCATTAGTCCCAAATGACTAATAGAAGTATCTAGTCACATAGACCAGAATCATGTCAGATATCATAGTCCCAAAAGACTAATATAAGAGAGATCAATATTCACAAAGACCATTAGAACAACAAATTCATACTTAGGAAAATGACTTGTGCGACAGCAAGCACACTGAGCAATACAATGCTATGAAAGTTGTTACACCTTACATAGCTGCTCACAAAGCGATCAATGCTAAGAAAAATTATTACGCCTAACTTAGCCGCTCCTCAAATGAACTATTCTCTGAATAACACGTAGTCACTTATCTGATGACCCATTGTCATCCTCCAGGTGACTCCCGGGCATTTACCAGGTGATACTGAACCTTTCTCCTGGTGGTACTTAATCGTTTTCTTGGATATAATGTCTTGCTATTTGCCCAGATTAAATAATCTCCACTTACATCAATATGAAAATCTCTAATCCCTCATTATGACTATCAAGTCAAGAGCATATTCCATATTCTCAATATTCACAAATATTTCCATACATAACAGAAATGGGTCGACCAGTGAACAATTCTTAAAGGATGTAAACATATTTAATCTTCCTTTTTAGTGTGAATCTATTCATTTTAATCAGTCGCTTTCCTAGTCATGTTTCATAGACCGAATCATCCATAGTCAATAGGTTTACATGCTAAAGTAGCAAACCCTGATTAAAACTTCAAGCAGACACCTAAATAGTCACAAAGATCAAATGCTGAGATTAACATATAATCTCAAAGGGCTCACATAGTAGAGAAGCAGAGATTCATTCTCCTACTATCCTTATTGTCGCCTTAGCACACGTGGTATGAATCACATGCTATGATATTATTCTCTTTACCAACAAAGAGCGCATGTTTACCTCAACATTATACAGATTTTGATTCAGACATTCCAAATGTTTAATCCTAAATTCAACATATAAATTCCAATCTGGCTCATAAACAGGTATAGTAAATGTTGGGAATATTTACTTCGATCACTTTTCTTAAATGATCTTATCTTGATACATATATCAAGATGACCCTAATTTATAGGTATGTATCCCATACATATAGCTTCCAAAGCTATCCTATAAGCAATAGTCTTGCCCCTATTCGTACATAACAAACAGAGATGATTGCCCATGTGAGAGGATCAATCACTACCTATCAACATGCTTATCGAGATCTTATCAGAATGTAACATCACATACACTGAATAAATTATGGCTTACATTAAACAATCAAATTACAATATTCGATTGTCATTACAAAACTGTTACATTCTACGAAGTCCCAAAGACTTTACATGCTCATTAAATGACTCCCTAGTCATTGGCTTAGTAAAAGGATCTGCAAGCATAGTCGAGTAGGGATATACTCAAGAATAACCTTTTTCTTAGCAACAATATCCCTAATAAAATTGTACTTTATAACAATATGCTTACCCTTGCTGTGATATTTGGGATCCTTGGAAAAAACTATAGCGATCACACAGAGATGAAACGATCCGACTCTCACTGTCTTCAGCAATCTTCAGATGCTTCAGGAACCTCTTTAACCAGACTGTTTCTTGTACAACTGTTGAACATGCCACATATTCAGCTTCCATGGTTGATAAAGCCACACATGCATGTTTTTTGCTGTTCCAAGAGATGGCACCACCATTCAACAAGAACGTATAGCCTGATGTAGAGTTTCTATCATCTAGGTCCCCAGCCCAATCTGCATCTGAATATCCCTTCAGGATAATATCTGATCCTTAATAATATAGATTGTAATCTGTCGTCGCTTTCAGATATCTGAATATCCTTTTCACTGTCTTCCAATATCTCGGTCCTGAGTTTGACTGGAAACGGCTGACTAAGCCAACAACATAGTTGATATCGGGACGAGTACACAACATAGTGTACATTAAACTACCAACATCACTGACATATGATTTTTTATTCATCTCAACTATTTCATTTGGAGTTTTGGGGCTCATACTCTTGCTTAGAATAGTATCTTTTACAATAGGTGTTTGTTCACTGTTGCAATTAGACATGCTGAAATGTTGTAATATCTTATTTATATAAGACTCTTGAGACAAACCCAAAAGTCTCTTTAATCGATCCCTGATGATCTTTACTCCTAAGATGTATTCAGCTTCTCTCATATCTATTGTGTCAAATTGTGATAAAAGCCACTTTTTGACTTCTATTATAAAATCTATGTCATTTTTTGCAATCAGCATATCATCAACATATAATGATTAAATGACATACTTTCCTTTATCCTTTTTTAGGAAAACACAATGATCCTCATTGATCATTTCGAAACCATAAGATAAAACCACTTCGTTAAATCTTATGTTCCACTGTCTTGATGTTTGCTTTAGCCCATATATAAATTTTTTTAATCTACATACTTTATCTTCTTGGCCTTCTGGTTGGACCATATAGATTTCCTCATCAAGCTCACCGTTAAGGAAAGCGATTTTTACATTCATCTGATATAACTCCAAGTCATAATACGCCACTAAAGCCAAAATGACTCGGATTAACACAAACTTTACTACGGAAGAAAATGTCTCCTCAAAGTCAATACCCTCAAATTGGGTAAATCTTTTTGCAACTAGATGAGCTTTGTATCGGTTAATCGATTCATCAACTTTCCTCTTTGTTTTGAGAGTCCATTTATTCCCAATAGCCCTTCGACCAGGAGGAAGATCGACTAACTCCCAAACATGATTCTTAATCATTGACTCCATTTCTTCAACCATTGCAACTTTTCACTTTTCTCCAGCTCTAGGGCCCAGAGCTTCCTTTACTGACTGAGGTTCCTCATGTCAACAGGGAGTGTCATCATTGCCTCATTCTCAATATCAAACCTCTTCTTAGGTTTGATCTTACGAACACTTTTCCGTAAGTTGGTCTAATGAGAAGTCACCCCGTGACTAGGCAAAGTACTCCCACTGGATTGACTAGTTCCAGGTATCCCACTAGACACTTGTCCAGATGATAACGACTCTTCCTCCTCAAATAAAGGAACTGTCTTATCAACTTCACCTCTAGTTGGGAACTCAGTTTCGAGAAAAGTAGCATCTCTTGAATCCAATTTAGAGATTGTCCATCTGATTGCTCACCTATGAAAACATAACCTTTTGAAGTATTAGAATATCTTATAAAGATACACTTCTTACCACGAGGTCCTAGTTTTCTATACTTGTGAGAACTGTCATGAACATATACAGTTGACCCCCAGGGTCTCAAATTTCCTAAATCTTATTTTTTGTCTGTCCAACGTTCATATGGGGTAGATAGAACTGACTTTGAAGGCACTTTATTAAATATAAAGGTTGTAGCTAACAATGCATCTCCCCAATAGGAGATTGACAAATTAGTCTGCGCCATCATAGACCTAACCATTTCTAGAAGAGTCATATTTCTTCTCTCAGCAATCCCATTTTGCTATAGAGTTCCAGAGATCGTCAGTTGTCTAATAATCCCTTTATCATTACATATTGTCTTGAACATATTAGACAAATATTCTCTACCACGGTTAGTGCGTAAAGTCTTAACCTTACGTTTCGTTTGATTCTAAACTTCGTTCATATAACGAATGAAGCAATCCAATACTTCAGATTTGCGAGAAATCAAATACACATGATCGAAACGAGAGAAATCATCAATAAATATAATGAAATAAGAAACTCCATGTCTAGCTCTCACATTCATTGAACCACAAATATCCGAATGAATCAATTGCAACAGTGACTCTGTCCTAATAGTCTTACCGAATGGTTTCCTAATTGCTTTTCCAGCAAGACAATGCTCACATACAGACAATCTAATCTTAGCTCGAGAGTCAAATAAGCCCTCTTTAGCTAACCGATTCATACGATCTTGTCCTATATGTCCTAGTTTAGCATGCCAAATATCATTAGTTATTTCTGCATCACTAGTAAGAGCAATATTTGAAAAGCAATTATCAATCGCACAATTGTCATTTGGTTATACATCAAGAACCATAAAATCATTCGTTAAAAAATCATAATCGATTGACACTGAGTCAATCTTGAGTTCAACACACCGACTGTAAAAATTTATACAATATCCTAAATTAAGAAGATAAGTAACGAAAACAAGATTCCTCCGAATCTCAGGAACATACAAGACATCATGTGGAAACAAAGTTCTTCCACCCCTAAGGTTAAGTTTGCAAGTGCCGATTCCTTTGACTTCGACTCTTGCATTGTTTCTTACATATATCCATTTGTTGTCAGCTGGTACCCGGTGGTACTCTACATATGTAACTCGCTCCCGAGCTATATGGTTGGTTGCTCCCGAATATATAATTCACAAAGGATAAGAATCAGCCAACAACAATACAAAACTAGTAACAAAATGCTCAAAAGACAGACTAGAAGTTACCTTTTTTGGCTCGGTACACTCCCGAGCATAGTGACTCTTCTTGTCACAATTAAAGCAAGTTAACTTGCTTTTAGGTTTCTTCCCTGTCTTCTTGTTCTTGTTCTTCTTGATTGGGTCTGTCCCACCTACAGCAGTAGCTTCTTTCTTCTTTCCCTTCCCCTTCTTGAACCATCTTTTCTTCTTGGATCCAGATGATCCAGCAGAACTGGCAGCCAAGTAGGATTAGTCAGAAATCCTTGCGGATTCTACTCTCTCCGCCTCTAGTTCAACATGGCGCGAGACATCAGCGAAAGTCTTAATACTCTCGCTGTGAGTAAGGGTCTGCTTTATGGTCTCCCAAGAATCTGGAAGGGATCGAATGACTACCTGAACCTGTTGTTTATCTGTTAGCTCGTGACCGATAATTTTAAGCTCCCGAATCATATTCGACATCTCCCTGAGATGTTGAACCATAGTGACATTCGGACGCTTCTTGTAGCTATCGAACTTGATCGTTAGCTGTCGAAGCTTGCTCAGACTAACTCCGTTGTACTTGTCCTTAAGGGCAACCCAGACAGCATGAGCTGAAGGATACGGCTCATACTTAAAAACTAAGTCATCTATCATTGAACTAATCAAGATGCTCTTAGCAGTGGAGTCTTTCTTTTTTCCATGCTTTATAGGCATCAATATCTCGTCTGTTTTGTGCAGTGGGACCATTTATAGGTTCTATCATGACCTGATTTACAGCCTCTAGAACTTCTTGTTCCTCAAGTACATACTGTATCTTGAGGTGCCAGATCTTGTAGTTATCCCCATTGAGTTTCTCACCCTTATTGAGTTCAGCTATAATGTTTTAGTTGTCATAACCTAACATAAATAAATACATTATTTAGTTATTCAGTGTATGATTTTATGTATGTGATCTATAAATTGACTCAATGTGAATTTGATTTGGTTTACAAAATCAAGTGACAATCCAATTCCCACTCATCATTTGTATGTTACAATCGAATCGACTTTGATCAATTACATTACATACATCCCATCTTAACATGATATTATTAAATGAACCTATCATTTAAATTGTACTAAATATGAACAAATCAAAGAGCAAAAATATCATGCATCATATAGAGTTAACAACATAAAATGAACATATCATTAAATTGAATTTGTTGTACATTGTCAACACATAATAAAGATAACTCTACTAAGAATATTACATATAACATTCTTCCTACTCATAACTGAAAAATAAAAACTAAACAACTAGATAGATAATTATTACTTCCACTAGGACAAATACTAGTACAGTAATGATCCAAACATGCCCAATCTTCTTGGGCTGAACTAGGACATCCCCCGCCGAGATGCTTTCAAGATGATGCCAGGATGCAGAATCATCCGTAGGACACCTCTGAAGCGATCCAAAAGGAAAGATTCCATTAGGGTCCTATTCCGAATCATCCTCTGGATCATAATGATGCACCTCGACGATCCTCGTAGTGGCGGCTCGGTATAATCGGGTATAAGAGACGCATCCCTCATAGCGCCCCCAGATCTGATGCACAATGTCACTCAGGTGTTGTGGCAGTGAGCGGACCAGAGCCCATATTCTAAAATTCTCCAGAATTGGAAACTCTTGCATCTCCAGTCTCCAGAACAATCTATCAAGCCTCTTGCTATGCCACCCGACTCCATGAGCTGAGTCATACTCTATCCCCTGGATAGCCTCTCTCAGCCGATTACGCAACACATCGCATCTAGTCATAGTGGTAATCATTCGTGTCATCTGAAAAAATTGAAATTAATTAAGTCAGCTCAAAACTGACAAACCAGTACACTTACCGGCTTAATTCAATTTATATATAGACATGAATCCATCAAAATAAATTAAGAATAAATTTCTTTGATTTTATAGAGGACTGTCGATAGACTTACTTAGACTAGTCAATTGATACTTTTACCAATTGATATCATCTAAGTTTAGCCGACTAGTACCATGAAGACTCAATATTGACCGTGAGAGTCCAAACACCACACAATTTGCTCCGAGTACCCCAGACACTTAAGCAATATGCATAGTATTCTTTTTCACCATTCTTAGACATAAATTCTAGTTCATTTGGTCTATCTATAAGTTGTTTATATCAAGTCCTAATTGTTCCAGACAATTACTTGATTATTTAGTTATGAGTTGAGTTGACCACAGTCAACTTAGTACAACACTTGTTTGAGCTAATTGGGCACTTAGCTTTCATTGAAATCCAATTAAATGAACCTATGCCCAAATTAATTCGGATATCAAAATTAAAGCCCAAGTCCAATTATTTAATTTCCAATTATGTCTCTCTAATTGACAGCCCAATTAGAAATCCAGCCTAATTAAAAATTAGATCTTTCTAATTGATAGCCCAATTAGAAATCAAGCCCAATTAGAATTTAGCCCAAATTATTCGCCCCACTTTATAAAGCTCATACGGCAGATTCAGATACGACAAAGCAGAAACCGCCCTGGCAGGCGGTAAACCACCCTGACAGGCGATAAACCGCCCTAGCAGGCGGTAAACCTCCCTGCTAGGCGGTGAACCACCTTGGAAGGCGGTAAACCACCTTGGCTGGGGCTCAAACCGCCCTGGCCAGCGCACAAACAACCCTACCGGAGCTCAAACCGCCCTGCCGAGGCTCAAACCACCCTGGCAAGACTCAAACCGCCCTGACAGAGCTCAAAACTGCCCTGACAACATTCAAACTACCTTGCCGACAATTAAATCGCTCGCAAGAAGTTAAAGCTCGGCAAAGTGAAACCGCCGCCGCCTCGCAGGAAACGCCTTGTTCTGGCCAAATCGCCTTGCCGTAATTCACCGCTCGGGTGGGCCGAATCGCTCGCCGGGTGCGTGGCCGCCTACCTCGGTAAACCGCCTGCTGCGGTTCAACCACCTGCAGCGGTTAAACCGCTCGGCGAGGTTCAAACCGCCGCCAACATTGAAACCACCCTTCCAGGGTAGTTTTCGGCCAGGACAGTTAGCCCAGAGTGGTTTTTCACTCGACAAACCACTCTGGAATGGCCAGGGTGGTTTGTCCAGAGTGATTTTCCACTCGCCGCAGAAACATTATTTTTTGCATTGTTCATCTTCTTCCTCGCGTGATTTTCACAATGAACAACTTTTTTTTTTGCAGAAAAAATTATAATCTCTATTAGATGCTTTCCAACAAGGGCTCTGATACAAATGTTGGTAGTTTTAACATCTAATTCAGATTATCTAAGCAAAATAAAAGAAAGAACGAAATACAAAAACTAGATAAACTTACAGTGGTTCCGTCAGAAACTTCTCGCGTCTAAGGAAGAAGAGCTCTCTGTCTAAAGAACAATCACAATTGAAAGCTCCTACTATTTCACGAGACAAGATCCAAACAGTCTTGGTGTTCATATCTCTCTCCTTTCACACACCGACAACACTCGGCTCGAACAATCTCTCGACGTCACTCTCATCGCTCTCTCCTTTGGACGCACCCCCCTTATAAAGGGGGTGTATATGGGCTACATCAACAGTCTTGTGCACACTTACAGAATGTTAAATTATCTTCATCAAAATACATAAAATATTTTGATGGCTTAAAATTGTCAAATGAAATAAGATAGAGAAAAACAGTAAATTATCTCAAAAAATGAAGATAAACTAAAAAAGGAATTTTACTAGTTACGAAAATATTTGATGACTTGATCATTTAGATTACAAATGCTCAGACTTTATTCATTTAGATATAATTTTTACTATTTTGTAATTATTGTTGGATTTTTAAGAGTTGGATATACATAGAGTTTGAGGTTTGACGGTATTTATTGATCTAACAATTGAATTTTGTCAATTAGTTCGACGATGAATTGGCCAATTAAATCAATGAAGCTCTACGGATTTTACTTTTTTATATTCTATTTTCGATTATCGAAACATTTCTTTGACTAATAGATATATCATTCTTAATAATATCATTATCGACTTAATCTAGATATGCATTTTCAGTCAATCAACTATTGGACATAGATTTAACAATGAAATGCTTAAGTCATGAATTTGAAAATTCATAAACAATATGATAAAACTTAAATTCTTCATGTTTGATTTAGAAATAAAGTCCAATAGCTCGCCACAATAATCAAATTAGGATAAACTAATACTGATGTTTATTTAGTGGCTCCCTTCCCTTTCGTTGGTAAGTCTGTTTATTTAATTTACTTCATTATTACCTCCTTAATAACTCTCTCTAAATTAATCCAAGAGCCTCCCCCCAAGTGACGCTGCCATCGCCGCTCTTGCCTTCCATTCCAATGCCTGTCTCTTCATCTCCTTCCCCTTCTCCCCTTCTGCGCTCCCATCAATTCCTCGATCAAGCTCTCCACCTTCTCTCTCTTCACATCCTCTCCAATCTCGATCCCGATGCCCCATTCCGAGCATAAGAATCTGCAAATTGGCTGCTGGTCTGCAAAGAAAGGCCAGCATATCATGGGAACCCCCGCGCACATACTTTCCATCGTAGAATTCCATCTGCAGTGAGTTAAGAAGCCTCCGATGGAAGGATGAGAGAGCACCTCCTTCTGGGAGCACCAGTTCTTGATGAAGCTCCTTGGCTTAATATCAGCCGCGAACTCTGCCGGCAGCAATGCGTTCTCTCCTTCCACAAGGTCGGGTCGAATTACCCACAGGAAATGGCACCCGCTGTTGGCCAAACCCCAGGCAAACTCGATAAACTGGTCATTCGTCTGCACGATGATGCTACCATAGTTGACGTAAAGCACGGAGCCCGGTTCCTTCTCGTCCAGCCACTCGATGCAACTCGAGTCTTCCTTCCACAATCCACAGGCTCACTCCAACTCCAAGCAAATCCTGATTAGGAACGTATTCAGAAAACAGAGACACGGGGCCGATGTCATACACCGGCGGCACAGGCACCGACGACAATGCCTCGATGATCGGGGCTTCGAGGTCATGGAAAGTGTTGAAGATGACAGCCGAGGCGCCGCACGACGCTCGCGCTTCCTCCGCGCTGAAGTTTAACATGATGTCGTGCGGATTGGTGGTCCGTATGAAACTCGGTAGGTCTTTCAAGCGGATGTTTGGCATTCCTGGAATCCAATCTATGACGGTGTCTAGGAATCCATTCGCAAGGTCTTCTTCGCCTATTTGTAAAGATACAGTAAATCGACGAGGCGATGAAGATTTAACGGAGAGAAAGGCATAAATTTGTGGTTAATTAATTACCTTTTAAAGGGATGATGCTCCTCTGCTTCAACTCCTCAAAGTAGACGACGCTCAAGAAGCCAGTGGCGCTCACCGAGCAGAAAAAAATGTTTGGGATCGACAATTCAGCGGTGACGGCGAGGGTTAAGCTGGTGAATGAGTCCGAGATCACGCAGCTGACGCGTGGCCCTCAGGAGCAGGGGTCGTCGAGGGCCTTTATGAGGTCGCGGAGAGGAGAGGCGCAATGGCGCTTGGTGTAGACGCAGAGGGCGGCGAGGTCTTGGCTCTTGTCGGCGTCGTCCTCCGGCGACGAAAGGCCGTCGGGGATGGTTGCAAATCGGAAGTCCGGGAGGCTGGAGATGGACGCGGGGCCGGCGTTCCGCACGACGCGGCGGTGGTTGAACTCGGAGTTGACGAAGGTGATGTGGAAGCCCATGGAGTGGAGGGCCTCGGCGAAGTGGAGCATCGCATTGATGTGGCCTCGGATCGGCAACGGGAAGCAGACTGCATGAAGCTTGGTGTTGGCCATGGGCTCGATCTCCCTCCTTAACCCTCTGTATCTGGACAACGATATTTGTGTAGAACTGCAGACGAAATGCTCGAGATCAGTAGCTACCTTTAACTTTTCATTTTTGTTCAAGTTAATGATAGATTGATTATAAACATCGAAATCTCTTTCTACATGAAATATAACTGATATAGGAAAAAACTACAGTATGCTATTCCCTATCATCTATTACGTCAGACGTTCTGCATTTCGATCCAGACTTTTATTACGTCAGACGTTCCGTATCTCGGTCCGAACTTATTCGTCGGGCCAGCCGTGTCCCGGCTTGGACTCTCGTCGGGCGCTCCCGTCTCGATCCAGAATTTTTATTATATCTTTGAGTACTTTTGGTCCATCCATTTCCGTCTCTCTGAAACATCGCTTTGATATATGACCTGTTAATATGAGCTATCTTATTTAATCACAGGACAAGACGATTATTTTATACTCAAGAATCTACCTGGCAATCCCCGTCATCATATCCCTCCGATAAAAAGATAGACTCCTCCGTCAGGATTTAGAGGGATAGCTACGACATTAATTGAGATTTGTCTCCTATCAACCACGCGACGTATATATATTAATTGCAGCTCACGCGCAAAGACAGACACCCTGCCGAGTTTAGAGGAATAGCTGCGGCATTAATTGAGATTTACCTCCTATCAACTGCGCGATGTGTATTAATTGCAGCTCACACGCGCCGTCACATTTATGAGGGTAATGATCGTGACGTACGTCTCTTTGAGGTCATATCACCTTCACCGGCAGTATCCATCGACAGAGGAGCTCCTCTTATATATATAGCCTCCCTTGGGGAGGAGAAGAGAGGTCCGCACTTTCTTAATTTTTTTTCTCCATTTTCTTGTTAATTTTCTGCCTTGAGCGTCGGAAGAACCTTGCCGAGATTTCTTTTGGCGTCCTTAACCGCTTGTTGTCTTGCAAAATTACCATTCGACTGGGTTCTTTTCATTCAACTCGGCTCTTTGTTGAAGCAGTACTACTTTTATTATTCTCATCTTCCCTCTACGTCGGTCTTTTTTTGTTCTAGTTATCGACCTTTACTGTCTTCGTCATCTGAATATCTCACCATCGCTATTTCGACAGATAATAATAACTATATAATATTAAAGATGACGAAAAAGAGAAGATTGGCAATACCAGTGCCACGAAGAATAATTTCAAGAGGAAGGAAAACCAGAAGAAGGGTAAACTCATCGACTAGAAGATTGAACGTAACTTTCCAAGGCTGCAGGTTAGAAAAATTTTACGAAAATGCTAACTCGACGAGATTTATTATTTCTTCTTCCTCTATTTTTTTTTGTTACGATTTCCATTTATAAACATTTAAAATTTTAAAAAACGTAAAAACATGCATTATCTATCAGTCGCGCCGTAAAGGTCCCTCAATTTGATTTTTAGTTTTCATAATATTAAGTCGATTATTATATTAAAATATTAACTTTGTTTGTATATTTTTTTAAATATGATCAATCGTGCATGAACCGTAAACAAGTCAAACTAAATCAAATTTTTTAATGTTCAGACTTATTTGATAAGATAATCAATCGAGTCGAATCGAGTCTAAAATTAACTAAGTTATTAAAAAATCTATTAAAATTTGATTTGGTATTTTTTTTAGTTTGAGTTTGACTTGAACTTGAATTGAGTTTGATTTATTTAATGGGTATTAAGCTTCTAATTAAGCTTAATTCAAACTTATTTAAATTTTACTTATTTAAATGTTATTAAGCTCTTAAGTTAAACTTATTTGTTTATTTAAATTTTTACTAATTTAATCATGATTTATAAATAAGTATAAATAAATTCAAAAATAATTTTTAAAAGAGTATAATAATAAATCGACTTGTTAATATTCACGAACACTGTTCACGAACATTAATAAGTCGAACACATATGTGTTCAAGCTTGTTTATTTAATTCATCAAGTTATTCAAATTTATTTGTTAATTGACTTTGATACATATTAAATGAACATAAACGAGTTCTTATCAAGTCGAACATCAAATTTATTCATAAACACTTAATTCATTTACAGCTCTAATCACGCAGTTTAGTCCTGAAAGAAAGAAATCTATCTTGATTTGGTCTTAATTGAAAACCAAAGAATGATGTCGTCAGAGCCCGTCCTGGACAAGAGCAATTCGGTCATCGCTCGAGGCTCAAATATATATTTTTTTAAATTTATAAAAAAAAACTCAATTTTTATTAAAACTCAATTTTTTATCTATAAATTTTTTTTATTTTTATTATTTCGCCGGCCCTAGATAAGTAAGGACCAGCTCATACTCTTGAATTTGCCAGCTCATTCTCTCCTTCTAAATGAATAAATAATCAACGAATATTCTTTTCAGTCGGTGGGTATCCTGTGCGAGTTTGAAGCCGCCGAAAACGACAATGAATTGCTGCTCATTTCATGTATCCGAGGCGGCCATGAGCTAACCGACAAATGCAAATTAAATCCTGCGGAGGTATAAGATTTCATATGGATCTCCTTTTCAATTATCAGATTCAACACAATTTATTTTACTATTACTCTTATTAATTAAATATTAATGTGCTAACAAAGGGCTAAACCCTACGAAAAACTTCTCCATGAAATTTTATATTCACAGATCCATAGATGACTTTTGAAAATGATGAAATCCGTGCGAGGAGTGGTGTTCCGTCATTTAGTATATATGGAATCTTACGAGATATCTACAACAATCCAGGGCGCGGTACAATAATAAAAACAAAAATGCATCTCATAGATAGTGACGGAGAGGGGGACGATCGACGCTACAACCCTCTTTTTCCATGAGATAAAGATAGTCCTCTCTCTTATTGACTGTCGATCATTTATTCTGTGCCTCTATCAATCGTCTAATTTTATTGAGTATCCGTTCAAATTTCAATTTAGATTCGTCACTGCTCATAGGAGAGTGCAGTTTGATTCTTTGTTGCGACATCATCGACGACGATTCTAAAAAAAATCTATTCGGACGACTCTGAAACTCAGGAATTTATCCAGTAAACGGAGTACACCTTCGACATTTGATCGTCGTTCAAGGATGATACGACCGCGAATCCGATTTGAATTGTGAAAAAATTACGAATGCTTCCATGATTTATTCTTGATGACTAGTAGAGGCCACTTAGACTCTGATATTATCCGACTAAGTTATTAACGAGACATCCCGAAGATTTATAGGACATGATCGATTATTTTTTAAAATTAATCGGATCGAAATTTAGGATACATGAGTACCAATAAAAAAAATATAGATACCTACAACAAAGTTACACTGACATTTGAAAAAACTTTGCTTTTTTTTTTTTTAACGAAGGTAGAGGAGCAACCCAACTAAGCGAGTTTGACCTTTATTGGAAATTAACCTTAGTATCTTAGTTATATGGTTCGATTATATTATTTCACTCTATTTAATTCAAGATAATCCATGATTCTCATATAATAGAGATTATCTATCATGTCAAAAGAGGGGATATATAATTCGGAATCGGATTATCTTAGAAGTGTACAAATTTTATTGATTCCAAAATTAATAAAGGGTATATACAGTTAATTACTCAAAAATTTTAAAAATCTATTGCGTGAATTAATACTCAATTAATGTCATTCAAAGATAATATAGTAAAATATAAATCTATATTATAGATTAAAATTTTTAAATAAATAAATTTTTATCGCATTATTTAAGATTTAACTAAACAACACAAGTTATATTTTATTCTCCATGATTAAAACCAAAGTTATGCATGATAATTTGAATCAAACACATGAAATGAAGATCTAATTTTATACTTTAACCACGATTATATTATTGAATATGAGTTTATATGGTAGAATCCATTAATCTTTTATTATTAACAATATCGATGGACTATTTGATATTTCCTATCAAAATGAGATTCGAATGTCTTCGCCTTCGCCCGAAGATCAAGCCCTATTGCTTTGCGTTTTGATTTTCAAATTTCTCTAATATTCTGTTCACTTAATTAGAAGACGTTGCCATCAGGCATTGCTTCCAACTTTGTTTGATGGTAATTAAAGTATTTGAGAGCTCACTGATTAAGTACGCTTATGTGATTTATATCACCAAATTAAGAGTGGAATTAGGACTAAACGATAAAGGATTGGCGTCGACAGTTCACCAAGGCTGCATGCAATGATATATGATGAACATCGTCCTAGATATAACTACAGGGATCTAATTGACATTTTGTGCTTTCCAACAGCTAATTAACGGTGAGAACTAGCAACCTTAATTTTGGCTATTCTGCGTTAATTAAGATAATTAAGAACCACAAAGCTAATAGATAGATTAATTATTCCATTTAACATGATCACTCCTGCATGTTCCTCTCCTAGTCTTTTCTTTCACTCCTTAATTATAATCTCCTCGATAAACTTTTCCAAATTTCTCCAAGATCCTCCCCCAGGTTTGCCTGCCTCAACTGCTTTTTCTTTCCACTCCACTGCCTTCCTCTTCATTTCCTTCCCCTTCTGCCCTTCCATCAGCTCCTGGATACGCCCCTCCAGCTCCTCCCTCGTTGCATCTTCATCAATCTCCATTCCAATGCCCCATACAGAGCATATGTACCTACAATTAATTTGTTGATCCCCAAAGAAAGACCAACAGATCATGGGAATTCCTGAGCACATGCTTTCCGTTGTAGAATTCCATCCGCTGTGTGTCAAGAAACCTCCAATTGCAGCATGAGCCAACACCCTCTGCTGTGGGCACCAACTCGTGAAGAAGCTCCTTCCCTTGGTCATCTCCGAGAACTCCTGTGGCAACAACGCCGCGTCGCCCACCACGAGGTCAGGTCTAATGACCCAAAGAAACGCGCGTCCACTGTTAGCCAAACCCCATCCGAACTCCAGGACCTGCTTGCTCGTCAAGTTTGCCAAGCTACCAAAGTTGACATACAAGACGGACCCTGACTCCTTTTCGTCTAACCATTCCATGCATCGCGAGTCCTCTCTCCACATGTTCAGTCCACCGATCGATGAGGTTGATGAATCATTGGGTATATACTGAGAAAGTAGGCAAATAGGGCCAATATCGAACGCCGGCGGTAGCATCGATGACCATGCGTTGAGCAATGGCGATTCTAATTCATAAAAAGTGTTGAAGATGATTGCTGTGGCTTGGTGAACCGATGCATGCGCTCCATCCATGACAAAGTTGAGCAATATTTCGTCTCGGTCGGTGGTTCGGATGAAACTAGTCAAATCTCTCATGCGAATTGTTATCATTCCTGGTATCCAATCGATGACAGTGTCCAGGTGCCCATTTGTAAGATCCTCTTCGCCTAATATTAACAAATTAGATGCATGAGCTGATGACCCCGGCCCTATGACTATTTAGCATATGTAAATTTTAAGTTATACTTACTTTTGAATGGGACGAGGCCCCTCTCGATCAAGTCCTTACAGTAGTAGAAGTCCGTGAAGCCACACACGGACACTGTGCAGTAGAACACATTACGGATCCCCAGTTTTGTGGTGGCGTTGAGGGTGAATGTGGCGAAGGAATCTGAGATCACGCATCTAACGGGTGGCACACCGGAGTTCGGATCGTTCAGCGCGGATATAAGCCCGAGGAAAGAAGCAGGGCAGTTCTTTTGGGTGGCGCGAACGACACTTCTAACGTCTTCTCTGTATTCGCCGCTGTCGTCGGGGGGTGAGAGGCCGTCGGAGATGCTGGCGAAGCGGAAGTCAGGGAGGCCGGCTAGAGCGGACGGTGAAGCATTATGCTTGAGAAGTTGGTGGTGGGCATGCTCGGTGTTGACGAAGGTTATGAAGAAGCCCTTGAAATGGAGGACTTTGGCCAGGTTGAGCATGGAGTTGATGTGGCCTTGGAAGGGGAGCGCCATGCACACAAGGTGAGTTTTGGTTGAGCACTCCATCTTTGCCTCGGACAGGACGCCCAATTCAACTTTTGTACGCCGAGATCTGGGACCATAAAAGCTGTGCCTGTGTATTGAACGTAAATGAAATGATAATGACCAAAAATACCAGGCCCACTTATTTTCAGTATATTCATAAGATGTTTGATTTTTAATAAAATTATTATTATATATATACAACTTATTTATTTACCGATGAATATTTTTATTATCTATAGTTCAATCGTTTTCCATCCATCCTTGAACCTTATATAAAGAGAAATTAATATTATCTTATACGATTCATCCGTGAGCATCCAAAAATATCTTCATTATTCATCATCTAATCGATTACATACTATAACTCAATCCTTGAATTTCAGAAGATACGTATTCTTCATTAGTCCCTGTAAATCTCCATCAACCACCTAGATATAACATGGAAATGCTTTCAGGTTGACAGTCCAATCTGTACGATTATTTAATATCAAAATTTAATATATTCCCACCTGAAGGACCGCTCTCATTGATGCAATGCATGATGGGAGCGGTCCTCTAGAATTTATGGTCCTTCGATAAATTCGTGACAAGATTAATCATTTATGTAAATTTAAAAAAATTTATGAGAAAGTCATGAAATTGAATTATCGACACTTTTTCTTTTTTGTAAATTTATTTTTTTTCACGATAGAGACAACGATGGAAATCATTAATGTAACGATTTTATATTTAAAAAAAAAGATAACTATTATACCACGGAATCCCACTTGATGGTGAAAAATGAAAGGATATTTTGTATTGTCAATTTGAGATATTATTTTTTAAGAATCTTATATCGTATTATCTATGGACAAATCAAGTATGAGTTTTTATTGTTGGACTTAAGTTGAACCGTAGAGATATTTGTGTGTGATAATCGAAGAGCAGACGTCACCCTCATTAATTAATCAAATTATAAGGCTCAAATATCTGAATTATATCAAAAAAATAAAAAATAATTATAATTAAATAGAATAATTATTTAAACATTGTTTTTTAAATTTTAAATTGAGTTATCAGATGCATTGCGCTTTTTTAATTTATTTTGATAGATCATATCCATATGACTGAGTTATAAAAAAAATATTAAAAAAAAAAGTATTTATGCTCCATTTACTTTGTGAAGGATGTAAATTATGAAAGTCCGAGCGAATTAAACTTGGCTTTGAAATTGAGTGCTTATTTGCATGAATAATCCATTAACATTATAGTATAATAAAAAAATTTCATTGTTTACTTATAAAAGATATTTTACGCAGTTGGTAAGATCAGTAGAAATTATGACAAAAAATGTCGACTTAAACTATTTTTTGATTTTTATATTTTGAGATAAAAGATGGTTATTTTCATTTTAAATATTTTTCATTGTCGATCTCATAATTAAATTAAAAAATAAATAAATTACGAAATATATTTGTATTCAATCAAAAATTAATATAATAAAAAATAGACATCTTAAAAAATTATATGGTTTTCAAAAGTTATTCTTATTTTTTGAGATAATTTTATTCTCCATATTAATCATCTGATCCTTTAATTGTGTATTTACTAATTAAGTTAATCCCGAAGACTTATAGTTATCTTTTTAAGTTTACATGAATAATTGTTCTTGTCACGAGTTCATCGAAGAACCGCAAATTCTTAGAAAGCTACGTGGACATGTAGATAAGAATTGGCCCGTATTAATTCTTATCTTATCTTCCTTTCATGATTTACTGCTTTGACTAGTCGACGTTTGGTTTGAAATGACTTCTTCCAAAGTTTTCTAGGTGCCACATGCAAACTTACTAACCACATTCGAAGAATAAATTATTGCCCCAATCATTGAAGAGCTTAGTCACATGGGAATGCCATCCATGGATGCTCTGTTTTTTTTTTACTTTTTAATATAAATTAATTAAATACTCTAAAAAGTTAATCCGGAGAAGAATTTGCCTCCGCTGTCCAATTCAAAAAGAAAGAGGCCTGATCTTTCTTCTATCTATTTCTACTTCACCCCTTGGTCAGTGCGTGGCACGGCACCCATTAAAAACAGCTGTTGGATTATAAAAAAGGAAATGAATCTGATTTTTTTTAATAATTTAAATATCTAGATTTCAGACGACCTTCCTTTTTTTTTTTAATTCACTTTTTAAATAAATTCAGAATATAGATTCATACTTCCCTTTGATGCTTAGTCACGTCGACTGGGCCATCTTTGATTTGAAATGTTTGTTTGTTTTTACATGGTCAGCTTGAATTCCAAGGTCATCCAAAATTTTTGTAAGAATATTTTGTTGACTAAATTGCCGGAGAATTTTGTATTCGAATCCTTCAATCCAATTAATTTTTAAAAATAATTAATTTTATCCTATGGATATTTAGAAAATTTTATCAACAATTGAATCGAATAAAATCAAAACTCAAGTGATCTCTATTGAGTATCAAAGATAAATCAGAAATGTATTCGTATTTCACAATCGTATCTTCCCTGAATAATAGTTCAATATTGAAATCGTAATCCGTCTATCAGATAAACTTTTGATCTCAGGATCATCTGAATATTTTTTTTTAAAATTTTTTTATAGAACAATATCGTAATAAAAAATCGAACTATCGTAAATAATAGTCAGTAAAATATACAACACGAAACCTTCGACACCACAGACGGTACTAGCAGATCCTTCCACACAGCCTGATAGCCAGTAATAAGAGTCGTCAAAAATAGTCCTATGCCGAATCCCCCAAACGGTGGCAATTAATGAAGCTGGAGCAGTTGTATCGAATAACTTTCTTTACTTCCTAAACCAGCTTGAAAATTGAAATGCTTTTGATCTGGAAGAATTATGCATCGAGAATGTGGCAGTGGTAGATGCAAGGTCAACCATGACAAGCCCACCTTGGGGGTGCATATAACTCCCAAATAAGCCGGCCTTTGTATCACTTGCTCACGTGATAAGATCGACTTGGGTGCCAACTGCCGTGCGACAAAAAAACATGCACAGTCCAAATATTTTCCAAATGAGGGACCACGTTCAATTCGATTCGGAGATGACAACCTTCTGTTCCTACGGGATGACTCGATGGTAAACATAAGATGACGTTTGAGAGAAAGTCCAGATTCAATTTCAGACGAGGAATCTAAAATTCCTCTTAGGATGAAATACTTTTTCTTGTATTTACCACCGAGTCAAGGGCCAAAGACTCATCCACGATTTACCGAGAAAGTCCAGATTCGATTTCAGACGAGGAATCTAAAATTCCTCTTAGGATGAAATACTTTTCCTTGTATTTACTACCGAGTTAAGGGCCAAAGACTCATCTACGATTTACCTCCCTCATAATGACCGAAGGATCGATCGGTGGAGGCTACTAGCTTGACGGTTCCAAGCTTTTGAGAGCGGAGATGGCAACATTCTAGTTTATACAACTAACTCAGTTGATAAAGATTTATTTGTTATGAACAAAAATAAATTTATGAAGATTTTATCCTCCTAAATTATCGAAATACTTTTTTTTTATATTTATCAATTGAAATTCTGATTTATCTCTTTTGTAAGATTATTAATATGATGATTATTTTATTTTATTTTGAGATGCAACCTTCTGATCTCTTATTATAGAAATTGATTTCCAAGGATCGCCAATTAGATTATGAAACACCGAAAAAGTTTGCACTAGAATACGAAGGTTCAACACCATAAAGGGTTTCGCATTTGGAAATAAGCAAGTATCATCTAGGCATTGTAATACTGAAAACCCCAACTGCTAGCTACTGATCACACCGACCATTTCTACAGATATAGTATCCATGATCCACTGGTTCAAAGATGAATGTCCCAACTTACATTGTCAATTGCCTTTGTATAATCTAATTTTATCACGACGGCCTCTTCTTGTGTGCCTATAAAGATGTTGTTCTTTTTTTTACATTCTCCCTTAAGTGAGTTATAAAAAAAATTTAACACATTGCAAGGTCGCTTTTCCTGCAAAGAAATCTTCAATTAAACGAAGCAAGTTCTCCTTGTTGGGGTTCCCCGATACTGTGGCGAATATATGTTCGAATACGTTTCGTAAATATATACACAGCAGAAGCAATAAAATTAATAAATCTAATTTATTACAACATACATGTCACACGCATGTAGGATACAATATGTGTAGACATAATCGCTATTTAAAATTTTATAATAAAAGAAAACTTATACTAGGTATACCTGACGGATCACGTGTAGCGGGAATGATATCAACCGTAGCGACTCTCGCTAGAATCGCCTCTATCCATATCTACGTCGAGTATCGTCGGGATATCTTCACAAAGCCACGAGCCTCGTCTTCGCAAAAGTCACTAGTCTCGAGTTGAAGACGATGTGATCCGAGAGACGATCACAATCCGAATCAAAATTTGGATCTCAAAAACGAGTTTCACAAACTCGCTTGTTGAAAGCGATTTTCGTCAACCGTTTGACGAAAACTTAACCCTCCACTTATGAGGATTGCCGGAGAACCAATCCCCGGCAAGTAGGCCGCTGTCGGAGCGCAAAACGCCGACAAAACGACCTCTCCATGAGGAGAACAACAAGCTGTCCAGAAACTGGACAACTTATTTGCGGTGGAAAAGATAGTCGACCAATCAATGGTCGGTTGCTCCTTGGTTGTCGGTGGCCAAGGGAGGATGGCCGGAGGAGTTGCCGGTGGTTGGTGGGTGGTCGGTAGCGACTTGGGCAGCAGCAAAACCTGGGCGGCAACTTCTCTTGGGCGGCAATAGCAAGGAGGAGGGCTTGGATGACTAGGGTTTTCAATAACCAAAAGGTATCCACGAAAAACTCTTAAGCCATGTTTTTATAGAGAACACATTCTCCTAACAGTTATTGGTTCATAATCAAAACCCGTTAACCTTCTTCAATAACTTAAGTTAAAATAAACTAAACCGCATTGGTCTATTTAAGTTAAAACGAATCGAACCAACTTTGGTTTATTTGTTTAAAATAAACCAAATCACTTTGGTTTATTTTCCACCATTGGATTAAAGCCAAACCAATTTGGTTCATCCATCATGTCTTTATAAGACTCGGCCCATCCATGCTTCCGATGCGATTGAAACAATTTTATACTCGCTCTTTGTTTGATCCAACCAAACTAAGTCTCTCTCGATCTGAGAATTCTATTCTCAAACTCGTTTTAAATCCTTTAAATTACGCTCATTGCGCGTGTGACCAAATAGGTTTCCAGTTTATGTTGACCATTTATAATTAACCATTAATTATAGAACGATTATGAGTGACACCTAGTAGTACATCATAATTCCCAATTAATCGAAAAATCACTGGTTGATCCCAGAACCTTTTCTGAAATCCTTCAGCAGCTACAATGAATCGTGCCTCATTCCTTTCACTCATCTTATACCCACTTGGTTTTGGACATGGTCTATTGTGTCAGTTTCCACTAGGATGACTACATCACATCTAGCCCAAGTATTACTTCATCGTCCTCCGGATTCTAGTTACTGCACATATATCCAAGAGTACCTTACTCTAAACATGTAATACTTTGGCCAAAGATTTTAGTAACAATTCGATGAGAGACCATGAGTATACATTTCCTCGCAAGGAATGATGAATCTTTTATAGGCTATTCAAATACCTTCGGACATTTCGACTTATACCCAATCATTCCGGATCCACATCTCTTTGGAGATGCCTGCTTAAGATGTCAAAGCATAAGTCTCTATGACCAAGATGACTTGAATACCGCAAGTCAAAGGAACATCGCACTTAAGCTGCAATAAGAACTTCATTAACATATTCATATATGCAGAGAACCATATGAAGTCTTACAGTTGATCATCCAATGAACTAGTTACCATAACTAGCATCCACGATTAACTCTGAACATCATAATGTCTCCAGCCAGTGAGAATCATCTGTTTGGATACATCAAAGAGTATACCTCGTACTAGTCTCGACAAAATTGATGATGTCCAAATTCATCAATTCATCGACTAGGGATAATTCCTATACATCACAATTACACATGTAGAGATACTCGTTAGTTGTGATCCAATCACAAATTCTCTTATGTTGTGAATCGTATTGTGGATATTTAGTAAATGAGTTTAAAATCTAATCAAATACATGAAAATATATACACTCAAATAGTGAATCTTCATTTATCACATAAATGGTTTAAACATAAGGTGATTGTCTTATGACACCTCTCATATATTATTAACACTCTTTGATAATGTCTCATGTTGTCGATAACAATTCCAAGGTGTAGCCATCCGGATATGCATTTTGCATCTTCACATGAAATAGCTAAAACATAATCTTCTCTTGGAATACCACCACCACCACCAAGAAGTCTAATGGCATGTCACTACCATCAGAGACATATGAGAGCCAAGAAAAGAGAATGGAATAAGAGGGAGCACCCATCTGTTTCAAAAAAAAAAAAATAGTGAAAGTTTTAAGAATATTGTTGGACAAGTGAGTTCATTCGACTCTGTCCTATAATGCATAGATACAATTTGTTGGAATTCAAGACATCTACGTGTCACACAACACATCATCACCACGGATCGAAATTCTACGAGATGCATGCCCAACGAAAAATAAAAATTTGCTTGCGTTCCATAGATCTCTTGCCAAGATCACTTACCTTGACCATAGATCATCACATAAGCAAAATAGGGTTAGAGTATAAAATAAGAAGAAAAAATAATATCTCATACCTTCTTGATCCTCTTGGATATGTAGAAATCACAAACAAGATTAAGAAATCTTGTCTCTATCGGTATCAACGCTGGATCTTTGCAAGATAAACTTTCTCAAAGGTCAATAAGTTATCTTCTCTGAAAGGTGCTAGCCTTGCTTAGAGAAGAAGGTGGCACAAGCATTAAAGAGGAAAGGATGAATAACTTCTGTTTTCCACAAAGCAAGAAACAAGAGACTTGAAGCTTAAAGCTTAGAAAGTTATAATCACCACATTAGCGACCCCCTCTGATTGTCCCTACCAATGGAGGAGATAAAATAAGACCCAGGTGGCAAATGCAAAGGAGGGGGTCCGTCGATAGTCCAGAGTCATGACTTCTTCGGGAATTGACCTCTGCCCACTTAAAAATTATCCATTTGTACTTACCAACTCGGCTAGCCCTGAGGGCTAGCTTAAAGCTTAGAAAGCTTAGAGCTTCTTGGATGTAGAAGCCCTCTCTACTCTTGTTTATATAAGAATCCACTAAAGTAACTCCTTTCCTATTAAAGTAACTCTCTCTTAATGTGGAGAAGGAGAAGAGGTGGCTAAATGGGAGTTACATGAATCTCTTCATGCACATTTATTTGGTTGTCTGCTCATTATGAAGGATTTTTCTTCTCTTCCTGCAATCCCTCTTGTTCATTGATTCACAATCTTGAACTTGCTAATGGGCCAACACCTCTCTTCCATCTTGGGTTATTGAGTTTTAGAATATTTTTAGAACTCAATAAGGAAGTTCATTCATAAATTGTTTTATGAATATCCAATACTTATGCCTTACTAGTTTGGTCCAACCAGACATAACCTTTATCTCTTCGAGAATCATATTCTCTTACTTGTTTTACATCTCTTGCGAAAATCGTTGTGCGTGTGATCCAATAGATTCTCGACTATGTTGGCAATTTATAACTAACCGTTAGTTATGAATAGATCATAAATGACACATAGCAGTACATCATGATCCCAATTGATCGGAAAGTCAAAATAGACTTCAGTACAATTCTGAGCCCTTCAGCAGCTACAGTACTTCGTGTCATGTTTCTTTCACTCATCTTATATTCACTTGGTTCAGGACATAGTCTATAGTGTTCGTCTCCACTAGGTTGACTATGTTACACCTAACCCAAGTTAATTACTTGTCTTGTGGATTCAAGTTACTCCCTACATGTGTCCAAGAAGACTATCTTCTTAACATGGTTGCTCTAGCCAGAGACTTATGAGTAACAATCTCGATAAGAGACTTAGGGTATACATCTTCTGATAATAGGAGAGGTGAATCCTCTATAGTAGGGTTGTAAACAAGCCAAGTCAAGCCAAGCTTTGTAGTGTTCAGATTTGTTTGATAAGATAATCAAATCGAGCCGAGCCAAGTCTAAAATTAACCAAGCTACTAAAAAACCTGTTCAAGCTTGGCTTGGTATTTTTTTTTTGAGCTTGAGCTTGGCTCGAGCTTGACTTGTTTAATGGGTATCAAGCTTCTAATCAAGCTTGATTCAAGCTTGTTTAAATTTGATTTATTTAAATGTTATCAAGCTCTTAAGTCAAACTTGTTTGTTTATTTAAAATTTTATTAATTTAATCCTGATTTATAAATGAGTATAAATAAATTCAAAAATAGTATAATCATAAATCGGTTTGTTAATATTTACGAACAATGTTCATGAACACCATTCACGAACATTGTTCACGAACAATATTCACGAACACCGTTCACGAACACTGTTCACGAACATTGTTCACGAATGTTGTTCACGAACATTAACAAGACGAACACATACGTGTTCAAGCTTATTTATTTAATTTATCAAGCTGTTCAAGCTTGTTTATTAATTGGCTTTGATGCATATTGAACGAACGTAAATGAGCTCTTACCAAGTCGAACACCAAGCTCGTTCATGAACGCTTGATTCGTTTATAGCCCTACTCTATAGGCTATTCAAACATCTTCGATCACTTTGACTTATATCCAATCAACCCGGAGTGACACCTCCTATAGAGATAACTATGAAGAAGTCAAAGTATAAGTCGCTATGATCAAGATGACTTGAATACCATAAGTCTAAGAAAATTTTTACTCTCGAGTTGCAATGAATCTTCATCGACATTAAAATCTTATGAAGTTCATAGCAAGTCACTCCAATAAATTAGTTATCTTTAACTAGCATCCACATGTTCACTCTGAATATTTCTATGCTTTTATTCAGTGAGTATCAAATGCTTAGTAATCCAAGGAGCATAACATGCACTAGTCTCACGGAATTGATAATATCCAATCTCATCAATTCGTCGACTAGGGATTATTTCAATATTTATATAATTATACATGATGAAATACCGACTAATTATGATCCAAATATAATTTCTCTCATGCATGCTATGTATCGTATTGTAGACTTCAATAAATTAATTTAAGATTCCATCAAATACATACAAAATGTATATTCAAATAATGAATTTTATTAATGATCTAAGACGATTATCTCTATTACAACAAATATTTCTTTCATCCACAAGTATAATAAATCCAGCCAACATCTTTGCTTCCTCACATTAGCCATCAATCATGTGATAATATGGAGAATTTTCATCCCTTATCTTCGTCCACTAAACCTTTGCGCTATGTTGCTAATGATGAGCTTTCCCTTCTTTAAGCGAATTCAATTATTCAAGAAAAATCCTTCAAGCCTTTTTGAATAGCTAGAAGTCATGTCGGAAAACCAATTATTCTCAAAACAGAAAATGTTAGATGATATGGTTCTCACTAGTTTTAATTTAAAGAACAAAAGAGCGCGGTTTAATTTGATAGTGTTGCAGTCAAATTAATGCAAAAATCAAGCTCCCTTGCAATAGCACATTAGCCTCTCCATTCGAGCTACTAGAGGTGGAGTGAGGCCCATATATAAACTGATGCAAACATATAAGAAAGTGTTGAACGCCAATATATTAGAGAAGTTGCGGTAGAAAAATAGCTTGTATATGCTAATCCAACAACTCGCATCTATGAGAAAAACCAAACAGCCCGGCCACCAAACCTTCCAATCCCATACGAATAAGAATATCGTTTGAGAGAACCTTAATTAGTGTCAATCAAAGATCACATTTATGCTCTTACTAAAATCCATAACGCTTTAATTTGTTCTTTGCCTGCAGCTTATTGAGTACGTCCTCTAGTGTTCCAAGTGATAAAAATTGAGATTATGAACATAATCTGAAAAAACTTCAAACGTTCTATATATAGTTGAATTTAGATGCCAGATTGTCGATGAAAGCGAGGAGATATGGTTCGGAAACCATGTCGACAAATAACCAATATAATTTTGTTCAACTAGTTGGGGCCGATTTGATATTGCTTGCGTCTTCTTGCATTAATGGTTGGACGTATTTGATGTCTAAGTTGAGTCTCGCATTTTTATTTTGTTTTTCAAAAGCTGATTCTCACATGTTGACTTCTCGTTTATAATATTTTGCTCCATCAGACAAGGAAACTTGTTCCAGGATGCAAATATATATCTTCATTCATGTCTCAAGACATCCTCCTCAGCTTTGCGGAAGAGTCAGTAGGATTTGCCGAGATTTGGGACTTCTATCATAACCATGCACGCTTTAACTTATTGCCCTCGCCCCTCGTCAAATGATGCAAGTTAAGTAGGAAAATAAAGATGCATGCAAACGAAAACTCTTAAAGCATGATATGTACATATCTATTGGAGTATTCTTTATTAGGCTCTTCAGAAAATTTGCTGATGAATCACTCTCTCATATGCAGAGCACTCTTAATTAAGCAATAAAACTTAAGCCAATTCCAGTATTTTACGTACTGCCCTCATCAATCTAGCTGAGGAAATTGAATTACGTCTATAAAGACAATCCAACAAAGGGTTCTTGTACTAGCAAATTCGAGCGACTCTAATCTTGATTGGCACTAGCAAGCTAGCTTCAGGAACAGCAGGCAAAGACAGAGGGGCAATTAGGCTATCACAATTCTGAAGTATGCTAGTCAGAGTTTTGTTACCTTATGCACAGCAATTTTTTACATTTAAATAGGAACATGTGATAGAAAAGAACATTACGGCAATTAAATGAAGTGGAAGAAAATGAAAAAAAAAAAATAAGGAAAAGGGATTGAAAACAAGCCACATGTGCACTCTATGACGATTTCATTAAGTCTGAATGGGTTAAAAGTGCAAGTATAACATATACGGTCAGATGAACAACTTCTAAAATGGCAATATCACAAACGCAAATGAGCTAGTAAACTGAGTTTTTCATTTTCTTTTTTCTTTTTAAATAATAATAAAATATACATCAACCTAATCTCATATGCAATGAGGAACTATTTAAAAGTGAATTGGTACATCAAAATTCACCTAGATCAGGTGGGAAAAATTAAAGTAGCAATAATAATGCATTGATGCTTGTGACTATATTTTGTTCAGTAGTAAGGAAATATTTGAAATCAACTCATTTTTTAGGCGTTTGATCCCTGACAGAAAGAGATTGTTTAACAGAGGATTCGAAGGTTAATGAAACTAAGTGAAAAAAGAAAAAAAAAAAAACAATCAAAGTTGCCCTCTAAAATTGGTCCCGATTTAATTATAAAATTTATAAAACTGTTTTCTCACTGGATAATTATGATCAGAAATTTTCTAAAAAAAAAACTTGATCAATTTTGTTTTAGAATAAATAATATTTTGTCATCTTTTATTATTATTATTTCGTCCATTTAGATAATTTTAGTATCTTATTGTTTTACTCATGGCGCATGCATGACGACGAGGACAACAACAAAAAATAAAAAACATTCAACCATAGAAATAATGTACATGTGTGGGAGTGACCTAAGTGATCCCATGTTCGAAGTTTTTTAGTTAGACCAACCGATTGAGATATCATATAAAAAAATGCATTGGATCAAACTGATTCCTAATTCGATGGAATGATCCAGTCCGATTTGCTTTTAACGAGATTATTGCAGGCAAAGGTCCTTTTAAAAATTTCATTTCATTTAAATATATTTAAAATTTTTAAATGGTTAAAATGTCAAAACTCCTGTCGAGTTATTCAAACAGTTCGAAACTTAAGAGTTACACACAACTTTTTCCTTAAACGAAAAGAAAATTAAATAAAATTTAAAGGTATAATCAAATTCATCCCTCTTTCTAATAAACTAAAATAACGTTAATTGTAACAACAGGAAATGAACAGGAGGAAGTGTATAAATGTGCAAACGATGCATCTTCTGCTCCTCCTCTCACCAGAATCGCCAGGACCGCCCTCCTCTCAGGCATCGAATGGGGAGATCTCCTTGCTCCAATGACAATGGCCTCAAGAAGGGCCCCTGGACACCTGAAGAAGACCAAAAACTGATCCAGTACATCCAAAAAAATGGCCATGGCAGCTGGAGAGCCCTCCCTAAACTTGCAGGTGACATACTCTCTCTATCTCTCTGTCCTCTCACCATTTCCAAAGTTTGTGATCTCTTTTTCAGGACTCAATAGATGTGGCAAGAGCTGCAGGCTAAGGTGGACCAACTACTTGAGGCCAGACATCAAGAGAGGCAAATTTTCACCAGAGGAAGAGCAAACTATTCTCAACCTCCATTCTGTTCTAGGCAACAAGTACTGATCTCTACTCTTCGTATAGCAGCAACACTCCTCGACCATTCATTTCAATTCACCTTTGAGAAACTTGGGGTCATTTAGGTGGTCTGCAATTGCAATGCATCTCCCTGGGCGGACCGACAACGAGATCAAGAACTTCTGGAACACTCACCTCAAGAAGAAGCTGATCCAAATGGGGTTCGACCCCATGACTCACCGCCCCAGAACTGACTTCTTCGCGGCCTTGCCCCAGCTCTTGGCCCTCCTCCAACTCCGCGAGCTCATTGGTCATCAAACCGAGGCAAACCAAGCTGCCAAGCACCAGTACTTCCAGGACTTGTTTAATTCCGCAAACCCCATGAGCAATGCGCTCGACACCTCCACAAATATTGAATTGGACACCATGGCGGCTTCTCCTTCTCCATTTATGCCCTCTCTCCCTGCTGTGGATCACGATATGATCAACGGTAGCTTTAACCAGATTGAGCAATTGCCATTCTTCTTTGAGGCACCTGTGAGCAACGAGACCAACCAAGGTTTCGACTTAATTAACGAGGAAGATATCAACAATAGCCCAGGAACAGCATTTGAGTCTCCGCACTCAGCACTTCCTCCTCTGGCTGAGGTCCCACTGGCCATCCAAGAGGACGATCGTGGCATTTCTAACTTCGTTGGAAACGATACTACTTCGTTCTGGTCTGAGCTCTTGTTCGATGAACAATTCATGACTGAGTTTGCCAGAAATTTGTAGGTGAAGAATCTTATAGTACTGTGTCTCATTTTGCATATTAGTCTGGCGTATGATTCTGCTATCTAACAGAGCATACCCTCCATGAATAATGCATCAAAATTTGTTTGGTTATGTTTACATTGATCCAATAAACGATCCTTGTAGTCTTGATCAAAGGTTATTATGCACGTTTAGTAAAAAATGAAGATAAAATAGCTTAATATTTATAGGCCCCTGTCAGGCATTTTACAGTTCGAGGTTTTAAGGCCAAAACATTACTCGACGATCGAGAATCAAACGAATGATTCTGAAATTTGTAAGACACAAAAACTTGACATCTCATCTTTATTATCAATATATGCAATTACACATTAATCTCCCTCGAGTAAATTAATTACTTATCAGTTGAAAAGTACGAATCCGCAAGTTGTCACAAGGTTTTACCAACGCGGTATTTGGCCTTTAAATATTATGAATTCTTCTCCATCATGATTTTTTTTTTTAAGTTGTCTGAGATTTTTCTACATAAATTTATATATTTCTTACTCAATTACCTATTTTCAATATCTTAACCCTATCAACACGAAACTTCTACATTATTCAAGATCGGCAACTCAGACGTACAACTTGCAAGTCTGAGGAGATGCGCTAGAAACGTCTTAAGAAAAATCCAGAACTCGTAATGAATATTCTAGATCTCGTGAAAATTAAGAGCCATAAACATCCTAAATTTTAATTATACGAAATAAAGTATATATATATATATATATATACACACACTTTAGGATCGACAGTATTAATTGTTGCCATGCTCCATTTGTAGATTTTGCTGCTGAGATTTCTGGCCGATAGACTTGTATTTTGCTACCATAGAGATCTTCCATTTAAATGCTCGCTGGATCACCAAGCGCATAAAAAGTTCAACGAAGTCTCTAATTAATTGGAAAGGTTAAAATTAATTAAATAGTACTGCAAAGCTCGTTATATTACCATTAATTCAGCGATTGTTTTAATTATTATTATTATGATAAAGCTGCCGGCATCTTTATAAGAATAATTGAAACTAATGTCTGCATTAAATGGAGTCATTGGAAGCAAGCAGAGGCGAGAAGTAGGTCACTACCTTATATATATGTCCGCCTTGAGTAATTATATATGCAGGAATGACACTGCAAACAATTGATACAGTAGTATTGTTCAGTTTTCTCCAGTATTTAACTCCTTAATCACTTACAACTCCAGACAAATTAGGATCGAGGAACTGGGTCAGAAGGTAATTATATATGTACGTAGTAAACGAGCAGTAAGTTGTAGGCTTGTAGCTGATCAAACTCATGATAAATTCTGCCTTCTGATAATCTGATCTGGAGGAGGGGGAAGGAAAAAAAAGGGGGTGGGAGGCTCAGAGCATTTAATGTACAAATCATAGAGAGACTACTTCTGGTGACAGTACGTACTACTGTTACCAAATTTGTCGTGATTCACTGGAACTTGCTTTCTTGTCGGGGCACATTTTCTACGGACAAAATCCAAATACTTACCATTCCGAGAGCAAATCACAGCACAACACATTGCCCATGCGAAAAGTACTTCATGTGAAAAGAAGAGCACCAAGGCTACTTTGATTATCCTTGTCGAAGATTAATCCTCGTTTTATCTCAAAAAGAAGAAAAGATACAACTCATCGCGCATGGAGGCGGAGCTAGAGATCTGCTTTACTTGGGACAAATGGAAATCCAAGTAGTACTTCTGCGAGTCCACGTGTTCTCGACTCAGATATTTATGTTCCATCTTTTCTGATGGAGAAATAGTTGGTTTATATCTTTGGCTTGAGATCTTCTAGCTGTGAGATGAGGACTAATTTAATTTGTTTTCTTGCATCAAACGTATATTACGGTACTTCTGATCAAGTACTGTGTATGAACAATTCTTGCAGTCGCTGATGATCAACACAGAGCATGGATTTTGTTTTCATTGTAAGATATATAGATATATATATATAATACAAGGAAGAAAATCTACATGACCTAAAGAAAGAGGGGGAAAAAAGGTTAATTAAAGAATAATATATACTGTGTGTAACAAACTCTCACTACTTCATGCATAGGGAATTGGTAATAAATAAACTATAATATATTTTTGAAAATCTTTCATTTGTTTGAACAAAATATAAACATCATCGACAAATAATTGTTTACTTTGGGGCTTAATTAACATTTGATATATATTTTGCGGGATATCATGGTAAACAAAATATATATAAAAACATGGACACCCAACAATGTTTACAAAATAAATAAATGATTGGTTAATGAGACGTCGACAAGTGTTAATTAAATGAAGACATAGCTAGGAGCATTCTCATATCTCATCGGCTACCCTCAATCAATCAATTCACTCATGTACAGTTGAAAAAAGAAACCACAAACTTTTCAATTAACGTGCGACCATTGAAATAATTAAGTTGGCCTAATTAATGTCTTTTGCATTAGAAAAACAAATTAAAGTGGGGGGTGTAGACTTAGAGAATGAGAAAGAAGGAAAGATGACATGAAAATGAGAGTCACGGTGGCGGTGAAAGAGACACAGTATGGCCATCTTCTTAATCTCAAACAATAAATTAATATTAATCCTTTCTTAAGTTTGGTTAAATACCATGAAATTAATGAAAAAAATGATTATTTAATGCTACGCACTGTACTCGATCCATTAACTGAGATTTAACTGTTAAATATAGAGTTAATATTAAATTTAAAACGAACATTATGTTAAATTTTAAAAATTAAGAAAATGTTTATATTAGATTTATATATTAATTTATTTAAATATATTATTTTGAATTTAATATTAGATTTAAGTCTCCGGATCAATCGACTATCTACATTATCAAAAATTTAATGTCGGTTAAGATTTAACAAAATAATTTTGTTGACATTTGTGAACGACTATAATTACACATTTTAAATGACATTTAAACAAAACTTATGGCTTTGTTTTGTGCTTTCACTTAACAATATAGCTAAATATTCTGTAATATCCCCCAAAAGTAGAGATATAAAAAAATTTGAAATTTCTGAAATAAAATAAAATCATAGTTTATTCATTTATTTCTATTCTATATATGTTGTACGGAACTTTCACATAGAAACTCAGATCAAAATGGATAAATATATAATATATTGGTCCAAATTCATCATCTTGTGGCCGTTTAATACATGAGAAATTTTATTTTGAATTATAGGGACTATAATAATGTAATATATACTTGGTAGATTACAATATTTTTTAAGATATTTTTATGGGGTGCATGATGAATCATCTGGTAAACATCTAAAATATCATCTGAGGTATGTTTACAAGATAAAGAAAAGAAGCTTAGCAAATGAGGTATTTTAATTGCAGAACGATAAAGAAGAGTATATATATATATATACATATATATATACTCTTCTTTATCGTTCTGCAATTAAAATACCTCATTTTAATTAATTTAAAATGTATAACTAATAATGGTTCAATTTATTATGCGTTTTCGATTAATTTAATTTATTCGATCGATCCAATTAATTAGTCTATATATATAGTGCGTCTCAATTACCTAATGGCCCTTTCATTTCATGGTATTCCATTTCACTTGCTAAACGCATATCCATTGTCATATTTATTACGCGGGCTTCACGATTAATTAGGCTGAGGGATTAATTTCTTAATTAAAAGACGCATATTTTACAAAAGGCAAACAAAACGTACGAATCACATTTTGCACAATTAACATGCATGTTTTTGATTAATTACACGTCCTAACGTCGCCATTTTTGAGTTAATTAATTACGACTTGTTTGTGGTAAAAATTAAATCATTTCATTTTTCCGTGATCAACTTCTCCAAGTGCTCGTGGCGCTTTCGAGTTGAAAGTTCGGCCTAACATGCATTTAATTAGTTGATTACGCAATGAGATTTGTCAAACTCGATCTCAGTGAGCTTAATATCAGTGGAATTTCTCTCAAAATAAATATTTCCACATCTTCTTAATAAATAAAACTGAGAGAGAAAAAAACTTAAACTCTTCAATCCGTTGAATTATATGTAGTTGAGTCGATATATAGACCATATAAAACTAAATTTAAGATTGAAATCTAGCGAAAACTAGTAGACTCGTATGCTTGATTATACAGGATATGATAAAAATTTCTTTTATTTTTTTTTTAATTGTAAATTTAAAATAGAAAAATTTTAGTTATCAAAATCATAGGGAACCGGTTTGGTTTTTTTAGTTCAAAGAATTGTCTACACGTGTCCTAGGGTCCCATGCGACCTCACGTGCGGAATCGACGATGAGTCCATAGCTACGTCTGGTCCGACCTATAAATTCACCTCCTCCCTCGCCACCTCCCCTCCCCAGCTTCACCGCCCACTCTCTCCGACTCCAACGGCCCTCAAAATCGCCTCGTGCGATTCGACCACTCACCCTCATCGCCTATTATTTATGACGCAGCAGAATGTTGCGCCGGCGGAGGACGTCGCAGCCGTCACGGTGGCGGCGGCGGGCCCCTCGCTTCTCTTCCCCTATCCTCCACCGATCGCACTCCGGAAAAAGTACCTTTCCCAGATCGATGTTGTCGGAATCAGGACTAGCTCTTGGCTGGAGTCCATGAAGGCCTCCTCGCCCACCCACCCCAAGGCCGCTTCCTGCCCCATCGTCGACTCTGTCCTCGAAGTGAAGGTGAACGACGACCCGAAAATTTCTCCCTTTTCTCTCTTCTGAAGTACGTGCCTTTTGGGTTTTAGCCCCTTCCCCATTTTCTTCCCCGGCAGATGCGGCATCCATCGGCTTTGAACCAGTTCGATCGCATCGTGAGAGCCTCCAAGGGAAAGCAGATCGTGATGTTTATGGACTACGACGGTACCCTTTCCCCCATCGTCGATGACCCCGACTTGGCCTTCATGAGTAATGCGGTGAGTCTTTTCGCTCGGCCTTGCCTTTTCCCCTTCCACTTACTTTTTGTTCCTTATTTCAAAAATCTGATTTTGATCGGTTCTTTGTCGCTTCGGACGCCAGATGAGGAAAGCAGTCAAGGAAGTGGCAAGGGATTTCCCCACAGCGATCGTGAGCGGTCGATGTCTCGACAAGGTAGATTTCGATTTCAGATAGACGGTACGACTTAAGAGTCCTGTTTCTTCCCTACCACAGTGGTTCTCTTGGCAAACAGGTTGTTAACTTCGTGAAATTGGCCGAGTTATACTACGCTGGTAGCCACGGCATGGACATCAAAGGGCCAGAGACGTCCCAGCATTCCAAGGCCAGAGTATGCTCTCCTCCCCAATCTCGACCAGATTAGAACTTCGGCATCCTTTTCTCGTTTAGTTTCCTTCTCCGAGATGCTCATCTTGATTTCTCATTTTGTGTGGTTCAGGTTGCCAAAGGAGTTCTTTTTCAGCCAGCGACTGAATTTCTTCCCATGATAGACACGGTTGGTTTCTCTTCTTAGTTCATCTCCTCCCTTTCTCTCTCACTCCTAAAGCTTCTTTTGTTCCTAATTCTCTCCTTTTTTTTTTCTACTCTTATTTTCTTAAGGTCTATGAAGCATTGTTGGACAGAACCAAGTCCACTCCTGGGGCCAAAGTGGAGAACAACAAATTTTGTGTATCTGTGCACTTCAGATGTGTGGATGAAAAGGCTAGTTATCACTTTACATTGACCACCAACTTCCTTGTTTATGCCAGTAACGCAAAGCAATTTTGCAAAGTTTAAGTTCAACTTATTCCATGTCAATTCATGCAGAATTGGGGCGCATTGATCGAGCAGGTGAGATATGTGTTGAAGGAGTATCCCCGATTGCGGCTTACTCAAGGAAGAAAGGTGAAACGTTGTTTTGATTCCTTTGGCTAACGACATCTTGGTGTTTGATTAGAGCTTAATTGTGTCTTGCTCTACCTGTTGGCTGGACATTTAGGTGTTGGAGATTCGTCCAACTATCAAATGGGATAAGGGGAAGGCATTGGAGTTCCTATTAGAGTCACTTGGTAAGCTGAGCAACAGTGCAACGTGTTACATCACATCATTTCCAGCAATTTGGTTGGTTGATGGAATATTTATGCAAAATCATCAACCTTTAACCCCTCATTCCCTTCTGATTCGAGATGCTTAGTCCAATAATCTCTCGCCTTTACAGGATTTGCCAACTGCAAGGATGTAATGCCGATCTATATCGGAGATGATCGCACTGATGAAGATGCATTCAAGGTAGGTCTTATTCTAACTGAAAGCCATATACAAATATGATATTCCATGGACATATGTTGATCATGGAAGTGTCTCAACTCTTACTAACAACGGAAGCAATCTCTTTTTCTTTTTATCTTTTTTAATCTCAGGTTCTTAGAGATAGGGGACAAGGCATTGGCATCCTTGTTTCAAAATTTCCGAAGGAAACAAATGCTACTTATTGCCTTCAGGAGCCATCTGAGGCAAGTGCCAAAGCTGATGAACCTTCTATTTTGTTTGCTTGGAATATTATTAGCGTCCAATGAGGACCACTAGGTGGTCACAGAGATATAGCTCCCTATCAAGTTTTAGTATATATGGAGAGTGCCAAACTGCTAACATGATTCTTGGTGTGTTTATCCAGGTTAAGGACTTCTTGATTCAGCTAGTGGAGTGGAAGCGTCTATCAATGAAGGTTCTGTCAAAAGTGTAGATTGGATACAAGTTGTTCCGCCACCTATGAAATTTCCAGATGTTTGATGCGGCTGAATGAAAATAGGAATTATATTTTATTTTCCTTTGTTCTAGGATAGGAACACCTCATAAAGAGGTTTTTCTGTTTTCCTTCTTGCTCATCCTTTTTTATATCGTCTTTTTTGTTCCTTGGGTTTGAAAGCACTGCAACTCAAGCTTTCTTCCCTAACAAGCAGCTGAGTCATGTAAGTAGATCTTGTACAACCGAAAAGGATGAAACAAGAACTATTTTCTTTCTACAGAAAATGGATATTATATGTTAGTAGTGAATGCTGGATACTCTTTTTTTATTGTAACGAATCCCAAATGAATGCAATCGTATACTGATTGAACAAGTTATTTGCATGCAATATACAGAACCTGTCTCTTTTATTGTGGAAAATCTGTTGACAACTAATTAATGAGTACCGGATACTGTTGCCTTCCCATATATCAATGGCACACATGCCGTGACATTTCAACTAGCACAATTTAATAGTTTTTCTTACAAAGTTATTTATTTAAAGTGCTTGACGGATGATGGTCCCAAATATCGACATGTCATTTTCTTCTTTAACTCGTGTGCATACATAAATGAGAAAATTTGTCTACTTTGAACATAATTATTTGTGTCCTAACTGATTGTTCTGATTATTGGTGCTTGAATATTGAGCATAAAAGCCACGGGAACTTGAATTCCTTTCATTAACTCAATTGACTTGAAAAGTTTTACAATCGTGATTCTTTTCTGAATCAGTAAGATCCAGAAGGATTGGTTCTGTTCTAAGTATCCATTAAATTTTAATATTTTCATATATTTGAAGTTGAATAACTCCCCTTCTGCAGAACATAGATTCAAATAACAATCCCTGGTAGTCAAAAAGGTAGACTGATGATTGTGTTACCAAGAGTCTTTGAGTGGTCCAATTTCCATTGCTCTGACACTTCGATAAGGAAACTGAGCTCTTTTTTTAAGAGGATATTGGTTCGAACCATAAGCAAGCTTTAAAATGGATGAATGATAAGTTTCCACTTCAACATGCATAATTGAGTTAAAGATCTTTTGCACATTCAAAGCTTCTGCGTTATATGCTGCTCTTCGTAACCATTGCTGCAGAAAATGACCACATACTTGCACATGGTCTCTACCTAATGGATTTCGATAAGGAAACATGATTGGTTTCAACCTTTATATGCAACTTCAAGTACTAGAATCTAGAAGACATCTAGATGACTCAAATGGAGAAGCCTTCTTATCATCTTTACCTAATCCAAATCCATACTCACCAACCACAGTTTGTCCCAAGTAAAGTTATTCGTAACAGTATATGATGAGATAGTCAGGCAGGTTGCTTTGATAACTGTGAGAATGCCAGTCGGGTTTATGCTCTTTAATTATTTTTGTAAAAATCTCGTGTTTCCAACTCATAACGGAAGTTTGATCTTATCTTCTTTGCTTGATGCAGAAGAAGTTGGAGAGTTTATATTAAAGATCACTGGCACTCAGGAGAATCTTACTTTGGAGAGTTGAGTTCTTTCTTAGAGGAAGCTGTTCCAGGTGCCCCTCAATCTATGATTTCACGGTTCCATGGCGGTGGAAGATAGCGAGACAACTCCAGGTAGGGGAACTAATATTTAACCTCAAGCCACATGAGTTGACATTTCCTATTCGAATTCTGCTCGAAGATATAAGAAAAAGAGCCAGTAATATAGTTTATCAAGGTAAATAAATATTTTTCTTGCGGTGCAACCAAAATATCTCCATTGCTTTCACTTCTCCAAACAAAGAGATAAAAAGAAACCAGTAGTTCAATTATTGAACTTGTATTCTAGAGATCTCCAACCCACTGCACGAGGAAAGATCCTTGCAAAATAAAATAATGGTTGCATCCATTATAGGATGCAAGGAGAACACTAATGCTAGAAAAAGCAATGCTGCTTTAACAGATTGTTTAATAACCCAAAGGCTGGACTTAAGCCTTGCTCTCGAACCAAGAGAACACATGAGCTAGTTGTTTGGCAGCTCCATTACATGATTTGATTGCTGAATTATGATCTTTAAAGAAATAGAATAGCTACGCCTGCTATTACCATTGGCCATCTTAGATCTTAGGACCTTCTCTCACAGGGGTGGGGAATCTCTGCGCTACCGATGCATGACTTTTGCAATTTAATAAGCGTAGGTGTTGGGATATTCTTTGGGGTAGGTCCGAGAGAGAGACACCAACTAAGGTTTAAAGGAATCAAAGTATGGTTGGGTTAGGAGTTGGAATCCACTGGAGGCCTCACGCCTTTTCTGCACAAGTTCTTATTGAGTGGGCGGGGTCAGTAACATGCCTACCTCAATCCATGTTATTTCCTGCGTGTAAAGGGGTTGCCCACTGCAAACAGTTCGCATAATTGGAGCCAAGGCTCAAATAAATAAAGCCTTAGTTTGGCCCCTTTATAGATGTGATACACTGTTCTTTTCCATTGCACTGAACCATCCAGCAGCAGCCAATCATAGATCCATCAGCAAATTACCGAATTTTATGAGAAAGTTTTTTTTCTCTTTCATTTCGAGTATTTGAATTTTATATTTATCAAAAATTACATGATAAAGTAGGAGTATAATTGGAAATGGTCACGTATTTTAATAAATATAGAAATTGAATACGTGATATATTTCAAAAGAATAATAAATTTAGAAATCGATTGATAAATTTAACTGTAATATATCAGTCATCATAAAACAGAAGAGCATAATTTACTATAGATCCATCGAGAACACTCCTGAGAAAGAAAGCAATCAATGAACAGGCAACAAAACAACCGAAAAAACAGTGGTTGGGGCAGTTTCTTACTTGTGATTGATTAGCTTATCTGTTCATGGAATTTATCAAGTTTTATCTATATACGAGTGGTAGTGTTTGCTATTCAGCTCAACTTATCTCTTCTACATGCTTCTGACTGGAAGCCACACGATGACTTTTGACTTGTGCTTCTGCGAAGTAATGCGAACTGCCTTGGAAATTGATTAGATCGTTTACGATGAACATATGATGGGATAGTGGAAACTAATGGGCTGTAACTTGGTGATTTTTTTTTCTTTTTGAGGGAAAGAGGATTCAATCTGGTCATGAACTCAGTTTATCAATGGACTTATTTATTGTTCTATATATTTGAGTAGTGTTTGCTAACCGTTTCATCTCAAGATTCTTCTCAGATGGAACTTTCTTGTGCTTCAGTGAAGGAATAAGAATCGACAAGAAAGTTGATCAGATCATTAAATATAAATGTGACTGCATAGTATACATTTATGGGGTTCCCCACTGACAGCTATGTCATGGCAGAGGATTAGTTCTTGCTGTTTCGGATTTTCCCTTGATCTGAAGAGTGGACCGAAGTAACAAATCATCGTTTTCTTCCATATCTTTAAAGCAGAGAAAATGGTCCTGTAATTTCATGAAGAATAACATTTCATATATGGGTAAAAGAAAAAAAAAAGATCAATCTTTCTGTTATACTAAGATAATGGAATGTAGGGTTATTCTTTGTAAAGATCAAAGATATCAATGCTAACGAGCGCAAGGGAACCTTAACAAATTCAACCATATATACACGTTTCTTTCATAGATAAAAACATATTGTTGCCATTGCAACATGATGACAGACCAATTTAGGAGACATTATGTCTGATATAACTTTTGTGGCCCTGCAAATGATTCAGCATCATTGACAGTTATCCAACTGATAGATTTGCTTACATGTGGCACAGTAAATTTTCAAATAGCTAATGTTCTATATCACACACAAAGTTGTCTAGACTGATCAGTAGGATCATTAGATAAATCGACATTCTAATTTCTGACAATATTCAGTGTGTTTGAAAATTCCCGGTGCCATTTATGCCGAATAGCATACTGAAAAAACTCTATGATTGTATTTTCTTGCATCAATCTGCAAATTGAGTCTGAACCTTCGAGCAAAAATAATGATGACTTCATTTGTAACTTTGAAGATATTGTTTTCTATATTTTTCTGTTGTTTATTTGAGCAAAGTTACATTCTCATATAAAAGTTTTTCCAGTTGTAATACAGTGTGAGCTTGAGGAAAATAAATTCGTTCTTCTCGTAAAAGAGGAATACTTTCTCCAAAGCATCATTGTTTACCAGTTTTTCATTAATTAAAACCATTTATTTATTTATCAACTTGGTTACATAACTATAATACTTTATGCTGATAATGGTCGCTATTTACTTATATGCGGCAGCAACTTTTGAGTTGCAACCTTGAAGTCATGATCTCCAGATACAAGTTTAATTGTTGTAATTATGTCACAAACTAGCAAACTACAACTGGTTATTCTGAATTAAAGCCTCGTTTCCTAGTTGATATGCTTAAATGTTTATTTAGCAGACTTTTTGCAGTAAAATATCAAATGAAACGTGGTGTTTTTGGGGCGTCCAATTAGGAAGAAGGACAAGGGTTGGCTCGTTGACTCTATTATTTATCAAACAATTCTACAGAAGGAGAACAAGTGATGCAAATTGTTTTGTTTTTCTTTTAGAATAGGAGAGACTCCTACCATAAATTATATATATAATGAGGTGAAAAGACAGGTGCCTTACAGAGAAATGGCTGAGCATTGGTCAAAATGGATCAGACCTCTGATGTCAGGACGCCTCCCTGATACCAGCGGTTACAACTACCATAACTGAAATTAACCGGAAAAAAAAAACCTACCTGCAAGCAAGCTGAATCAAGAAGGCAATAGTATGGCGCTAAGGAAAACGCAATTTGCTGCTGCCTTCTCTCCTTGTTGATGTTTTCTTTCCCTTCAGCCTCCATATCCAGCTTTCATACAGTTGTAACCAGCCGTGAGTGGAAGGAGACTCCAGCTGGTTTAGCTTGGAAATGGTCTTGTTCCAGAGCAGCCGAACCTACCACATCCATGCTTGTACCATGGCGTTTGCATGCCTGCATAAGATGCAGTCATCTTCAGAAATCTCCCGGACCATTCTCTTCATTTGTATCTCGACAGCTTCTGCAATATGGAGTCAACCCATTTTAGTGAATAAGCGGTTATTTGTTTCGGCATGATGTTTGCAGAAGATGCAGCGGCGATCTTGTATTATAATGCCCTTCTTTTGGAGGTTGGCTTACTATATATGAAGTATGTTCCGGATAACCAATCGCACAAAATTTTTAATCTTTTTGGGGGGACAATGATTTCCAGGGGGATTGCGGAGTGAATTTGGATTGTTGGGACATTGTTGAAAAATTTCTGCATATATTTAACTGTAAATAACCCATTCGAGCTCCATTTACAAAGAAAATTATCAGAAATTCCAGCTTGAATCCTGTGATCTACCAGTCTATCTCTTAGGTTGAAAAAAGTCTGCTGCTTCAGTAGGTTCAGTCACAGATGCTTTAAGATTAACTACAAACACCTGAGCATTGTGCACCTTTCTTTCGTGTTCCCCACCCACTAAACCACAATGTTTCGGTAGCGTATCGCCTGGCCACCAATCTAGCTATATGATATCCAGAAGCATGTATCACTAGCCATCTAGCTAAGTTTTTATCATTGTACCTACCTGGTTGTCAAGAGGTTACACCACCATATATGAGCGTAGCAGTCAAAGGTCGTGAGTTCTGGGATCAGCGATGCCTAGTCGTCCAGCTTCCAGAGGTCTGATACATGAAGATCAAGCAACCAAGTGTGATGTTTTTGTGGAGTTGTTGTTGCCCTTGTACCAGAGAAAACGTACTCCACCTTTATTTGCCATTGTTCTTGATGACCCAACTGGTTATTTGATCTAGCTAGCTACACTGGATCAGTGGCCGGCAATCTTCCTCCCATAATATTGGAGGTGCTTCCTTTTTCCAAGGAGATGTCCAAATATAATTTTCCTGGCTGGCCACCATCTTTGGGACAAAAGAATGGAATTAGTCAATTTCTCTGAAGGAGAAAAATCACGAGAAGATTTTAACTTAAAATCTATTGATAAAGTACATGGAGAACCGATACTCTCACATAGACAGAAAATTGATTTTTTTTTTATTTTCTTATTAAATTCTATATGTGTACAGACCTGCGCAGATGCATTTCATACAATCAGTAGGGAATTTAGTTTCATTTTACAACTGAATATTAATTCAGACTTTCATGTCGATAAATTTTCACTCCGTCGTCGTTTTCAAACCCAAAAATATGAGTTAGCATGATTAATTAATCTTATCCTCGAGTTTAAATTCGTTGGCTCCTCTTGAATGGCTTTACTTGTGTTTTTCAAGGAACAAAAAACATCTCAATTATTGCATCAGATGCTGTTTAATTTGTCAGGTCGACATACTCAAATGCTTTTCGGATCCTTGTCCCCTTCTCCCTAGCTTCCAACTCACGCCACCTCTCCACTTGCCACAGATCGTTAGGAGAGATCTAAACGACCATGTCCACTTGTCACAAATCATTGGTAGAGGTCTAAAACAACCTTATCAGAATCATTATGTGAATTCTAAAAAAAGGTATATGCCAAACGATCAAAGCCCTTCTAATTGAGTCTCATCTTTACAATTGTAAGCGTCTAGTTGAGATGCATCTTTAGATTTGTAAGCTTCTCTAATACATCTAGATGTCTATTTTCAATTGACAATTATTTTATCAAGCTCAACTTTAATGTAAATTTTCTATCGAGTTATGTTATCATCTCTTAAAATCGATTAAAATATTAATCTAATAAATAAAACATATTTTTTTTAAACATTTATAAATACTTTAAAATAACAAAATATTAAAACTTTTTTATTATTATTAATGTCAATGAGTCAGACTTGTCAGTATTTAAGTTTACTTAATTAATTTTTACTATACACTATTCGGTGAAAATGAGCTACTTAATTACTTATATATTTTATTTATTGTATGTAACTATTTCATCAACTTATCCCAACCATTATAATTACACAATATCAAACTAGTATATACAAAGGCATAATTAATAAGGAAAAAAAACTTATAATAGTTTGAGAAAAAAGAGTCAAATATATTATTATGCAGCGGTGAATTAATTGTGAGTTTTGAAATAGATATTCAATTATTCCCATAAAATTAGTGGATTGTTAAAATAAATGCAAAAAGTTGCTAAATTTCCGGATATCAATAGAATGAATTAGTTTAAGGAATATTTAAAAAAAAACAACTAATTTAAGTTGAGAAAACATTGGACAAAATAATTTTTGTTTCGACATTAAAAAAAATGATAAAATGAATTACAAACTGTAGGTCAAAATGAAATATTAAATCAATAACTGGTCTTCAGTTGCTAAATTAGAGAAGTCCAAATAATAAATAAAATGGCAAGTTTCAACCATGCCCCTGCAGTTTACCTCCATTTTAAAAACGCCATCTAAAGGTTTGGATTATTGGGACATTGGAACTTTGAACGGTCCAGATCGATTCACCTCTCTCTCTCCTTTGTTTTTAATATCTCCCTCCTGATCTCTCGACAATTCATCGATTACCAAAACCTTCGTGCTGTTTGCTCTTCCAATCTTGCGAGCCTCTCTCTCTCTCTCTCTCTCTCTCTGGATACCTCCCTCCCTCCGCGCGGCCTCCAAGCACTTCTCTACTTCATCCTGCGACAACGATGTTGCTCGGGAAGCGGTCCAGCCCACCGATGAAGCGCACTGCTAGCTCGATTGAGTTCCCCGCCAGCGCCATCTTCGACGTCGAGGCCCCTCCGCCGCGGGTTCAGGACGGACCGATCGCAGGCCAAGCCCTTGATCTGTGGTGGGGTGCGGCGGAGGTGGCGCAGAGGTCACCCTCCTGGTACGTGGGATTCATGCCCTCTCCCCGCCGGCGACTAGGTGGCGCTGGGGATTTCTCCGTATTGCCTGGGACTGCGTCCTTCTTGAGGGCATGCGGACTCTGCAATCGAAGCCTCGGGCCCGGACGGGATGCCTACATATATAGGTACTTCCTCTCTCCACATCGGCTTCCAAAAATCCCATCTTTTTAGTTTGCTCCGCGATTTCTGTTTCAAAGATCGTCTTTTCAGGGTTTATCATCAGATCCAGTTATCCTTCCACTTCTTTTCGTGGTTTTCTCTTTTATGGTTTCGTTCGCCTTCAAATTTTTTCAAAATGCCAATTAAACGGCTTCCAACAAATTGCCTTTAATATTAATGTTAAAATCGCTTTGAAAGCTTGTATTTTGCTGTTTAAATCTTTCTAAATAAGATTGACGTTTAGTTCTAAACCATTTTAAATATATTTTGAAAATTGAAATTAAAAGTTTAAAAAAGCATTTTAATATTAATATTTTTAATATATATATATGTGTGTGTGTTTGAAAAACGTATTAAAATTGCAGGGGGGAGATTGCGTTTTGCAGCCTCGAGTGCCGTCAGCAGCACATCAATTTTGATGAACGGAGAGAGAAATACTCGGCCAATAATGCCGGCACTGGTGGGCAGTGACTGCTTGATCTTTTTCATCTGTCTATAAAAATCATAGAATCCTCCAAGGAAAATATTTCGAGCGATACTGTGAGCCGAATGGATATCATATGGTTCTTTGTTTTTTCCAGCACCAACGAATTAATCAGAAGAGAAAGCGTAAGATTTGGTGCTTATGAGAATGTTATCTATCTCCATCAATCTCTTTCAGATCTCTCTGTTTCTTGTAAAATGCTTCTCTTTTGGAATGGAATAAAATGAGATGTTATTCATATTTGAGTTGATTATTTCATTGCAATGTCGATAAGAGCTGCTCCTCTCGATCCATTGATTGGTATTAGGTGGCCATATATATTATTTCTCCAAATTGATTGACTTATGGAATGCGTATGCTATCGTTGATGTGTAATGTTGGAAGGCTACTTAATGACAGCTTTCAATATAAATTCACTAAACATTGAAATTGGGGTTTCAATCGGGAAGCAAAGTTGCAACTATTTGATAAAACACTTGCATCATTGAAAGAAAAAAAGAATCTCTGCTTTTGGATGCCTCAGTATACCTGGCTGTTTAGTTTAAACTCTCATCATCATGGTGGAATTATTAATCTTGTGTGATGAACATCACTAGAAATTAAAGAGTATTCGAGACGCCAAATAATTAGCTTCCACTAATAGACTGATTAATTGTCGACCAATTGAGAATGAGGATCTAATATTATAGGATCATTGTCAGCTAGCGTGGCATGGAGCCCATCTGTTTTTAGATTCTCTTTCAGCATCATGCGTGACTTGTACTACATTTGCTCTGGGAGATCCAAATATGTTTAACAATTTGAACATTAGTTACCAGATCGTTTGAATCCATTGTAATACAAAAGTTGAACGAGGTGTTATGGAATTCAGTAACATTTGAAACATGACTCCAAGCGACTAAATCGATCTGTGATCCAGCTGGTTTCTACTCTGAACTTAAGTGCACATTTTTCCTTTTTTTTTTTTCTCCAATTATTTTCTTTCCATTAGTGAACTGAAGAACTGCCTCCAAAAGCTTATGTTTTTCTTTTTTTTTTTAAAAAAAAAGCTCAAATGTAAAGTTTGATCTTAACATCTGCAAATACCAAACAAATCCCATTGCAAAAGGAGTGTCCTTCACTAGTGACTAATCTCATATCTAAATCATCTCTACGTCATGCTGTTTGATTACAGTATTTTTTTTAAAACATGACATAAAATATAGTAGATAATCTATGATCGAATTGGCAATGGCCAGGCCAAAAAAAGTCACCATTAGAGTTTGGTAACTGACGTTTTTCAGCTCAGCCTCAGTGATCATTTTTCATTGTTTTCCTGTTTGCATATCACGCTCACAACTTGTGGTGGATGAGGAAGCCATTAGCCCTCTGTTCTCTATAAACTTATGAATTGTTATTGGGTTTTGGGATTGCTTGTGCTGAGGGTTAGGGGACCGGGAATCTCCTTTCCTTGTATTCCTTTTTAATTTGTTGGTTTCCTTTCAATGAACCTAAATTAATTGTGTCAAACACATTTTCTAGAGCACCATGCAAGTGGCAATATAGAATTCAGAATTTTAAGTTGGTAAGTTTGTTTGTGCATAGATTGTCATAATATCTAGGGTAGCAAATTAGGCATTTGACACACACTCCTGGTTTAATATTTGGGATTAATGAGGATGATTAAGCAAGCTATAATCTGTAGGCCCTTGAGAAGGAACTTATTTACATATACTCGAAACCTCCTATCCCAGTTAAAGTCAAGCTGCAAGTTTGCAGACCTACAACTTAATTCGTTCCTCTAATTCAGATAAGAATTAATCACGGAGGGTTGACTTATTTGAACACTACTCTAGCTAGTAGCTTGAGTTTTGTGTAAAAGCTAGGATATGATTAGAGAACATAACACAGGACTGTCTTATGTTCCTGAGGTTGATCCAGTAGACTAATAAGAAAGTTTGTTGGCGTTAAAATTTGATAACTTTAAAAGAAGTCAAAGATCGATCTAGAGTACTGAGGGATATATAGATTGTCTATCTCTTGTTTGCTTTTATATTTCTCATATTTTTATACTCTGAAAATTTGCCTGTTCATGTAACAAACGTTGTGATAGAAAATTGTTTTTAAATTTTATTTAGGGACGATTGTTAATAACAGATGTCAGTGCCTGTCAAATTTGCGGTTTGAAAAACCATTCCAAGTGTAAATTGATGAATGCTACATCTATCAAATTTGTGATATCATAAATTGCTCCAGTCCAAATGAAGACTGAAGAGGATGGAATTTCTGACCTCAGGACGTGTCAGAATCATATCAACCCAACAATTATCATGAGTCATATGATTTGTTTCAGTGGGACTCCTGGTCGAATATTTTTAATATAATTTTAGATAAAATGGGCAAGTTCTGATGGTGACAAATCTGATCCAGCTGGCATTGGTTCACTTATAAGCAGTCTCTGTCAACAATTCTTTTATTATTAGTACTTTGAATTAATGTGCTGCCATGTGGTCTACAACACTGACTGCCGAACAAACTGCATGAGTGAACACACAGGCATTTGATGAAGCAGTCAGTGGTTCAAATCATCAGAAAACTACATCGATCATATTTGGCAGCAGCAGACAATGGTCTCAAGGCAAGCTGACAGCTGCAGTGCATGGAAAAATATCAGGGAAGGAAAGCTTGTAGTGGAGGTTGAACTGCTCGAGTCTAACTTCATGCTGTTCTTTGCTGCCAAATTCCTGGTGGATATTAGTTGAAGATTGAACCAGTGAGGTGGACGAGGATAAACATAGCTATATGTCTCTACCTACTCGCATTTATAGTTGGATGCTTACTCTACGTCGTCAGTTTCTACCAAGGTATTGATCAAAGAAATGATTTTATAAATTACGATCTGACCTAGACATGTAAGTTGGGTGGACCATAAAGGAAATGCTAGTGTACTAGAGTCAACTTGAAAGATATAAATAGAGAGTTCAAGTATTAAGGAATGACAATGATGTATTTAGGTAGATATTTCGACTCAAAAATTAATACGGTAGGTCTCTCTTGGATGTAAAAGAGCAAAAGGAAAGAAGAAATCATGACAAGAAATGGATCGTCTAAACTAGATTGAACGGACTACTGGAAACTGGCTATTTTCATGACTGGTTTGATCATTGGGATTTGGGAAGAGGAACTCTTGATCTGTTTGAATCATGCCAAGGGAAGTTATCGATGTGCAGACTTGTGAAAATGTGCAATCAAAAGAAGTAAACAATCCCCAATGCTGATTAATGTATTTAAAAAAAAAGTGTTTCATACATATGAAAAAAATAATAATAATAAAAGAGGACGGTTAGATTACAGACTACAGTTACCCAAAAACAAAAATCGAAAAGATGCATATTCTCAAATTTTCTTAATATGTTTGAATACAAAAAAGAAAAAAAACCTTTATCACACGCAGTTGGGTCGAAGAACACTCTTTTCATATTGAAGCAAGAACCACCAGGAAAAAAATCCTATACACATTTCCTAGCAAACGGGTGCCACAAGGAGGATTGCTCAAGTGGAGAAAAAGGAGCAAATGGAGAACTGTCACACTAAACTATATGGATGGTACACAGGTAAAAGAAGATGCTATTTGTTTGACCACTGTAATTCTATTTCCAGGTTTCGAGCTATTCCACTTTTGCTTTCTGGAAGTAGGAGGTACTCTCCGGCAGCTGATCCTAGCACAACAACCTGATCGACTAGAATTGTCACCTTTCCAAATGCTTTCTGCAGTTAAGTTAAAGAGGTATGTTAATTTTGGGGGGAAAATCAAATGAGCAAGTCCAAAAAAAAATTAGAAATGACGAGTAGCTTTTATTTGCTTTGTTGGCTCTCGACCTTTCCAAATTTGCTCTTGTTCTTGCAAGATATATGAAGCTTTTGGCCCTTGGGTGGACTTTCAAATGCCCAAGAGAAACTTTCATCCCATTCAGGCGTAGCACCAGTAGATAAAATCTGCAGAATGGTAAATATTATTAGGAGAGAAGCACAAAGCCGCAATGTTCAAACTTCATGACAGAGATCGATCTTACTATTGATTATTATCAAAATCAGGGAGGAAGAATTACCAAGTGAGGTACTTGATGACTGAGAAAGGAAATCTTGCTAACTACCTTTATCAACCCAAGTTTATATACTTTAATTGTCTTCATTTTCCAACTGAATGTTTAAATAGTTTGCTGATCATCCAACTCTAAGATGCAGCAAAAATTGACAGAAACATATATTTTGTACTATCAAATTTGTGATATTCAGAATGTCTATGAGTATGAGTTTTAGATGCAAAACTACCAGCTAATCATTCTCTTATGTGAGAATATTGAAACGTAATAAGGATCCCTAAATTGCTATCAGCCTTATTAGGGCTTACTAAAGATGAAAATGTGAAGCAAAAAAATGTGCCTAGTAAACTTGTAGAGATGCATTCAATACCAGGTAATTCAAGATCAAGAGGACAGCAAAAGATGGTTGACCTAGACCTCCTATGTGAAAGGAGGAAAAAAGATTTGAGTTGCTTTTATTCAGTGTCCGCTACCATTTGAGACACTTCTTACTGATTGTCACTATGAGGGAATGAAAGACATTTCATATGTAACAACATGGTAACACTTCAGAGAACAAATAATTGAATTAATCCTTATGAATTAACATATAAAATATTGCTGCTGACAATAATTAACCCTTTCTAGTAAAAGAAAAAAAAAGATACATAATACCATGAAATAAAATTTGACCAACAAAATAATTCAATGAACAAAGTTCCAATAGGATACACATGTAACTTGATTCTGCGAGCCATGACTCAGTGCCACAAATTTCAAAGTTGTTAAAACTGACATTATGGGGTTCAAATATCCACTATGAACGAAGCAAAATAAAATTTAGGAGAGATTTTGTCAAATCTTATGCTCAAGTATAAAAGCAATCCGGTGCACGAAGCTCCCACCATGTGGGATCCCGGAGAAGGATCCATTGTACGCAGTCTTACTTTACTTTTTGCAAGAGGCTGTTTCCAGAATTTGAACCCGTAACCTCTTGGTTACAAGACAACAACCTTACCATTGCGCCAAGGCTCCCCTCTAAATCTTATGCTCAAGTATCTAGTTTATTAATGCACAAAGCATAGAATAAGAATTGTTTTTTTACCTTGGTGGTTCTAGGTGAATCATTGCCAAGCCTAATTTTACAGTAGACACTTGGGTTTCCCACTGATTGTTTCAAATTGTTCCCACGTTTTATGATAACAGTTAGTGTCCCTGGCAAACTCTGTAGCAGTAGCTCAGCCTTCTCCTGAAACCGGGGTGGACCAGACTGAATCAAGAATTGCAGTAAAGGAATTGCCTCTGAGGCTGCAGCTGACTGAGCTTTGTAAACTTCGATTGGGCACACAGACCATGCCTGCCTGAGTAGAAATAATGAATCCAATGCTGCTTCCTGAGACACCTCAGATCCTGTTTTGAGAGATTTTACTAAAAGCGGAATACTCAGTGTAGCAGGCTCAGTGGCTCTCAAGCGAGGGAAGTTGCTTAGCAGTGCACTGAGTGCTTTTAAATACTCCTCATTCACATTTCCTGAGGCTAATAAATCCTTCTCAATCATAGCTGCACATATATCCAATGTCTGTAAGAGACTCATAAAATGATGTTTAAGAATGTGAAGAAAGATAGAACGGTAACATAGATAATATGCTGTCAAACAAAATTAGCAAGTAATTATTGTGGAAATAAATGACAGGCATCTTGAGTTTCAACTATCCCATCAGAAGTTGGTGAAAATATCAAATTTAAGCCTGCCAATTGTACTCTTTTTATCCACCTTATAAATCATATAAAAGAGGTAACAAAGTTTAGCTGCACATCCCATAATTCAGACGTTTATGGCATATGACTATTTATTAAACCGCTAATAGGTGATGGGGATTATAATATTATGCAGAAAAGAGGAAAGAGATTGAACAGCTTGACATTTTTTTAAGAGACCAAGTCCACAAGAGTTAAGATTTTACCAGTAATTGCTGTTACTGTATCACTGGAAGCATATTCTTGAATAGTTTGAGTAGAAAAAAGATGCTTAACAAACATTGCTGCTTGAATTGATGTATCTGGATTGCTAGAATTGATAAGCTCTAGAACAACTTGGACACCACCAGCTTCTGCAACTGCTCTTTTATTTGATCTGCTATAACTTACCAGGTTTTGCAGTGCACAAAGGGCTACAACTTTCATTTCTTCAGTTGGTTGATCTTCTAGGAGATTTATGAGAGCCCGACATGCTGAAACAGCATCTGTAGTTCGAGCAAGACCTTCATTCTGGAAAAGGTCACCCAAAGCAAGAGTTGCAAGCATCTTCCCCTGCTGGGATTGTGTTTGTGGATCTAGAAGATACATTGATAGCGGTGCTATTGCAGCCTTAGCTGCCTTTGTTTCTCTGATCTTCACATTGTTTAATAATGCTTCCAGTAGTCTTGCTGCAGCCTCCTCACATTGATGACTCCTGACAAGTTCCACTAAAGCCTCAACGGCACCACTCTCAGCCATTGCTTCAGCACTAGTTGAATCATCACTTTCCAAGACAAGGAGGGCATTAAGAGCACCAATGACTGTGCTTTCTATTCCAGAATGAAGCAGTTGCACCAGAACAGCCACAGGCACCTCCAGAAAATATTCAGAGCTATATTGCAAGATGCTGGATAGGATAGAAGCAGCAGATTCCCATATCGATTGAGGCAAGGGAGTCTCAGATTGAAGTATGACCTTGGATAATTCCTGGACACCACCTTCTTTTGCAATTGTATTCGGCCAGATCATAACAACCATAACAAGAGCATTTATTGCTTTCTGCAGTACAATGCATGAACCTGATCCAAGAATTTGAATGAGAGGAATTATTGCTTGCTCAGTCACTGGATCCTTCTGCAGATCTTCCTCTAAAAGTATAATTGACAAGAGTTCAGCTGCTGACTGTTGTACTGCTTGAGTAGGTGAAGCCAATAGAGAGATAACTGGTTCAACAGCCTGTTTTGGTGTCAGATTATAATTATTAGTTTGACAATTGTCTTGCTCCAAAATATTAACAAGAACCTTCATTGTGCTATGCTGTCCATCTGCACTATGCTCGGATTTTGAAAGTAAAAGAAAAAGTGGCTTTACAAGTTTGGCTGCTGATGGACCCTTGGCTATACTAGGATTGTTAGTCAGTATCCGAAGAAGTTCTGCAAATGCAACACACACAAAATCTGGAGCTTCACAAAGGATGCTAAGTACATTTTCTACTACTCCACATTTCACCATTTCTAACTTATAATCTGGCCTGTTTTTGCCTAATTTTATCAATGCTCTAGCAACAACCTCATGAAGGCTATATTTTCTACCAGACAGAAGCTTTACCAATGGGACAAGAGCTCCATGTGAAGCAACTATATCTGTCAGCTGCTCATCATCCAAAAGCTTATCCAATGCCCGGACTGCAGAGTGCTGGGAAGGACTGAACTCACCAACCAATAGAGTCATCAAAGGCTCCACACAGCGTGCAGCAGTTGCAGTAGACCGAATTCTTGAATTTCTAAAGAGCACAGCACATAATTCTGCAGCATCCCCCTTCAGTTCTACAGAATTGTTCGATGAAAGAATGCGGAAGAGAACATCGGCTGCATTGAGCTCAACATCCACAGCAGTAGAAACTCTTGATGGATTGTCATTGAGCAATCTAACAAGTGCAGCAATAGCTGCATGTTGTTCCCTTGTAGTACCAGTACTTAGAATCTCCACAAGGGGTTGAATAGCTTGCCTAGCTGATTCTCCATGCCTAATATGGTCTGATGAAAACAAACTCTCAAGTGCTTTAGCTGCACTGTACCTGGAATTTCTTCTTCCTAGACGCAGAACTGCAACAAGTTGATTAACAGCACTATGTGCTGATTCATGATGCCTTATTTCAGCAGTACTAAACAGAATGCCCAATAAATCTGTGGCAGCTTCTTCTGAAGCATCTTGCACACCAAGCGAGAGGTACTTATTTAGTGCTTCTAAAGCCCCAGATTCCACCATTATCGCTTTGTTAGATGGGCAATCTATTGCCAACTGTGTTAGAAGGCTCAAAGCCAGAAATGGTGCACCTGGCCGATCTGGAATTGGCTTGAGTAGATCAACAAGAAGAGGAATGGCTTTCCGTGAAGTTGAGCTGATCTTTATGTCATCAACTCTGAACAGCCTCTCCAATGCAACTTGTTGTGGATTTGGAACCAATGAGAACTCTTCTGCCAACTCTAGAAGATCAGCCACATCTGTGTCTGAAAAACCAAGCAAAGATATAAGACCACTAGCTGCTCCAGAATTAGCAACAGAAAGCAAAGTTCCTCTGCTGCCACTACAGACAAGACTTGACAAAGATTGTGCAGCAAAATATCTGTTTGGAGACTGCTCAGATCTCAATAAACTTGAAAGCACTGGAACAGAACGTGCTATTGCATTTGATCGAACAATGTCCCTGTCTTGAAATAGCAACGATAAGAGCAAAGCAGAAACCCATATACTATTATCTTCTCTGGAATCACTCTGCAAATTTCATGTTCAAAGAGACGAAAGTTCTGAGCTACCATAGTATCAAAGATATATGATTTTAAAATTTTATATTCAGCAGAAAAGTTTCGAGCCAGCAGGAATAGATTAATGTTTAAACTTCCAATTTTCAAGTTCAGATGTATATTTAGAATTGATCAAGTAGCTTCAGGATAGATTAAGTTGGGCTAGCAATTTGGGAGGCCAAAGGCCATTCACTCACAAGAATGTTTGACTTTAATCCGCTGGAGAAAATTAAAAACCAACATAATTGGATGGTAATATGCAAATGAAAGTGGTTCATTGAGAATTGGGTGCCCCAATAATACAGATGAAGATTGAAGAATAGGAAAGTAGAGGAGAGGTAGTGAAGGAGCAGAAGTCCCTAGCTTAAAAAAATATAGACAATTGCAACACGATGCAATAATACCCTCTTTTTTTTTTTGGTTTTGACTTTTGACTTAATTCACTAAAAGAAAAAAAAAGATACTTCAGAAGAAATGGATAATAACAAAATTATACAATTATATCCAAAAATAGAAAAATAATACTTTAGTAAATATATTAACAATGCTAAAAAGATAATACAACTTAGAAAAGGCAAAATAATGAAAGATATACAACCATCTTATCATAAATACTTAAAATATTTGAGAGAATAAAATGTAGATATTTGAAATGCTTTAATAGAATATAGAATATCAAAATTTCCTTCACAGCCTTCTTTTGTGTCTTAATAATATCCATTGCTCCATGCTAAATGTCATATTGCCTTTCAATATTTGTGTTAAAATATCCACACACACAAAAAAAAAAAAAAAACTCATAAAATAGGAATAAATTGATGGTGCAGAATTCCAATATACCTGTATGGGCAGGTACCCGTACTGAGAGATCTTGTCTGTGAGAATTTCAACTGCCCCAGCCTCCATTAGGGTTATTTTAGTACTTTTATTGTGAAAAGCAAGTTTAGCAAGCAGCCATGGGGCCATCATGTTACTAGAGATCAAGGCTGTGTTGCATTCAATTTCTCCACATATAGGATTCCCTGTAGCATTCCTATTAATTCTTATACCTGTTGTCCATTCATCATCTATTTTGTCAGCTGAAGAACCTTTATACTGCAACATCCCAATAAGAGAGTGAATAAGTCGGTTGCATAAGCTTGATTCATGCAAATCTTCAATCAGCCTCTGGCTTTGTTCTTTTGCAGTGCAAATTAGAAGAGCACTTGCCCCAACTTTGACCTTGAAATTATTTGACTCAATTACCCTTTTTGCAATTGATGACACACATCCAGAAGCTTCAGAGAGTAGAACACCAAATACAGTTTGCTGATCATAACACAGTTTCGACACTACTTCTATAGCTTTATCTTGCAATAAGGGTGTTCCTCCAGCTATACAAGATACCAAAGGGACTATCTTAGAGGGATTTTCAGCAAGAATTAACCATGGTGGATTTGTGAGTTCTACTGAACCTTTTGACCTTGACAACATCACTAGTGCATCAAGGACTTCATAGGTAGCTGAATCTTCGACCCTAGCAAACTCAAGAATTGCAGTGAGTTTGAGAATTGTCCCAGCACGGTTCACAATATCAGCCAATGTTTGATCCATGGTGCGATGATGAAGAAACCGTGCAATTATTGCTGCAGCATAAATTTTGCCATCTATAGTGCCATCTTCCATGACCCGTGTAGCAGGGAAAATAATATCCTCTGGAAATGCTTGTGCAGCAATTTCATGATCAAGAAAAAGATTAGCCAAAGCATGAATCGCCTGCTCAGCTACTGTAAGAGCTGGGGAATTGGCAAGCAGAATTAGCTGGGCGAGTACATCTCTAGCAACTTCAGCAACCTCCTTGTTCTGTAAAATGGAAAGAAAAATAGCAGCAAGGCAGCGTGAAACCTCAGCCAAAAGTTTTTCTGAGTCCACATTAAGGAGCTTTATTACAGTCGAAAGGGTCTTCATAGCAACAGGGGTTTCCCGTAAGTCTTTGCGGCTGTCAAAGAGTTCTGCAAGGGCTGATGCTGAGCTAGCTTGAATTTCTTCCCTTGATGAGATCAAGATTTTTATCATTGTCTCAATGGCATCATTTGCAGCACTTCCTTCGTGTAGAATGTCAGGGAGCGGAGCTACAGAGAGCAAACTTCTAAGCGCATTCAATACATGAACTTTAGACTCAGGCTGATCACTGATTAGTAAAGCTGATAGCTGACTGATAGTTCCAGTATCAGACTTTTGTATTAGATAATTTATCGTTCTTGATGCAATTTCCTTCCCATTGTCACTTCCATTCTTTAGCAGCCAAAGTAAAGCAGGTACAGCATCAGCACTTTCCACACATGCTCTTATATCTTCACTATGATTACAAAGGTTGCCGAGGATTGTTGCAGAATCTTCCTTTGCTTTTGAAGATCCTGTTTCTAATATTTGAACAAGAGGCGGTATCCCTCCAGCAGCAGTTACAGCCCATTTGCTTTCATCATTCTCATTGGACAGAAGGCAAAGCAAAGCAACTGCACATTCCTGCTGTTGCTCTGAAGAGAGGCCAAGAAGAGATATTAACAACTGAACACCGTCACGACCACGCAGTGCATGCCATAGACTGCAATCTTTGTTGCATAATACCACAAGAGACTTAACAAGTTCCTCTTGTGCCTCATTCACTGTCATGGTTATCAAACAAGCAAGTTGGCGCTTTGCATCAGGATTCTTAAGTGCTCTTGAGAGAATGGCGTTCCCATACAAGCTAGCTAAGGCTTCAATAGTACGCTCCTGTACAAGAAATGATAAGTTTGGTTTAAACTGCTTGACCAATATTTTCTCAATAACTGATGGATCTGAAGCCCTGATAGAATCAGCCTTCAAATCATATATCATTAAGGCTGAAGCTAAAGCGCCCAATGTGTCAGCTATCTGTGAAGGTGAACCACATGATTCAAGGCTCTCACCAAGGCTGGAAATCACATATGACAACCCGCCAGATATATTAGCCAACGCACACATTGCATTTTCTTGTAATGCTTGAGCAGATTCCCCTTGCATGAATTCTTTTGATGGGGCTATAGTTGCATTTATCAAAGAAGGTATTCCACTTAAATTGACAATCTCACGTCTTGCTTCCTTGCACTGTGCAGAAAGTGCTTTGAGAGTGCCTGCAGCCTCAGCTCTAATAGAGGCTTCATTACCAGGTCCGATCAACTTCAAGAGTTGCTTGGTGGTTTCTGCAGCTATTACTCTAGAACAAACTGATGCATCTTCCATCATTACACATCCAAGAAGATAGCAAACATTTGCCAAGGTATTTGTTTGGCCACAAGCAATCAGATTTATTAGTATATCAATTCCACCAAATTTTATAGTTGCTGACCAGAATCCCTCAGTGTTCTTGGATAAGTTTTTCAAAGCAGCAATAAGCAAACTACCAACTGTGCTTCCAGTTTTGGGATAATTTCTCAGTTGGTCCCACAAGACAGGCACAACGCCTTCAGTTGAAAAAATCTTGGAGCCCACATGATCCTTCGCTCCACCTTGTGAAACAGCATAAACAGATTTTGCAGCAGCCATTTGACCCTCAGCTGAGCTGGATTTAAGCAAGGCAAGTAAAGGAGGAATGCAGCCACCGAGCAGTACTTTCACTCTTAATTCTTCCTCCTTGCAAAGTGATCCTAAAACAGTTGCAGCCAGAATCTTCACTCCTGATGACCCTGATCTGAGAAGAGCAACAAGAACAGGAACTGCCTGGGAATGAGAACCAACAGCCCCAAAAGCACTATCACGAGTTACGATCAGATCTAGTAGCTCTTTCAAAGAGTTCTCTTTCTCTTGATCTGTAGAGTAAATCTGACGCAACTTCTCTATGCATAGGGCAACACTTGAAATAGTTCCCTCAGTGTCATCCATGCTACCACGATCCCTGGAAACAACCGCAGCAGCAGCAAAGAAAGAAACAAACTATAAGTCCCAGCTATATGAAGTCAGCTACACCATACATGAATCCTGTCCTACCAATGAACTTTATGAATCTATATTGTAAGGCAACCATCATATTAGGTTTGAAAAGTTCCTCTTAATTTTAAGAACTTTTTCTTTATCATTTTAAGGATATCTATCTCCTTATCAAATTATAAATCCAATATATAAAACTTTGCAAGAACTTGTTTTACCACCCCAATTTAGTCTAACATGATGAATTGTAGTCTAATAGAGAAGATGTATAAGCTTAGATGAGTTAGCTACCATTAACTTGGGCTTAAATATGGGCGCCTGGACCTGACAACTTAATAGATCAGTTCTTTCATACAAGCAAACTATGATAATTGGTTTCAGAGCAATCCTAGTCCAAGGCATGGCGAGGCATTGAGAGGGTTGCCTGCATGATGGCAGCAATCTAACAACTTAATAGGTTAGTTCTCTCATCTAAATGGGTTGTAAGTTGTAACACTCTCATCCACCCAAGTACTCCTCTTGTGTTTTTAATTGCTGATTTGAAATTGCATTTTGCAAATTAGTTCTGATTAATTTAGTTTCGAATCTCTAGCCTATAAAGTTTCTCTTCAAAATTCAAGTTTCAAATTTATTGTAATTAGACTCTCAAAAACTAGCACAATTTCAATGCAAATAGCATACATCAATTGTTGGGACCGACAGAAAGTGAACAAATGGCTAGAGGAGAGTGAATAGAACTTAAACTTTCAAATAGCAATCTATACTCTTGCTAATGTATTAACAAGGTCAATCCCACAAGATTATATGCCGTAAAAATTAAATCATAAACAAGTGAATATTAACAAACCATATAATGTGGTTTTGGAACTCTCATTCCTACTATACGACCAATGACTTTTCAATTAGTTATTCCCGAAAGCCCATTAGCTTTCCCCTTCATGGATGCCTTCCAGAGCTGAAAAAAACCTCTTACAACAATCTTCTTATAATTATTACAAAGGAAAAGCTTAGAAGATTTAGATAAGTACAAGAGAGAAAGCTCAAGAGATTGGGCAATATATATTTTTGCTAACCTCTGAATGCTCCTTTTATAGCTTTCAAACATTTTCAGGCTTTAATTTTTATTATTTTATTGTCAATCAGTCGACTAAATCCACTATTAGTCGACTATTTTTCCAATAGTTGAAGTCTTCAATCTGCTTATGGTTGTCTCAGTCAACTTACTTCTACCACTAATCAATTGCTTTGCTGTAGGCCCTATGCCATCTGACCAATGTAATTTCACTATATCATGTCAACAATTATTTCCAATTTCACGTTGAGTCATTGATCTATTAGGTTCCAACATTAGTCAACTAAATGAGTTATTTTGGTTCGGAACAAATGTGTGATGTTAGCAAGCCAACAAGTCTGAGTTGACTGCCTAGTCAACTCACCTCACCGGTCCATAGAACTCGGACTACGATAATGATCAAATGTTCTCGTAAGTCAAGATCTATCCCGACTCCAAAGTACAGGTCACTCAACTCTCATAATTCACTCATGAGCTCCATCCCAAAGTATAAGTTGTCTTCTATCTCCCATCAAGTCTTTGAGTCTCTCCACATGTATCTTTCACTCCATACCTACGTAATTTGCTTTCTTCTGACTACTATCAATGTAGCACCTCGATGCTCCTTGTCTTGTGGTCTCCCAAATGTCTCATTCCATCCCTTTTCAATCTGTACTGGATCTTGAGCCACTAAGTCAACCAACTTCGTTGCACTAAGTAAGCTCCACGAATTACTTCAATGCCATCTCAATATTTTTGTCCTGCAATCTCTCAAATATGTTATATATCATTCTCTTAACTTTATTGGATCTTCAAGCCATTGGGCATGTCTCCTTAGCCGCGCCAAGTCATCATCCTATTAGGACAAGCGTCGCTAGAAGAGAGAGAGAGAAGAGAGAGAGAGGGGGGGATAGCGATTCGACTCAATTTCGTTCGTGCTTGTCTACAAAGCGTTTGTGCGTAGTGGAAAAAAAACATAAACAATACGAACAACACAAGCACAACAAACCGATTTTTACATAGTTCGGAATCCCCGATTCCTATTTCATGGCCTAGTTCCTAACGATAGATCCACTATCACTTTCTCCTTCTCGAAACCTTCTCAAAGTGGAGAAACCGCTTATTACCTATTTCTTATACAACACAAACAACCAAGTGCAAATACAAAGAGTATGAAGCAAAACACAAATGAAAACGCTTTGCGCAATAATTGCAAACTTGATCGATGTTTGGTTGCTTTGGAATAACTTGGAAGGTCTGAAATATAGTAGCAAATTCTCTTCTAAGTCTCCAAGAATCGGCACCTTCAAATCACCTCGAAACCCCTATACAGGCCGATTTCCGCCTACCGATCGACTGGTCTTACCCTCAGTCGATTGGTCAACCGACTGTTGCTCTTCAAAGGCTAAATCCACGTCAGATTTTGACCTGTTACAGTGCACAGTCGATTGGTATGTCACCAGTCGATTGGTAAGCTCCAGTCGAAGTGGTTGATTGAGTTGGAAATATTCTGTTCATCAAATTTATTATTTCAGATCTCAACAGTTAACTGTCAAAACCTATCAGTCGACTGCCAAAATATTTTGTTTGATTTTGAATCGAAAACAGCATGATCATTGGTTACTATAGCTGATCGGATGTATTGTAGCAATGATTACTCTCATTCTGATCGGTCAGATCGTAGCGCAATCGCTATCAGTTCTAAACTCAACACCCTACCAATTGACTAATACCTCAGTTTCAACTTAATTTCAAGTCAACTCTCGCTTTATTTGGTATCTGGTTGACCTCAGCCTACCAGGACTTTACCCGTTCGACACACAATCACCCTTGATCTGTCGGAACCTCCCATGCTTAGCATTCAGTTAACCGTGACCTATTAGAACTTTTCTTGCCAAGCACGATCACCTTGACCTATGGGACTTCACTTGCCTAGTCTTCTGGTTACCTTAATCTATCAGGACTTCACTTGCCTAATCATCCGATCACCTTGACCTGTTAGGACTTCACTTGCTTAGTCATCCGGTCGCCTTGATCTGCTAGGTCTTCACTTGCCTAATCATCTGGTCGCTTTGACCTGCCAGGACTTCACTTGTCAACTCCCTATTGGACTTTCACCGCCAAGTGTCCGATCTTTTTTGACCCACTTGGATTTCCACTTGCTAACATCCTATTGGACTTCCGATCACTAAGTATCCGGTCCTCCTTAACCCACTTAGATTTTCACTCATCAAGTATCCAGTCAGTCTTGATCTATTTGACTTCTCATCACATCATCCATCATGGTCATCCTGACCCAATGATGACTGCACCAACACTCTCTTTATATGACCTCGGATGTCTCATATCATCCTTTAGTCATATTGTTATATTGTCAAACATCGAAACTCAACTCGAACTTGACTTGAGCTCAGTCAACCTTGATCTGAGGTCGATTGTACCAACAATCTCTCCCTTTTTGATATTTGACAATATCTTTAAATTAGGCTAACCCATAAGCCTAACTTGTCACTTCTTATGCCAAAGCATAATAAAGATTTTCTTAACTTAAACCCTTCATTCTCCCCCTTTGACATACATCAAAATGTTTCTCATAAACTTCACATCTCATTCTCCATTAACACCCTTTTTCAAATCCTTCATTCTCCTTAGTGATGAATTACTCATCACTAATCAACCAGCACACCTTGATGGTCAACCTCTCCCTAAAAGGCTTGCTCCCCTTAACCATTGCACCAACAATGTCTTTAGAAAGACCCTAAGACTATAAGAATTCTAAACTTCAAACATGAGAGCAAAAGTTCAATCTTGAACTTTAACATCCCTCTAAGTTTGATTCTTACCTTATTTAACACTTCTATTCATTTTCATTGAAAATATTTCTCTTTTAATGTTATTCCTAGCATATCAAAGGGTTAGGAGTAGTTAAATTACCTAGGGTTATTGTTAGATGGTTAAACTAGACCTCTTTAGCCAAAATCAGTCCTACCAGTCGACTGGCATATCCATCAATCGACTGCCACAAGACTCAGTCGATTAGTATCTAAAACCAATCGACTGATAATTGATTTTCTAAAATCAATTTTTAGACGAGTTTTAAAAATGCATAAATAATTTCATATTTTTCAAAAAATCTTGAGATTTCATATAGACATTACTTATGTCAAATATTAAAATAATTTTCTATGAAAATACCCATCATTTTCAAAGAATGGCACAAAGTTGAAAACTATTAAAAACTTCAATGTTTTATGCTAACTCAATATCATTAATGGTGATTCCTATTAACAGATAGACTTTACTAATGTTTTTCAAAATGATTTTAAAAATATTTTCAAACTTTATTTTCAATCATGATCAATGAACTAAGTGCACATGACTTGTACATTAATTTTTCTCATGATTTTTCTATATCATATAAAGAGTTTGAGTTCATTTTGATGCACTAAGCATTTTGAACTTTCACTCATTTTTCTAGCATCTCACTTATGTCTAAAATGTTTCAATACATACACACAAGTTATCCTATGATTTATGTGAGATAAGCTAAGGAATCATGCATTTTTATTTAGGCATTTTCAATTTGACCATCCTACCTCAGATATCAAATAATATCAATTGGCTTAATTTCAAGTGAATCAATGCATGAATATGATAATGACATATTAATTGCATAATTTTTTAAAAAATGTATCATTCCTAAATGATGCATGATGTCATGAAAAGATTAAACTACACGTTAACATAAGTATCAAAATGACATGTTCTATATAATCATGTGATACATAATGTCATGACCTATAGTATGACATACAAGGCATGACAAATATATAATAAGGTATACACATACCTAATTCTTCAATCTATTCAACATTTGCTACAATTATATCAAATATCAAATTCGACATAATAACGACCTAACTCCCTCGAGTGTGTCAAAACTCCAAATTTGGCACACCATGAACTCTAGCCTAATGTGCCAATCATGATCAACTCTTAAGCTTTTATTTCCATTGGCACATCCTAAAATCTTTTAGAATCATGTTCTAAGTTCATTTTCAAAGTATTATTATACCTTGAAAATATTCTAAAGTGTCAACTCTACTATGGTCAAGTTAACTACCTTTCCATTTAAGTTGACACACCTTATATCCATTTAAGTTGACACACCTTGTATCCATTTAGTATGAAAGGATCACACTTTTAGGAACTCAATACTTATTTGAGCTCCTTGGATTTTCTAGGTATTCTCACTAGGGATAACCTCCCTTGATACCTTCCTAATGACCCTCCTAGACTTCTTGGAAGCCTTAATCATTTGAGTCTTATTAAGATCAACTCTAGGGATATCTTCCCTTATAACCTTCTTAATGACTCTCCTACGCTTTTTGGAAGTCTTAGTCATTTAAGTCTCATTAAGGTCAACTTTAGGAATGACTTCTCTTGTAACCTTGGCATTCTTAGACTTAAGATTAGTTCCATAGCGGTCACCTTGACCTGCCATCCTTGACCTGCTAGAACTTGTCAACTCCCTATTGAACTTTCACCACTAAGTGTCCGGTCCTCCTTGACCCACTTGAATTTCCCATTTGCCAACGTCCTATTGGACTTCCGACCACCAAGTGTCCGATCCTCCTTGACCCACTTGAATTTCCACTCATCAAATATCCAATCAACTTTGATTTACTTGACTTCTCATTACATCATCCATCATGGTCATCCTGACCCAATGATGATTACACTAATACTCTCCTTCATATGACATCGGATGTCTCATACCATCCTTTAGTCATATTGTCAAGTTCCACAAGCTCTGTGTGTCTTGCCAAGTTTGTACATAACGCATATATGAAATAAAAATGCAGGACCTAACATAAACTCTTTTTCCAAGCATCAACACCCATGATCGAGCTCGATCAATTAGGGATGGTTGCACCAACATCAATTATTCCCTCTCTTATGTTTTTCCATTTTTGAATTTGAAAGTGCATTTTGTTAATTAGTTTTGGTTAACGTGACTTGTCAATACAAATATCATACATTAAAATTTATTTGAATAACACTATTAAGTTTATCTAGTTTTGATTATCTTAGTTTTAAATCTTTAGTTTCTAAAGTTTCCTTCACAATTCAAATTTCAGAGTCTCATTAATTAGCACAATATCATTTTAAACATAATACATCGAGACAATTTGGTTCAAATTGATTAATATGAAAATTTACACAAGAAAAGACAACCAATTCCATTTTGGATATCATATTATCAAATTATTAGAGATAATTTAACATTTAGGAGAGTTAAATTTTGGATTTTACTAATGGCTACCTAAATGGATGGCCTATTGACATATTATGCTGCACATGAAATGAAATAAGTTAGATGACATTAAAAGTGGCAATACTCCGGGAAAGCTAGTTGTTAATTGTGTGCTTAATATTGGAAAACTCAATGCTGTTTTTTTTCCGACATTTTTAGACAACATGACCTAGAACCTAAAACATATAACAACGTGACTTGTGGTGCGAATTTTTTAGTCATTGACGAATATCACTGTTAATATGTCCTTGCATAGAACTCACTGGCGGAACAAGACTTATGTAGGAGCAGCTGGAACATATAACTAATTGTTGTTTGACCATGCATAAGTCTCCATTATTAAAACTTTTATATTCCATGTACTACTAAAACATTAGTAAATAAGAAGAAGAATGGGCTATGATGCTGATGAATTAACATGGGAAACAGCTGTCTCTGATTTGCACATGACCTACAAACTTGGAAAGGCCTAGGGTGTCAATGTTTCTATCAAATAGGTAAACTTAGTCACAAATATGTCATTCAAAATTCATGTATTTGATACACCTAACTAAAGCAAGACGATGATAGTTTTAAAATAAAAAATATACAAACTCACCTTTGGCCCATTTTTGTGACTGATAGAGGAGTTGGTGGTTCCAGTTCTTGGACTTTAGCATCCAACTTCCTCTCCTATAATTACATAAGTAATTGAGCATAAAATGAAAAACTTATCAATTTGGAAATTTTTATGCCACTTAAATCATCAATGATTAATTGTCAAGACAAAAAAACTAATAGCACACATAAGATGAGAAAGTAGTAATAATTAGTAGATTCCTATGGCATTGATTAAGTACTAAAAGCTTTTCCAAGTTCAAAATCACTTACTTTATGCATTCAAGGTATTCAAAACCTAAATGTATGCTACAACTTAGTAAAATCAAAGAGGTTTTGATAGCCCAAAAGTGCCTGATCATGCTATTGCACACCACAATTAGAGAAGGCATAGTGTAACATGATGTCGAGACTTGAGACTATGGATAATTAGAAGAGGTATAGACAGATAGATTAACCTGTTTAATTCAGACTCAACATTTAGCAAGTAATAATGTGGATTATAGTAATTATGTTTCACGCATAATGAAAAACAATCATACCAAGGATTTGCAGTATTACACTGATAATGCATCTCTTCTTTTATCAGTGTAGTTCTCATTGTTCATTAATGATGGCAAATACCATAGGACATCTGTCCCAAAATGAACTACAAAGAGAATATAATAGCTAAGATTTGACCTCCAACAAATGATAAAAAGATTATTCAAAATTTAAAGATGGTTGCACATTGGGCAACGATAAGTGAAGAGGAATTAAGCAACTTCAAAGATATTTAATAGATTCTATAATCAACAAGTCTCCCTGATTAGGATCAAGGTGTGAAGGATAAGGCGATACAATTAGTTAATGTAGTAAAGGTGATTTAGTAACGAATCCTATCGGCGATATAATCTTGCATGAGTTCAATGGAGGAATGATCTCATCATAGCCCCAATAGTTAGAACTATTGACGATGATATTGATGGGTTCCAAATAGTTAGAACTCACACAATTTGACAATGATGATGATAGAAGATTGAGTGGATGTTAAAAAAAACTTGGTACAGAACATTGACGAGTAAAAAACTAAGAACATATAAGGCAAATTATGAGATGAATATGTGTCCTATGCAAATGCCCCAATGTTGAGATGGCCCCTCACAAAGCAATCTTCCTTTTTAGGTATTACATTTTTCCTTTGCTTCCATTAATATAGGCACATGCTGTACTTCTACCTAATCTACAGGAATATACTCGGATGATTTAGTGGATTTGATGCTATATAGAATTCATAATATCCAGGTGCTTTTCTATAAAGAAATTTCAAATCTTAAGGATGCTAACAACACTTTGAAATCAAAATGTTCAGAGAAAATAGAATGATTCATGACATTATTAAATAAGGGGAGCTAAGGCAACAAATTGAATCTAAATACAAAACATAAGAGAGAGATTTCATGTTCAATGACAAATCATGGATAGTTAAAGTACCAATCTCCAGTACTTGTGAGAAAATTCAACCAAAAAAAGTTAGCACTGTAACTTTTGTTGGGCAATTAAAAATTTGATTTTGACAAGAGCCACATTTTGGCATGGAGTTTGGTACTTCAATAGGTACCAACCTGGCTTTACTATCACCCATTAGATTGGCAAATCTGTCATTTTTTATTGAAAACAATTTTTTCTAGGTTAACCTCCGATTCAGCATAAAATTAATATTTTCTTTTGTATTGAACCATGATCATATGACTAAATTGCTATTACTGATCACAAGTAAGATAGCCTTGTAGGTTGATTTTAATCTGATAGGTTACAGATTCAGAGGATATCGCTTTTTCTTTAATGCTAAATTTACATAAGAAGGAAGAAACAATGAAATCAGAACTACCAAATCTGAAGCTCCGTAGCTTCCACCATTGCTGCTGGTATACTGCCAAGTGACTGTGGTTGCCATCTTTACTGAGATGAAGAGACTTCACTGGGTAGAACCAACTGTCGCTTTACACAACCTGCGTCCAGATTTATTCAGGAGAAAAAGAACAATCAAGATCTGCACTTGGTGAAAAAGAAGTGACTAAAGATCGAACCAGGGGAAAACCTACACCGGTCAGTGACATTCAGGAGTTGATCTAACCGAACGAAGACTAAGGAATTAAGAAAATATTTAGTTAAAAATCGAAGTTCAATAAGCGCATAGCTATTTTTCCCAGATCTGATGATTTCTCACGGTTTCAGAAATTTTGACGGAAATCAAACTGATCCAAGCTAGAATTCACTAGATACATCCGACCCAAATCACGTCCATTAATTCCCAACACCTCCCAGATAAACGATAAACAAATAAGTCCACCGCCAAAACAAAATGCTGCAAGATTGCAATTTTCAACTATCAGCAGGGAGAAACAATCGCAAGCATGCTAGATTCCTCAAGCGAAACCAGATTGTCGCCACCAACTCCAACTCCAACTTCGAAAACGCAGAATAGGGGCGAAAGAGAGGAAAAATCGAGGCAAGGACTGACCTTTAAACAGACAAGGCGACAGAAAGTGCACCAAATGCCACTAGATTTCCGGAGACGGAATCGGAGTCTGGCTTTTTCTCCTCCCCTTCGATCGAGAGGGGAGGTAAAAGAAGCTCCGCGATCAGGATGATCCAATTATTTTCCACCAACCGAATCGAATATATAGCTCATTATTTACAGCGAGCTCGCATCGATCTCCAAATCTCTCGCCGTCTTCACTCTCCGTCCCTCCCAACTTCCACCGACAACTAGTAAACAGCGAAGCGAACGATCGTATCGACGGCTCGTAGCGGATCGGCGTCCGCCGACACCGACGTTAGCGCGTATTAAAGTGTCTTTTTTAAAAAAAAATAAATTATTTAGTGGTAATTAATAAGATATTAATCTGAAAAAAAAAAACTTTGGAAACTTATTAATTTGTCTGTAAATACTGAATAATTTAATGTAAAGTAAACGGAAAAGTAACCATAAAAGATGGCTATTTTGTAATGAAGCTAAAAATATTATTGGTAGGCAAAGGTTACCGTGAATTGTCTTTGTCCTTTTGTTTACCATTTACTGAAATTAGTATGTTAAAAAAGGAAAAAGTTATTTATTCATGGCTCTCAGCCCTCTTCCCAAGTAAAATACATCACTTCCATTAAATTTTTATAATAAAAAAATTGCTCGAATGATTTGCGAAGCGATTAAGAGAAGGACCACAAGAAGTAAAGGTTAAAGAGAATTAAAAAAAAAAAAAAAAAAGGGAGCAAAAGCTGTAGGGGAAAAATGATGATTGATTTGGATGGACGCAAACAAGAAAAATCATGCCTGCGCATCATGTCCGGTTGATGGCACCCGTCCAAACGAATCGTCCTCATTTATTGTTTTATTCTGTTTAATTCAATGAAAATTCAAACAAAATACACTTTTTTCACATCTAATTGGGAATTCAAAAATCATGAACAAATAATGCAATCGATATTACAATTACGATGTAGTAAAAGGAGATAAATGATTAAACAGTTTTTTTACATTCTTAATTAGCTGATAATGACACTCCTCGTCCATCGCCAAACTACTCGATGACCTGATGCCTGATGCTTTCGCCCACCTTCCATTCTCCCTGTAGTTGAGACGCAGCTATACAACAAGAAGCTAATTGCAGCCACATCTGCAACTCTCACGAATGATTTTTTTTAATAATAAAAAACACACACACACACACGCAATTAATATATTTCCTCTGGATTGCTTGATGTTTGGTGCATGCGTCAGTGTTTTGAGGTGCTTCTTGCCTCTTACTGGAACTGACGGAGACAAAGCAACGAGCATGCCTTTATTAGCTGTATGATTTGGACACCCCAGCAAGTTTATTAGAACAATATTGATAATTAAAGCCTTATGTTTTAATGATCAGGAACTGTATAAATTAATATGTTTGGAGATGCTCATATTGCCCATCGCAATTGCTTCCTCCTCCCCCATTGGAATAAGCACAGGGCGTATATAGATAATCAAGTCGAGTCTTACTCTTCAGCTCTAGCTATCTCCCATGCTTCATCTGTGAAAAGGCCTAGCGTCTAGCCCTCTTTACAAATGATCGACCTCGTGAAGGATGATGAACAGATAAATTTTATGTGAACTTTGTGCCAATATTTAGGGAATTTATTATATGTTTGAGGTTGGAGGGAAGGATTAAAAATTTATGTGTGCCAGCGAGGAAATTATAAAGTTTAATTATTTTTAAATTTTCAATATTATAAAAATACCTTGACCAACTCCCTCCCTTACTCATTCGCTAGGTTTCACTCATTTAAATGTTAGATTAGATATATCTGTTCAACTATTTTTTAAAAATATATTTCTAAGTAAACAATGGTAAAAATTAGAAGATTTAATTTTATCCTCTCTGTTAATTATTTTATCGCTCTAATTTTGATCAAATCAAACCACCTCTGAATTTAAGTAAAAATAAATTTATCGCCGTGGATAAAATTGGATAATTAATACAGTATAAATTTATATTAAATGAATAAAGATTAATTTTCAATGTTCACAAAATTTATTTATTTTTATTTAACTGTGAGGTCAACAATAAAATAAAATAATTTTATATATATATGGGATTTAATATATAATATTATAGGGTTTTAAGATTTTATATATGGCCAGCTTGTAATCGACCCGGAGTGGGATTCCAAGTCGGTGGCAATTAAAAGCTGATTTTGTTCCACAGCGTCACGTGAAACAGGAGCAGTGGCCTGAGGCCTCCTGAGTCCTGCCACAAGCGTCGCCGCTATACTGCCCTCGATCATACGCAGCGGCAGCGGCGGCGGCGGCTGGGCATTCTGGCGGCCCGGCGGCTACCCATTTTTCTTCTCATCCTCGACTTTCCCGGTCGCTTCCCCAAACCACTTTCCATGGCCGAATACCTAGTCCGCTAGTGGGGCTTAGCCGCTAATTTCATTGTTTACGACGTGAAGAATAATCTGGTCCCAAAATTCCGATCTCTTGTGGATATTGGCTTCTCGAAGTCTGACATTATCGAGATCATTGCATCGAATCCCTCCTTACTTACCTTTACCTGAAACGTTCTATACTCCCCGAGTTGGAGATATGGGAAAGCCTCTTTGGATCGAGGGAGCATCTAATCAAGATTGTCAAGAAGAATCGCTGGTGTGGCTGGTACAGCCTTGAGAAAAGAATACTTCCTAACTTAAAGTGCCTAAGGGACGAATGCGGTATTTCTGAAGATAAGAGTGTCTCGAGCAGCGAGACACCACTCAGGAATTCTTGGCCAGAAACCAGAAGCACTTCATGCTTTGGTCGATAGAGCCGACGAGCTGGGGATGGCTAAGCAATCTCCAATGTATCTATGGACCCTTTATATTCTCCAAACTGTCAGTAAAGAAAAGGTCAAGGCTAAGCACAACCTTTTGATGAGCCTTGGTTGGTCGCAGACAGAATTCTCCGAGGCATTCAGGAAGTCGCCGAGTTTCTTGTGTCTATCCGTGGACGAGCTACGCAAAAAGATGCACTTTTATGTCAAGGAAGTTGGTTACACTCCTCCCCTAATCGCCAAAAGTCCGTCTCTTCTTATTTATAGTTTGAAGAAGAGGGTGATTCGTCGGTTTCGTGCGGTGGAAATGTTGAAATCGAAAAAGTTATGGACTGTTAAGTGCAAGTTTACTTCTCTTTTGACGTTCTCATATAAGAAATTCGTGGAGAAGTTTGTTATTCCATATAAAGAAAAGGTCCCTGGAGTAGTTAAGATTTTGGGGGGCCAGGAAGGAATTCCTCTAGCTTTGCACTCTGGGTAAACATGAGGGAGAGATTCTGCGGTTATAATCAGGTTTGAGATTCTTCTTATTTAAACAAAGTTACCTGTGATCCTAAACCACTCTTATTGTAATCTTAAATATTTATGTAAAATTCCTGTTTGATATTATCTGAACAAATTGTTTGTATAATTGAGAAATAGTTATCGTCATATAATAAACTTCAGGTTAGAAATCTACTTTTGTGGTTGATTATCTTTTGCCAAAAACATGGATAACAAGTCCTGGTCATATGGCATGCCTAAAGGAAGCTACATTGGTATATCATTGAATTTATCTTGGTGATCATGCTATCCAGATGATATCCCTACTTGTTCTAGATCATGTTTGCATATTCTTATGATCTAATATAATAGATGCAATATCATTTCTTATTTTCTGGACATTCCCAACTTTTGTTGTTAATTTTTGAGTCATCGCAGTGATCTATTGCATCCACCTGCTTCCTCTTGGTGCTAGCCTACTTTAAGTGAATCCCTTTTGTCATTCTTAAGAAATATCAATTTTCTTCAAGCGCTTGTTGCACTGTATTTTGACTCTGGTGTTTCAGAGAATGACATGAAACATGTTTTATTATGAGAACATGATCGTTCACAGCCTTTTTTTTTTTTCTTATAGGCATTTTGCTTTTAGACTTCTCCTATATGCCAATATCTGTATTCTGCAGTCACTCAAGTGTGTTGCTGTTGAAAATTTTGATTGTTTGGTCAAAATTTCCCGCCCTGTCATTTTTTTTTTTTTGTAAAGAGAAATCTTGCCTAGTTCCTTGCTAGTCTATTATACTCGTATTTACTTGAACTCAAAATTTAACCTGGTCATGCCATGCCGTCAGGTTGCTGCTAGTGATGAGAATCAAGAGGAAACAAGTTTATTCTAAAAACTCCCTGTCCCTTGTTTTTTTTTTCACCTAGTCCCACCATGTTAATTCTCATCCTCCGAGTCTCGATTCTCTTATAACATCATAGGTCTGTGCATTTTCTATGATAGTTGTCATTATGTTAGGGGATGAATGTCAATTTATTTTCTAATATCATTGTAATTTCTTCAATTGCCGGCTTTGTGACTTGAGTCCATCCAGTCAAGTGCCTAAGTACCACCGGCAGCTAATGTGTGCTCTAATCTATTCTGTTCCATTGCATGAGATTAAATGACCTAGAGTGAAAATGTGGAATCATGTAGCGTGCACTAGCTAACTAAACATGCCTGCTTAGTCCAAAAGATAAAATTGCTACTCATTGTCCAAATGACAATATCTAAGTCTAGGATAGACTGTTAATGACCCAAGAGAGATCTCTATGGCAAACCAAGGGAGAAACCTTAGAAAACCGTGTTTGTCATTCTACCTTCCTTGCCAAACAAATAAGCAGTGAAACAAAAAGTAAAAGCGTGATTCCTGACAATATGAACGAAGAACACACTTAGGCTTCAAGCGAAACAATGCATTAGACAAGCAAAAAAGTAGATCTAGAGGCATCTCTTAGTGGGCTTGCTCTTCTCTTTCTTTATGTATTTGTATTCTTCTACTCTAGAAGAAAAAGATTTCATCACAGAGATTTACTGTGAAGATAATTCCAATCCTTATTTTAGAACTAAGACTAGGGTTAAGATTTTATTGCGTCTTTTGTATAAACATGGGTCGTGCATGAATGTGAAGATGTGTCTTTTTTATACAATTTTTCTATTTATTTATTTATATTATTTAGTTTAATTGAGTGTCATAGTCTAGTTCAAATAGGTCTTTATATATAGTTGTATGTAATTTTAGTACATTCATGCTTCATCCTGATCATTTCATCCCAAGTGGGGTTATTGGAGTCTCCAGTCCCCTAATGGTATCATAGGCATCCCAAGAACTTCATCCCCCTTTCTCATCTGGTTCCTCCATCATATTGGCCTAAGACGTTGCTTAGATATCGGTCTTCTGATCCCTGATCCTCATAGGAAATCCGCTCACTTCCTCTCTCTATATGCACACATTTTTTTACATTCTCAAAATATAGAAGGAAAACTGACATTAATGTAGAAATATCTTTACTCTTTAGCAAAAAAGAATCCAATCATCCATTGTACATGTAGCTCGAAATCATCGACAGAAGAACACTCGTCTTCCCTCCACAAGTCTGGTGGGACTTCAGTCATCATGTTTACATGACAAGTGATAGCGTAAAAAAAACAATCCACGAGCGATGCTGGAGCCTTTGGTCGTCGTCTTCTTCAACGAACGGCTTAAGGATTTGGAACAAAGCAGCATGCGCACAAGAAGAGTGAAATCCAAAGAGAATATAAACTTCTGATCTCCATCACATACCATGGAAGATTGACTATGACTTGTAAGTTCATTAAAAGTAGCACACGAAATAGAAGTCCAGATGAATTGAACTGCTCCATACATTTCTCCATCCATGTGAGACAGTCCTTAATTTGGTCCTTTCCTATATAATTGTTAGCTCATTCCTCATCCTCAAGTCTTTTTTTTTTTGGGTGTGTGTGTGTCAACAGTCAACCCAAGACATTCCTGAAATCAATGACTCCGTCAAGAATCGCCACATTGTACGCAGCATGCAACCCGGTTTCCTCCTCTGGAGCAGCGAGGTATGGGCATGCACTCGCACCGCACCACTACCTTCCAAAGCAGGCCACTAGTTCGTTCCCCTGTCACCATGCCATATTCATATTGGATGAACATGGTGCATTGCACCTGACTCTCATTTCTTTGTCTGTCACAATTCTCCAGCTGGAAATCCCAGATAAAATCTTTGAACATGCATGGTGCAAGCAGAAACGCCTGTTGCTCTATACCAGTAATCCTTATCCTATTTATAATTGATTCTTTATAGGATAAAACATAATATTTTCTGAGTCTGACTGTGACTGTGAGAAAGCAAGCAGCTCAAGGCAATGGCTGGCAAGGAAAAAGAAAAATAAAATAAAATAAAATAAAAAAGATGAATTGGGTTTGTTTCCAACCAGTATACATCTGCAAACCAATCTCATCGGTGTTAGGCACTATACATATCTAATCTGAAGATATTAGGTTTCCGGGTTAGATCAGAAGTCTGCCCTATGAAGCTAATAATTTACCAGGAGAGATCAACAACTTCTCGACGACATTGATTACAATTCATATGGTGCTTTCCTACATATTCAATTTGAGTTCCCAAGTTTGTTTTCAAACCCATTCACAGAATAATGTAATCCAACTTTCAGAGGAAACAAATTTGCACATTGCTGAAATTTTTGCCAGATCGCAACCTCATTTCTCTTATTAATTAGATTCTGAAACATTTTTAACTTTTCCTTAATACTGGATTTCTATATCTAACAAGCTAATTAGATTGTTGAGCCTTTTTGAGATAAAATGTCAGCAAGCCAATATAAAATTAATTTATTGGATAATTTTAGGAGAAAATTTTATGTGTGTTTGGCTGCACCTGAATGATCAGCAGAAGCAATCCGGGACAAAAAACAGAATAGAAGAGTTTCAAGCGAAGTTTCAAAGGCATGAACTCTTTTCCATTTGTACAAGAGTTTCAAATTCTTACATAGAATTTCAAATGACTCCACATGAACCAATTGAATAATTAGTCAGTGCACAATACACTGAATTAGAGTATAATTACGCATAGTATATATATACTATATTGCTATTATTTATAAAGTAGTAAGAAGATAAAATAATAATTAAATAATTCAAATATTAATTGTAGTTTACTCATATTCTAAAAATCACTAATTAAAAGATAAAATCTGAAACTCGTTTTTTTCCAAGATAAACTGCCTTTGGATTTTTTTTTTAACCCTGGATGAAATCTAATCATATCAAATTTGTCTTAAAATCTGATCCCACGTCACCCCCGATCCGTGCCTCTCTCTATATTTTAAATATATTCCGTCCGAAAATATCCATTAAAACTCACAATAATCTAACAACTGATTCTAAAAATCAAGTTTTTTACTCAATCTATTTTATTGCTCCAGAAATCTTAATTCACTGTGGAATCACGTAGATTAATTAGAAAACTAAGTGACCATTAGGCAATACAAGTCAACCGACATATTATTTCCATCCGGAGCTACGCTGACTGTCGCAGTGCAGGCGCAATAGCAGAAAATCAAATGGAGTATAGAATCCAATCCTGTCCAAACCCTGCAGCCATTAACGCCGCTTTATAAACTCCCTTTTGCACACCTCTCACCGAAGCAAAGCAGAGAACCTTCGACCTCACTCTTCCTCACCAAGAACAGAGCAATCTTCTCCTACTTCCATTTCATCTCTATCCCCAAATCATGGTGAGGCCTCAGCAGCGCTACCGCGGCGTCCGGCAGCGCCACTGGGGATCCTGGGTATCTGAAATCCGCCACCCGTTATCGTAAAAATCTCAACTTGAACTCCTACTTTATATCAATTTTTTTTTTTTTCATGTTTCTAATCTTTCCGATTTGCAGGAAGACGAGGATTTGGCTCGGCACTTTCGAGACGGCGGAGGACGCGGCGCACGCCTACGACGAGGCCGCTCGGCTCATGTGCGGAGCACGCGCGCGGACCAACTTCCCCGGCAGTTCGCCCCCGAAGACCAACTACTTGTCCGCCACGCTCACCGCAAAGCTCCACCGCTGCAACTCGGAGTCGCTCCAAGCCGCTGCTCAGCCTAAGGGCGCCGACCAAGATCGGACGCCGTCGAACGGCCGCGAAATGTCCGAGTTCGCCGACGGCCAGACGAAGCAGGAGGAGTGTGATGGCAATGAGGTTGGGTTCGGCTGCTTGGAGGAGCACCAAATAGAGCAGATGATAGAGGAGCTGCTCGATTCTGATCTCTGCATCGAGATCGGCTACAATTCTCGGTGATCGTCACTTAATTAGGCGCTCTCAACGTTATTTATTTTCATCTCCGAATTTGATTCCTAATCTATGCATTATCAGATTAGTTGTTGTACAATTATCTGTTCATAAAGAATATCCAGTTGTTAGTGCAAATTAGTTGAAGTTATAGCTTGCTTAAAAGTCTATGAATATTCTTCCAGCTCGGAGAAAGTCAGATTTCAGAGCATACTAGGAAATACTAGGTGCAACTAATTGAGACTAAACAAAAAAAAAAAAAAAATCTCTTCTTCCTTTTTTTACTTTAATGGTTCCTTGACTGAGGCTAATTTAGAATACTGATTCAACTGTAAAACCAGCGTGAGATTGTTGCTGTTAAATATACATTTATGAGGAGAGTCTATAGAGTTTCAATGATTAGCATGGGGTTAGGTGGATCTTTGTAATGTAAGCGGTTTTGGCATAGTAGTTCGTATGATAATATTTACGATTTAATTTAAAAACACGTATAATGAAATTTGGTAACGAATTTACTTTAATAACACATATGATGTAACTTAATGACACACAAAAGATAATTTTGTCACCTACTATATAATTTCATACTCTTTGTATAAAATTAATACTTTAAAATTTACACATAAATTTAATTTAAAATTCGTACATAAATAACAGAGTGCGTATTTTATACTCTATGCATGCAAGAACTAGCTCAGTGAAATATATTTTGATTTTTTTTTTCCTTTTTTGCATTTTGGAATCCAATTTCAGTAATAACTATTGGAAATTTTCAAAGTGAAAAAAAAAAAGCATTTTTTAAAAAGGTTAAAAGGAAAAGAAGACATCTTAGAGCTCTCGAAGAACTTTAGTCCCTCGAACTCGAATTGAAGTGACACAAGTTGGAAGCTTTCTGAGAGTTGCAGGAGCAATACCAGAAGAGAAAAAAAAAGAAAAGAAAGAACTGAAAGAATGAGGATTCATGCGCAAACAGTCACACTTAATTTGCTCCCATGTAGCTAGGAAGGATTCAGTGTTAAGTCAATGAGAAGTAGGAAGTTGCAGCTGTCGTACCTGTGCAGATTCAATTTTAGAGCTATAATGGTGAGAGCCACAAGACTCAATTCAACCTTTCTGTTCGACACCCAGACTCCGTTTTAGAAGTCAGTGAACTCATTGATGATCAGAGATCGATCTGCTTCCAACTTTTCATCAATCCGGAGGGACTTTATTTGATCCTTATATTCATTGTGTATGAAAATAGATTCAGTTTCATCATCACCCTGTTTTATCCCGTTTCTCTTGTCCCTTTGCTTCCAGGGTTGGGCCTTGGTTCTCAATATCAACTCCAGTCTGCTATTCAATATTTTCTTCCCGGCTACTTCAGCATCGGATGATGGCTGCAGAACCCAGTTAGCTCCAATGATTCTAATCGACTCATCATTAGCACATGTTCCTTCTGGATACTGGTTTTCCACAGTTTAAACCTTCTTCTCAGGAATCTCACTTTCTGGCCCATATTGCAACTGCGCCATTTGCCTGCAGGTTACCATTCCAGATTGCTGAAACCATCTCCAAAAAACCTTTTGGTACTCCAACCACTTGTTTTCAGATTTGAATAGTTGTTTAACTGATCTGCCTACTTCCCTACGCTCCAGAAGAATTAAGTTTATGGTCAGAAGAATAAGTGATCTCGCGGCTTGAGCTTGCACCCTCCCAAATTCTCATAATGATACTTTCTGAGTTTAAACTAAGGGCACTACTGGACAACACTGCAGTTTTGGAAGGGCGCACATTTCACAAAAAAGAAAAAAAGCAAAACATTTAATGCTAACTTTAGTTACATTTTTAAAGTAACTAAATTTCTTGGTGGTCCGATCTAAAAGCTCTAAATGAATAGATATATAAAAAAAACATAAGAAATTACCTGCTCCGATCTTTGATGGCGAAAAATGAGCAAACGTGTGTGTGTATCCAAAGTGTTCCATGAAAGAACCATTTAACCAAGTACATTTATGAAAGAGTTTTAACTTTATTGTTCAGTACTGCAGTACTCTTATTGGGAGTAAAAAAAAAAAATTCAAAATATATAGAAATATAAAAGAATATGAAAAATCGGATGAACGCGACCTGAAAGCTAAACCTACATTTGGTATGTAGCTATTTGGGAAGCAAAGTACAGTGTAGGATGTCAGAAAAAGAAAAAACTTTTCGGTGTTACGTTGCCAAGTTGTGAATTTTGTAGTGGTAGGCAAGCCCTAGAAGTAGAAACCTTGGCTGAGCAAGGCGAGTAGTGTTAGATCAGATATCAGATGTGACTGAAGCTGACTGATAATGAAGGGAAAAGGTCGAGAATTCAATGAAGCGGCCCAATGCATTCATTAGTCTGTTTGCCTTTGCCATGACAAGGGACCCACGCCTGCAGCAGCAGTTAAAGTGGAAGCGAAGCAAAACAAAAATTAGGTAATCTGTTAAGCCGAGGCTTGCAGTTGCAGTCAGCAGATATTAATCATGCTAAGGTTACTCTAATCATCTGTATTGATTAAAGCAGCATAATGGCATAATTAATTACTACAACAGACTAGGAATATAATTACATCCAATTATGGGATCGAATTCCCCTCGTCACCTCAATAAAAAAAAAATTATGTATAAAAAATAAACGATGCTGAATTAGAATCTTTTTGAATTCTCTGTGGAAAAAGAATTTAATTGTATGATTGGCACGTCACTGACATAAGAGAGAAGGTTAAGCTCTTTAGATTTTTTTTTTTACTTTTTAAAGGAATTTATTTTAAAAAAAATAAATACTTGAAATTGATTTTTATTTAAAGGTGAAATATCTGATAAATATTTATTTATTTATGAATTAATTTTTAATATTTTATTTTTAAAATACAAATTAAAAAACTAATTTATTATAGGAATTTCATTTTATGAAAAAGAGGGTAGCCACAATTATTTGGTTGTCTATTTCCTATATAATTCTGATGGAAATGAATTTTTTTTATTTGGCTATAGAAATAAATTTTAAATATCAAGTTGCATTGCTTCTTTATACATAAAATAAATATTATATTTATTTTGTGCTCTAAAATTATAAATTTGGTGCTCTATTCACTCCTACAAATATTGATGAATTTGATGGATTACTTAATTAGTAATGCAAGAAAAACTAGCAAATAATTAAATTAATTGAAAAAGGCATCTTAAAGTTGGACAAAATAAATTTAAGCTGATTAAACGGATCAATTAAGTGGAGCAAATTGATGAGCTAAACAATTTCATGCATTGATATTTAACTATTATGATTGTTATTATTATTATTATTTTACCGTGAATACATGGTTAATTTGAATATGTGATTATTTAAAGCAGAAGTGTCAAAAACTAATTTATTAATAGACTATTATTGACTAAGTAATTAATGATATAAATGCTCATTGTTGGTTAAATATCTTATATTTTTCTATAAATTAAATATAGTAATTAAAAGAAAGCATTTATTTTATTCTGTACATAAATTAAGAAAATTGGATTCCTTGAGTTGACAAATGAAGCAACTAAAAGAGTATTAGACAAGGTTTCCTTACCGTATAGAAAGATTTTACGGAAGAATCTCATTGACAAATTTCGATTAAATTTTCAAAACTTTTCCAAAGATTTTATGATAAATGATTTTTTTTTTTAAAGGCGGTGTCAGCTGGTGGTGCTTTCCCCATTGGGCTCCCTCCTAATTGCCAAACAACATTCCTTTGCATCGACCCTTTCCTTCTCTGCTCTCTGCCAACCCATCCCCCTCCTTCTGGCTTCAGTCCACTCTTTCGGCTGCAATACCATGTGAGACTAGACTCTTCCATGCTCCTTTCCTGAACTTGTTATAGGTTCCTTCGAGGAAGAAACTGTCAAAATTTTAATCTTTGTTTTGTATTTTGTCATTGATGCATTCCTGGCGCACGACGGTGAAAGAAGAGAAAGGGAGCTCGCTGTTGATGGGGAGGGATGACAGAGAGAACGAGTGGTTCCCTGTAGGAATGCGTGTCCTCGCCGTCGACGACGATCCCTCTTGCCTCAAAGTGTTGGAGACCATGCTGCTTCGATGCCTATACAATGGTTTTCTCCCCTTCTTCTTCGTGTTCAAAAGTTCCGTCTTTGATGTCGAATACTGCGTCTTTTCCTTTCATTTGAAAAATCTTCGTTTATCTGATAGCTATTGACATTGATTTGTTTTTTACCCTATCTGTTGCTATGATCTGCTTGAGAGCAATTTTAATTTGCTTGGATGTGCCAGTTACAACTACGAAATACGAATCAGGCTGCTTCGGCGCTGGAGTTGCTGAGGGAGAAGAAGAACAGATTTGATATAGTTATTAGCGATGTGCATATGCCAGACATGGATGGGTTCAGGCTTCTAGAGCTCGTGGGCCTCGAGATGGACCTTCCTATCATCAGTAAGCCAAGGATGATCTCAATTTCATCAATGTTTTGTACAGTAATATGCTTGTCTTATACCCATGCTAGTGCCTTCTTCAGAAACCATTTTGGTAATGTTTTCATTTGGCAATTTACCAACTATGAAAGCAGGCGTGCATTACACAAATAGTTGGATAACTCATTTAGATCAGAAAAGGTTTTTTACGTTATTGTCAACAGACGACCTCAGGCAATTATGAGTTTCTATTGTTTTACTGAATCTTTGAACGCCACAGAGTTTAACTCTGATAAATTGGTTGAATGCAGTGCTCTCTGTGAATGGTGAGACCAAAACTGTAATGAAAGGCATAACTCATGGTGCTTGTGACTACTTGCTCAAACCAGTTCGGATTGAGTAGCTCAAGAATATATGGCAGCATGTTGTTAGGAGAAGGAAGTTAGCTCACAAAGAGTGTAGCCATTTGATGATGGGGAAGAATCAGACAAACACCAAATGGTTAGTAAAGAATCTGCTGATGGTCTGAAGATGTATAGCTTACCCAATTGCAATGAAAAGTTTACAAGGAAGAGGAAGTACCAGAATGATGAAGGCGATGACAACTCTGAGGAGAATATGCAGGAGAATGATGATCCAACTACTCAAACAAAAGCCAAGGGTTGTTTGATCTATTGACCTCCACAGGAAGTTTGTAGCTGCTGTTAATCAGTTGGGAATCGACAGTATGTACCGCCCCTTTTTTTTTGTTCTATTTGACCTTCATAGCTTTGTGTACCAATCCGTTGCTACGATTTTAAAATGTAGAGGCCGTGCCTAAGAGGATACTGGAGCTTATGAATGTTGACAAGCTTACAAGAGAAAATGCTGCAAGCCATCTACAGGCATGTATTCTAATTTATATCTATTCATTTTCATTGCGATGCGTATACCACAATATAAAAGTTACTGTCTTTACCTCTACTGTGGGTGATAAACACTGATTACCCAGGAAGATTGTGTCTATTTATTTGTCATTTTACAGTTTAGAGTGTCATATATGCACAATAATATCAGTTCGACTACTTGCTCAGCTACCTGTTCAGTTAGATTATATCGAGCAGTACTGTGTTGTGATTGCAGAAGTATAGGCTTTACTTGAAAAGATTGAGTGCTGCAGCAATCAACAGGCCGACATGATTGCTGCTTTTGGAGGTAGGGGCTCGTATATAAGTTCATTGAATGGCTTTGGGAGCTTTCACACTTTGGGTGCTTCAAGCCCGTTCCAAGCGCTTAGATCACTCCAACCGTGCGAAGTGCTTGTTAAAGCAAATACAAGCGGCTTGGGAATTCATGATCTTTCCTCTTCCAGAATAATTCAAGTTGGGAGTAGCAACACAATCATTCCTTCTGCCGATATAAGCAGACTCCCACCAGTAATTATTGCCAGCAATCGACACGGGAGGTTGTTACAGGGAGTTCCCAGCTCATTGGAACTTGTGCAAATGCAACTAAAAAGAATTTGGGAACCAAGTAGTCATTTTCCTGGTTTCTTATTTGGAAATGGAATGTTTATTTCCAGCAGTTCTTTTCTCAATGTAGCTAGTAATGCTTTTATAACACAATCACTTGAGCAGCAGTCACCTTCCAGTGCAACGATCAACCTGTCTTCGAGTAGATCATTACCCACCACTTTTGATCCTTTGCTTGTTAGTGTTGGGCTTTCTTCCCAATTGCTTAATGCTGGTAGACTCAAAGCTGATTCTCAATCTGCTGTTCCGTTAACCAGTACTTCAATAGTTTCGTTTACTAATAATGATGATTTGTCTAAGTACTTGGATAACTTTCCCATTTCGCAAAGGGGAAACAATCCTCAAAGCATTTCTTCCACTGTACAAGATCCTTTTATAGGCAGAGATGCAAAATATCAGGCTATGTTATTGCCTAAAACTATAGATGGAGAGACAAATTTTCTCAATTTCAGAAGTACAGGCAATTCTAAACAAAGAGCACCAAAGGAGGAAGGCACATATGAACAAAAAACCCTGTTCAATTCTCGCTCTATTGCAGCTTTGTGTACTACTTTCGCGTCTAATTCTGTCCCTGGAAATCAAAGAGCAAACAGTCACCATAATACCAGCTGTTCAATCTTTTCATCAAATTGCCAGATTGGCAAGTCAACCGCTGAAAGTTTGCGGGAGGACAAGCGCGAGCAGGAGATAATGAAAGTGCAGGAAGGAACAGAGTTATCTGGTTGTTGTCTTGATGACGTAGTTGGTTCTCTTATCAAATCGGTATGATATTCTCTGTTTGCGTACACAGTACATTATCAATTCAAAAAATATAGAACTGCCCTATCAGCCATCCCATCTGGCTGCCCCAAATCAAGATCTCAATTGATAAATTCAAAGGAAAGATCGGTCCGATGCACTATCAATTCAGTTTCTAGAGCTCGTTTATAATCTCTCTGTATTAAACTTCATGATTCTTTTTAATGAAATGCCTGCAAATTTACCTGCGATAGCATAATTCTAATTAAGCTTCTTAGACTTTGACTCGAGCAAAGTTTGTGGAAATTATCAGGTTGTTGTTTGCAGAATGTGTGGAGTTTTCTTTTAGTAAATAATCAATACTTTTTTCACCATAAACTACTCTTTTTTTTTCCAAATTTTCTTAAACTGCATCCTGAATACGTTGTTAGTCATCTAACCAACAAATTGTCCTGCAAAGGTCTTAACGCACCTTTAGCTTGTTGCATTATTATTCACGATTTCCTAATTGAATTCACTCTGGTTCGCAGGAAAAAGGTCATATCAGTCTTTCCCAGAATGATAGTGAATCTGACATGCATCAGTTTGATGCTTGCATGTAATATTTAATTCTATCTCGATGAATTTCAAGCTGCCGCCTTTTTGAGGAGAATCATTGTTCAGTTAGATCCGAGTAAAGCAAATGATTCCGTACTAGGTTGAATCTGCTTTCTTTGCTTGTTAGATGGGAACTTGAGATAGACAGTACAGGTGTTAGACCCTCGAAGAGATTTTATACGTCGCAAGCTTTGAAACTGTAGCTAAATAATATATTTTTTGTTTTGAATGGAAATGTTCAGTATTCTCCTATTGTTCAGGAATTAAAAGGAAAAGGAAAGTTGCTTTGAACGTCTAAACCTCAAGGAACTAAGCTTCAGAATTGAGCTAACTGAATATCAACTATGATGTGGAGGAACATACCTTAGTCCGGAGTTGATCGCGTTGAGTTCGAAGTCAAGCCGAAGTAAAATCAAGTCAGATCCTCTAGATAAGTCAACATTGGTGAATCATACATATATCTCCTTCTGATCATTCTTGTTAGTTTGGACTTCTTATAAAAAGGTAATTAGGAGAAAGGAAAACCTCCTCGGCCTCATTTCTTCTTATTTTACATTTCTTTCTTTTTTCTTTTAAATCTGACTTAAACATCGGAAAAATAATGTCTAGATCACTCTCGGTGTCCTCCCTCACTCATTTAATAGTTTCTTTCAAGATAACATATTTGCAGCTCATAGCAGTCACTATTTATCTTCTTTCCCACGCTCTTCCACCATTCTTAGCTCCAAAAAAAAGTTGGCCTTACTGCTCCCTACCGCTCTAATCCTCGAAGAATAGTCTGACCCGTGCTCAACCGGCCACCTGCCATGCTGCTGAGTCACCAGTGCCCTATGCCGATCAATCCCTCAGCTCTCTATCTTGAGTCGGAATATAATTGACATCGTCTATGAAAAATATCTCTCGCTTTGAACCGAATCATAAAGATGAGAGATCGCAATCAAGATTCAGAGAACCAAGAATCGACGAAGAGGGAAGCCCTTACAAAGGAAAATATTATTGCACTCGTCAATGCTACATGAAAGAGATAGAGAGCTGAGGAGCGACACAAACTAGTTAGAAAGAGGAAGAGATCAAGATGGTAGTTATTAATAGTGCCAGACAGAATTTTGTATAGAGCATTTTCGAACTGAAAATGTACAGAAATCTTAACCTTTTTTTTTTCTTAAAAAAAAATGTTGAACAGAACATAAATATACATATCGCATGCCTCAAAAATACTCAGCAACACTAAATATATCACCAACGGGTAAATTAACCTAAACCTAATGCCACAGTCATAAGTAGCTAGATCAATTCGATACTCGCACATAATACAGTCCAAGTGCTAAATAACAAAACTGCACTTTACCTAAACCTTCGATCTCTATAGTCATCGGGGATATAACAACTATAACTAGGAGACAAAGCCACATGCATGTCACCACTTGATCCACTCAATCATTGACATCGATCTTTAAGCCCGTGTTGCTACATAAACAACCTGGGAAAATCCAGAAACACAACATCAGTACTATTCCACTAGTCAAGATTGGAGTTATCTCTTGACTTCATTGCCAAATGGCAAGGACTCATTTCATACAAGATAACAAAATGAATGATGAATATTCAACCATGTCATAGGAAGACGCCGCAAGCCAATGAAAGCAGACGAGAACCAAGCTCGATGGTCACAATGTTGCTCGCCAATTGGTTGATCTAGTAAACGTTAGGACTTTTGGCGAAAGGTTGGAGCTATAAATGCCTTACTGAAAAAAGGCAAATTGTCTTACATACATTGTGATGCAAGGACATCTGATGGCGAAAGACTCTAAGGACATCCAATTGACCACTTAGAGATCTAATATAGACAATCACCGCAGATCATCAGCCACACACCACATGCTGCTCACAATTAAAAAAGGGCATTATTGCCTCCACAAACGAGCGACCATTGCCCTTCCATGAGCAGCCAATGAGCCGTCGCTTGACAATCTCTGAACTACCTTCTCCCTTTAGGATACAAGCATTCCTACGCGACACCAACATTAAATCAAGCTTTCATCGCACCCATTACTACCCTGCCTTTCCATTTCTAAGTCGTTGCTACCTATTTATCGTCTATCCCTTTGATGCCCAATCATAGCAAGCCACCCACCTCGAGCAAGTCACAATGTCTTCGACGAGGTGTTGCCACCCGTTTCTTTTTTGTGCCCATAACCAACCAAAAAAGTGTCCTACCCAAGCAAGTTGTGGACAATTACGGTCAATAGGGTAGATTGCTCTATCAAGTTGAGTTAGGAGGTGGTCACAATTGGATATTTTGAGATACTAGTGAACTTGGATTAAGAACCCTATTTAAAGGAGGAATAATTTTTTCCCCTTGTTTACTCTTACGTACCTACTCAAATGGCTTCATTAAACCTTTAGCTCTTATGTATTTCCTTTGTTCATATACATCTTGCTCTTGTGTTATTATCACACACTAATTGATTAATTAATACTACCATCATACTAGCTATAATCATTTTAGCATTCTTAAAATCATCATCAAGGTCGATCATGGGCTTGATACAACTTGCACGGTTTACTAAGATTGATCAATACATATTTTGCATTCTAATTAAAAATTTAAAACTCTAATTTTTCTATTTTCCATGATTTTTGAATTGTTGCAAAGTCCTCATCATATGGTATGCTAAGATGTAGACAAAGTTGAGTAGCTAAAAAATGATGAAGCTACAATGTAAACTATATTCTACACAAATCA